>CM060897.1:71078846-71693269 GCA_030762935.1 Hymenopus coronatus | reverse complement strand
TCTTGTTTACTAACTGCTTTTGTTGGCTATTCTGTTTTGCAGACAACAGTGAGGATCGAACATGGCTGTAAAGTTTGTGTGTCGAATAGGACAATATATTCAAAGAATAGAAAGTGTACTTTTAAATTACATATTTAGGAGTGGTTATCCACCAGGTGAAACAATTTAATCAATTCATTTTGTGTTTACGTTTCAGTAAATAGGTGCTTTGTGATTTACCAAAACTAGTCGATTTCATTACTGTTGGAGGTTAAGTTAACGATTCTGATGTAAACGAGGCGGAAGTACAGTAAAAATTCGGGTATATTTTTGTTTTTAAGTGTAAAATGCATAATAATGTATAGTAGGTGGTTCTTTTGTGTTATTTTTACAACGGATATAGGTTGAAAACGGATGGTCCTTAGCACATAAATGCCTCATTGAATCAACTAGACAAGAACTTCCTCTGTTCTTTGTTTTTATGATGTTTTATAAGCTTCTCGTAATCTTATATCTAAAACAGTTACACTAAAATGGATAATCATCCTTTAGCTTCATCTAAGAAAGTGTTTTATATCTCAGTAATGATTAGCAGAGTGGCATTAACTCATAATGTGAAGTAAAATGATAAGTGGAAAACATTTTTTGAAATAAGAAGGCAATCTTGAGATTAGACAAAAGCGTGGGATGTATTGTGCATCTAACCTCGTGCTATGACTGAATGAATAGTGCTTTTGTTGACGCTATCTCAGAATGTAAGTGCTGTTCACTATCTGTGGCAAAATGCATCACAGGATTCCAGGAGTGTTGCAGTAATTGCAAGTGTTGTCTATCCTTCATGCTTTTAGTGATAACTAATTTTTGTTTGCATTATGAGTCGTTTTGCCTACTTATCATGACTACTATATATATCTCAAGCATAACCTTGTCTCCCCCTGTATGGGAATGAAGCAAATTTGATAATAATAAATAAAATTCAGGAAAAGATATGCAGTGTGAAAGAACAAGAATGTTCTGAGTGAAACATAAAATACAGTCATAATAAAAATGTTCAGTATTTCTTTCGGATTACTCCTTTATTGGGAGATTAAAAGACCAAAAGTAACACAAAATGAAAATAACAGTTGACTGCACTGGTAATAATTCACAACATATTTGGGCCTGGACTTGTTTTTATTTATGTGTATCATAAGTTAATAAGTTTCATTTATTTTTTTTGCAATGTTACATGTCACATTATGCGAGTGAGCCCCACTCTACCATTTGTACTTTGGTTATACTGTTGTTGTGTGCTTCTCTGTTTGGGCCATGTAGTATTGGGCATTGTATATAACACAAGATGTTTAGAACATACTGATCCTATCTGGAGAAATGTTCAGTTTTATACTTCAAGTTAATCCCCAATTCTTGTCAAATTGAAGAGCAGTAGGTTATCATAATAAAAAATCTGATGTGTTCCATTCACATGGCTTTCTCTATCTGTTCTGCAAACAAACTTCTATTATAAAATGAATTCTTTCGTCTACATCATGCTAATCAAGATAAACATTAGCAAAAATGGTCTTCTTACTTGCTACCTTGTGAGTAGAAGGGATATAAGGGAAAACACTAGGCTAAAATGGAAATGGCATGTTATTTATGGACGCTCTTTAACTGCTATGGTTCTCAGCGTCCCATTCTATATTGGGTGTGAAAGACCACTTAATTTTGCTCAGAGGCCTCTATCAGGCTTGAGGTTCTTTTACATGCTGTAAATCAACGACACTGGACCAATGGCTTTACTTCCCTTCCACAGGAAGCCATGCTAAGGATTTTTACACCCGAAAAAATCCATCGTCCTCCGCCGGGTTTGAACCCGCGACCTTGGGTATATGAAGTCAGCATAGTAACCATTACACCACAGAGGGCGACACTAGGCTAAAGCAAGTTGCTATGTGATACAACTGAAATTCGGTTCTCTTTGCTTGGCCAGAAGTAAAATCAAAGAGAGATGAAATTTTTTAAAAAGGAAAGAGTAATTGGAATTGGGGGGATATTCCTGAAAATCTTCAGGTTGCATACTTGGAAAAAGCAAAACTTAAATACCAAGTTAAGCTGTTTACAGATACACAATCACACAGACCTTTTTCTAAAAATGTGTTTTTGGATTCACAGGGTCTCAAAACATATCTGGTGAAATCTCAATATCAAATTGTTGGGTGCAACAAAATACCTTCTCTACCTACTACGTACATTGTACATACATGGACAAGAGGGTAAAAAAGAGTTAATCATATAACATGCGTAATAAAGACCTGCAAGTGACTTAATATAGCTTTCAATTTTGTAATAAATCAAGCCCTTTTATATGGTATCGCCAAAGTTAAGCACATTTTACCCAACCATACTATTTTCCTCAAAGTATTATTTTGTAATTCTCTTTAAAAATAATGTTCTCTGAGCAACAATATAAATATTTTTGATAATTATTACTTTCTCTACATATAGGTACTATGTGCATAGTGTATAGAAAAGGTTTTGCATTCCACCCAAATCTCAATGTCGAGATCTTACTGGAAATATATGTTTTGAGGTCCCAAAAAGCACTTTTAGTAAAAGGTCCATGTGTCTATAAATATGATAACTCAAAAACAAGAATCTGTAAACTACCAAACTTGGTATTTAAGTTTAGTATCTGAATTCACACAAATATTTTGAGAAATATCTCCCATTTCAAACTACCCTTTACGTGTAAAAAAATTTGAAAATGTTGAATTTATCAATAAGGGCTCTTAACAATTTTGATTAAAATACTGTATATTAAAGACATTTACATGATAAATAAAATAGATCTTTTGAATTTTGCATCACTGGTAAACCGTAACACATACACAAAAACTTACTAAACAAAAAAATGTAGATCTTGTGAAAACATACAAATTATATCATATAAATTTTTTCGTGGAATAGACCATTTTAAAGATATTCCTTCTTATTGGTTTCAGTTTTAAAATGCTTAAACTTTTCTCATACAGGAATGTTTCAACTCCTGGTCATGCAAAGAAACAGATTTCAATCACATAACAACAACTTTTAAAATATTTTATTATCTCCATTAGTATGAAGTAGATAGAAGAATATGCTTTTCAGCAATAATATGTTACAGAGATATAGTAAAAGTCACTTTTTCTTTTAGTTATTGTTGTTTTGATAGTGTTTAATGCCTGCTTTTACTTTATATGTCACTGCGAGCAATGACACTGATAATACATGGAATGAAGATGGAGCACTGGTGGAACGCGATGGCGGAGGAAATTGGAGAACCTGGAGAAAACCCACTCCTGTGCCGCTTTGTCCACCACAAATCTCACATACAGTTGCCTGGGATCAAACCCGGGCTGCCTTCATGAGAGGCAAAGTGTCTAACCACTCGGCCATAGTGCAGCCTCTTATTTACTGTCTTGAACTCAAATCCAAGATTATGGAAGTAAAGCCAAAACGTTCACAAATAGAAGAATGCTCACTTCAGCACCTTCCTACTGCATTTCATTCAATGTTGTTCACATGGGTTTCTTCTGGATTTAAAAACATAATTAAAAACTGGGCAAACACAAAAAGTAACTGAAGCACAAATAAGCAGAGGAACCAAATAGGAGATAACTGACCTGAGAGGTTTGTGAATGTAATCAAGTTCACTAAAATTAGTTTCTTGAAATATCTCTGTTTATAAATATGTTTATTGTTGAATATCTGACAAGCACAGGATATTTTGATGATTTTAAATGTTAATCACATCCAAATCATTCTGGAGTTTCATTTATCACCAGTTTTGTAAAAATATCTCCAGAAAGTCATTAGATTTCAAGGTTGATTTGTGAGTTTGTAATACTTCCACTAGGGATGGGACATCAATATAGCTGAGTATCAAGGTATTAAAGTGTATCTATACTTTGGGATAAACCTTCAATATTTTTTCAATGGATTTAAATTTGTAAATGTTGCATTATATAAAGTTATTTCTTTAATTTTATTCTAGGTAAGGAATGAAAGGAGTCATTTGCATGGGTCCCCAGAGTTGCTGGACTATAGTTCTTGAAAGACCTGGACTAATTTTCTTGTGGATATTTGAGTATAAGATTCCATAAACTTTTGTGTCTAAAGGAAAACATACAAAATAGTGAGGAAACGAGTAGAAGTACTTGTTTAAAATCAGTGTTAACTGAATTTTGAATAAAGGTGATTTAGCTGAAGCATTAATCAGATTTCCTCAATAGCCTAGTGATTCACTCTCAGCAACCACCTTTACTTACTCCAGGGACAAAATCTCCTGCAGAACCAAATAAAAACTAGCGTGAAATAAGTGGGAGTATTGCTTATTTATATTTGCAAATATAACTTGGGCTGCACTTTAATCTTGGGACCTATCTCTTCTGTCATTGGACAGCCCTCAACATGTTTTACAAACAATTTGTTCCCCTTCATATGTGTTTCTTCCATTGCTTTAGCATCATTCCATAATTTGAAGCTTTTATGTATGTCACTTTACCTTAACAACAAGTCTCTTTTCTGTTTTATATTTATCTTTTTAGTTTTTCTCATTATTCTTATCTTAAATACAGTTCTGCAATATTATTGGGACTTCAGTGCTGTATTCCTTTTTCTTAATCCTCTTTTTCATTTTATTTTCCATTTTCCTTACATCTCCTTTGTTTTCCTATTTATTTTCCATTTTCTTTTTAGTTACAAATATACTTACATATAGCATTTACAAATACACAAACACCCATGCCCAAGACAGGACTCAAACCCACGATCCCCTGCGCCACAAAGCACCAAAGCTATGCACTTCAGCAAGCTTGGCCACAAGGAGCAGCATTCTGTTCATGGCATTTTATTAATAATAAACTGTGAAAAAGTATTAAAATACTAACATTTAATATAGTATTTTAAATGTTAAAGTGTCAGAGTTATCTCATACAAAGGTAATATGGCACAGCTGTTTATTTACTGTTAACTTTGTGTTAAATTTCAGAAGGATTGTGTGTGGCAGCAATAGACACAGGTGCAGGAAACAGCGTTTCAAGAAGCTCTTTTTCCATAAAAGATCTAGTTGGAGATGGGTTTTTATGGGCAGTGCCTAAGAAACGACGCTCAGTTGAAAAGAGATTAATGAGAAAGTTTGGTGACCCAATATATTCAAACAAAATGCTACTTCCAAAGAAGAACCTTCTAGTGTGTAACGTATGTGGTCACAACTATGAAACAGGATATTTGTGTGGTAAGTTTAGAATGAAACAACAATTAAGATTTTTATTAAATTAATATACCATAACCATGTTAGTGTAATTTGACTTATATAACTTTTAATGCTTAATTATATATATGTTGAGCTGTTGAAGAAAGTAAGTTACATCAGGCTTATCATTAGATACTTCAGCACTTTCATACTTTTGCTGAGTAGTTTACTCAGAATTGGAGTAAAGGAATTGTTGCATTAATAGATAAGTGTGTAATAAGTCTATCTAAGCAGAATGAACCTGTACCACCATTGGACACTGATCGTATCATCTACAACCTCACCGATATCCAGCTAGACGAACATACCACCTCGGTTCTAGCTAAAGGGCTCAACTTCGCTCCCACGCCTAGGCAAATATCAGTGGCAGACACCATCAGTTCTATTGAAGCCGCCATTTGTCAACTTCCATCAGCAAGTGCAGAAGAAATACGCCGTGAGGTAGCAAGAGCTTACAAAAAGGCAACCCTACCTACTTCAAACATCAGCCGAGAAGAAAGTAAAGCCTTACATTCCCTTCGAAAAAACGACAACTTGGTTGTTTTACCAGCTGACAAAGGGAACGCCATGGTACTCCTCTCTTCCGTGCAATACCAAGAAAAGGTTCAACAACTGCTGGACGATCCTGCATACAAAACCATTAAAAAGGATCCTACCAACTCTGTGGAAAGACGCACCATCCAGCTAATTAAGAAATCCAGCCTTCCTCCTGATGTTCAGAAGACGGTCTCGCCATCTGCCTCCATACCTCCCAGATTATATGGTCTGCCGAAGATCCATAAGCCTGGGATACCTCTAAGGCCCATAGTGGACGCTATTGGCAGCCCTACCTATCGCCTAGCTCGTCATCTGGCACATCTGCTGCAACCAATAGTAGGTAAGTGTGTACACCATGTGAAGAACTCTATACAATTCGCTGAAGTTCTTGACAACATCAAAGTGAAGCCATCGGACCTGTTAGTTAGTTTCGATGTGGTATCTCTCTTTACCAGAGTTCCCCTGGCGGAAACAATACAACTATTGTCAGAACACTTTCCACCTGGTATTACTGCACTGTTTAGTCACACACTTACTTCCACTTATTTTCTGTATGGCAACACCTACTACGAGCAGACAGACGGTGTTGCGATGGGCTCTCCTCTGTCACCAGCTATTGCCAACTTCTATATGGAGTTTCTGGAGCATGAAATACTTAACACAGCCCCATTAAAACCTACACATTTTTACAGATATGTAGATGATACATTTGTAATTTGGCCACATGGACTGCACACTCTTCCAGATTTTCTTGCACACCTAAATAGCCTTAGATCACAAATACAGTTCACAATGGAAGTTGAGAAAAATGCTTCCCTCCCATTTCTGGACATTCTGGTTACCAGAAAAGCGGACGGAACTCTTGGTCATGCCGTCTACCGAAAACCTACACACACGGATCTTTATCTCAACGCAAACAGCTTCCACCATAAGTCACAACGAATGGGCATTCTAAACACATTGGCACATAGAGCAGTTTCTGTATCAGACCCAGATAATCTGCAAACGGAATTTCAACACCTAAAATTCACACTCCAACAAAATGGATATTCAGCCAAGGACATCACATCAGCGCTGAAAAGAGCCGGACGAAAAAGAAACCCCAGCAAGAACACTCAACAAAAAGACAAGCCAGCCGCCATAGCCTATATACCGTTTACCGGCAATTTTTCGGGAAAGATTAGTAGACTACTCTACAAATATAATGTCAAAACCATCCATAAGCCACCACCTAAAATCAAAAATTTGGTCAGGCCAGTTAAAGATAATTTAGCTCTCAGAGTACCTGGTGTCTACCACATTCCTTGCGAATGCAGCGCAGCGTACATTGGCCAAACAGGACGCACTATTGCCACACGCGTTTCTGAACACCAAAGATCAATAAGGCTTATGCAACCCGAAAAATCTGGACTGGCTGAACACTGTATAGAACAGAGCCACAGAGCTAACTTTACTAACACCAAGATAGTGGCAAAGTGTTCGAACTACTGGGAAAGGAGAGTAAAAGAAGCTTTAGCCATCTCATCTGAAACAAATAATCTAAATCGTGATTCTGGCCTACAATTAAGTTCAGCATGGACACCGATGATAAAGAGCCTTAACACCTAATCCTGTACCTGCAGTCTTCCAAGACTTATTTTCTAGCAGGTGCGTGCTCAAACAAAACATTAGCCGAATAACTGCTATAAATAGTTTTCTACGAAGTCCGTGCCCATGTCTCAGTCATCTTAAATACCAGGCCATAATATCTCGCGAACCAATCAGATGTTAGCTTCATCCCAGCTCTTATAAATACCAGTCTCCGCAAGCTCAAACCATCAGTTCACCCTGAAGACGAGGAAGATGCACTTCTTCGAAACGTTGGTGTCAAGCCAAGTTTTTACCTGGCTAGAAGCCCGAGAAGATTTTGAATTAAATTTTATATGTTGCTTTTTCTCCTCTTCTTTTTGGGAAAGTGCAAATGCATACTTATTATGTATGAAAGCTGTAGTTCTCTGATCTGTAGTGTCAAAATGAAGTTTTTACTGTGATGTGTCAGTAGACTTATAGCAGATAGTAAAGTAATTGTTTTTCCACATTGGCCAATGTGTAGGACAAGACAATTTTACTCAGTTGAGGAATTTAATCAATATAGTGACATACAAATAAGCCGCTGAAAGCAACAGAATATTTAAAATTCAAATAAATGCTGAGCTCCATTTTTCAATATACTCAATGGCAAAATGATGTTTTTAATCAGTTAATCAATTTTTGAAATTGTTTAGTTAAGTAGTTCATTATGAATATGTTATGTGCTATGTTTACTATTTTACTTTTGCCATATAAAAATTCTTGTTTTTGCATAAATGGCAATAAATCTAGGTCTACAAGGTATTCTTATGAGTTATGCCATATGCAAAATATTTTCCATTAATGTTATTAATGTGGCTGCATTTATTGTATCCATGTATATATATATATATATATATATATATATATATATATATATATATATATATATATATATATATATATTTATTCTGTTTTAAACTTGATGTGTCCAATAGCATGTATATGTTTCAAAGGATGAATAAATAATACTATACATGCTGTAAAAAAAAAAAAAACGAGCGAGAGAGTTAGAAAGGTAGAGGCAAACTGAAAAATTTGAACCACAGATCTCCTGATCTCCATCCAGTTGTTGTTACCACTGAGCTGCCATGGCAACATATAGATATAGCATTAAATTCTCCAACTGACACATCTTTCCCAGTAAACCACACTGGGAGATTTTAAATTATTTTGAGATGTCATTCCCCAAAGACGATGTATGTGTTGTAAGTCTTTAAGTCAATCATGGAGTGATAATGGAGAAATTCTTAAATATTGATTTAGAATTTTAAATCTAGAAGGAAGGAATTTGCTTCAACAATGTTTAGAATTTCAAGGAAAGCATGTAAGGGGTAATGAGTGGAGTTAACAGTACGCAAGCAAACTTAAGGAAAAATTGGAGAGGGAAAAATAATTGTTTTTCCACAATTAGAATCAGTTGAAATATTTAATGCTACATCAGCATGTAACTATGGTAGTTTAATGGTTAGACTAACTGGATGAGACCAGTAGATCCATGGTTCAAATCTTGTCTGTGCTATTGAATTTTTCAGTCTGACTCTACCTTTCCAACTTAGTAATGTACACAAGTAATCAAGCCATCCAGATAAAAAATAAATGTTGACACATTCTGTGAACTACATTTTATATTTTCAGCAAATTGCTACACAAAAGTGAAGGAGGAGACTCAAGCAATGCAAGATACCATCCAGGCAGAGTTGGGTTTGAAACCAATAGAACAGGAAGTTGTTGTGCTTTATGACGGTGAAAAACAAGAGGCTCCACCTGAGTACTGGAAGGTAAATTTTAATATTTTTATTGTTGGTTATGTAACATAATTTTAACTTCACTACTGTCATTAAAAGTTCTTTAATATTGTAACAAAAAGTCTGTTTGTTCTTGACTAACATTCTTTATTTCTTCCACAAACTGATTACAATTAGAATCTGATCACAAATTACTGTCTTTCATAACAGTTCTGCCATATATTTTCTTTGACGTTTGCTATGGCAATAATATGGCTCATTATGAAATTCCTGTCAAACTCACTCACTTGAAAACTGAACCTAGTCAGGGCTTCATTGCCCTTTTTTATATATGTATGTTGGTTATGTGACTAGAAATTTCCAGAAGCTATCACATGTGCAGTACTACCACAGCTGTCACAAACTCACCGAGTCTTAACAATGTGTGACTTCAGCATCATAGACATTCAGCATCTTGCAACAAAACACTTGTCCACTTACACAGGTGTAACAAGGGATGTCACTAATCAGTCATGACTTACAAAGCAGGTCATACATACATACTCTGCAATTATGACTGCAGGGTGTAGAACATTGCTCCCTTCTCAGGGCTGGTTATCTCCACCACCACTATCATAGTTGGCTAAATGATCCAAATTTACTACAGGTTTTTTACTTCAGCGTAGCCTTTGGATGCAACAGATCACATCATTTATCCTCTTCACCTCAAGATATGGCCCTTGCCCTGGTTGTTGAAGCTTGGGGCTGTGTCCCTAGGTCTGGATAGGGCATTATAGCATGCCAAATCACCCTCCTGGCAACCTCGCTGTTGGCCTGCCGGTCATAACAGTTCTTCATCCTGTTGGTTTATTATCTAGATGTGTTGATGTGCACTCTCATGATGGTTGTGAAGCTGGTCTTCGAGATTCTCCAAACTGTCGACTGCTGGCTGTTCTACCCCAAGAGGACTTCAAACATTAGGTCGCTTCGTAGATGCCAAATGTTTCATCAGGTTATACTCAAGTTGGTGCCCTGGTTACTGTGCAGCTCCAATGGTACTCCATAGCAACAAAACTGTTCTACCAGGGAGTTTGCGATGGTCTTGACCTCCTGGTTAGGGAAACATACTCTTCCAGCCTCTTGCTGAAGTAATCCATGGTGACCTACAGATACATGTTACCCCTGTCTGACTTAGGGAATGGCCCAGCACACACCACTGAAAGGTCATTGTCTGCTGATTGTCTCTCTTAATCTGTCGTAACAAATACTCCTCATCTTTGAGGTTGGCGCAGCTGTTGTCTGTGGCATCTCCATCCTTAGACCTACTGTTAATTACTTTGAGGATGGGCTTTTAGTCACTGAGCGTAAGGCACTGTCGTATCTTAGAATCACACAGCCCGTCAACAAAAGCTTAGGTGGCCTCCTGGAACATGTAACTATGTGGTTCACCAGGGCGAACTCCTGCATCATCTCCCCTGGCTTTGCAGCCTTGACTTAAGCTTACTGCAGTAGGCTGCAGCCAGGCGATGGTTCTCAAGGGCCTTCCAGATCTTTCCAGTCATTGCCAACATCAGAATTGCACCACCCATTCCTGAAGGCTTGCTATCAGTTGTGCGGCTTCCTCTTCTGTTGATCATCAGTTGTGGATAGTGACGATGGCGAACTGTCAGCAGAAGGCTTCAAAGGTGGATATTTTGTAGAATTCGGGTGGCTTGATGCATGCGGATGTTGGTTTGTTAAGTCTTTCAGCCTTCCATCAAGCATCTTTTCCATCATCATGTTCAGTTCTTTTGCTCTTCTGTTGACTTCCCTCCAGGTATTAACTCATACCCCAACATCTTTTAGGCTGTGGTCATGTCTTTCACCATTCCACCAAGCTCTTCTACATCCTTCTTTACACTGGCCAGTTGCTCATCAGTTTTTCCATTTTTTTTTTTAATTTTTTTTTCATGCCAGATTCTATTTCCTCCTCGATCTGCATTGATGATTTCATCTTCACATCATTCTTTTCCATTCCTGATTTCATTTCTGTGTCCATTCTGAGTTGCATTTCTTCCTTTCCAGTTCTTTCCCCCACGTTCTTCAACTAAAACTCTTTATTTCTTCCACAAATTGATTACAATCAAAGTCTGCTCATAAATAACTGTTTTTCGAAACAATACTGCCATATATTTTCTTTTTGACGTTTGCTGCAGCGATGATGCCGTTCTCTATAAAATTTTCATCTAACTCAGTTAACTGTTGCATGCAATGCATCCCCAGTAAAAACTGAACCCAGAACAGGGCTTCATTGCCCTTTTTATATCTGTTAGTTAACTGATCTGTGATTTAAATCCTGGCAGTGGCCAAAATGTTTCAGTCCATGTGTGGAAGAAAAATTAATAAACATTAATTCTAATAATTTTACATCTTACATCTTAACTGCTTTTTGTGCCCAAAAGTACTTTAAAAGTCTGGTCTGCATGAGTACCATGTGTTTATAATTATACATTTCTCATTTATGATTCAAGCCATTGATAAACTATTAACAAAAGATCTGTCTCTGAGGTTCCATGGAAGTGTTGAAAGATGTTAAAGATAATTCAGGGATCATATATAGAAAATGTGGGAATACTTTTGAGCATGTGATGCAAGGAAGTGAGCGATTTTTCTGAGCCAAAAGGTTTTCCAATGCACATGCACAAGCAGACAAAACAACTGATGATGAGTCCTATGCTTCTCATATAACAGCCAACATGTGCTTCATTTGTCACAACCTCTGCGAATAATCCCCAAACATCTACACAACAAATAATAAGGAAGTGATTAACAGCTAGTCATTTTTGGAAAGTCCTGACAATGCTTTCTCTTGGATTTTATTGCTTTATAAACATGCAAATGCAATCAAGCAGAATTTATTGTTGTGTGAGAAGCGAAGATTGTATGTCTTTGGCAAATTCTTACATATTATAGCCATTTTAGAAATGGCACGACAGATCTGTCCATTTATCTCACTGATACAGAAAGCCTATCTTCAACTATTAATTCATGAAGGTCTGCTGAGAACAAGAATGTTTTATTCTGAATGTAATGCCGTTCTGCATCTCATTAAGAGATGGAACCACACATATCCCGAATTATGGTGCAGGTAGCTTAATGTTAAAATAGGGCCCTACTCTTATGACTTTTGGTATGAATAGTTATCTAGTAATTAACTACCATATTTATCTGAATACAATGCAGCGTTTCCTTGTTTTATTTATTTTTACAAATTATTAATCATCAGGATCATCTTTCATTCACAATATATATTGGAAAAAGTAAGTTTCAAATTTTGCAGGTGTGGCAGCAGTGAAGCTTGGGGAAATTGTAAAGATTACCGCCAGGGTCACAATGTATGCAGCAGATTTTATGCATTTCATTTTGCGCCAAAAATTAACTGTTAGAAAAAAGATTTCTCACCAAGACTAAAATAAAATTAGAGAGCTTCCTTTCACATCGGTTATTGCAAGTAATGTTGTATTGGGAGCAGAGAAAGGTTAGCTGCACATTTCCACTGCTTCCACCAGACACATTTCAGTTTTCCCCTCTGCTTGTTTGTGTCAATGTGAATTTATGATCAAATTCAAATTAGGTAAAACTTTTTATGTTGTACTAAGTTTTTTGTTGTAATAAAAATCGCATCCATAATTGCCATTACAACTATGCTGCTGTCACATATCTAATTGCAAACTTTCCATAATCTCCGTTTCACTCCTGCTCAAAACTTGAATTTACTTGAATTCGAATTATGTAAAATATTTTACTATGCATTATATTAAGTTTGTTGTCTTAATATAAAATCGCATCCATAATTGTCGTTTTAGCTATGCTGCCATCACCACTGCCATTACACTACTATCATTGCACAAATTTCGTACATATCTGTCTCTCTCCCACTCAAAATGTGAGTTTATGCAGAAATTTGAATTAGGTTAAATGTTTTACGATAGATTATGTTAAGTTAATTGTCTTAACAGAAAATCGCATCCATAATCATCAATGTGCCAAACTGGCACCGTCACTACCGAGTACAACATACCAGAATATTTCTGTACTTCCTTCTCTGTCTCTCTTCCGCTGACAATGTAAACTTCTGTGTAAATTCATATTAGGTTAAAGTTTTTACAATGTGTTATACTAACCACCACCTCCATTGTCACGTTCTACCATCACATATGTATCGTACATTTCCATGCTCTCCTCTCCGTCTTTATGCCACTCAAAATGTTCTTCACAAATTCAAATTATTAATATAGGTTTTTACAATGATGTGTTTCATTAAGCATGTTGTCTAAATAGAAAATCATATTAATTATTGCTTTAGTTGCGCTGCCGTTGCCATTATAACCTTCTTTAATCACGCACATATTGGTACATCATTTTTGTTCTCCTCTTTTCCATTTTCCTACCCATGAATTGAATTTCTGCACAAATTAAAATTAAATAAAAAAATGGGGGGACTTCATCAGCTTAAATGTTTCTTAGTTTGTTCAAAATATAAGACAAAACTTAAAATTTTATTTAAGAATTAAGTTATCATGTCTTTTTATATGCTGATATGCTAAAATCTAAAATTATGTTCTGAAAAAAGAGGGTCGTCTTGCATTTGAGGTCATCTTGTATTCGGATAAATACAGTAAATTATTCTTTTTAGAACTGGGCATAAAAAAGTCACAGCCTATGTCAAAGGTTCAAGTGGGAAAGGCCATTGCCTGGACATTTTCTTTTCCTCATCCACTGCTTTGTTTACAGTCTTATGAGGTAATGCAATGTTTGGTTGGAAACCAATGTGTGAGAAGTATTTGACTCGTTCAGTTACTGCTATGAAATAAATAAAATAATTATAATAAATTTTATTGTCATTCAACTTTTATAGCAATAGACATCTAATTAAAATACAGAGTATTCAGTTTCAAAAAATTCATCAATAGTATAACAGGATTTATTGACTAGAGTCACCATCATGATTGAAGGTGGTAATTGACAAGTAACTCGTAGGTTGGGGAAGTTAGGGGAAATGCAATGTTGCGACCTTTTCTAGAGAGGAGTATTTGCAAGCACGTGGCAGTTGGCACAAACCGAAGGCTCACTATGAAGGGTTCCATAACAGCATCCCTGGATATTTGTCTCCGAAAATCATCTTCTTGTAACTTTCCTGCATGTTGAACGCAGTCATGCCTCTTTGTTGCAGTAATGTTCAGTCTCTCCACGTCTGCAATTTTGAAGGTGTTATTTTTCTCTGTATATGTCTTCACTTGTACCCACACAAATTCTGTTGGATTGTATTGGCAGTGGTAAGGTGGCAATCATACTACTCTGTGTCCAAGCTCTGCAGCAATGGTGTCTAATTCAAAACATTTTTGTGGCTTATTTAATTTAACAATCTGCAACAGTTCTTCTCGTGTTTGTGACGCAGCAAATGGAATTTTCCTATTAGATAGCCAAACCACAATATCGGCTTTCCTTGTATTAGAGCATGGTATCTTTTCCTTCTGTACAGAATGTATACTTGCATTGTCCATTACTATGACTGATTTCGGTGCTAAAAATGGCAAGAATTGGTTCAAGAACCAGTTTTTAAACACCCTAGCATTCATTTCTTAGATTTAGAGCAAAAAATTAATTTGCTCTCTGAGATGAAACCTGTGTCGGCTGAACCAGCATGGCATACGATTAGACGACCACCTTTGCCAATAGGAACCTTTAAACCTCCACTTCCGTCACTCATCTGCCAGCATGCTGATCTGGTATGGTTTTGGTTTACCCAGGTTTCATCCAGGTAATAAATTTTAGTGTCACACTGGTTTCTAATGGAGTGCATTGTTCTGAGAAACACGGCTCTCACGGCTATGATGCTGCTACGTTCCATTATTAACTTCCTATTATGAAATCCCATTTTCCTTAAAATACACAGCATGGAAGATTCACTGCCCTCAAACCCTGTGTCTTGTTTCATTTCGATGGCAAGTTTCTGTGCTGTAGGAAACTTTCCATTTTCATACATCAAAAAAAAAATTTCGACGCAACAAATTCTTGTCGAAATCGTCAAGCTCGCTCATTGGTGTGTTCCTTTTATGCACTTTTCCAAGAGAATCAAATTTAACATGCGCTCCTGCATGAACACAAGCTTTTGCTTCACTTACAATTCTTTCCACGGTGCGTATACCCACCTGACAGGCTTCAGCTGTTTCCTTGCAACAATCGGCAACACTGTTTAGTGAGCTTCCTGGTTTTTCTGACTTCTCCAGGAAATATTTGTACATATTATACACAATTTTTCTTGCTTGACTGTGAAGAATGGAACGTTTTTTTGCTTCAGCCATCGTCAGAACTATTAACAAACTATTCACTACCTTGCTAACACACAAAAGAGTAGATTTATAACTTGTAATTACTTAATTTCACTGTTAAACTTCACGGTAAGTTCCTACTAACATGGATTGAAACACACTGCACCTGGTTGGCTAGAAAGCATGTGACTATGATGTCATTGGACATTTTTCTACTGCACATCCACTTTTATTCTTGACAGGAACTTTAGTAGTTTATCTCTCTATCAATTTATGGACTTAAAAAATATTACCCGTCACATATTAGAAAGAAGAGCAAATGACACAGAATTAAATTTTTAAGATATTTTTGTCACAAATTACAATCTATGGTGATGAATGTTGGTTTTCATATACATGCATGTTGAATACATAGTTGTTAAAAACAAACTCCTCACAATAGCAATTATTGTAGGAAGGGCTATTGCCATTGCTACTTGACTGTTTTTCACAGTTAAAGTGTCAGAATTATTTTAAATTTCTCCCCAGCGCCTCTGGTGGTGAGGGTGTGAGATTTTTCCCTTATGAATTCTTCTGCTGCTTCCAGGTCTAGGTATTATGTCTCTTGCAGGTATTGTGCTTGTATGTGAGTGCATAGAACAAATTTTCCCTGTTGTTAGAACAGACAAACCCGGCAAACATATACAATGAAGTAGAACAATTCATGTTGTTATTGTATAGTGACTTTTTTTTTTTTCCCCCTGATGTACATAGTATAAAAAACAATAGAACAAATATCAAGTATTATTTATTGCAGGCTCTGCTGCAGGAAATCAAATGAAATTTCTTAGTCTCTTAGGAAGTGGACCATGGCTTTACACCCTCAATTCTAAAGTGGCATAAATCATAGTTATTTTGGAGTTACATATGTATTTACTTGCAGTTTTAGGTCCGCAGCAACTCATTATTCACTGTTTGGGATATTTTATCTAATAAATCCCAAGATTACAAATGAATTTGTATTGTGCACAAGCATAATGAAACTAAAATGTTTATTAATTAACATAGTTAACTTTTACACATACTTCACTTACTTTTATGAAGGACAATTGTTTCGCATGTCTTTGCCCGCATTTTCAATTGTTGAACCCCTACTGTCTGTGTTGGATGCTGTTGCTGTTGAAGGGTTAATCATGGTGACATCTAGTGAAAGAGCGATGAGCCTAGATAAACAACCATATGAAGAAATTTAACATTCATGGTTGGTGATGGTATTTCAGGATGCAAATTCTTTCCCAGATTGCTAATTTGAATGAATTTGATAGTTCCTTTAGTAGGTTAATTTCAAGATTAATTTCATAATTGTGGAGCCAAAAGTGGTTTGCCACTGTAGAGTTAAGTTTAATATTTCATTTGTGTTCCTAATTGCATGCTTCCAGGATTGTTTTGGTTTCACCAATGTATTTCATACTGCAATCTAAGCAATCTTGATTTCTATGCAGATATTTTGTCTTTCAAAAAAGAAGCTAAGATTGGAGCTAGATTTATGTTAAATTTCTTTAATATTTTACCAAATTGTCATGAAGTTGTGGGTGTAGGTAAATTTGTAATACTTGTTCTGTTTTTCTATTGTTTCTAGGGTGGTAATGACTTTTATGTATTTTTGCTTTTTGTATTTGATAATCATTTTTATGATAGACATATTAAAACAATTGGCTAGTGCTGTATTTAGAATGTATTCATATTCAATCTTATATTCAATGCAATTAAGAGAGATGTGGACTAATCTTCTTCATGTAGTTGGTTTTATGTGTCGCTTTTCGGCGTATTCCAACTTCTATCTTGCTTTTGTTTCTTATTATTTTGAGATCTAAGAATGCGATATAGTCCAGTCAATAGACATAGGTTCTTCTCTGAAAGACAAAATGCATCTAGAAATCTAGAGAAATCAGGAATATACTCTATAGGTTGCTGTATAAAATACATCAAAAAGACCAAGATACCTGGAAATATGCAATAAGGAACCTAAAAAAAATATTAAACTTAAAAAAATCTGTAGTGGTGTACTCCTTGAAATTATGAAATCAATTTGTTAATTCATCTAGCCTCATTGTCGTCCACCACATTACCGTGATCAACCCTTCAACAGCAACCACATCCGATCCTGACATCACAAAACAATTGTCGTTCATAAAAGTGAAAGTGTGTAAAAGTTAACCACATTAACTAATTTGACTATGCCCTCACTGTAAGTAGCTTTACAATATTATACCGATTCTAAAATGTTTGTATCTGAAAAATCAGTTTTGGGTTTGGGTTACAACACTTTAGAATTGAGAGGCAACTTGAATTTTAACTTTTCTAACTCTCAATTTAATTACAAAGATGAAGTTCTGTTACAAATTATTTATTGTTATATTAATATTTGTGTTGCTTCTTATTACTACCTTCAGGTTTTACTCTTGCTTTTTAATTACAGGGGAAACGTATTGTTGAAATGAAGAAGCCAAGGCCTTCTTGGTTCAGCAAGAATCTGCTGCAGAAATCAACCATTCAGCCTTCCACTACTTCTGATGTTAAACCAACAGAGTTAGGATAAACTTTTCAAAGATTATAAAATATAACGCTGCCTTAGTTTCCTGTTGTTTTCAGTAATAATGATAATAAATGCTTGTTTTGTAAATATATGACTTATTAAGTTATTAAAACCCTCTAAAAAGCTAGTAATTTTACATTTTGGAGTTGGTTGTTATATCATGTTGCTACACTTTAATATATGAGGGACTCATTTTGGGAGTTTTTGTTCCCATTTAAAAATTTTGGAGTCTGACTGCCTTCCTGCAGCTTCCTCTCTTGTAATGATAGACTTCTTCAGTAAGATGTCAATCAGCAGGATATCAATATTTTTAAAAAAGTCTTTGTACCATGTTAAAATATTTTCCCAAGTTCTGAGTTTGTTGCAGCCTGACATTTTTTAGTAACTTTGGGTTTGAGTCCAGGTTCATTTTAAAAGTAAGAACTTCTGCTTAACTTTCCTTCTTGCTTGAACTTAAGCAATTCTTTCAAATGTTATTGGGTTCTGAATTTTAGTAATTTTATGGTTTTTCCTAGATAAAATTTTTAACAATCCATGTAGTTAGTTTGATATATTTCAGATCTAAATAAAGCAAAGTAAAAGAAAGCAACTGTACATTCAAGTAGCTAACTTATCACCCAAAAACATTTAGAAAAATGGAGTGTTCCATTCATATTACTTTCTATACATGTTCACAAAATATGGTTAAAAAAAATTATTCTTCTAATTCCTTCATGCTAATCAAGATAAATTTTAGTACAAATTTTCTTATTTCTTAGTTCCTTATACATAGAAAGAAAATAAGAGATTACTTAAAAGTTATTGCTATGTAATTGACTTTGAAATTTGCTTCTTCTTATGGTCAGGATTAAAACAAAAGAAAAATTAATAGTGATTTCCTGTTTAAGAAAAGTACAAGTATTGTAAAATTGAAACCAATAAAAGGAATATTTTGAAAACTATTAATTCTACAAAAAAATGTATTAAAATAATTAGAACGTTTTGATAAAATCAAAATTTAAATTTTTTTCCAAATAATGGGTAGGTTTGGATGGGGGATTTTCTTGAAAATCTTAGTCTCACATCCTTGGAAGATACTGAACTTATATGTCATATCTTTAACCTACTTCGTTTTACAGTTATTCTGTTTACAGACACACATACATGAACCTTATTCTAAAAATGTTTCTTTTGGCCACAGGGGACCTTAAGACATCTATTTCCACTGAGATCGGTACTGAATTTTTTGGGTGAAATACAATCCCTTCTCTTACCTATGTATGAGGGGCATACTGAAAGTCATGAGCAAAACTGTTTTACAATCTTAATATTTATTTTTAAGCCAAACCAAATACATCATCATAATCTACAGACTTTCTTTCACTTTTCGACATAGTCTCCATTGTTTTGCACACATTTTTCCCATCGTTCTACAAGTTTGAAAATGCCCTTGTGATAGAACTCCGTTCCAGCGTCTCGTAGCGTTGGCCACGCATATGCTCCTTCACAGAACCGAAAAGATGGTAGTCGGAGGGTGCCAAGTCGGGACTGTAGGGAGGATGTGGAAGAGTTTCCCACCCTAATGCCCTGATCTTCTCCATAGTGGCACGGGCAGTATGTGGACGCGCATTATCCTGTTGAAAGATGATCCTCTTTCCAGGGCGTTTACCACGCAAAGCCAGACGGAGCTTCAGAAGTGTCTTGATGTAGCGGGCAAAATTTATGGCTTGTCCAGGTTCAAGAAAGTCAACCAGAATGCAACCTTGTGCATCCCAAAATACACCTCCCATAAATTTTCCTACAGACTGCACTGTCTTCGCTTTCTTCTTCGATGGTGAGTTCAAGTGGTGCCATTCCATACTCTAACGTTTCGTTTCTGGCTCATAGTGATGGAACCAGCTCTCATCTCCAGTCACAATACACGTCAAAAATTCATCACCTTCATTATGAAATCTCTGAAGAAGGTTTTGTGCAATGGTTCTTCTCTGAAGTTTGTGGTCTTCAGTCAATAAACGGGGGACCCAACAGGCACAGACCTTTCGATAACCCAAGCTGTGGATCATTTCTTGCACTGCACTATGTCCTATTCCAAGTTGCACAGCAATTTCATTCACAGTGAAACGCCTATCTCCTGTAATGAGCTCATCAACTCTTTCCTTGTTGCGTTCTGTAGAGGCAGTTTGAGGACGCCCGCTGCGAGGCGCATTTTGCAGACTTGTGTTTCCATCTTTGAAATGTTTCACCCATCTTCTAACACTGCTGGCACCCATGCAGACACCTCCATACGCACGTTGAAGTCTGAGATGAATTCCAGGAGCAGATTTTCCTTCTTTCACAAGGAATTCAATGACAGCACGCTGTCGAAACGAAACATTAATGTCAGCCATTTTTCAAACACTGTCTGTGGTCACGTGATAGAAGCTAATGACATCACAATATGTCAACATGTGGCTTAAAGTCTGTAGATTACGATCCTGCAATTCGTTTCGTTACATTGTTGAAATTTAAATTTTTGCAATGGGTTGCTCATGACTTTCAGTATGCCCCTCATACTATGTACAAAGTATAGAAAGTAAAAATCAAAAAAAATATATCATCTTGCCGCCCACTTCATAAGAAATATGCTAAATTAAAAAGACAAAACAGATGCTATTAGACAATATATCAAATTACTGTGTGAATTGTGAAAAGTTTTACATAGAAAATAGTAACAAAAGAACTCCAAAAATGTTAGAATAAGAAGACAAGCCAGCAGTAATATAAGTCCTTTGTAAATATTAATACCTACTGTAAACATTTTAACTCTGCAGTTAAAGTATGATGCAATCCTAATTATAATTATATTAATAGGTTGATTATACCTATATTTTTAATAGGGATTTTGGAATAAAAACCATAATCTAGATTCAATCTGAAATTACTGCAACCACAACAAACTAACAATGCAGGGAAAACATTTTCATATGAAATCACAAAAGCTGCCTCATAATTTATATTTAATTTTCTTTTAAAAATATTGATGAGCCAATGTTATGCCTAAACTTCACTTATATCAAGTTATAAACTTAGACATTCCAGAGATCATAATACAATTAAAATTTGGAATTTATAGAAAACCTACATTGCACATGTAGATAACTTTATTAAAAGGAATGCTTTTAACCCCTTAACATACCAATAAGAAATGTGTAGAAGCTTAATTTCATGTAACAGTATTCCATTAAAAGAAAATTATATGAAAGGAGTTCAACATATACTCAAGAGAGCAAATTTAAATGATTTCACCCTGCTTCCATATCCAAAATTATTTAAAGTGCAACAAACGGCAGCTGTTGATGCTTGCTGAGGAAAGTGGAAGAACAGATAACAATCATCAGTTGTCACTATATTAAGATGGAGACAAATGTCTCTGAAAACATTCCAAGATTTTACAACTTGACAAATGTGAAGTTCAAGTGTGGACATCTATTCATTAATATTTTTAAAATAAAGTGACAATAATAGTGCTTCTGTTATAAATAAGCCATCTTATATTATTTTATATTAAGCCAGTTGACATCTTTATGAATAAATTCATCCTACTACCCCCAAAGAGCGGGACTGCAAGCAACTACAATGCCACTTGGACCCCTGAGGTTCAAAATGAAGCACCTGCTTCAGCTCCCTTGAGAACCTTGTAAATTCAAGTATAAATGATGTAGTGATACAAGGGACTCCACAAATATAGAATTATAATTTCCGTCCGATATGACTAATCCGGTTAAAGGACGTTAAGCTACCAAAAAAAAAAAAAATTATAATTTGGTTGTCAAAGTTACTAAATCCCTCTAAACATTAATTACTCCTTCATTTAGTAGTTTCACAAGCTGTCATCACTCTCACAAGGGTAATGTGTTAAAAAAAGGCCTGATCTCCAGCTGTACCGAGAGCAAAGGGGGGGGGGGGGACAACCATTTTGGTCAATGAGAATACAGGCATCATGCCCACCTGAGTAGTGTGGTGGTAGCGTGTCTGCCTCACATCCAAAAGGTCGTGAGTTCGAATCTCGCTTAGGGTGAGTTACATGGATAAGGTTTTTTTCAGGGTTTTCCCATATCCTGAGAAGATGAATGTAGAGTAACTTTAAGCTTCGTGGACCCCAAGATCATTTCACCAATTTCATTCGTCATCCGATATGACCAACCAGGTTAAAGGACATTAAACTACCCAAAAAAAAAATACAAGCTCCTTGTGATTGATATGATTGAAAGCCTAATGAAATATTGTCCTGGTATAGATATGACTGCATTACAGATATCCATATGCTGTTAATCTGCATGCCATCATATCTATTCATGTTATATTTACCCTTTTTAGCCAATGCCACAAAGATTCCTTAAATATGGCAATATTCACAAAATCAGGCTTATCCTTTCTGAAATAATATTCTACTATGCCTGGTTTTTGGACATTTTAAATTTAAAAAATATCTGTTGTGTTTCATTCACATGACTACCTGTTGTAGAAACAAACTATTATTATAAAAGATTCTTTTATCTACATCATGCTAATTGAGATAAACATTAGCATAGTTCTCTTATTACTTGCTTCCTTCTAAGCAGAAGGGAAATAAGATGTGCTAGACTAAAGCGATATGGTCAAATCTTTTCAAAGCCATTTAAGTTTGGTTCGCATCGCACGGCCACCAGTAAACAACAGAGGGATTGAAGGAAAGGTGACCTTTGGGTTAAGAAAAGTTATGTAGTTTAAAACTCAAACCATTAACAAGGTATATCTCAAAAATTTTCAACTCTCTAAAAATAAATAAATAAATGTGTGTGCGTGTAAAATTGTGGGTTTTAATGAGATCTATATTTTTTATGTTGTAATGTTTTGTTTATCTCTTACAGTTTACCAGTTATGCAAAATTCATTCAGAATGAAAAGGTCTTCAGAGGCTATTCCCAGAAAATTCAAAATATACATTTTATTTATGATGTGAATATCTTTCATATATAGTATTTATATCAAACCTATTAAGAACAATTTTGGAGAACAACAAAATGTTAATAAATTTTTACATGTAAAGGGAAGTAGTGGTAGGGGAATTTTCTTTAAAATCTTTGTGTCGCATCCTTGGAACATAAACATAAATATCAAGTTTAGTATTTAATGGTTCTTTTCGTTTTTGGGCTACAAGGGCTGTCCCAGAAGTACCCAACCTGACGTACAGATAATGGTTGTTGTTTTAAACAATAACAATGGTAAAAAGTACCAATCTTAGAAAGCTTATTTGAAGTTTTGACGATTTTACATTGTTTGGCAGCCATCATTTGTGAATGCTCTCAGCAAATTTGTAAACATGGATAAAACTGGTCATCGTTATGTGATATAATACTCACATTTGAAAGGTCTTAGTCCAACTACTATTTTACATTGTTTGGCAGCCATCATTTGTGAATGCTCTCAGCAAATTTGTAAACATGGATAAAACTGGTCATCATTATGTGATACAATACTCACATTTGAAAGGTCTTAGTCCAACTAATATTAAAGCTGAGTTAAATTCTACTTTGAGGCAGTCTGCTTCTTCGTTTACAACAGTGAAATATTGGGTGGCAGAGTTTAAGTGCAGCCATACGAACTGGAATATCACAGTGGTCGACCAAATGAGGTTACCAGTCCACAAACTGTAAAGAAAATCCACAAAATGGTATTGGATGATTGACTGAAAGTGCACGAACTAGCAGGCATTGCAGGCATTTCAAAAAGTTATGTACATCGCATACTAACTGAAAATTTGACAGGAGAAAGTTGTGTGCTAAGTGGGTGCCGCATTTGTTCACAATAGAACAAAATCAGTGTCGTGAAGACATTTCAGTCAAGTGTTTGGCAATGTTTTGCTGCAATAAAGCTGAGTTTTTGCGCCAATTCATAGCAATGGATGAAACCTGGGTTCATCATTTCACACCTGAAGCGAAGGAACAATTAAAACAGTGGATTGGAATGGGAGAAATTGACTCCAAAGAAGGCAAACATAGTTCCATCTGCAGTCAAGGTCATGGCATCAGTTTTCTGGGACGAACACTGGATAATTTTCATTATTTATCTCAAAAAAGGATGAGCAAACAATGGCGAATATTATGCAAACTTGTTACAGCATTTGAGTGATGAAATCGAGCAAAAACTGTCGCATTTAGCGAAAAAAAAAGTTTTGTTTCATCAAAACAATGCACAAGTTCACAAGTCCATTATTGCCATGGCCAAAATCAATGAGTTAAAGTTTGAATTAGTTTCTCATGCACCCTATTTGCCATATTTAGCCCTCTCTGATTATTTTCTGTTTCCAAACTTGAAGAAATGGCTTGGTGGTAGATTTGCCTACAACGAAGAGGCGGAGTCTGCAGTTGATGGCTATTTTGCAGACCTCGATAGTCATCACTATAAACAAGAGTATTGAACATCACTGGGAAAAGTTTATCATGCTGAAAGGAGACTGTGTAGAGAAATAAAGATGTTTTTCCTCAAAATTTTTGTGCTTTCTTTGTTAGGTCGGGTACTTCTGGGACATCCCCTTGTATGCTGTCCAGTTTCACAAACATACTGACCTATAAAATGTCTTTAACTCAGGGGATCTCAAAACGTATTTCATGTGAAATCTCAACATCAAATTTTTGGGTGGAATACAATATCTTCTCTAGCTACTATGTGATTGTATGTATATACATGCTAGAGAAAATAAAAACATTCATGTTCTGTAAAGGCCTGCACCTACAGTATTTGGTAAACTTGTGGAGTTTTTTAGGCCAAGTTTATCATAACCCAGCATGTTATTGCTTGAATCTTGGTTGCAGGTACATGAGCAGTTTTTACTTTTTCCACTACATATAGTTAGTAGAAGATGTATTGTATTCCACCCAAAAATTCATTACAGAAATTTCACTGGTAATATACATTAGCCATTTACGTGTATAAAAATAATTACCTTAAGACTGGAATTTTGTTAAGTAATTTCAGTTCTACTGATTACTTCAAGTTCTTTCATACCATGTTGGCATATATTGGGCCACTTCTTAAAGTGGTTCTTGAACAGTAAATTTCCATATGCACATATTTGCCACATATGAGGCATCAACTCATTGCCCATAGATGGCATATGAGATGAGGACTGAAACATAGTGAATTTAGCCCAGGGACCTTTTCTTTCAAGGTATGGGGTTCATTTAAGTGCAAATAAGCATTACATAAGCTTATAACCAATGGTTTTACTTCCTTTCCAAAGGAAACCATACAAAGGAATTGTATGTTTAAAAAAAAATTCATCACCCTATGCCATGTTTGAACCCACAACCTGGGTTTTTAGAGGTAGCATGGCAATCAAAATGCCACAGAGTGTAACACTACGGTTGAACAAAAGTTTTTGTAAGTAGTTGTAATTCCTCCCAATTATTTGTTTCTTTACTTTTTGCATCACTGTATTACAATAATTTTTGTGGAAATGTTGCCTAAATATGGTATTAAAGCTTTCTGTTATTTTTTATATTATTTTAGCATCTTGTATATATTACAAGGGATCTCTCATTTTTTACATAATTTTTCAATGCTTCTGTTGAATAAACATAACAACGTGTTGTGCTTCCCATCATTAAGGAATCACCCACTAGCCCTCTTCACCTATTTATTGTTGACATAGTACACAACAAAAGAAAACCACCATATTGTAATAACATTTTTATTTAGAAAAAAATTAACAGTTTTATATAATTAGATACTCTGTAACACCTGTATTTCTTACAATGCAGTATAAAAATGTATTACACCACCATACACTTAAATTTATGAGCATAACCTTCAGACCCTCATACTTCTAGTACCATGATTTCTAATGCAAAATTAACTCAACATAGTTCTGTTGAGTCTGAGATGATGTGCAATGAATGTATACCAGCTTGTTTGTAATTACACACTGTTACTTATTAAGTCATGGCAAACAATTTCTTTACAGAGATGAAACTACTACAGAATTTGAAATTATGAAAATGTTAAAACCAAGAAGCTTAAGAGTCTTATAATGGTAAATATAAAAAGATGAATAGATAGCTGTAGTTTACTCCTTGATGGTTTAATTTGCTTTGACTTTGTTTATAATGTGCTTAATACACAGTTTTTTCTGCTCCAAGCAATGCGAATATTGCCAAAATATTATTTTGCTTCAATATGTACATTAAATTCACAAATATTTGCATTTTTTGGCAACTCATGCTAATATGTGTTTTCAATAACAGTTATTGACAGGAACAGTAAAAAGAAAGGTAATGCTGGCAATACATACAGGAAATAGGCAGACTAAGAACACAAGTTGATTGCAGTAAGATTAGTGACAGCTAAAGAAGTTGGTTTATTCCTACCTACTGTGCCACATACAGCACCCATCATGGATAAATTAAGAGTAGAATGTAAGAAAATCAAAATCTTAAAGATATAAAACTTATAAAAATTTCTTGAAAAAAAAAAAAGAATCCTTGGATAGCTTGTGATTATTTTCTGATCATCCATGACGACTTCATGTGATATTAACTTCAACATGTCTTGATTCGCTATTTCAGTCCGGAAGAACACAAGCTTACATTGACTTTCAAATGGGATAAGGTTTGTCCTTGAGCGCCACCAGCCAATTGGAGTGCTGCTGTGTTGATATATTGCATTCCTACTTAACTGGGGCGTAATGCGCTAAGTGATTCCGTCTCTCATAAATACTACTTGCGCTAAGACAAAATGTTCAAAGTTTGCAAAAAGTAATTCACAATTAAGATAGGCAGTAATTTTTGTAGCAGAACCGTAAAAACCACAGATTTTTGGCTCCAACCGTTTTCATAATACATATGAATAAACATGTTGCCAGGCAAATTTGCATTCTCAGTGTGCAAGTGAGGGAAGTATGCAAAGAGTGGGGGGGTTACTACCTGACAATGCAAAGCATGATGACTTATCTCATTTGCTGCAGCGTAGAACTCTTCCCATTTGAAAAACATTATGGTGATGGCTTAGTATGTTACACTTAAACATATTCACCCACTTGTTTTAATTCTTGGATGAATTGATTTTTTCTAGGTTTGGATATTGTCACAAATTTCCTAATCACATTTAAATTTGCTCTGTGCATTACTTAAAACTTGGTCATATTCTTAGTTTCCATGATACATTGATTTTAAACATCACAAATTTGTAGTTGGATTTCCTGATTCACATTATATTTTGCACAAAATATTTTTAAAACTTTTCTGAAATATAAATATTGTAAAAACTATCTACTGACTGCTGCAGAATCTAAAAAAAAAAAATTCTTTGGTTTCTTTTTAACAGAAACTGAAAAAATCTACTCATGAAAAATATGGATCCCTAAAAATTGCATATGCATGTTCTTTCCTGCTTATCTTAAATACATTAACATATTTTGAAAAAGCTAAAAGAAATGTAGAAGACTAGCTATTTTGTGTCATTCTCTCTTTCTAACTTTGTGTGGAAGAGAGGGAATGCTAATAGAATAGCAACTTCTTGGACAGTAGGTGAATTAAAGTACAAGTGAGTTAACCCTATGTTCCCTACACTGGCAACCTTACTATAATCTGTTTCAAGCCATTAATGAGACTGACCAGAACTATTAGCACTGTTGCTAATCTCTAGTTACCATAGTTTACATAGAACCATAATATTTATTTGTATACAGAATTTTATATTTCATACTTAGTAAACTAAAGCAGGAGCATACAAGAAAGTGGATGAGTCAAGTCACTGTGCAGAGAGAAATAATACTCTCTCTCTTTTATTATCATTCATTAAACATAGATTCTTTATGGTTTCTCTATTATTCATTTTTCAATTCACTCATATCTTAGTGGGCCATGTTTTGTGTAGTATTTAAAATTTAAAAAAGAGTTATAATTGTGACTATATCACCAGCAAAAAATAGCTATTGAAAATTATTTAGACAATTACAGATTTTACCGTTACCTTTTTTTATATAAATTTAGAATTATTTTCAGAAATTCTGGCTAAATTCGCATATACATAATCACTATATTCAAAGTCATAGTCAACTATCACTAATTTCACGCAACACTGTTTTATTTTAAGGAAGTTTCACGCTCAGTGGTATCATCTTATTTAACCACTTAACAAACAACATTAAGAATATGACCAATGTTAACATATTTAAAAGTAGACTAAAGGAATTGATATACATTGTTTTTCATAGTTAAGACAAATATTTTAGCAAATGTAAAAATGATCCCTAGAAATAATAACACATTATAACATCTTCTCTACTTTATTATAACTGTAATCTCTACAACTAATTTTCTATTTTTGTATATTAAATGAATAAATCTGACATCCCATAACATGTATTGTTCAGTTGGACGAAATAAATCAAATCAAACTATACTGTAACAGAAATCTTGTTATTGCTTCAAAATTAATAGAAGAGTCTTTATTGCAATGGTGCTGTGCAGCTTTGCTCTTGTCACTTGAACGCTCACTGCAGCTTCTCTCTAGTGCATTTTATGTTCGGAACTCACAATTGAACCTTTTTTTTTTTTTGTTTTATTTTGGTAGTGTTTAATGCCCATTTTTACTGCTCTGGCACTATAAGTGATGACACTGATGATACATGAAGATAGAGCCCCGGTGGAATGTGATGTCACAGGAAACTGGAGAACCCAAAGAAAACCCACTCCTCCGCTTTGTCCACCACAAATCTCACATGCGGTCGCTTGGGATCGAACCTGGGCCGTACAATTGAAACTGACTGACATTCTGGGCTAAGTTGCTCCCTATATCTGCCAATGACATGGCAAGACATTTCCATAAGTAGATAATATTATTACACATGCAGCACATAGTCACAATACACTACATGTCACATGACTTGAGAAATGTTATTGCACAACCTGCACTCATCTGCCTCTTTTGTGCTCCAGACCCTTAAGACCTAGTTTAAGCTTTAGCTCTGACCTGGGCTTAAGTAGAGGCTTAAGCGACAAAAGAGTTTTACAATACATAGTTCAAGTAATGAGCTAAGCTTATCCTTGCCTTGGCTCGTAGTGTATGGCGAGGCACCATAATATCTGACAAAGACGATATTAATGATTTAATTAACTTATCTTAACCCATATGCACCACAGAACACCATATGGAATATTTACAAAGCAGTTTCATATATCAAATGACAATTTTATGAGATTTTGATTTAGCAATCAGTTGAGAATGATGGTGACCAGAAATTACTGATTATACAATTACACATAAAGCTGTCCAGTAAACAAAGTTTAATTTTAAATTTATTATACTTCATACTTTTATTGAATAGTTTGTATACTATGTGCACTCATTGTTGTCACACCTGTAATGCATTATTATGTAATTCAATAACAAAGACTTTCACCAGAAGCAATGCTTCTTTTGGCGAGGTTATATTCAAGTGAAAGCAGCTGGACATTTTACTGGCATCTGAAACTACCATTTTAATCCACTCTTCACTTTACAATTTTCCCCCTCATTTGGTTTTTCTTAATCCATTAGGGATTTATCCAATGTTTGCACTCTTATTACATGCTTATGCTGCTTCACAATTATTAGGAGAATAATTCACTTCTTGAGAAGTGAAATTGTGATTCTGAATTTTCAATCATTTTAAAGTTGTGTTGTTGGATAATCTACAAAAGCTTATTTTAGAATATCACTATAAGCAAATGATGGGAATTCACTCTACACACATGCAAAGCATTACCAACTGTGGATCTGTTCAGCTCAGTGAAGTCAAACATGGCTGCTGTATTCTGAAACTCCAAAGGTTAAACTAAAGTGTAAGCTTTGCTTAAGCAGTTTCTGTAGCTTACTAAAGTTTCAGCTTAAACTTAAAACTGTGAAACTGGCCTAAAGGAAATAAGTGCAATAATAATTATTACATACATGAGTGACTGCACAACCAATACTAAAAGTGATAACCCAAGGAGCTTTGAATCCGATGTAATGTAAGTTGTAAGATAAAAATTAACTAGACAATGCTGTAATCAGCAAATTTGCATTTCCAACAATTCTTTGCACATATCTTTTCTTGGGCACTAGGCCACCTAGTCTTCATCTGGTAGGTTTTGTAGAATTTCAGAAGCAGGTGAGAGCTACAACATTGAGACATGAAGTAAGCTATACATTCTGATAGCTAGCGTCTTCAATTTTGAGGTCTAATTTCATCTATGGATCCCTTCATGTGCACATACACTGTGTTTTGTTTAACAATTCAAGTAGTTTGTTGTAAATTACATAATTTATTCTGAGGGCCTAAGAAAGAAACTTTCTTTTGTTGACAACAGTGCAAAAAGGAAGCAGGAGAGCTCTCACTTCTGCCTCAGCCCTCGTTTTCTTGTAAAACTAGCACCCAAGAAAAGGGGCATACATAGTGCATACATATTAGCAAAGTGCTAATCGATGGCAGTTGTAGAAAAAGATGGTGAGAAAGGAGGCTGTAATAAGTGTTTGATTTGCTTTTCACAGCTTTGTTTTCTACCATAAACCTCCCAAATGAAATGAATACAAGACACAGATTGACACGCATAAAAGCAGGCATTTTTAGTAAGTGGAATGCCCTTTAATAGTTGAGTTTAAGCATATCGTAAACTACACAAATCCATTTTGCAAAAAATCTATTGCCAATGTCAGTGATTTTTCATTCATTATTCTTGAAACTACCCAAAGTATAGCAGAAATGTCCATCCAATGTAATGCTTTAAAATTCTAATCAGGATTTGGGTTTTAACAACAACAACAAATATAATAATAATAATAATATATATAAAAAAAAAATAGATTGCCATGACTTACTAAGTAATTAGATAGTTTCACTCTGTACTACAACTTTAAAAACCACAACTTTTAAGCACCATTATAAAAGAGCTATCACAGTGTTTGTTTCTTATTAGTTCTGTGCAAAAGATTTTCTTACCATTACATTATTCTTAAGAAGGTACACTTTATTTTAGAGCTATCTAAAGCTTTATACATAAATTTTCTTAGTTTTTAGAGCTATCTACAGTTTTTACATAGGCTATGTGCTAATAAAATACTCTTCTTTTTAAAGAAATCGTAATACCAAAGTCCTAATACTGTGCAAAAGGGCTATTGTCTATGTATAGTACATTTATTTAGTCATTTAATATCACTACAGCACTTCAAACTACTTAGATTCACTTATAGATTAAAGAGAGGAGAAAATACAATTCAAAAATACATTTAAAATAAATGGTGCATTAAATATATAGTCTAAATTATTATTTAATTAAACACATATTTTAATCCTGTCAAGTGGCAAACAAAGCCTTGTGAATTACATTACCATCTTTGAAATTCTACAACACTTTTCAAGACTGATGTTGCTTAATGATATACAGGGTGCAGCATTTAATGCTTCCCATTTTAAAACCCCATAACTTATTTATTTTACAAGTAAATTACGTGAAATGAATAATTTTAGGAACCTTATAATTTTGGAATTACAGTATACACCTTATGTTTTGTAGACAACACCTTAAAATGACTTCCATTGCATCAATGCGTTGTTGCAATCTTTGTTGTATGCTGGACATTACTCGCCAAATGTTTGCAGTATAACACCAGCAATTTCTGTATGAATTGCAGTTTTGAGGCTGAGATGTAATGAACGATATGACTATAGATTTGCAATCTCTGTTGTACGCTGGACATTTACTCGCTGAAATGTTTGCAGTATTACATCAGCAATTTCAGTGTGAATGGCAGCTTTTGAGACTGTCAATGTAATGAAGGATATGACTATAGACTTTATCCTTAAGATACCCCCACCAAAAAAAGTTTGGTGCAGTGAGGTCAGGAGATACAGAGGGCCACAAATCTGGAGATAAGTCACCCAGGGAAAGCAGTGTGTAGCGTGTTCATTGAAATATTTTTCTATATGGGATGTGGCTCCATCCTGTTGAAACCACAGGTGCCAAATGTTCCATATATGACGTCTCCGCTCAGGCAGAAAAGCATTTGTAATATTCTGTTATAACACTCAAGAGTTCACAGTCATCTTTCGAAAAGGTAAGGACCAACGATAACACTCTACTGCAATAGCACCCCAGACTACTACCTAGGGACTGTGTAGTGGCATTCAAAAATTTTGCATGGATCTTGCGGAGCCCAATATCAGAAGTTCTGCTTATTTACAGAACCACTGAGGCAGAAATTTGCTTTGTCACTCATTTTCAGGTAGCTATGAAGGTTCATGGTGGGTGTTAAACACTGCAGAATTCTCCATCATCAATGGACATGCAGGGCTTTGATTGCTACTGTTAGCTTCTGTGTGGCCTGCAGTTTATATGGATGGAACAGCAAATCTTTGCTTAGAATTCTTTGAACACTTCTGTCCGATAAATTCATGATCCAGGAATGCCGCCTCATGGAATGACATGGACTTCTATGCAGAGATACTCTCACACGTTCAACATTTTGAGATGTCTGCACTATTTTCTGACGAACCCAAGGTTTGTCTTTAATTGATCCTGTTTCATGCCACTGACGCTCCCATGCACTGTTATTTTTCATGACAGTGTAACTCCATGCTGCTGTTCATCACAAAAAACCTGCCAAAACTTGCGCTGGACAGCAACAATTAACTTGATTGCAATAAACTGTTCAATGCAGAAAATGCGCTTCTGCACAGGCCAACGTTCCATGACAAACTGAATTCAAAACAATGCTTGACAAAATCACAGTGCTGTTAACCCATCCCCACCAACCTGATACAGAGTACAACCAACTAAAAATGGGACGTTAAATGCCGCACCCTGTATAAAGAAGCTCTGAGCTCTTGCTTTTAAGTTCTTGAGGTATATATATATATATTGCAGAAGTGGTCAGACATTGAGATTATATTGATTCCAGTTTTACTTGAACATTAACAATTAGATTTAATAATCAACCATTTCAAACATCCAGAAATGTATTAACTATTTTAGAAAAAAAATAGTTTTGCTCTATACAGGAAAACGGGCATCAATAATACAGTACTGTTCAAAAACATTTCAGACTATATAACAATGGCAAACTTTTTACTACATTTAATTTCTACACAGGAGTAAGAGTGCTTTTTGTGAGACTTCAGAATGGACATTTTATTACTCAGCTGTACTTTACTTAGAAAATCCAAGATGGTTATTGTGTATCTTTCAGCAGCAACCAGAATGTAGCTGCAAGGCTCTTGGGAAATCTTGAATGTGGTTTTCTAAATGATTATATCTCTTTGGTCACTCACACATTTTTGCAATGAAAATCAGCAATATTTCAAATTAAATTACTGACATAATGTGCTAATGTTGCTAATAATGTTATGAGCTAACCTTGAATTACCATAGCATTGAAATCACATGACGAACATTCTACTTAAGTACCACTTTTGGTAAGAAATTGCTAATAATAGTAACATGACATTCTGTCTGACTTAGCATGAAGCTTTAGTGTAAAAGTCATGGTGCAAAAGAATCAAGAATGACTTCAGTTCAACATAAACACTGATCTGCTGCAGGGATTATTGATTCAAATTCTTATGAGGATATAAGTTACATATATGTAAGAGTATGCAAAAAACTAAGTTTGAAAATTACAACAAAACTGGTATAACTAGCCATTTGAAATGGGAATACAGATAGCTGTATCCATTACTTAAATTATTTAAACCCAATTACAAATTCTCCAAATTAATTTCTTGAATTACTCTTCTTCTTTTAAATATGATATATTCTTTAACAAATTGTTTTAATTTCTCCAAATATGGCAACCTAAAATAAGTCCTCCAGTTTATCTAGTTTGTTAACTGTCCAAAATCATGATGGTGACAAAAACTCCATTATGATAAAAAATATTATTGTATTTATGATACTAAGAGGATGAAATAATTTATAAAATGATAGACTGAATTGACTACACATACTAAGGCTTCATATACCTAAAATTTACTCCCAACGCACTTCGCCTTCATTTGAAAGCATCATCAAGGTGATGTTGACTGGTCAGAACTTTTGTGCTCCTGTGAATCTTGCTTCTCTGGAGTGGACACATCTAGTGGAGATTTTATGAGATTTAATAGCGAATAATCTTTCAAAGGAATGTCAAAACTCATACAATATTTCATGAAGAAACATGGAATATATATTATGAACTTTGACATTCCTTCAGAAGAATACTTGCTGCTAAACCTCATAAAATCTATACCAGATTTCTCTGACTATCTTACATGACAAGGGTTCAAGTGGAAGAAAACAAGGAGCAAATAGATCTTGCCACTGGAAAGGCATGATATAAGAGATTGGCATGTGTCAAATTTGCATACCATAAAAACTTTATTCTGCCGGATTTTTTGTTTTACTGTTTGTTTACCTTTACATACACCACATTTCTACAAACAGAAAAATCCATGTCCGAGTTGAGAGTCAAGCCTGCAGTTCTCTATGCGACGGAGCACCAATAATAAATACGCTAACCACAAGCACTGGCTAACTTGCTTCCATGCAATATTAGTTGAGCCACATATTCAGTGCCCCAGATTTTTCTTTTTCTTAAATTAAAATGTTTATGAAATCTAAGTAGTAGTACAAGCTATGTCTGTGAAATACAGTCATGTTGCACTCTTGTCTCTCACCTTCTAGCAGCCAGCAGAAGTTAAGTGATGCTTGGGCATAGACTACCTTCAATGCATGAAGAAAGAAAGTGACCGGCAGAGAACTATCATCACTACTGTACTAATAAGTTCACCACAGGTAAATAATGTACATAGCACATAGTTTAGATGCGCACCACAATTGCACTAAAACGTAATTCGTTCAAACTCAATAAATTAGATGGCATGAGTGTTTTTGCTAATGAACAATCACTTCACGACAGTCAGGTATAGACCATGCATGACAGTAAGTAAGTCAGTCAGACTTGGCTCTTGATACACCACAGATAAGCAGTAGCAACTGTGGTATACATGTCCTTATCATAGAATTGATCATTCTCTGATGAAACATCTTTCTGTCTTCATTAATCTTGCTGCTACTCCCGTTGACTGTCGAGTGCCAGTTAGGCAGGTTAGACAATCCCAAGCAGTATTTTGAGCTAAGCGGGCATGGGCATTTGAGCCTACCAAGTATAACTAACTTTGTGAGCCGGAAGAGCTCAAGATGGGTAAGCAGTGCCATCTACGGCTGGTTGGGGTTCATACTCTACATCGACCTCCTGTAGCAAACTACGCACAGTTCCACAAAAATGATTATCATTCAATAAGTAATTCTGAATTACACATCTTTATCAAACTTCAACTATTTCTGTTACAAAATTAAATATATAATCTTAACAAAATCAGGCTTCTTTTCTTTCTATACTATGAATGCTAACGAGCATAAATTATGGTCCAATCCCTAAATTCACAATAGTCTCTTTTCCTTTTCCACCTTCAAATGATCAACCTTTGACTCCACAAAGTATGTTGACTGGCCTGAAAAACTATTCAGGGAAAAAAATAATCCAATTATTGCTGCAAAATCAAGGGGTGGTTTCGAGATCACCTTATGAAAAAGTTTTGTTACAATTTTACTTAAGAAAGATTAAATACAACATAATTAATAAAGTCTTTTAAAGGATCGGTGAAAATAATTTGACGTGTCATTAAAGTGGATAACCATTATGGCATTTATGTTAGAGCTTTCATCAGCAACTTGGAGACGAAAATTTCCACAATCGAACAGCAATAAGAAAACCAATATTATGGCATTGTAGCATGACAGCATATGGTTTAAGTATTAAAAAAGTTCTTAACTTCTGTCTTTAGTTCTATGTTTTTATTATAGTTTATTTTTGCACCAATTCACAAGTGGCCGCATATGTGATTCATGCTGGTTGAAAAGAATTCCTGCAGTAAACATAAGCTTTACAAGGTAATTGCATATTATTTTTTAGTTTAAGAATTCAGAATGGCAAACTTGGCGCATTACATATTACCCTATAGGTTTCTATCCAGAGGAAGAGCTGTGTGATTCAAGAACAACAGCATTGCTTATCAGCCAGAATATTTATTTGTGGAGTAACTATAGGTAAGCTTATTGTAGTACTAGCCCTTACTTGACTAATATAATTCATTTGCTGTAAAGAGCCTATAGAGCTGTCTTGATCAGAATGAATATCATTGACTGCTAAACCTTAACAGAAGACAAAACCTAACTCTACACGAAAGTTGCTCTATTATTGAAGTTATATCTAGGAACTTTTTTTGGCATCAGCCATTTCCAGAATATTTGTTATAATTTAAGTTATTCATTGCTTCAAATATTTTGAAGTGCTGTCATCATTCAGTTGTTTCTTGTGGTGAATATGGAATTTCAAGCACAGTATATAAGAGGCCAATATTTCATAATCACAACTTGTATACTTTTATCTATTACAGTGCAAATAATGATACTCTTCTTTAAACGCTTTTTCTTGATTAACATATATTAGATAGAAAAATAAAACTTTTAACAATGAATGAGACTTTTACTGATATATGGTGGACTTTGTGACAATGATGTGTTTTAACAATTAAAACTTAGTTGAGTCGATTTTGTAACACTACATCACTTGCTTTTTATTTCAGAAACATGATTCAAAAGCCATGTGCTTCCATTGTCAATTTCTTCGGTCGACTGCCGGCATTGCTTGCTGTGGTGGTTGTCTCTGTCCCTGGTGGTGGTTTGATGAACCTCTGTATCAGTAGGTCTCCTGGCAGGATTTCAAAATTGAAAACGCAGTTCTTGTTTTTCCAAATATATATGTTTTCCCAAACTTTTAATTCTGTCTTCCATATGATGTTTTTTAGTATTTTTGGGCTTCTATCTATGGTGTGTTTCTCTTTCCAAAAATGCCAAGCTACCGTGGATCCATCTTCTTATTTGAGTTCAATATTTCTTTTGCTCTTGTTTTTATATCTCTTTTTGTTTGGGCAATGTAAATTTTTTCACAGTCATTGCAGCTGAACTGATATATACCTGGTTTGTTTTCTTGTGGGATATCATCTTTTAATTTGGAACTTAAAATGTTTTTTATGGAGTAATGGTTTCTTGGGGCTAGAGTGATGTTATGTCATTTCAAGATCCTCTGGAATTTGTAGAAAGTTGTAGGGCGGTAAGTAAACTTCTTGTAGATCTTGTTTTCTTTCTGGTTTTGAGTGAGTGTACTGACTTCTTTAATTCTCTGCCTATTTTTGGCCTTATTAACTTTTTTGTACACCTGTTCTGCCTGGAATCCATTCTCTGTAGCTATGTCCAATATTTTAGCAAGAAGTGATGTAGCATTACAAAATCGACTCAATTAATTTTCAATTTCAATGAATGAGATTTTTAAAAAATGTTTATAACTGAATATGCATAAATAACAGTTTAGTTACAGCATTCAGTTATATGCTGTGCTGAGCACAGCATATAAATGAATGCCGTAACTAAACTGCTGATCATAGTTTATTGCACCTCTCGTCAAAATTAAACATAAAAACACATAATCCAAAAAACTTCAATTCACATAAAATAATAAAGGGTTTACTGTATTTTGTTTCTCAAGTTGATCTACTGCCTTGAATGTCAAAGTTACAAAAGGGATTTTTTATTAAAAATATGGTTACATAATGCAGCTGAATGAGGTGTTCTATAATCTACATTACAATAAAAAATACATTGGTGGTTTCATTATAGATCTGTTACTATTAAGATTTTGCAAAGTTTAATTTTTAAGCTGCAGAGTAGTATAATTGCTTTGATCTGTTATGGAAATTGAAAAACCTAAAGCTACTTTGTAAATCCATTGGATTCTGAGAGTAAGCCCCCAATCATACACTAGGTAATCACTTCAAAATTGTTTATCAAAGACAAAGATGAATCTTCATCATCGTCTTCAGGAAAATGCTCCATAACATGGCTTTGAAAGCTACCAAATGGAACAGATTTGCTGTAAAATTTTCCACAAAGAGGGCATATGCGATCTTCCATTTTTGGAGCAGGAGGCAACTGTGGCATCACTGTACTTGTAACTGCAGGAGGTTCTACTACCTGATCGAGTTGTCTTCGCATTTCTTCGGTATAAGATGTACCTTCTGGAATTCCCCACTGACGCAAGCTTTCCATTTCATTTTCAATCTCATCTGCTGGTGTGGTTTTATTCTTCTCTCTCTTCTGACACTGTGGGCAGATATTGCCATCTGAAAAAGAGAATAAAACATAACTTCACTTAAATTTTCTTATTTGGTAAATTATGCTGAAGTAATTAATACATATTTTACAAAGACAAGAAGCCTTGACATAATCACACCTAGTCTGTTACATCTGGTTAATAATTGAACACCTGGAGGGTTAAATCTGAACTCTAAGTAGAATCTAATCTACACTTTGGCAGAAAAACCTAATCAACACAATTTCCTTTTATGACTAATTCATTTTATGGTGCTCATTACACTTACAAAAATGAATTGTGTCTTGAAATTCAAGTGACTTATGACGCCTTTTACTTTATACGCTTTTATGTATAACTAGCTTTTTTTCATGCTCGACCAAGTAATTGCATTTCTTTGAATAGCAATGACAAGTCAATTTTTAACAACAATTACAAATAATACTAGTGTTTATAAGCTATAGTACTGATCTTTCACCGCTCCTCATTCAGTTGGGTTTTAAGTTGTAATCAAAAGAAGTGACAACTTGTAAGATGAAACATTATGATAACAGGGGCCCCTTATGAAAAGAGGACCTTCTCTTAAATTTAAATTTCACATCACTGCTACTACTTTATCTAAATATTATATGGATTTGAAAAAGTGTTTAAATTGTTGTAAAATCTTCATTTAAACCAGAGTTAATATCATGCAATTTTTATTTTTTTCTAAAAAAAAAAGAACACTTTAAAAACAGCAAAACTGCACTAAAATTTTTTGTTCTGTTCATTAGAAAGAGTCATACTATTCAAGGATGATTATAAGGTCACCTTTTTTTTTTTGTAAACATAAACTGGTGGAATATGCTTTATGCATATCTAAATTCCACGTGATTTAGATGCGCTCACAAATATGCTTTACGCATATCTAAGTTCCACGTGATTTATATGCGCTTACAATAAGTGATAACTAATTCAAATGCAGGTGAAAGCTGCTCATCTATGCAACACTGTGATTTTAATACATAGAATATCATGCAACCTTGTATACAAGTAACACAAAATCTGAGGTACCTATGAATTTTGCCATTATGCAATTACATTGATGAGTTTAGAGAAAATTGATGAGAATTTTGATGAGTTCCATTCACATAACTTTCTCTACTTGTTCTGCAAACAAACTATTCTTACAAAAGAGATTCTTTTATCTACATTATGCTAATCAATGTAAGCATTATCAGAAATGGTCTTACTACTTGATTCCTTGTTAACCTTTTTAGTGCCAAACATGATCTAATCATGATAAAAAAATTCTGCGAAAATTGCCAATCATGATCTAATCATGATGCCATTTTCATAAGTTTTAACTCTTTCCAACGGGAAAGTCTGCCATAGAGAAAGGTTTTCTGGAGAGTTTCTAGACTTTATCTTCATTCCAAAGTGTTAAATTAGCTCCAAATTTAATTTCTCTTGCCAGTGTTTGTTTATCGTGGTTGAAACATGGTGTCGTCTAGCCGAATATTACAAACCGAATAGAAAATAACAGCTTCAGTTCGCGATGTATTAGAAGAAAGCAGTGATTTTGAATTTTCAGACCTTGTTGAAAGAGTTTCTGACATTGATGTCAGATAGGAAGATATATATTCTAGCTTCAGCAATGAAAATGCATCTGATAACACATACCTTGTATGCATGCAAATAATTGGTATACTTATCAAAATGGATTTACGGAGATGTAAGAAACGTAAGAGAATCAAAATCTTAAAGATATATATCCTCTAATTAAACATATACAGATTGCTTGTAAAAAGACAATTAATACAATGTGAGTAAACTATTCAGATATGCAACAACACAAGTGCTAAATTGTACAGTAATCTATGTTACATTTGTATCCTATTACTATATGCCATTTTCATTAATAGTGGCATCATGCTTATCTGTGCATGTTTTTGGTGACTTTTTTTTTTTTTTTTTTCAGTTTCAGGTTATGTGAATTCATTTTTTGTATTTTAAAAAATAAAACACCAGACCAAAACAGGATGCTGTTTTAGTAAAGAAATATATATACTTTCATTTAATTATCCTGAACTTTCTCTGTATTGAGATTTTGTATGCCTAATTATTGATTATTTTGGGATTTTTAATTTTATTCTCAAAATTTTCTTTTGTTTTCAATTTTTTTCAAAATATTGAAAAGACTTCCCATACATATGATGCATATTATACTGTAGACAAAAGGGTTTCCTAAAAATAAAAAAAGGATTTAGCTTTCTATGTCATGTGGTACTCATTTTATTAACAATAATCTAGAACCCTGCATTTTCCTCTAAAATTGCTTAGCACTTTTCAGACAGCATTTTGCTATTCGGGCACTAAAAGAGTTAAGTAAAAGGGAAATAAGGCAAAACTCTAGGCTAAAGCATTAGTCAAATCTTTTAAAAGCTGCCACTATATGAAAAATTTTGAGGTTTAGTTCAGTTTGCTGGTCCTGTCTGAGAAAAGTTAGTTGAAACTTGAAACCAGTAACAAGGAATATCTCGAAAATGATCAACTCTATATCAATGTATATGATATAAATTATGTGTTTTAACAAGATCGACAAGATAATTTTTTGTGTAGTAAGCTTTTATCTAACTCTTACAGTTTAACCATTATGCAAAATCGTACAAAACTCATCCAGAATAAAGAGGTCTTCAGAGGCTATTCAAATTATACATTTTATTTGTTAATGTAAATATCTTTAATATACAGTGTTTTAATAAAATCGTAGAGAAAAAGAAAATTTTCAAAACTTTTTCCATGTAAAGGGTCATTTACAGTGGCAGGATATTCTTGAAAATATATACTGAACTCAAATACCAAGATTGGTATTTAAGGGTAGAATACATTACCTTCTCTATTCACTATGTACATTGTATATATGGGCTAGAGAAAGTAAAAACTAGTGCACTATTCACCTTTACATATAACAAATTTAATACAATGTATAACTGTGATATAATATGTGATATAACTCAACTAAGGTATGAATTTCCAACTACAAATATTGTGATATTAATATACAGAATATCATACTATGCCACTATGGATGACCAGTATTATTTTATCTCCATGAAAAGACCTGCCAATGTCCACAAAGTCTGCAGAGTGGGTTTTTGCATTGTCCATGCCAGCAATGCTAATGGCAGCAGCTGTTTTCGGCCAGCCTCTAGCTACCCAGCCATTGTATGAAAGACAACAGCAACTGATTTCAGTAGCTGAACTAAGTAGGAAAGTCAATTTTCAGGTGCCTTACTTTGGACTTGTCTTATTATTTCAAAAATCCTTTTGGAGAGTAAATTTACAAAATGTTATGTCATAGATATTCATAGGCAAAAGCTAATGACTTCTAAATTATTTTGGTGATTATGAGATACACACAAAAGCACTGTTGCGTATAACCTAATTATTTTCAGTTCCCATTATTTTCATTAAGTGTTTTTTTCTAATACAACCATTAAAAATAATGATTCCTTTTTTCTTTTTGTGTAGCTTAACATCCTTTAACCAGGTTAGTCATATCTGATGATGAATGAAATTGGTGAAATGATGCTCATGTGATCTCGGGATCCATCATGCTTTAAGTTACTAGACATTCATCTACTCAGGATAAGGGAAAACCCCGAAAAACACCTTATTCAAGTAACTCACCCTAAGTGAGATTCAAACTTGCAACCTGTTGAATAACAGGTCACACACACACACACACACTACCCAGGCGGACGTAATATATTTTGTCCAACCCCAAATTATGTTGCCTACCCATTCAAATATAGTGTAGCTGGAAAGAAAGGTATTTCTCAGTTTTCAAGGAAATTATGTGGTATCAATCTCGCTGTGCTAAGTGTACTCTTACATTTATTAAGATTTTTTTAAGGTTTTGTTAATAAACATTAGGCTTCCAAGGAAATATTGTAATATATATATGTTATCCATCTAGCATAATAATACTTTTCCCAAAATATGAAGAACACTCGACTTAAACAAAGGTGAGAGGCAGCCCCAAACTCATGGCCATATTAAATGCTCTTGTTGACTCCCACCACTCACTAGAAAATACATATATCTCCACTTTTCTTTATATTATTGCTTTTAAAATGTGCAAAGAGATTCTATTAATATTTTTATTACAATATGCTAAATTTTCACTGTTATTTGGAAAATCAGCTTTCTAAAAGAGAACATTATTGCATAATGATTGCACATGCATTCTTAAGGTGATTCATTTGTGAAATTTGGAAAATCTACAGTATGAAGATATCTTACTCACAATACTTTAGTGATTGACACTTTTGTCAAGTATCATAACTTTAAGGTTTCATTATTTAAATTAAGTATTCTAATAAAAATTAGCTATGCGATCCATTTTTAAAAATATTTACATACAAATGTCCACTTTTAAACTAATTGAGTTTACAAATAGATCTGCCATTTTATACTTTTTTATATTAGCCCTAATTATCGGTGAAAAATTATTACTTTTTATACTCTCAAAAACTCTTGATTTTTTAAAATATAATAATTTATTTAGTGAAACTGGAGCATTTTTTTGAAAAAGTAATATAGGCATTTTCTTTATTTACTGTGCTTTTGCGAGACAGTACAAACATTTTAAACAAATTTATGAAAAATTGCATCATGTGGAACATTTCGAGTAAGGAAAAGTGTTAGAAAAAATGTTTGCAAGAAAATAAGGTTTAAAGTTGGACATGCCTATTAATAAGCATGCATCTACTCTACTTTCAGGTAATTGGTAGTTAAAGTGCTCCAAGTGGGAAAAATGATACATTATCTTAAGCTTTACAATTCATCTAATTTTATTATGAAGCAAAATAATCTTTAAATTTTTCATAATTTTGGTTAAAGTTCTCAGATGCAATAACTTAAAGCAAGTCTCACTGCCTCAATATACAACAAAACATGTTGATTCAACATAAAGAACTCCACATGTCAGAGGTTAATAAGTGCCTTTACTGGTCAACAAGTCTTGCAAAACATATTAATTCGACATGTCTTGGCTAAACAAAATTGTTTACAATCTGCACTGGAAGAAAAATTGTGTACACTATGTATTCGGCTGATTTTGCACAGACCCGACATGTTGATAACTGGCACATGCTTTATGCCTTGTTTCCTAGCCAGGAAATGGCGTGGAGTCATGAAGGAATCGAATACTATTAATGAGATTCATGCAATATTCACCATTTGAAATATATATAACAAAATTTTTTGAAATAAAGTCGAGAAAATAAGAGCGTGTGTGTGAGTTTGTCCATTTTTTTTAATGTACACATAAGAGCTGAGAGAGAGAAGAAAGTTTAATACGCTTAAAATTAAAACCAAAAATCTAGAATATCTTGAAAATGGTTAACTCTACAACTACAACAAAAAGTACATATCATTAATAATGTGCTTTAATGTGATTTACATTTTTTAGTGAAGTAAGTTTTTGTCTAGCTCATGGTTTACCAGTTATACAAAAGTCATCCAGAATGAAGAGGTCTTCAGAGGCTCTTCCCAGGAAATTCAAGATATACACTTCATTTATCATATAAATACCTTAAGCATTAGGTGTTTTAATCAAAATTGTTAGAGCCAATTTTGAGAAAATCAAATTTTTCAAAAAATGTTCCATGTAAAGGGTACTTGCGGTGGGAAAATTTTCTTGAAAATCTTTGTGCCGCATCCTTGAAGATACAAAGTTTGGCATTTAACTAATTTTTCATTTTTGAGCTATGTTGCCTACAGACAAAAACACACACAGGGACATGCTTATAAAAATTATTTTTTATCTACTTCATGTTAATGAAAATAAATAAAGCAGAAAAGGATTTAATAAGATTAATGAAATAGAAGTAATTAAAACAGTGAAGCTTCATCACTAAACTGGGAAGCTTTAAAAGCTGGTGTATTTAAAACTCATCAGTTTTAATATTTTGGAAATGGATTTATTACATATTTTCTTGTATAAAGGGAATAAGCAAATACAACAAGCTATACAACAGTCAAATCTTTTATAAGCTGGACGCTATGTGACAGTGCCAAATTTCCATTCTCTTTGCCTGACCAGGATGGAACAATGTGAATTATCACTTTTATTTCAGAACAGTATAAATATTTGAAAATTTAAATCAATAATAAGCAATATCTCTGAAATGTTTAGCCTGAAGCAAAAATGTATATGAAATAAATTCTGTGTTTCCTTTAAGATTTATATTTTTTACATAACAGTTTTTGTCTATCTCTTACAGTTTTTGTTTATCAGATATACAAAAGTCACTCAGAATGAAGAGGATTCAAAGGTAATCCTCAGGAAATTCAAGATATTCATTTTATTTGACATGTAAATATCTTAAATATACTGTGATGCAATTGCCTGGGGATGCAATTGCCAAATATGAATGTGAGTGACTTGCTTCATAATTCATAGTTGATTGTTGGCATCCATTGCTATACATACATTAGTGGACACCTGTGCCAGTGGCAAAAAGTTCTTTTACGTCACAGCTGTGATTGTTACACCTGTGCAAGTGGACACATGTGATGTCGAAAGGTACTTTGACATCAAAGCTTGCATTGTTATACCAGAGTGAGTTTGTGAACACCTATGTTGCTTTTGCATGTGCGACAGCTTCTGGAAATTTCTTGTTATGTGATCAACAGGTATGAAAAGGGAACAAAGCCTTACCCAGAGATCGTTTTCAGTGGCAATTCATTGTGTTGATACTTGAGGGAGTTTCGACATGAAACTCATAGCGAGCAGTGGTCATCGCTGCAATGAATGTCAAAGAGAAACTACATGGCAGAATTATTACAAAACCATTGAAAAAAGTTATTTGTGAGTGATTCTGAATCTAATCAGTTTGTGGAAGAAATAAAGAGCATTTGTTGGAGAAGAAAAGTTTTTGTTACGATGCAGCACTTCTTTTTGAGTTATGCTCCTCACAGACACACACATACACACAGACCTTTATTTAAAAATGCTTTTTTTTTTTGATTCCAGATCCTTAAGACATTTATTTCTGGTGAAATCTTGGTATCAAATTTTTGGATGGAATGCAATATCTTTTCTATTTACTATGTAAATTGTAGGTAGAGAATGTAAAAAAGATGCTATAGAGCAATTAATTACAAGACAATTATTAAAATTATTGCTGAAATATTAACTTCTTAGTACTTTTACTAACAATGCCTTCACAGAAATAAAATAAACAATTGAAAAAATCAGAATTTTACACTAAAACCACATGCTTTAAAATGCAAAATATTTTGCATCATAAAAAATACATTTCAGCTATGGAAACCATTACTTGCAAAAACCAGACATTTTTATACCCCTGGCACAGCAATGAGTTGCTTTTCATCATATATAATACTGAGAATATAAATTAAAACTAAAAATAGTGCACAATGAAGCAAAATTATAAGTTTATAAAACACCCTTTGAACTGAATTTCCACTTCACTAACCTCACTAATTTTTATACTTAAGTTCTTTACCTTTTTTCATTTTCTCTATATTTTCAATTGCAGATTTTATATTTCGCTGCTGCTGTTGTGCAAGGTCACGCAGTTCAACAAGGCTTTGGTGATGTTTCTTCATTTCTTCTAGTGCCTCATCTCCTTCTTCCAGATACCCAAATCCCAAAGTATGCACGTTAAACGACGATGAAGTGCCTGCCTGCATTTCTACCATCTGTGGAGGTGAGAAAAAAAGCATTCACTGCAAAAATACAAAATCTACAGCATTGGAGGTGAATAAGCGCAAATAATTTGATATTTATAGAGAACAAATCATGTAACACATGAGCATAAATCTCAGGGTCTAATATATTTTGAACAGCCCTGAAATATTTTCTGCTGTGTTTACATACATCACACCACCTATAGCTGGGCACGGCAGAGGGGGTCAACCATGTGACCTGGTATATAAATAACCAAAAGTCTTGAGATAGAGTGTAACAGCCATCCTAACAAATTACACAAAATTTTCTTAATGAACATAGCCTTAGAGAGAGAGAGAGAGAGAGAGATAGATAGATAGATAGATAGATAGATCTGATGTGCTCCATTCATATGACTTTCTCTACATCTCTGCAACAAATTATTGTTAAAAAAATTATTCTTCTATTTACTTCATGCTAATCGAGAAAAAGTTAGCAAACATAGTTTTATTACTTGCTTCCTTGTAAGTATACAGGAAATAAGGGAGTACCATAAGTTAAAGTAATAGTCAAAAGCTGGTTGCTATGTGATTCAAGTTCCTTTGTTTGTATGGACAAGAGTTGACTAACTCCCATATAAGAAAAGTTTTAAGTATTTCATAGTTGAAACCAATAACAAGGAATATCTAAAAAATGATCAACTCCAAAAAAACAAAAAAAAAAAAAAACAAAAAAAAAAAAAAAAAAAAAAAAAAAAAAAAAAAAAAAAAAATATGTATAATACATAAATTGTGTGTTTTAATGAGCTCTACATTTTTATATAGTAAGTTTTTGTCTATCTCTTACACTTTACCAGTTATGCAAAATTCCACAAAATTCATCCAAATTAAAGGCTATTCCCAGAAAATTCAAGATGTACATTTTATATGTCATATAAATATCTTAAAATATGACATTTTAATCAAAATCGTTGCAAGCCATGTTTTAGAAAATCAAAATTTTCGAAAATTTTACCCAGTAAAGGGTAGTTGGGTGTGGGGGGAGGGGGATTTTCTTGAAAATCTTCGTGTTACATCCTTGGAAGATATCCAACTTAAATACAAGGTTTGGTATTAAAGGACTTTTCGTTTTTGAGCTATGCTGCCCACAGACACACACACACATGGTCATTTTTCTAAAAATGCTTTTTTTTGGATTCAGGGGGTCTCAAAACATATATTTTTTGTGAAATCTCTGTATCGAATTTTTGGGCGCAATACAATTCCTTCTCAATACACTATGTACAAGTATGTATAGAGAAAGTAAAAAAACCATCTGACATAAATTGTGTGCTACAAGATCTACACTTTAACATTTCATGTATACCTTGCAATTTACCAATTATCAAAAGAGGACTTCAGAGGCTTCTCAGGTAATTCAAAATCTACGTCTCATTTGTCATGTAAATATCTTTAATATACTGCATTTTAATCATAATCTTCTGTGCCATTTTTGAGAAAATAAAACATTTTAGAACGTATAGGGTAGTTTTGGATGGGGGGATTTTATTATAATTTCTCTTTTGCATGCTTGGAAGATGTTGCATTTTTTCGTTTTTGAGTTATGCTTTTCATAGTTTCAATATACGGACCTTTTTTCTAAAAATCTGATGTATTCCATTCACATGACTTTCTGTACATTTTTGCAATTAATTATTGTTAAAAAAGCTTATTCTTCTATTTACTTAATGCTAATGAGAAAAAAAAAATCACAAAAAGGGTCTTATTACCTGCTTCCTTGTAAGTAGAAGGGAAATAAGGAAGTACCATAGGCTAAATTGCCAGTCTAATCTTTTAAAAGCTGGATGCCATGTGATTGAATTACCTTTGTTTGTGTGGACAGGAGTTGACAAATTTCCCTGAGAAAAGTATAAATATTTTAAAGCTAAAAGTAATAACAAGGGATATCTCAAAAAGGGTCAACTCCAAGAAAAAAATGTGTATAACTAAATTGTGTGTTTTAAAGAGCTCTACATTTTTTGTGTGGTACATTTTCATCTATCTCTTGCAGTTTACCAATTATTCAAAATTCTGCAAAATTCATCCAGATTAAACATGTCTTCAGAGGCTATTCCCAGAAAATTGAAGCTATACATTTTATTTGGCACATAAATATCTTAAAAATAAGAGATTTTAATCAAAATTGTTACAGCCATTTTTGAGAAAATCCAAATTTTCGAAAAATATTCCATGTAAAGGGTAGTTGAGAGAGGGGAATTTTCTTGAAAATCTTCAAGTTGCATCCTTGGAAGATACCATACTTAAATACAAAGTTTGGTATTTTAGCTTTTCATTTTTAGCTAAGCTGCCCACAAAATCACACACACACAGACACATGGACATTTTTCTGAAAATTCTTTTTTGGATTCAGGGGGTCTCAAAACATGTATTTCTGGTGAAATCTTTGTATCAAATTTTTGGTGCCATACAATACCTTCTCTATACACTATGTACATAGAAAATATAGAGAAAGTAAAAAAGCTGCATATACTGGATCATAAAATCATCTGCAAACATTGATACAAATATTGCACTTCTTCACCTCCTACCCTGTATACTCCAGTTTATGTTCAAATTTACAACATACAATCTGCTGATTATAGTGCAGTATATCCACATTGTAACAAAGAAACATTGTAAAGCAGTATAATTTACATGTGGAATGATTAATTAAAGTATTGCTTAAGTGTATGATAGAATAACAATTAACTACAATCTTTAAGCACTTAATTTCCTAATTAAAAATCCTAATTTTTGCTAAAGATGGAACATATGTTACAACAGAGCTGGAAAACCGCTATCTCACATGCATGTACACATGCGTGTGCATGTGCATACACCTCATATAGCTATAATCTCCCAGTCTATACGACTATTTTCATTCAAAGGGGACCCAAATAAAAATTTTAAATATTTTTTTAAAAATGTAATTACTGAACAAATTTCTCTGAGAAAAAACCTTGTGATTGTGTACATAGCCACTCGTAACGAAATTTCTCACCTTCTATTGTATCTTTGAGTCATGCAGTAGTAAATAGTTAGAGAATTATCAATATTAGTAGGTTTAATTTTAATAATATTTGTAATAACATGTAGCGATCACTTGGGACAACTTTTCATTGTACAAGGGTAATTGAACTAGAGTACTGTGCAAATAAAGCAGGGCGGAATGGTGGAGAGGAGGTTTGAAGGTTGCTGTATTAGGGATGGGGAATTAGCTTGGTTAGCTGCTTTGACAGGTTTTGGCATTAGTACAGCCATAAGAAAACAAGAGGTTCCCTCGTCTATTGTGCAATGCATTATTATAACATTTTTAACCAAAGAAGAGATTAAAATCTCAGAGATTTTAACGTTTGAGGGCACAGTTTGGGGATGTTACACTGTCCCAGTGATGAGTGTTTACCTGAGCCAGACAATTTAAGGGCGGCCAAGGAACTGTACAAAACAAAGAGCTTATTAAGGTGATTGCCACTGCACTGTTGAAAAAATTGCACCAGAAGTGGGTGCCATTATTGGGAGTTCTCATACCATTATCAGCGAACATCTTGGATTTAAAACAATTAGTGCTCAAATGGGTTCCAAAGTTTTAACCAAATAGCAAAACCAGGTTAGGCTGGAGATTTGTGATTCGCTTTCCATGGTTTAGGGTTACCATGCTAACTTCATATACCCAAAGTTACAGGTTCAAACCCAACATAAGACAATGGACTTTTTCAGGCATAAAAATCCTTAGCATGGCTTCCTTCGGAAGGGAAGTAAAGCCGTTGGTCCCATGTCTAAATTTATGGCATGTAAAAGAACACCAAGCCTGATAAGAGGCCTCTGAGCAAAATTAATTGGTCTTTCATACCCAGTATAGAATGGGATGCTGAGAACCATAGCAGTTAAAGAGCATCCATAAAAACTGATTTCCATTTTGGAGATTTGTAAATTGACTTTGGCAAGAAGGGGAGGAATTTTTAAGCATACTATCACACGTGATAAGACATGGGTTTATCATTTCACCCCATAATCCAAAATGGCAAACAAGGAGTGGCGAAGAAAGGATGATGCCTGCCCAATGAAAGAAAAAAACTGTCACTCAACCAGAAAAGTTTTGACGACAGTGTTTTTTGATACAGAGAAGTTTTACCGAATTTTCTTCATGGCTGATTTACATGAATATGGCTTACTACTGTCAATTGTTAAGGACAACAAAAGCCACCTACTGAAACAAAAGATGCTAGATTTCTCCCTCCTTTCTCTGATGGACTATTTGTTGTTTGTGCCCATGAATGAATAATTTGGAGGCGAACAATTCAAAACCAATTAATATGTTGAACGTGTGCACAACCGGTTGATGACACACTCTTAACTTTTTTTTGAACAAGTAATATTCAAGCTCCAAATTATTGGCAAAAGTGCATAAAGTGTGAAGGAGACTATGTAGGGAAGGTGCTCCCAGTGGTGACTTGTGGCCAAATTATCTGGCGGGGCACAATTGACAAAATTAAAATTAAATTGAGTGTTATTTATGGATTATGATTTAACTGCTACAGTTTTAAGCATCCCATTCTATTTTGGGCATGAAAGACTGCTTAATGTTGCTTAGAGGCCTCTTTATCAGGCATGAGGGTTTTTATGTGCCATAAACACGGTATCAATGGCTTTACTTCCCTTCCTCAAGAAGGGATTTTAACGTCTGCAAAAAAACTCAGCGAGATTTAAACCCATGACTTTGGGAACCAGAGGCTTGCATGTTACCCATAGACCATGGATAACGACAGGCTAAAATTAGTGGATACTAAAAACTGTCAGCTAATTTGTGATAAAGACATTAATCTTTCAATTTGTAGACGATCCTTCAATCCTTTGCTTGAGCAAATACTTTGATAACTCTGGTTGAAGTCAGGAATTGAATGCGACATATTCCTAACAGTTTGACCCTGAACTGTCACCCTCATATGTTTACCATACTCAACAACATTGTCAAAGAAGTGGTCCTGCAACATTTATGCATAACTGATGTACTTCAGTTTAATAGATTCCAGCCTTTAATATGACTATAATAGCTTATGTATGTCAATTACAACGTTCACAATGTTCTTTTCACAAACTAGGCTCCCCTAGCTCTCAGCAAATTATGGAAGAGACCCTTAGAGTAAGGTAAATCATGATCATGTTATTAATTGTCTTAAGTATTTTTTTATAACCAATTGTACACTTAACAAACTCTCTCCTACCTTTCTTAACATTATTTAGAATTTTCCCTCTTAATGCGAGTTTTAACAATGCTGTTTCTTTGAATGCTAGCAACTGATAAATCAGTATATTATTCTGCAGTTAATTTCACCAAATATTCACTAGCACATTCGGATTATACTTCACAACATGTGAAATACATTCAAGGCACTGTTTACAACATTTCATAACAGTTTCCTCTTAAGGTGGATTTTGTAACTCTCAGCATTCGTTTTCACATCACATCACCTCTTGCAAGTAAAGCATCATTTTACTGTTTGACGTACATAATTTCAAAAACTACTCAATCATTGGTTATTTGGGTGTTTCCTGTTTTCAAATGAAACTTAAAATGTAGAACTTTAGGAAGGAAACCTTAATCCTAATTACTATTAACAGATTTTAAATAATAGAACCATTAAACACTTGTGAATCTATTTTGTCTCTAGACTTACAGTAGTTACAAAAAACTTTGCTTCCACACATTCAGTGAATGAACAAGGGCATTTGTTATCTTCTGCTGGTCTATTATGTACCAACATGGTAAAAATTTACCACATAAGCTTCTTTTGTATATTTCGTTTGGGAGCTTTATATATCAACTTTATTTTCAAATAAGAAGACATTGAAACTTAATATTTGTTTCTTAATATTTAATCTTATCGTGAAGAGATCTTCAGTTAAATATTTTTCTCAGGGATTTGACCTAAACTTTCATTTTTGCTTGTTGTCGGTTCTTATTTTCTCTTTGTGCATGCGCGACAAATGACCACAGAGACTCTCATGCCCTAAAAAAAGCTTCCCCTCTCAGCCTTTCATAACCCACACCTACAAATTAACTACATTTAAAAATATTGAGCTCTTCTGCGTGTGTGCACAGAATGGCCATAAAATAGTTTGTGTCTGAGAAATGTGGCTGGTTATTATTTCTGACAGTCATCTTCACTAAAACTGCGCAGTGCTCGAAGAATTCATGGTAGGTTTAAATTTATACAAAAATGTATTATATATCAAAGCATTTTAACTGATAATATAATGAAGAAATAATTGTCTGAAATTTTTGTAGGTCAGCTGACACTGGGTGTTCCTCCTGTAAATGTTTAATTAATAACTATATAAAAAATAATTAGTGCTTATATTTTTGAATCACTCTCATGTTTTATATAAGAAATAACAAGCAGTAATAAACATGTATGAAAAGACAGACAGTACAAACTAGTATGTCTTCAAGCTTCATAACAACCACACGAAAGGAAAATACTAAACCTGAGCATACTGGTCTTCAAGTTCTGTTTTCTCTTGAAGGAAGCTCTTAATAAGCTTGAGTGATATTTCCTCCAAACTCTCCTCATTATCTGAAATATAGGAAACATTCATTAATCTTATTTATTTTTTCAAATCCACCTTTTCTTTGAATAAGGAATGTAGGAAAATTTATTTTAGCTTAAAAGAGTATACACAATGTATTATCAATTTATTGATGTTAATTTAATTGCTTTTTCACACAAGCCTTGTGTAGGACAGGAGTTGGATGGATAGAGTCAGACTGAAAAAATTCAATGCCATAGCTGGGATTTGAACCACGGATCTCCCAGTCTCTAGCTGGTTGCTCTAACCACTAAGTTAGCATGGCAATATGCTAGCACAGCATTATATTCAACTTAACTGCAAGTTTTCCCGGTAAATCAGAAGATGATCTCAAATTATTTTGAGATAACATACCCGATGGCAACATAAAATATTGTAAGTACTTTAAGTCCCTGGCTTCAAAGTTTAGCCCACTATTAGGTCAGTTGGTGATAATTTGTTTTTTCACAAAAGTCATATGTAGGACAGGAGCTAGAGTGACAGAATCAGATTGAAAAATTCAATGTCATAGCCAGAATTTGAACCGTGGATCTCTCAGGCTCAAGACAGTTGCTCTAACCATTACTATTCTATAAAATATTTATCTTAAGAACCTAAAAATCTGAGACCCTTTATTACAATTCATTACAGCTTCAATGTGCTAAAACTTGCTTTAGATTCACATACACTTTTCCCACATTTCCTGCCTTTTTTTGCCGACAAGTTCCACAAAATACGTTGGTTTTGATGATATCATTTGAATTGAACTTTGTGTCTGCAAGCCATTTCTTCATGTTTGGTAAACATCCCTTTTTTCTTCACCAAATGAAGTTGTGTCTTCAACTTCTTGTTGAACTGGGCCAGTAATTCATTATAGTATTGTCCAGTAATCCTTTATCCTTTTTCTAAGAAATCACTTTTGCCCCCAAAAAATCAATGCAATCATTTTCCAGCTGATGGGAACTTTGCCTTCTTTGGAGCAGACTCATTGGAAGCAGCCCATTACTTTGATTGTTATTTGGTATCTAGAATATAATGATGAATCCATCTTATCCATTGGTGACAACTCATTGCAATAAAATCCCTTGGATTTTTTTAAATAGCTATAATGCGTTGTAGTTCAGAGAAGTTAAAAGCTGTATTCGCTTGTATGGAATAACTGTTTTTTTACACAAGCCGTGTGAAGGATAGGAGGTGAATAGGTATAGTTAGACTGAAAAATTCAATGCCATGGCCAGGATTTGAACCACGGATCTCCCGATCTCTAGCCGGTTGCTCTGCCACTGAGCTACCATGGCAACATGCCGACACAGCATTGAAAAAGACAGTTATTACATACAAATTGGCCATACCATGAATCCTGGGTCTAAAGTACTTACAGCATTGTAAGTCACCATTGGGGTTGTCATCTCAAAATAATTTGAGATCACCTTGTGGTTTACCAGGAAACATACGAGTCAGTTGAAAAATTCAGTGCTATGCCGGCATGTTGCCATGGTAGCTCAGTGGCAGAGTAACCGGCTAGAGATCGGGAGATCCGTGGTTCAAATCCTGGCCATGGCATTGAATTTTTCAGTCTGACTCTACCTATCCAACTCCTGTATTCACTTGTTTAACACTGTGAGCAATTGCTGTAACTTTTTCATCTCAAACTTATCATGCAAAATATAAATTGCTGTTCCCTCGACATACCTATGCCATCTGCTACTTCACAAACTTTCATTCAACAATCAGTGAAATCATATCATGAAATATATGATTTCCTCAGTAACCATATCTTGTAGTTTCTCATCAAAAAGAGATGTTTGATTATGTTTAAAGTCATTGAACCAATATCTAATTTCTTAAATGACAAAAGGTATCCATAAATAGCATTCAATTTAGTGTTTATCTCCATACAATGGTAACCAACTTGTCTTTGCAAACTATCTATTTTGAAACATGAGTAATAATTGAATTGCTCTGATAATGAACTGCTCAGAGCAGTGGACATGGCCTAATTAGTTTCACTGTTTATTTATGGATGCTCTTTAACTACTATGGTCCCATTCTAGATTGGGAATGAAAGACCAAAACTGTTGTTCAGAGGCTTCAATCAGACTAGAGGTTCTTTTACATCACATGACACAGGACCACTGCGTTTACTTGTTTTCATTCATTATGCTTTTTGAAGGAAGCCCTGCAATGCATTTTTATGCCTGAAAAAGTTCATCGCTCTCTGCTGCTCTGTAAGCCACAAGGATGGACTGAGTGTAGCATAAAAAACAAAAGCACTGATGTTTTGCATTCACACGTTTCTTTGTCGTCTAATAGTGGTTTGCAAACTTTTCTTTTGAAAGCTTATTTTTCTGACTCGTTCATTTTAATCAAGATAAACATTTGCACAAATAGCTACATTATATCTTTCATACATACACAAAGAAAATAGCAATAGTCAAATGCTTAAGAACCGGATACTGTATACTTGCATTAATATTACATAGATTTGCAAGAACTAACTGAACACTGACAAGAATTTAAAGAATGATAAAGTATTGAACAATTTAAATCTTCATAATGGATATCATGCCACAAAAAAGTTATGCAAGATAAACGTGTTTTAGAGATCTATGTATTCTGTGAAGCACATTTTCATCTGTTGCTTAACGTTTATCAGTTATACACAATTATATTAAATTCCTTCCAAACAAAAAGAACTTCACGCATTTCCCAGAAAATTCAAGGTAAACATTTTGCAAGTATCCTTAATATATCATACTCAAAATTGTTAACAGCCATTAATTCTGAAAATTCTTCCATGAAAATAATTGTATGGGGTGGGGATATTTTCTTGAAAATCTTTGTGTCACATCTTTGGAAGATACTGAAACTAAATACAAAGACTGATATTTAATGCACATTTTGTTTTTGAGTTATGCTGTTCACAAACGCACTAGACGTTTTCTAAAAATATTTTTTTTTTATTATTCAGGAGCAGCAAAACTTATTTCTGGTGAGATGGCAACAATGAATTTTTGTGTGGAATGCAATACTTTTTCTACCTGCTATGAAAGTGATAGAAAAATAATGAAAATATTATTCTCAGAATACATATTTGGCAAAATGACCTATCTTTGTGTGTGCTAAGGGAAATGGCATGTTATTTATGGCTGCTCTTTAACTACTGTGGTTCTCAGCGTCCCATTCTAAATTGGGCATTAAAGACTGATTAATTTTGTTCAGAGGCCTCTCTTTCAGGCTTGAGGTTCTTTATCATGCCATAAATCTATGACATGGGACCAACGGCTTTACTTCCCTTCCAAAAGAAGCCATGCTAAGGATTTTTACACCCGAAAAAATCTATTGCCCTCCACCGGGTTTGAACCTGCAACCTTGGGTATATGAAGTTAGCATGGTAATCATTACATCACGTAGGACATATTTGTGTGTACTGACTGCATTACACATTGTAGTACAATAAAGACAATAAAACAAACTTATGGTATAGAGAAATATGCTAAAAAGCATAGAATGCAAACTAAGGAGGATTATGGTTTCTAAGTTTACGGTTAAAAGCAAGCCTGAATGGTTTGTGGATGTTAAATGTTTGTTATACTCAGGCAACCAATATTAAAGCCACCAAAGCATTTATAACTCTGTTCTACAACACAACAGAAAAAATCTGATCCATCACACTGCATGACTTTCCCTACTCACTTCTTACATAAGCTTATTACTCTTGCTATATCTGGTTAATCCAGATAAACTGCCAATCTACATTCACAAGTTTTATTTTACACTACAGTATGTAAAGGAATAGTCAGATTTTTAAAGTGCAGATATATCACTATAGCTATGATGGATTGAATTTGGATTTATGACTTTCCATTTGGGAAAAAAATCTTAAAATTCAAACCAATATCAAGGAATATCTTGAAAGTGATTCACTCCACAAAATATATTGTGTGCCTTAATGAAATTGCCTTCATTACAAAATGATCAACAAAGTCAATTCACATAAATCAAACCCAAATACCCTCATTTGTTTGATCAATTTCAATTATTATTATAATCATCATCCCTTGCAATACTTGCTGGAACCATCTCAATACTTCTAACTGATTTTAAACTTAATACATTTTTTTTTGCCCATCTCTTTACAGTTTAGCTTACCAGTTATGCAAATGTCATCAGAAATTCAGTATGAAGAGATTTTAGAGAACATTATCAAAAAATTCAAGATGCAGATTTCATTTATCATGAAAATATCTTGGTAGTTATGCAAAAGTTGGCATTGCTAATTCTCTGCACCAAGACTAATGCCAGTTTTATGCTCTACTGGAACCACTATGGGTATAGGGGTATTTTGGGTTGGGAGATGGTTTACAAAACTAAATTGCTGCCTTCCTCCTATTATTCTCCTATAGCTCTTTGCTCTTTATCTTCTCTTCATATCCATTTTCCTCAGTTTTTCTTAGTATAAAATTTTGATGTGTTTCATTCACATGACTTTCTCTACATCTCTGCAACAAATTATTGTTAAAAAGCTTATGTTTCCATTTACTTTATTCTAATCGAGAAAAAATTAGCACAAATTTACTTGCTTCCTTGTAAGTGGAAGCAAAATAAAGGAGTACCATAGATTAAAGTGATAGACAAAAGCTGGTTGCTATGTGGCTGAAATTCCTTTGTTTGAATGGACAGGAGTTGACAAATTTCTGCATGAGAAAAATTTAAGTTTTTCAAAGCTGAAACTAAAAACAAGGAATATCTTAAAAACGATCTACTCCACGAAAAAAAATGTATGTAACATTCATAGCGTGTTCTAACATGCTCTACATATTTTGTGTGGTAAGTTTTAGTCCATCTCTTATAGTTTAGCAGTTATGCAAAATTCTGTAAAAGTCATTCTGAATAAAGTAATCTTCAGAGGCTATTCCCAGAAAATTCAAGACATACATTTCATTTGTCAGGTAAATATATTTACTATACAAGATTTTAATCAAAATCGTTAAGAGCCATTTTTGAGGAAATCAAAATTTTTGAAAAAAGCTTCATGTAAAGAAAGGGTAGTTGGGGGTAGGGAGATTTTCTTAAAAATCTTTGAGTTGCATCCTTGGAAGATAAAAAACTTAAATACCAAATTTAGTATTTAACAGTCCTTTCGTTTTTGAGCTATGCATCCAGACACAGACACACACAGACCTTTTTCCAAAAATTCTTTTTCTCGATTCAGGACACATAGTTCCAGTGAAATCTCGGTATCAAATTTTTGGGTGCATTACAATACCTTCTCTATACACTATGTACATAGTAAGTGTAGAGAAAGAAAAAATGTAATCAGTATAAAACAATCTACTAGTTAAACCACAATTCATTTAATTTCTAGAGTGTCCTTTACATATGGTGATTGTACAGAAGATTGGCCACTAATCAGTGTTTGAATAAGATTTTCTGGAGTAGGGGAGAAACTTAAGAATCAGCATTTGTTATACCAGCAGTAGCAGTATTGGTGTGTCATATAAATAAAACATAGTAGTAGTAGTATTAGTATGTAGTAGTAGTCAGACCGATAATTACGTACAATGAAGTATCTATTCTACTAGATGAATATTAAGAACAACAAACTTACATTAGCATTTTGCTTTGACAAAATTATTTTTTATTATTAGCACTATTACTGCTCTCTTAGAAAATACTTAAATATCTATTTTAAAAAATGTTAACTCCAGCAGAGAATTAATTCTTCTTTAATGAGAGGGGTAAATCCCCTCCCCATCAATTCATACCCAGCCACTATTTCTCTACAAATGCAATCAGTATTAAATGATCTACCAGTTAAACCATGATTTGTTTAATTTCTAGAGTGGCCCAAGTTTCACATAATAACTAATATCTTAAATATACTGTATTTTAATAAAAACCATTAGAGCTATTTTTGAGAAAACCAAATTTTCCATGTGAAGAGTAATTTAGGTGGTGAAATTTATTTAAAAATTTTCTGTTTCAAACTAATAAGATGCTGAACTTAAAAACCAAGTTGGAACTTTATTCCACACTTACACCAGGAACTCAAATCACGCTTTGCCAGTAGCAGCACTTTGTGGCCGTGATGTTCATATGCAAGAGCCATCAACATGTGAACAATAAACACAGTGAGGCCCTAAGAAACGAAGCATGGCCCAATCGTGAGGGCCCAACCACAAAGCTTAACCAAGGGATATATTTTATAAATAAAGGAGTGGAGCAGTTCAACAGGATGACTAGCCAAACTAAACCTCAATAATCCTAAAACAATTAGAACTTTGCCAATGTAGCAGATCTTACTCCTACAATTATGTTGTCAGTTGCCATCATGTGTATGTACTATAGTAGTAAGATGGCATGGTTTGTTGATATCACGCCAAATTGTCCTATAACATTAAGTGTCCTAAAAAGGGTGGGTTGGTATGGATCCAGGCTTCTGAATTGTTCTCTCTCCTTCTAAACAAGTATGTCTTATTTCTCTCTTTAAATCATCTTTCTTCCAGGTTTACATTCCAGAACAATTATGTAACATTTATCCCAAGTTGGCATTTTGAATATGATTCTTCCTCTACTAACTGTAAGTGCATAGTACTAGAGAAAGCAAACTTTTTTTTGTTACTAAGTACCTGCTGACATGCACAGAAGGATTTTGACACTGCTGATTTTACACAATGTGACACGGTACTCTTATATACACATGGTACATTAAAAGAAAATATGAAATTAATGGACAACCATTTACTTTTTGATAAATGAAATGTTGACATCTGATATAGAGTAAATATGTGATTTGTCTCCACAACCTCAAATACAATAAATCTCATACAAAATGGATCATCTGCTAAGTCTATGCAAGTCACATTGGTTTCACTGTAACTTGCTATAAAAACACACATAAAATACACTTGCGGTAAAAATGATGAAGATAGGAATCCTATAATATAAAGGTGTGCTTATGTTGTGCTATGGAATCCCACCAGCACGCTCTTATTTGCTAGAGTACCTGAATTAGTGACATATTGTAAAACTATAAGCAGCTGAGGTACATAATTACAATTTTTCTTACCTGCTACTTTGGAAAGTGCACTTGTTTTGTCCTCACTGCTGCAAGCTAAACTGCTTCTCTTATTGAAATCACTGCTGTCTTTCAATGTAAATATACTACTAGATGGAGTATGTTGTGGAGAGTCTTTTCTGTTAAGAATGCTATTTGTGGGTGACTGAGACTTTGTTGAAACTAAATTACTACTAGATGAATGCCTACTTAAAGTATCTGATATTTTGGTTAACTGATTTCCAAGTGACTGATTTGCTTGAGTTAATCGAGACAGTCTATTCCAAAGCTGTCTGTTTTCAGAGGCTACCATGAACAAATGATGTGTTAGCTGAGACTTTTGACGAGTCAATTGTGCAACCTTTTCTTCTAACTGTTCTGTGGTCTTTGCTGGTTCATCACTTGTAGAAGTATTCTCAGTGTTCAATTTCGCTTGCAACTTCAAATTTTCAAGCCTTAAACACACGTTCTCTTCTTCAACCGTTCCTAGCCTTTGCTGCAAATTTTGACACCTCTCCTTCATGGTCTGCAAGGCTACTTGGAGAGCATAGTGTGATCCAACAGTATCCTCCATGATTTTGGGTCTACCTGCTGAATGTTCAACTTCTTTTGCCTTGTTTTTTTCTAAACTCGTATTGATCGACATAATGAAATGTGTAGGAAAACACTGATCCGTTTGTTCAATGACGCTTCACTCTGGAAACAGATACACAGCAATTAGAACTTAATAAATAAGAACCGGTATATCTAAGTACCTTGTATGTCGAGACTGGCATTATTATTAATTATTTGTTGCATAAATGCATAATAATTACCTATGCAACTACTTTAAGAATCATTAAAACCAACTGCGTTTTAATCATTTAAACCCATCATCATGCTAGGTATTCATAAAATACCATAACTAATATCGCTATATTACAAACTAATGCACTTGTCATTCCCTCATAACAGCCTACTGAATAATATTTAAACAATTTGTTGACTGTATGGTATTTTGCTTATCACACGTCCGACATTTTTGCGCTTACGCGTTCGGCATTTGTTTACTGTCCAAGTGACCACAGCAGCACACTCTGTGAACCACTGACGACAACAATTCGACGGTGGCAATCACAATGGCATGGTAGTTGCGAGTTGCGGGGCACAAGTGTAGGTGTATGGTGAATAGCGTTCTGAATCAAATTGACAGAAGTGTTGGTATTTGTGATTGTCTTTATATGTATGTGTGTTAATCTGTAACTGTCACACGGTTCTGGAGTTGCTGAAGAGAAATGTAAGTTTTTATTCCATTTAATCCAAGTTCAATTTAGTTTGTAATTTCAACTTAAGTTAACATAATGACCTTAATCGTGTCTCGCATTTTTATTATGATGTAAGTCAAACTGCACTTTTGTTGTGCTGTCTTTAGATGAAAAGAGAAATAGAGTTGTTGCATTTCAAAATAAAACTCCACTTGATGCGCGTCCTGGTGCAGAAATGTCAACTCATTACAACCACCTTATAGTTGAATTCCCAAAGCCTTGAATAGTTTTGCACAATGACGTGTTAGCCTTGAGACTGTGGTGACAGACAGAATGAACTAGGAATGATGAGAAATGAAGATATATAATAAAATTAAGAACACATACGTCATTGATGGAAGCGAAGAATTGCTGCTGGGAGTTGCCCATCGACGCTGCAATAACATATTTTTGAGGAGGTTTTGTCTCCCTAGTGGTGTTCGGAAGCACACATTGTGAACCCTAGAATCCCTATAAAAAGTATTTTTGCTTTTCTGCCTATGTGTTTTCTTCTTTGTTTGCTTGGAAACTCGACGTCTATTCTGGACCAGTTCGAGCTAGTGAAAGACGAACTTTGGACTTTCAAGGTATCCGGCAGTCATCTTACTCCTGAAGTCTGTAGTTTATTATTATTATTATTATTATTATTATTAAAGTGCACAGTAACATCGTAATAAAAGAAGGGGGGAAATAGACAATAGGTTTTGTTTTTTCAAACATATTCACATGTTTGAAATAATACGCAACGCCATATGAAAGTTTTAATGAGTTTCAGTCCAAATAATGCCGGGAATGGAAGTGGAAGTAATAATAATAATAATAATTTATTTCAGTCGTTAAATAATAAAACGTATACAGTTTACCTATATACCATATAATATTTTATTTGTTACGTTTACATGGAATGCTGAAATTGACAGTAAAAGTCTATGTTTTGAAACCCAGCACTAATGTATTTTGCCTGAGAGAAGATTGGATCGAGTATCAACAAGGGTGGCGGGTGATATTAAAACCACATGAACATTACCGGGGCTGAGTTCTGCTGGCATGCCATCATTAAATTCTTGCGTCATAGGCATTAATAGCTTTTATAAACACATCTTCATGTGTACCTGATTATAAAAATCTGATGTTTTCCATCCGCATAACTTTCTCTAGCTGTTCCATAAACAAGAGGATTATCCTTTTATCTACATCATGCTACTCATAAATCAAGACAAACATTACCAGAATTGGTCTTATTATTTGCTTCTTTGTAAGTTGAAGGGAAATAATAGAATGTACTAGCCAAAGCGATAGTCAAATCTTTTAAAAGCAGATCACTATGTGAAGTAATTGAAATTCGGCTCTCTTTGCCAGCTAGGAGTAAACAACAGAGGCGAAAAGAAAGGTCGACTTCTGGACTGAGAAAAGTTTAAGCAGCTTAAAACTGAAACTCAGGATATCTCGAAACGGTTATAAAAAATGCATGTGACATACATTTTTTTTGAGGAGATAATTTTTTTTTTTTTTTTTTTAATAAGTTTTTGTCTATCTCTTACGGCTTACCAGTTATACAAAATTCATCCAAAATGAAAAAGTCTTCAGAAGCTATTCTCAGAAAATTCAAGATATACATTTCGTTTGTCATAAACTATTTTAATAAAAATCGTTAGAGCCATTTTTGAGAAAATCACAATTTTCGAAAAATAATCCATGTAAAGGGTAGTTGGGGTGGGGGAATTTTCTTTGAAATCTTCGTGTTGCGATTGCAAGATATTTGACTTAGATACAAAGTTTGGTATTCAACCGACTTTTTGTTTTTGAGCTGTACTGCCCACAGACACACACACACACACACACACACACACACGGTCATGTTCTAACAATTCTTTTGTGGTGGGGGCAGGGGGTCTCAAAACATGCATTTTCGGTGAAATCTCGGTATCGAATTTTTGGGGGGAGTACTGTACATACGTGCTGGAGAAGGTAAGAATGCATTTTATGTAATTTTCTATTTTACATCATTGTTTTGTCATTTTTGCCCCTTACGTCTTTATTTGTTCATTTTCTTAAATTTACGTTTAAGTATACAAATATCTATGTTGTTGACATTTTACGTAAGATAACGTTATAATTCCGCAATGGCGAGACCTATTTAATGGGGACGGAATGTACCAAAGTGGCAGAAGCCGGGATTACGATGAAGTTATTTAACGTCACAGGAGATAACGTGAAATTACAAGTCCTGCTAAACTGAAGATCTATTGGGATAGTTATTACTTCATGCTACAGCTTTACGCCTATTGGTTTCTAATTTCCTTGTGTCCACTTGAACATAATGGGAAGGAAAACTTTGACACTGTCAAACTATTAAGTTATATCGCTCTAAGTGAATCGTAAATACCTTCAGTTAAACTTCCACGTTACGTTGCGTTAATCAAAACATATTACGTTAAGTTCATCGTAATCCCGGTATAAGTTTTTTAGAAGAACGCCTATAACTTGACAAACATCAGACACTTCTTGGTTTGTTTGAGTAGTATGAATAACTGTAGAACGCATTAGTGGAAAATAAAAACATCATTCCCATTTAATGGCTAGTTTGGAAAGGCTCGCTTATGGATGGAGGGATGGTTATTGCCAAGAAAGCAGGCATAATTACCGTTATGAATTCGTGTTCCAAACAAAGGAATAAGAGATGAGACAGGTCAGTTTTATCTTTTTTTCTTCTTTTTTTTTTTCTTTTTTTTTTTCGTCAATGGAGTGCTTAATTTTCTTTGCAGGTTTTCCAAACAATAACATGGAAGAAAATAAATATTTTAAAATTAATTTTATAAATTACGTACTTATTATTCTTATACCTTATCCATATATTTTTAACTTTCTTTCTGCAATTTTAATAAATCTCAGGTTTATGTAATTTTTGTTATGTTATTATTTTCTCCAGCCCATAGGTACAACGTACTTGGTACGTTGAGAAGTTATTGTATTCCACCCAAAAATTCGATACCGACATTTCAACGGACATATGTTTTGAGAACCCCAGAATTCAAATGAAGCATTTTTAGAAAAAGGTCTGTGTGTGTCGGGGGGCAGCATGTCTCAAAAACGAAAAGCCCTTAACTACCAAACTTCGTAGGTATTTAAGTTTAAGGATGCGCAATGAAGATTTTCAAGAAAAAACCTCCACCCCAAGCCATCCTTTTACATGAATAAACATTGAACATGTCAATTTTCTCAAAATGGCTCTAACGATTCTGATTAAAATATTAAAGATATTTACTTGCCATATAAATGTATAGCTTGAATTTCCTGGAAATAGCCTCTAATTTCCTCTTCGTTGTGAATGACTTGCATATCTGGTAAACCGCAAGAGATAGACAAACATTTACTACACACAAATCGTAGACCAGGTCAAAATACAGAATTTATGCCCTATACATTTTTGTTGTAGAGATAATCGTTTCCGAGATATTCCTTGTCGTTGGTTTCAATTTTAAAATGCTTTTCTCAAACAGGAAGACCGTCCGTTTCTTTTATTTTACTCCGGGTCATAAAGAAAGCAATTCTCAATGACAATCGCATAGCGACAGCTTTTAAAACATTTAACTATGCTTGAGCCTAGTATATTCCCTTCTACTTCTAAGCAATAAGACAATTTCTGCTAATGTTTATCTCGATTAACATGATGCAGATAAAAACATAATTTTTGTAAGAATAGTTTCTTTGCCGAAGAGGTACAGAAAATCATGTGAATGTAACACATTGGATATGTATATTTTTTTAATTTACATTTTATTGGTAATTTTAAAACATTTTAGGTCGTCAAAATCAGGTCCTGCTTATAAGCGTTGATGAATGCACGCAATTCGTAGTTTGTTTGTTTGTTTGTTTGTTTTTTCCCTACTGAGATAACGCTCGGTGGATACTCAAAATTCATGCTTTGAGTTGGGAATTTAATTACCTCCACCTAAGATAATCTTGCATGTGATGAAATGGTAGGAATCAAAATAGATCTTGTTTCTACTGATTTTATACCTAACACGCATTCATTCCTACTGTATATTGAACATTGATTATTATCTATTTCAATATATCATTCAAATGCTGACACGGCAATTATTTCATCAATCACAGTAAAAGTTTCAAAAAATTCACAAAAATATAAATTTGAAAATATACATTTTTTGTATCGATTTATGAGTTTGAACATTTGCTCCCAGTATCCCTTGAAAGGAATTAGATCTGTTAGTCTTTCTCTGCTGAATGTTAATTTCGTCACATATGTTATTAACATAACTCCATGGCACGACAGCTCACGGGGAACATTGGCCTACCGCCCGGCCGCTGCGTCCCCCATCTCGGTCCAGTACAGACGTCATAGATGGGGTGCAGTATTGGAGGGTGAGACGTGGTCAGCGCCTCGAGTCCCCCCCCCCGGCCGGTTAATGCGGTCCTCATGACCTGGAGCCGCTACTTCTCCATCAAGTAGCTCCTCAATTGGCCCCCCAGGGACCTTACGAGGCTGAGTGCACCCCGGGCCAGGTCTCCCAGCGGGGGAAAAATCCCCACGCCGGTACTGGGGATCGAACCCAGGTCTCCCGCTTGGTAAGCAGCAACGCTACCACCGCGCTAAGGAGACGACCATATGTTATTACTTTTGTTTGATATATACTTGGGCAATCTTGGACTTTTTTAAACAAATTAAATAACAAATTTCAATTCGGTATGTGTATTGATAACTTTTGTGCAATCCTAGCATTAAAACGGCTTATTATGACGGAAAAAATCGTACGAATTTACCCTATTTTTGGCTCCAGTGCCAGAAAATGAATGACGTAATTACATGGCAACAAGACAGCACTGGCGTCATCACAGTCACAACATAATTTTCTCCAATGTGTCTGTAAGAAAACCTGAAATCGTCACTCTCGTAAGTGCGGCAACATTCGTACACAAGAATCGCCTCATTTAATTTATTTTAAAACCAAACCCAGCAATATACATATTAATCAAGTCAACATTACTTGGTACACTCACTTTCTTTGGTAAATAAATATTAATAGTACAATTAGTCAAATTCGAAAACGGTATCATTGAACAACTCTTTGACTTCTACTGTATTGACGTTTCTACTTCCTACAGTAATTATTTTGTAATGTTTATTTTACTTTCAATAGATTCTTCTACATGATTTTAAGCAACAGATGCTGTCTTCTACCCTCTTAACCTTTTTACTTCAGTAATACTGGCACCGGTGTTTGCAAGGCTGAAAAGTATGCCAGTAATGTAATTTCATTAGTCAAACTAACGCAGTTTTCGTTTATTCACCCACAGAACTTTCCATATTTTGATTTTTCTGCAATTAATAAACTCTCAGCATTCTTGGCTTCGTTCAAAATGTCAAGCGGTATACAACCCATACTTTCAATAGTTTTATCATTATCTTCTATTTTCTTCTATAAGAGTTGAAACAAATGAAACATCTGCTTAGCAATCATATTGCGTCGTATATTTGTGATTTCTAGTATATTATAATTTTTCGTTTAGTAAATTTATTATTTTTACGTATTTTAATGCTAAAATCGTATAAAACGTATGTAACATGTATACTAATCTCATTGTAACACCCATGTCACAATCAGCCATATTATACAATAGTTACATAAATAACTGTTGTCGTGTTCGAAATAAAAAAAAATCAGTTTTGCTTTCCTGACTCTTCTACCAATTAATCACAAGAAGTTAATTAAATTATACATTCTGCAGAAAAGCCTTATCTAATACTGCAGTAAGATGTTTTGCTATACATACATAGGAAGCTGATGCAATTTTCCATTTATTTTAATCATCCTGTATACACAAACAGATGAAGTAACAAGCTAATCTAATGGCAATTAACTGACAACGACTTCATTATAATAGCTCATTGACAGTAATCTCCTGGCAAAATCTAATTATATGCATAAGAAGGTTCATTCTTAAAGAGTAGGGAGAAACGCAACATTTTGCAAAATCTGATGTCATGTTCGAAAGCCCTAGCAACAATAAAACTTCACATATCTGATACGAGCTACGTACCCCATGCCTCTTGAATGCTGATCGCGTGTGATAACTGCTGATGGGCCGTTAGGTAACTAACCTGAATCAGCACTGATACTACTTCAGGGTGAAATTGCACCTTCTTTACAATATATGCAACGAGAGAGGGATGAAGGAGAGGCATAGGGGTCGTATAGGGTCTTACTAGGGTTTGTATCCATGTTTCAGAATCTGCATATAAATACTCGTACTTTGTACATCTCGGATTAACATTTTAACAACTTAAATTGGTAGGAACGGGATTTGTATTTTTATTTAATAATTTTTATTTTCTCTGACCCATATATACAATGCACATAGTATATACAGAAGGTATTGTATTTCACCCAAAAATTCGATGTCGGGATTTCACCGCAAATATCTTTTGATGTTCCCCGAGTCAGAATAAATTTATAGAACAAGGTCCGTGTGTATATGTGATTGAGGACAGCATAGTTCAAAACACAAAGTCCATTAAATTCCAAGCTTGGAATTTAAGTTCAGTATCTTCCAAGGATATGACACTACGATTTTCAAGAAAATCCCCCCAGCACAAACTACCCTTAACATGGAAAAATGTTTGAAAACGTTCCTTTTCTCAAAAATAGATCTAACGAATTTGAATGGAATACCGTATATTAAAGATGTTTACATAGCAATTAAAATTTTATATTTTGAATTTTCTGAGAATAGCCCCTGGAGGTCTTTATTCTGGACAAGTTTTGCAGAATTTTGCATAAGTTAAACCGTAAAGGATAGACAAAAACTTACTACACAAAAACATGTACATCTCGTTAAAACAGATTATTTATGACATATACCCGTACTCTTTTCTTGTTGGCCGTTTTCGAGATATGCATTGTTATTTGTTTCAATTTTAAACTAACTTTTCTCAAACGTGACCCTGCAAAACGAAGCGAACCTCTATTGTTACACATAGCGACCAGCTTTTTAAAGATTTGTCTATCGCTTTAGCCTAATGTGTTCCTTTATTTCCCTTTACTTATAGGGAAGCAAGTAATAATACCTATTCTACTAATGTTTATCGACATTGGCACGATAAAAGCATAATCTTTTGTAAGAAAAATTTGTTTGAGGAATGCTAGAGAATGTTATGTGAATGGAACACATCAGAGTTTTAGAAAAAGGTCCGTGTGTGTCAGTGGATAGCATATTTCAAAAACGAAATATCTAATTTGTTTAAGTTCAGTATCTTCCAAGGATGCGACAGAAAGATTTTCGAGAAAATCTCCCCACCACAATCTACCCTATTTTTTTTTTTTTTTTTTTTTGAAAATGTTCCTTTTCTTGATAGTACCTCTAACGAACTTCATTAAAATATGATATATTAAGGATATTTACATAACAATTAACTTTTATATTTTTAATTTTCTGGGAATAGCCTCTGAAGACCTCTTTATTCTGGTTGAGTGTTGCAGAATTTTGCATACCGATTAAACCGTAAAAGATAAACAAAACTTTACTACACAAAACCTGTAGATCTCATTAAAATACACAATTTATATCATATACACTTTTCTTGTATGGTTGATCGTTTTAGAGATATTCTTTGTTATTGGTTTCAATTTTAAAGTACTTTATTTTTCTCAAACGGCACCATGCAAAGCGAACCGAATCTCAATTGTTTCACATAGAGACCAGCTTTTAAATATTTGACTATCGCTTTAGCCTAGTGAATTCCCATATTTTCCTCTAGCTATAAGGAATTATGTAATAAGACCAATTCTGCTAATGTTTACCTCGATTAGCATGACGTAGATAAAACAATAATCTTTTGTATGAACAGTTTTTGTACATGGAACAGCTAGAGAAAGTTATGTGAATGTAGCTCGTCGATTTTTTTAATTTAGGATTAAACGTTTTCTTTTAAAGATTTGGTTAAATAGTATAAAGTTAATACGGGATATTAAATCTTCTCATTATGATTTCAAGGAATGTGTACGTGGGCGATACTCAAAGTGTTTACACATTCAAACAAGGATTACTTTTAAATAGATGAATGATTTTAGCGTTTTTCAAAATATTCCCCTTTAACATAAACACATTTTTGTATTCAATAGAACCAATATTATTATTATTACTACATATTATTATTCTTGAGGCACTTCAGTAACAATGTATTTATGTTACACTGCTCTATCTGATAACAAAAATCTGATGTGTTCCATTCACATGACTTTCTCTACATCTCTGTAACAAATTATTATTAAAAAGCTTATGCTTCTATTTACTTCATGCTAATCGAGAAAAAATTAGCAGAAATAGTCTTATTACTTGCTTCCTTGTGTATAGAAGCGAAAAGGGGAGTATCATAGGTTAAAGTGATACTCAAAAGCTGGTTGCTATGTGTCTGAAGTTCCTTTGTTTGTATGGACAGGAATTGACAAATTCCTGTATGAGAAAAATACAAGTTTTTCAAAGCTGAAATCAAAAACAAGGAATATCTAAAAAAACGATCAACTCCACGAAAAAAGTAATATATACATATATATTTAAAACATAAATCCTGTGTTTTAATGTGCTCTACGATTTTGTGTGGTAAGTTTTTGTCCATCTCTTACGGTTTAGCAGTTATGCAAAATTCCGTAAAATTGATCCAGAATAAAGTAAGCCTTCAGAGGCTATTCTCAGAAAATTCAAGATATACATTTTATTTGTCAGGTAAATATCTTTAACATACGATATTTAATCAAAATCATTAGAGCCATTTTTAAGAAAATCAAAATGTTCGAAAAAAGTTCCATGTAAAGGGTAGTTGGAGGGGGGGGGATTTTCTTGAAAATCTTCGTGTCGCATCCTTGGAAGATACCAAACTTTAATACCAAGTTTGGTATTCAACGGTCTTTTCGTTTTTGAGCTATGCTGTCCAGAGACACACACGCGCGCGCGCACACACACACACGGACCTTTTCATTTATCGTGAAAATATTTTAAACATATGTCATTAATCAAAATCGTTAGAGCCATTTTTAAGACAATCAGAATTTTTGTAAATATTCCATTTTGTAAAAGATAGTTTGGGGGGAGGGTTCTTGAAAATGCTTGGTAGATTCTGAACTTAAATAGCAAGTTTGGTATTTAAAGGTCTTTGTTTTTTTAGCTATGCTGGCCACGCATACACGCACATGTTTCTAAGGAGACATTTTGTTTAGGGGGTCTCAAAACATGTATTTGCTGTGAAATCGCAGTATAAACATTTTTGGGTGGAATGTAAATACCTCCTCTATCTACTATGTATATTGTTCATACATACTAGAGAAATTAAAAAGCGATTCAGCGCATCTTATCTTTAATTTTTTAAGAGAGAAAAAAGAAATCGAAAGATACTAGGTTAGGGATGCATGGTGGAGGAGGACGCGGTGCCCTTATGTAAAATGATTTTTAATTTTGGGGATTTTTCACGTAGGTTTTTTTTTTTTTTTTTTTTTTTATTATATATATATATTCTTGGCAAGCAGAAATTTGCACACTAATCCGCAGTAATGATAGTTCTAATTGTATAGTAGCAATATGGCCAGTTTTAGAAGGAAAAAAAAAAAGAGAAAAAATATTCTTATCAGCACTGCGAACTCGGAGGCTTAGGTTCTGTTCGAAGTACTCTTTGGGCCGATTGACTTTTCTTTTTTAGGAGCATAACAATAAATCCAAGGTTCGTCACTAATAATTTGATGTTGCAAACCAAATATGAAGTACGCCTTAAACATGTACCAGAGCTTTCTTTTTTTTTTATCGGCAGTCAGTTTTTGTGGGCTCTATAGACGTTTTCTCACGTCTGATGATGTGTCGACACATCGGCACGCTTGGCGTTGACGTTCTGCCGAGAAAGGACCGTAGGTTCGTATACCGACTAGGGTATGGATGTTGAGTACTGTATGTTTCAGTGTTTGTGTTCTGCATCATTCTCTCTCCCCTGATGGCCAATTAGGTTACGCCTGAAAGCTCAGTATGTATGTAAATAAATAATCAATAAATACAACTTTAAAAAATCTGATATGTTCCATTCACATGACTTTCTCTATATCTCTGTAACAAATTATTGTTAATAGGCTTATCTTTTATTTATTTCATGCTAATCGAGAAAAATTAGCAGAAATAGTCTTATTTCTTGCTTTATTGTAAGTAGAAGCGAAATAAGAGAGTACCATAAGTTAAAGTGGAAGCCAAAAGCTGGTTGCTATGTGAATGATGCTCCTTTGTTTGTATGGACAGGAATTAACAAATTCCTGTATGAGATAAGTATAAGTTTTTCAAAGCTGAAACCAAGAAAAAGGAATATCTCAAAAACGATCAACTCCACGAAAAAAATATATAAAACATAAATTCTGAGTTTTAACGTGCTCCACATTTTTTTGTGTGTTAAGTTTTTATCCATCTCTTACGGTTTAGTAGTTATGCAAAATTCATCCAGAAAAAGTAGTCTTCATAGGCTATTCCCAGAAAATTCAAAATATACATTTTATTTCTCAGGTAAATGTCTTTAATATATGACATTTTAATCAAAATCGTTAGAGCCATTTTTTAGAAAATCAAAATGTTCGAAAAAATGTCCATGTAAAGGGTAGTTTGGGGTGGGTGATTTTTTTTTCAAAATCTTCGTGAAGCATCCCTGGAAGATACTAAACTTAAATACCAAGTTTGGCATTTTACCGACTTTTCGTTTTTCAGTTATCGTGTTCACACACACAAACGGACCTTTTTCTGAAAATACTTTTTTTTGGATACAGGGGACCCTAAAACATATATTTCCGTGAAATCTCGGTATCGAATTTTTTGGTGGAGTGCAATACCTTCTCTATACACTATGTACATAGTACGTATAGAGAAAGTAAAAAACAACCTACTGATGCAATTTTTTTGGAATTTACCCATACCAATGGCACTCGAATAAAAATAAATTCACAGGGTTAGAAAGGTAGAGTTAAACGGAAAAAGTGGATGCTACCTATAGCCAGAATTTGAACCACGGACCTCCTGGTCTCACTCCAGTTGCTCTAACATTGAGCCAGTATGGCAATGACACGACATTAAATTCTCCAACTTTAGCCAAATGGTTGTTGGGACCATATCATAGGACCATAGGACCTAGTACCGCAAATACACAGACTGAACTACTTTAATTACTTAGCTAAGCCTTTAAAAGAACAATTTTAAACCCAAATAAAAAAATAAAAAATGTAAAGATAAAGGTAAAAATCTCCTTCATGCTAAATATATTAATTTATCATATTGATAAAAAATAAAAAAAATAAAAATAAAGATAAAAAAATCTCCTTCATGCTAAATATATTAAACAAACCAAAACATTGGTTCTATTAACAATACCTAAGTATATTTTTATACTCATAGATTCCATTTTTTACCAAATCAAGTAAGGTCTCCCAATATTGCGAGGAAATAATCTTTGGTATTCCTATTCATTTTAACCTGAAATCAAATGGATACAAAATAATAGATGTGATATAACTTATATTACCTAACCCCTTTCATTACTGAACCATAACCGCACATAATACTGAAACAGAAATATATTTCTTTATGAACCCTTATTTTAAAAATCTGATGTGTTGCATTTGACTTTCTGAACCTGCTCTGCAAACTATTTTCTTACAAAAGAATAGTCTTCTCTCTACATCATGCTGTTCCATTTAAATATTAGCAGAAACGATCTTAATACTTGCTTGATTGTAAGAAGAAAGGAAATACGAACTACACTACGCTAAAGGCGATAGTCAAATCTTTTAAAAACTATCGCTATGTGATTGGCATTTGCATGGTCAGGAGAAAAAAAGAAGATATATGAAACGAATAACGTCTTCCCCTTTGAAAAAATAAGGAATATCGTGGAAAAGTTTATCTCTAGAAAAAAAATGTGTATGCCATAAATTGTGTTTTAACGAAATCTACATATTTTGTGTGTGCCAAGTCTTTTTGCTTGCTTTGTCTTACCGGACGATGAATGAAATGATGATCAAATGAGCTCAAGATCATAGAGCTTAAAGTTAAACATTCAGCTTTTTAGGATAGGGGAAAACCCTGAAAAACCCTTATCTGGTAACTCAACTTAAGCGAAATTTGAACTCATGACCTCTTGAATATGAGGCAGGCGTGCTACTCCCACACCACCGAAGGGGCATGCAAGTTTTGTCTATATCTTACGACAAAGGTCATCTAGAACGAAGAGGTCTTCTGGGGTTATTTCCAGAAAATTGAAAAGGTGCATTTCATCTGTCATAAAATAGCTTAAACATGTGATATTTTAATGAAATTGTTAGCTCGTTTTGAGAAAATAAAAATGTAAAGTTTAGTTAAAGAGGGAAAGTTTTCCTGAAAATCATCGTGTCGCATCCTTAGAAGATTCTTAACCTAAATATCAAGTTTGGTATTTAACGGACTTTTCGTTTTTAGCTATGCTGCCCACAGACACACGTGGGTTTACGCCTATAACATTAGTTTTAAATCCGAATGAAGACTGGTTACTTTAGTATCTATCTATGCTACTACTTCATGTATTGTGCGAAAATAAACAGCTTTGAAATCCGAATGAAAACCGAATAGTTAGATTGCCTTTCTCACTAACGTAATACATTCGATTGTCGAAAACTTTGGATACAGTCCATCACTAGGCTACTCTGTATGGTTAGAGTATCTTACAACAGTGGCACTAAGACCGCTCTTCCTTGGTTGCCATGTGGATTGCCATTTTATGGAGCAGCTGATGAACAGTAATGGCCCCCATCATCAAACCCTCTGCCCCCGCCTCCTACCACAGGTCACATCTATCCCCCGACCTCGGTCTGGATTAGCTACGAGTTATGGCCACTCACACAAATCGAAGCTACTTATGACGTAATGAAGACACATAGGTCCTTTTTTATTTCAGTAGTTTATCACAGTGACTTTGGAATTGATTCGGACTGATTTGGATTGTTTTAGACTCTTACAGTGTTGCCACACGAGGACAGAGAAATCCTGAGCTCTGGCGCCATCTTTTGTATTAGAAGCGCTTCTTTCTGTACCCAACTTTGCGGTTTGGGGCTTTCTATGGAGTAACAGTTTTCCTTGGGTGAAGAAAAATCTTGTGTCGCACTCACATTACTGTCTCTACTCTTACGCAAATTATTTCTACAACTTATATTCTTTTCATCTAAATAGCTCATTGATTACGCTACCAGTCTTATTGTTGCATCTCTTTAGCCATATCACTCCTGAAGCAAACCATCTTCCCGGGTGAAATACAAAATTATACCTACTTCCTGAAATCGCAGCATTTTAGTATTTAGTGTAACCTAAGCGTGACAAAAGGGCAAGGAAGCTAAATAATTCGAGTGGAAAACGTTCTGCTTTTGTTTCTCTCCGGTATAAATAGGCGTTGCGAATTAATTTTCATCCTTGGCCAATTTCCAGGGATTGCAATGTCCTTCCTTTTTTAGTCTCTGCAGCTTGCTGGCGATTGATTTCTATTGCAACCGCATTTGTGGCTTGGGGATCTGCACAGGAGAACCACGTTCGACACTCTCTCGTGTAAGTTTACATTCTGCGTATTTGAGATCTGATCGCCACGGCTCAAGTGGGGGAGAGATTAAAAATCTTATCTGTAACATTCACATGACTTCCTCTACATCTCTGCAACAAATTATTGTTAAAAAGCTTATTCTTCTATTTATTTCATGCTAATTGAGAAAAAATTAGCACAAATAATCTGATTACTTGCTTCCTTGCAAGTAGAAGAGAAACAAGAGAGTACCATAGGTTAAAGTGATAGTCAAAACCTGGTTACTATGTGACTGAAGTACCTTTGACTATATGAACTGGAGTTGACAAATTCCTGTATGAGAAAAGTATAAGTTTTTTAAAGCTGAAACCAAAAACAAGGAATGTCTCAAAAAGGACTATCTCAACGGGAAAAAAAATGTATATAAATAAATTGTGTGTTTTAACGTGCTTTACATTTTTTATGTGGTAAGTTTTTGCCCATCCACTACGGTTCAGCAGTTATACAAAATTCCGTAAAATTCATCCAGAATAAAGTAGTCTTCAGAGGCTATTCCCATAAAATTCAAGATATACATTTTATTTGTCAGGTAAACATCTTTAATATACGATATTTTAATCAAACTCGTTAGCAATTTTTGAGAAAATCAAAATGTTCGGAAAAAGTTTCATGTAAAGGGTAGTTGGTGGTGGGGGAATTTTTCTCAAAATCTTCGTGTCGCATCCCTGGAAGATACTAAACTTAAATAACAACTTTGGTATTTTATCGACTTTTCGTTTTTTAGTTATGTTCACAGACACACACACGGGCCTTTTTCTGAAAATGTTTTTTTTTTTTGGATACAGGGGACCCTAAAACATATTTCCAGTGAAATCTCGGTATCGACTTTTTGGGTGGAGTGCAATACCTTCTCTATACACTATGTACATAGTACGTGTAGAGAAAGTAAAAATCTGATTTGCTCCATTCACATTACTTTCTCTACATCTGTGTAACAAATTATTGTTAATAAGCTTATTCTTCTATTTAATGCTAAAACATTAGCAGAAACAGTCTTATTACTTAGTTCCTTTATAACTAGAAGGGAAATAAGAGCTACACTAGACTAAACCGGCAGTCAAATGTTTTAAAATGTGCTTGCTATGGGATTGAAATCCGTCTCTTTGCGTGGCCAAGCGTTGACAAGTTCCCGTGAGAGAAAATAACTGTTTTAAAATTGAAATCAATACCAAGGAATATCTCGAAAACGGCTAACTACACGTAAAAAAGGCTACATTACATAAATTGTGTGTTTTATCTTAATTTTTTGTGAAGTAAGTATTTGACTATCTCTTACGGTTTTCCAGTTGTGCAAAATTCCGCAAATTTCATCCAATTTTCAGAAGTTATTCCAAGAAAATTCAAGATATAAATTGTATTTGTCGCAAATATTTTAATCAAAATCGTAAGTCATTTTTGAGAAAATGAACATTTTCGAACTTTTTTCCATGTAAAGGGTAGTTGGGGGTGGTGGGAATTTCTTGAAAATCTTCGTGTTGTATCATTGGAAGCTACCAAACTTAAATGCCAAGTTTGGTATTTAGTTTGGTATTTAATGGTCTTTTCGTTTTTGAGCTGTGCTGTACACACACACACACACACACACATTTTTCCAAAAATGCTTTTTTCGAATTCAGGGGGATCCAAAACATGTATTTTCAGTGAAATCTCGGTATAGAATTTTTGGGTAGAATTCAGTACCTTCTGTATACATACCACGTGTAGAGAAAGTAAAAATCTCAATCCGTGCAGATCTTTACTCTGTGGCATTTGCAATGCTGCATGTGTTGATTATACGCGTTGTTCTATCTTCTTCTTTAAATGGAAAAGGCGCATTTTTGGAAAGAAAGCGTCAAGTATCTGTAAACAAAACCTGAAAACAGTAAAATAAATAGCACTATTCCTATTTACGTTAGTCTCTTACTAAGGATGCAAAGTGAAGATTAAAGATACCATTCTGTGATTTTTCTGAAATACATTTCATGTTTTTTAATTGAGGTTTGAATACAACAATCATGGTTTCATGTTTGAAATGTACACCAAATTCCATACATTGTATTAGTTCTCGAGATACTAATTTTCATATATTTTGTAAAATTGCTCCAAACAATGCAATTATTATTTTACAAAAATGTTTTCATAAATAAACTGCCCAGGCCTGGAGTAAAAAAGAAGAATCTTGAATTCACACTTAAATTTTTGCAATATTGAATTTGACAAACCATTCAATGGGATGATTGGAATAAAATATTATCATTGGAAATTCCAAACGTTTATGTTCTATTTGTAAGATGAATAAGTACTTAATAAATAATACTATTACAGATCCATTTGTTTTGTAACTACAACCCTAATATATCTTTGGGTAGAATATAATTTTATGTGCTTGTATATTTAATAAAGAATATGAAGAGATGAATTTTTAATTTTATTCTTCTAGTAATCTGAGAGAAAATAAGTATTAAATTAAAACGTGTATTAAAATCATGTGTGTGTGAGTGTGTGTGTGTGTGTATATATAAAATTATAATATATTTTTAATTTAATTTTTATTTTCTCCAAGACTAGTAAAAGAATATATTATACTCGGGGCTGAAGGATACGTAATGCTGGCCACATCACTTCCTGTATTGGTTGGATGATCGCCCTCCTTGCCATGCGTAAGTAGGCGTGAGGCCGGCAGTCGATTTGGCAGGCTCAGGTATTTCTTGGGATGTAGCGCCACAGGTTATGTTTATTTAATGTTTGAATCGATTCGAAAATAAATTAGTGCAAGAAGTCCTCTTCGTTCCGCTTGCATTTTACATAGTTTTGTGTAACTGGTCAACCAAACAAAAACTATGTGCTCTAAAAGTGGATATTTCGTAAACAAAATAATAAAAAAATAACAATTTATTTTAACAATGCTTTATGGTAGCAACCACCTCCGGGTTATTGTTTATGATTGGTTTAAACTTACCAACTGAACAAGAAGTTTTATTGAAATTGACAGCTTCATTGTATGTAATGGCTTTTTTAACATTTTAAAATGAACAAGAAGTGTTGTCACCATTAAGTTTCCCCCCCCCCTCCCGCGATACGTATAATAAAAAAAAAAAAAGAATAGGATTTTAAAGACAGCACGTAATGCTCGGTTTTTTTTTTTTTTTTTTTAAAAATGACTATCGCTGCGGATTCTTACATCTACTTTACACCTACAACAAAATGTATAATGAAGCCATTTGTCGTTAAGCATGAAGTAGATAGAAAACTGTTTTGTAAAAATAGTGTGTAGAAGATATATAAACGATAGTGGGTAGAGAATCGTGTAAATATAACATGTGCGATTTTTTATTCTGAAAATACTCTTTGGTGTTTCGCTTAACAACTAATTGTGAGCCTCTTCCATTATAAATACTGGGCTTAAAAAGAAAAAAACAGCAAAGTCGCTGCCTTCATCTAAGGAAATATCTGCAAATATTAATGGTGTGTTTTGATCTTTTCAAATGTTTCAGGTGAACCATTTATACTCCACGTTGACGTCAACGTGAACTACGTACTTATCTATAAATTTTATTGCACTCTTTCAAATTCGTATCCTTGTGTTTGTTTGCTTCATGTAAACATTTATACAAATTTACTTTCTGTACATGTCATAGTGTATAGAAGGTATTGTATTGCATCCAAAAATTCGATACCTAGATTTCACCGGAAATACATGTTTTGTTGTTTTTTTTTTTAATACAGTTCTGGAGTCTAGTCGGGACTCCGGCGCTTTATACCATACTTTTATTTATTTATCTAATTGTCTTACTTTGTTTGCTGTATGATTACTGAATTTCTGTTTTCCTCTTTTTACACACACACATATACACAAACATATAACACCCATACCCAAGGCGCGACACGAACCCACGATCCCCTGCGCTACGAAGCACCAAAGCGAGACGCCTTGGCGAGCGCGGCCATGGGGACCGGCTGTTTTAGAACCACCTGAATCCCCCCCCCAAAAAAAAAAAAAAAAAAAAAAGTCCGTTAAATACCAAACTTGATGTTTAAGTTCAGTATCTTCTAAGGATGCAACACAAAGATTATCAAAAAAATCCCCCCACCCCAAATACCCTTTACATGGAAAAGATTTTGAAAATGTTGATTTTCTCAAAACTGGCCATAACGATTTTCATTAAAATCTCTTAAGATATTTACATCATAAATAAAATGTATATCTTCAATTTTCTGGGAATATCCTCTGAAGGCATGTCTATTCTGGATGAATTTTGCATAACTGGTAAACCGTAAAAGATAAACAAAACTTACCACACCAAAAATGTAGAGCTCCTTAAAATACACAATTCGTGTTACATACATACATTTTTTTTTTTTTTTTTGTGGAGTTGATTGGTTTTTAGATATTCCTTGTTATTAGTATCAGCTTTAAAATACTTATACTTTTCTCATACGGGAATTTTTCAACTCCTGTCCATACAAACAAAGGTACTTCAATCACATAGCAACCATATTTTAAAAGATTTGACTATCGATTTATAGCCTATGGTACTCCCTTATTTCCTTCTACTTAAAAGGAAACGAGTAATACGACTCTTTCTGTTAATTGTTTCTCGTTTAGCGTTAAGTAAATAGAAAAATAAGCTTTTTACCAATAATTTATTGCAGAGATGTAGAGAAAGTCATGTGAATGAAACACATCAGATTTTTTGATATAGCTAATGCATTCTCGTTCCAAAATAGAATGGTTTTATATATTCTCAGCCAACGTGAACTACACAAATACAAAACATGCACAGTAAGCAACACAGCATACTCGTTTAGAGAACACTGGAGTGGAAATTGGTGCTTGCTCTGTCAGCCTTTCAGGTGCTTGACAACCTCGGTTTCTCCTATCCACACAACTTAACCTGCCTGAAGTGATCTGTACGCTTGAATACACATTCAGATATCGAACAAGGATAAATGCATCTATTCTACAGTGTTGAATGGACTTGTTGAAGGAGCAAGTTGTTGAAGTAATGCATGTTTTCTTCCTCTCCATTTTCTTTCTCTTCTGTGTATTTTATGATGAGTTTCACTCACGTATCAAGTGATAAATTTGGTATAGAAATGGTTTGAACTTGGACCAATCAGATCTGTCTACTGGCAGTTTTATCGTTTCTACATCCAGTTGTTTTCTACGATAGTCGCCAACTATAGTACAGGCATTTTTTTCTTTAGCAATGAATGAAATTGGTGAAATGATTTCGGGGCCCATGGAGTTTAAAATTACTCGACATTCGTCTCCTCATGATAGGGGGAAAACCCCTTGTCCGGGTAATTCACTCTAAGCGAGATTCGAACTCATTGTTGAATGTGAGGCAAACGCACTAACCCCACACTACCCAGTCACCCCACTACATATTGTTTCGAGTTTCGACATTCATTTGCTTGCGATTGGACAATCATGACTCTGTTAACCTTATCTACAACTTGCCTATAATAAATACAGGAAGTATTGCATTCCACTCAAAATTTCAATGATATCGAGACTTTACTGAGCGTGCGTTTTTAGGTTCCCTGAATAAAGTGTAAATATATATAAAAAGAATGAATACCAATTTTAGAATTCAGTGTGACTCGCGTAACCCATAAACGAAATTTCCGATGAACACCAAACTTGATATTTGGGTTCAGCAACTTCCAAAGATACCTATAGAAAATTCAAAAAAATCCCCCGCTCATAACTCTTTTCGTAGAAGATTTTTCGAAATTGTTCGATTTTTTCAGTAATAATTCTGAATCTCAAAAGTTTGGGATTTTTACATGACAAAATGTAGGTATATCTTGTATGTACTGGAAATAACCTGTGAAGCCCTCTTCATTCGTAATTAATTTTATGTAATATTGTTTGACTGGTAAACCATAAAAGGCAAGAACTTAATACACACAGAAAGGTGAATCTCTGTAAAATATGATTTGTTCACATAACTTTTTGTGACGTTAGCCATTTCCGAGTAACTGGTTGTTATTGGTTTGATTTTTCAATACTTTATTATACTGGAATTTTGGAGTGCTAAGACACCATTCTTTCGTTTCTCATCATGGGCAAGGAGTGTAATTTCCAAAGATAAGCATATAATTACGATCCGCTTTTTTAAAGAACGTACAACGAAATGTGTAATAAAACCATTCTGCACAGACTTCCCTCAACTAAGATGAAGTATTCGTAAATGAAAAATAAGCAGTTTTAAAGTATAGCTAGGAGAAGAACTATAAAATTAGAGGAAGTCGTACGATTATAACACATCAGAGTTTTGTAGCCTTATTTTGGACATTTTGGAGATATTTTGGATGATTTCTGAAACATGTTTAATCAGCTGGAGAATTTCTTTAAATCACAGAAGTATGTGAAGCTTTCACTTTGCTTCTTCCATGTGTTCCACTTTTTATTTTACAAAACAAGATCACAAAATTTATCATTAAAATATTCATGTATAGAATAAAAAGGATGTTTGACTAACCACATATATATATATATCTCCTGGACTTAAAATTCTGCATGTTTAAACATTTAACACTATCAGGCAAGTTATTATACAACTTAATACTTAAGTACTTATAACTATTCTGAGATTTTGTTAGTCGATAGTATGGAATGTTTACATTGGACCTGTATCTAGTACTATAACTATGAATATCCATCCTCAAAATATGTCTATAACGAGAGGCATGTATATATACTAAATTATCTAAAATATAAAGATTATAAACAGTTAAAATGCCTAACTCAATAAATAGGGGTCTACATGGGGTTATATAGGAACTTTTTTTAACTATCCTAATAATTTTCTTTTGAAGACAAACAATTGCAATTACTTGGAGAGCACCACCCCAAAGAATTAGGCCATATCTCATTACAGATTCAAAGAAAGCAAAATACATACTTCTCACGTATTCAATTGGGATAGAATCTCTCAAATTACGAATCAAAAATATAATGCTAGACAGTCTCCTTTTTAAATATTCAATATGGGTGGTCCACGATAATTGGTTATCAATAAATACACCTAAGAATTTAGTACTTGTCTGATACTGTAATGCTAAGTCGTCTGATATCCTTTTTAAAGTGAATAAAACAGAGATAGTCTTGGATTTATTTAAAAATAAACTATTAAGTTCAAACCATTCCGAAGCTTTAGCCATTATGGCTCTATATTGATTATTCAATTCATTTGGGTCATTTCCATTTGATATAAAAGTAGTATCGTCTGCAAACATTATGGTATCTGCAGATATATTACTTGGTAGGTCATTAACTGCAATTAAAAACAAACAGAACCCTGCAGGACATCACTTGCTATGTGGGACAGAGATAAACATTCACCATTTACATAAACCTATTGTTTTCTACCAAATAAATAGGATTTCTTGAGATTCAACTGAGTATTTTGTATGCCATAATAGGGAAAATATTATGATCAATGGAATCAAAAGCCTTACACAAGTCACAAAAATTAGCTAATACATATCCACCTCCTGTCCAGTTTGGGGTGGAGCTATTGCGTCCAAGATTCATCGGCTGCATGTACTCCAAAATAAAGTTGTACGACTTCTAATTACATCATAAACTTGATGCAAATTTATTGTATTTTCGCCCTCAGGCACATACATCGATTTAACTTTGTCGGAGCGTTGCTATCCTTTGGTAAAACTCCGCAGAACCCGGCAGCTGTGTTTTTATCTAATATTGTTTATTGCCAGAGGGGTTTTATGTGGATGAGCTCCGTTGTTATTTATCTTGTTATATTACTATTTTTACTTCTATATCTGCATAACACATAGTTGTGTTTATATATTCAATAATAAAACAAATATAATGCATAATCGGTATGCATTGTCACATATTTCTCGTGAAAGCTGTCACTTTTGATGTTATCGACAAGTTCATGGTTCACGGTGTGAGGTTAGGTTTCTAGATTTGATGATAGAGGTTCACTACATATTTAAGAAAAGCAGGACTTACAGTAAGGCCATTTTGGCGGCTATAATCATCTCCAGAATTCCCTGAACCTTTTGGCCTATCTTTTCATTTATTCATTGCATTTCTTCTAGTAAATGTTCTGAAATCAAAATGGTATCTGACCGCATTCTCTAAATTTATGTTTCCCAAAACATATTGAGACAGTTTGATTCACAGTGCAGGTTCAAGGAAAAAGAGCATTAGTATTGTTAATATTATATTTAGCTCCATTACCAAACATTTTCTTATCCTGCAATCCTTCGTCATGAACCTAACTACACCTAGTTGTTACAGTGATCGATGTTATCTCACTGTACGCATCCACTTGAGAATTATATCCTAAAATACTGATAAAGGATGTTACAAATTCTACTTATTTCTGCCACAGAAGGAGTGCACCTAAACACTATGCAGACATTAAATATCATTTCTATGAAGAAATGTTCTGGTGGGGCGAGTCAAACTTTTTATTATACACGCGTCAATAGTAATCAAGGTGCATCTTCTGATCTCTAAATTCTATTTATTTCTATAACAACCTTCAAAGAGCGCTGCTTTGCCAACAATTCGGCGTCAAAAATAGTTTGAAGGTTATGTTAATGACCCGAGTCATCTAGCTCCTCGCATGATATTCAGTATTGTACATAACGGGAATCTGCCTCAGGGCCCACCTCCAAACCTGTTTTACACAAGACCAAATGCGAGTTTCACTTCCTATCGAAGTCCCACTGCTCCACACCTAATGTGTCTTACCAAAACACGTTGCACCCACGGGAGATAATTATCATAATTTCTGTGGGATGTGTTGCAGTGGGTCATAGAAAAAGGCGTGTGAAATATGAAGATTAAATTTGCATTTAGAGAAAATTAGTGTTTCCTTTTTAATATAGGCACATGAGCTAAAAATAGGTGGAATGTTTACTTTTTTATTTTCATGATCATTTATCATGTGATGTTCCAAGAAAGTATCAGGTATTCATCCAATGGACAGACCCTTCAATGAAAACAGTGTCATACATTCTACACTTTGCCCCGCATCTTGTCATCTGATACCTTATTCTTCCCTCCAACGCTTATTTTACCACTAGCTCAGTGTATCCCTTGACAAGCACTATCTTCTAATTTAACATCGCGGCCAATTTCTGTACATTGTTATATCTTCTTCACTTGCTCCTTATGAAATACCTTAACACTTTTTTTTTTTCTGTTTCTTTCTTCTCCCCCCACAAGCGGTGTATACGACAATAGTTGGAAAGGCAGTCACTTAAAATTCATTCTGGCTATGAAATTGGATTTTTCAGTCTACCTTTCCAACCTTCTTTAATAGTTTTCATTAAATTGTTAATGCTTTCGCACTACAAATTGCCATATTTACCAAAAGCAGTTTACAGCTGTTCCATTGTCATTTCTTCAAGATGTCCATAAGAGATTGTTACTTTTTCTGTTTAACCTCTTGATAACGGCTCTTTTAAACTCTTATTTGAATTATCTGATGCAGAACTTCATCCGAATATACACATATGCTTCGTAATTGTGATTTAACTTCACTGGTATATTCTTAAGTTGATTTTCTCTTCTGCTAGTGTGCTAAAGGTATAATCATAAAACTGTTATACGCTTTGTTCTTCTTTCTCTTCTCCTGTAACTCCTCACTTGTTTTGGGCATCATTATTCATCTGATGTTAGTCGTCCAGAATCGTGCACGTGGTTAAGCCCTGTTTTAATGCTCAATTTTGCGAGTTCGATTCCGGATAAGGACGATGTCAGTAACTGTGATAGACAATTGCTTTTTAAACACAAGTGGCAATTATTCCTCCTCTATGAGAGACTTCAATATGGACTATAAAAATCCTTCTATCTTGGTACTCTGATATCATATATATTCAAGAGATGAAATGTTTACTCTCTCCACCGAGTTACATGTTTTGAGCCCACCCAAATAAAAACACAATGTTATAAAAAGGTCGGTGCTGTAGATAGCATTACTCAAAAACGAAAAGCCCATTAAATACCAAACTTGAAATTTAAGTTTGGCATATTCCAAGGATACGACACAAAGATGTTCACCAGATTACCCCTTACATGGAAAATATTTCGAAATTTTCGATTTTCACAAAAATAGCCCAAACTTTATTAAAATACCGTGTAGTAACATTTTTTTATTCATGATAAATAAAATGTAAACCTTGACTTTCCTGGGAATAACCTCCGAAGTCCTCTTCATTCTGGATGCGTTTTGCATAACTGGTAAACCGTAAGAGATAGACAACTACTTACTACACAAAAATGTAGGTCTCGTCAAAGCACACAACTTATATTCCATACATTTTTGTTGTGGAGCTAAACATATCCGAGATATTCTTTATTATTGATTTTAATTTTAAAATACTTATCCTTTTCTCAAACAGCAAGTTGTCATCTGTGTCTCTTTTGTTTTATTCCTGACCATGCAAAGGGAGCCAAATTTCAATATCAATCATATAGCGACAGATTTTTTTAAAAGATTCGACAATAACTTAGCCTAGTATATTCCTTTAGTTCCCTTCTACTTACAAGAACTAAGTAATAAGATTATTTCTACTAATGTCTATCTCGATTAGTATGAAGTATATAGTCAAATATTGTTTGTAAGAAGTTTGCAGAGAACAGGTAAAGAAATATATATGAATGGAACATATCATATTTTTTTATTTTCTCTAGCACGTATGTACATACAATGTTCATAGTAACTAGAGAAGGACTTGTATTGCACCCAAAAAATTGATGTCGATATTTCACAGGAAATATATGTTTTGAAGTCCCCTGAGTCCTGTGTGTCTGCCTAAGACAGCATAGCTCAAAAACGAAAGGACCGTTAAATACCAAATTTGGTGTTTATATTTAGTAGTTTCCAAGGATGCGACACGGAGTTTTTTCAGAAAATCCCCTCACCAACTACTCTTTACTTGGAAAAATGTTTGAAAATGTATTTTTCTCAAAAATGGCTGTCGATTTTGGTTAAAATACCGCATATTAAAAATGCGAATGACAAAATATACCTCTACATTCTGGATAACTTTTGCATAATTGTAAACCGCAAGAAATGATCAAAAACTTACTATGTGCATAGAAAATTTAGATTTCGTCAAAGCGCACAATTTATGTCCAATAATTTTTGTTGTGAATCGAACTATTTCCGAGGTATTATTTGTTATTAGTTTCAATTTTAAAATACGTATACTTTCCTCAAAAGCAAGTCGTCATCTGTGTCTCTGAAACGAATTTCAATGTCAATCGCATAGCGACATCTTTTAAAAAGATACAACTATAGCTTTAGCCTAGTAAATTCCATTAGTTCCCTTCTACTTTCAAAAACTAAGTAATTAGAGCATTTCTACTAATATTTATTTCCATTAGTATGAAGTGTATAGTAAAACAACTTTTTTGTAAAAAGTTTGTTTGCAGAACAGACAAAGAAAGTCATGTGTAAGGAATACAGCAGTTTTTTGTCTCTAGCACGTAAATATATACAATGTACGTAGTAGAGATGGTATGGCATTCCACCCAAAATTTGATGTCTAGATTTCACTTAATTAAAAAAAAATAAAGAAGGAAAAAATCTTATGTGTTCCATTCACATAACTTTCTCTACATCTCTTCAACAAATTATTGTTAAAAAGTTTATACTCTTATTTACTTCATGCTAATCGAGAAAAAATTAGCAGAACTTATTATCTGCTTCCTTGTAAGTAAGAGCGAAATAAGGGAGCACCATAGATTAAAGTGATAGTCAAAAGTTCGTTGCTATGTGACTGAAGTTCCTTCGTTTGTATAGACAGGATTTGAAAAATTCCTGTATGAGAAAAGTATAAGTTTTTAAAGCTGAAATCAAAAAGAAGGAATATCTCAAAAATGATCAACTCCACGAAAAAAATGTGTATAACACAAATTGTATGTTTTAACCAGCTCTACATTTTTCGTGCAGTAAGTTTTTATCCATCTCTTACGGTTTAGCAGCTATTCAAAATTCCATAAAATTCATCTAGAATAAAGTACTCTTCGAGGCCATTCCCAGAAAATTCAAAATATACATGTTATTTGTCAGGCAAATAGCTTTAATATACGATATTTTAATCAAAGTCGTTAGTCATTTTTGAGAAAATCAAAATGTTCGAAATAAGTTCTATGTAAAGGATAGTTTGGGGTTTGGGGATTTTTCTCAACATCTTCGTGTCGCATCCCTGGAAGATACTAAACTTAAATACCAAGTTTGGTATTTTATATTTTACGGACTTTTCTTTTTTGAGTAATCGTGTTCACAGACACGGAAACACACACGGACCTTTTAGTGAAAATGCTTTTTTTGGATATTGGGGACCCTAATACATATATTTCCGGTGAAATCTCGGTATCGAATTTTTGGGTGGAGTGCAATACCTTCTCTATACACTATGTACATAATACGTGTAGAGAAAGTAAAAAATAGGAAAAGATCCTTGTGTATGTCTGTAGACATCATTACTTAAAACAGAAAGGACCGTTAAATAACAAACTTGGTGTTTATGTTTACTATGTTCCGAAGACGCGACACGAAAATGTTCTAGAAAATTTACCTACCACAAACTACCCTTTACACACACACACACACACACACACACACACACACACACAAATAAGGTTTGAAATGTTTTTTTCTCAAGAATGGCTCTAACGATTTTGGTTAAAATCCGTATATTAAAGATATGATTGACAAAATGTATGTCTTGAATTTCCTTTTCATTCTGTCTCATTTGTGTCTCTCTTGTTTTAACCCTGGCTATGCAAAGAGAAACGAATTTCAGTGTCAATTGCATAGCGACAGCTTTAAAAACGATTCGATTATTACGTAGCCTCGTATATTCCATTCCTTCCTTCTGCTTACAAGGAAGTAAATAATAAGAACATTTCTGCATGTTTATCTCGATTAGTATGAATTATACAGGCTGATTCAAAAATACTCTTACACGGATTGGAGATTGCTTCCTTACATCGAAACAACAAAAAGTGCTTATATAAACAGATGTCCCAAAGCCCTTCGTTTTCGATTTATTGAGATTCCAAATGGTATTAATGAAAACATATTAAAGTGACACATTCTTCTATATTTGATGTCAGCTTATTAGGTGGTGCTCAACACAAACATTACCCATAGCAAATGCTAAAAATGTCTTCCTCTTGCGTTTAGACACGCATGCACTCGTAGAAGTATTGTCAAATACTCCCTATCGACGTCGTATGGTTTCGCAAGGTCCCATGACACGTAGATTAAGAGTTTCTTCATCCCGGATGTCCAAAATTGTTTAAGGTGCTCTCAAAGATAAAAATCCAAAGGATTGAGGTCAGGCGAATAAATAGGCCATGAGACTGGCCCTCCTCAACCTATCCATCTGTCTTAGTAGATACCAGTCAGTGCATCTGGAACAATGAGACAAAAGCCCCCATCATGCATAAACTACATGTTTCTTTCTATGTAAAGGGGTACATCTTCTAGTAGGTGTGAGATATTCCCTTTAAACAATACCTGTAAGATGTGCTGGAAGAATGTGTTGCACAACTGACAAATGTAAACAAGCAGTCATGGCAACCAAGGCTAACTCCTCAAGATAAAATGGGTCAAAGTCTTCTATAAATGAGTGCATAGATAAATGGAGTTGTTATGGTGGACCCGGAAAGCTGTTTAACGTAAACTTTTATCAATAAATTGATAACACGAAAATGAAGGGTTTTAGAGTATATCTATTTTCTTGCTTCCATGTAAGGAATGCACCCTAAACGTTGTAAAAAGCATTTTTTGAATCACTCTGTTTAGTAGAACAATCTTTTGTAAGAAGCTTGTTTGCAGAACAGGTAGAGAAAGTCATGCTAATGAAACATCAGATTTTTACTTTCTCTACTCGCACTATGTACAAAGTGTATAGAGAAGGTATTGTGATACACCCAACAACTCGATACCGAGATTCAACGAAAATTTTTGTTTTGAGACCCCCTGAATCTAAGAAAAATCATTTTTAGAAAAAACCCCTGTGTTTGTGGATAGCATAGCTCAAAAACCAAAAGGCTGTTAAATACCAAACTTGGAATTTTAGTTTGGAATCTTCCAAACATGCGACACGAAAATTTTCAAGAACATCCACCCCTCTAACTATCCTTTACATGGAAAAATTTTTGAAAATTCTGTTTTTCTTAAAAATGGCTCTAACGATTTTGATTAACATGCCACATATTAAATCCATCTCCATCACAGATAAACTGTATGTCTTCAAATTTTCTGGGAAGAGCTTCTGTAGACCTATTCATTAAGGATGAATTTTACTGAATTTTTCACAACTGATAAACCGTAAAATATAGATCTCGTTAAAACACACCATCTATGTCATGTACTTATTTTTTTGTGGAGTTGACCGTTTCCGAGATATTCCTTGTTATTAATTTCAGTTTTAAAATGCTTAAACATTTCTCTTGCGGGAACTTCTGGCCACGAATAGAAACGGATTTCGATACCATAGAAACCACATTTTAAAACGTTTGACTGTCGGTTTAGCCTAGTGTATTCCCATATTTCCCTTCTACTTATAAGGAACTAAGTAATGAGACCGTTTCTGCTAATGTTTATCTCGATTAGCATGCAGTAAGTAGAAGAATGAGCTTATTGTAAGGTAATTTGTTACAAAGATGTAGAAAAAGGTCATGTGATGGATATCAGATTTTTTCACCCATTTTTATGGTTGTACATATTTTTGCACAATGCTGGTCAAGCGATTTCACGACGTTTTTTTGTGGTTTCATTTATATAGCCCCCTTTAAGATCTGTCATAATGGGGGCTTTGCATTATAAACAACTCGTCTGTTCTTTTACGTTTAAATCGTTTTAATATCCTCAAACAGACACGCATTCACTCTCATATACACACTTCCAGACTCTGTGGGGGATAGGGAATAATTCTGGTTGAAGTAAAACTCCCCGCCCTAACCGGGAATCGAACCCGGAATTTCAGCTCGCCGACCACTCGACCAGAGGCAGTCTTTCAACTCAGACGTGTCTTGTATTAGAGCCCTAGCATTTAAACGTCATAGTAACTTGTTCATGCAAGTTACCTCACTTAGCACTTATTATCCAGATGCTGTTATCGTCACCAAGTGTGGGTAGATATTCTTTGAAACACTGATTTGTGGCGAAGGCATCCTGGCTTAAGTGGATATTCGCCCTAACACGATTTCTCGCTTAATGAATGAATCATGTCACACGAGGTTGTAGTTAAACGTTGGCTCTGTATTGTGTGTTTTTACTCCTGAAACAAAGGTTACATTTATATGACTTTCTCTACCCATTCTCTCTATATTTACATAGCTTCTACAAAGTATTCTTGCAAAATCTTATTTTTCTATCCACTTCAAGTTAATTCTGATATAGGTCTGCATGAGTATCACTATACATTTTGTATTTAATGTCGTTGGTGATGATGGTAGTCAGATTTTTGAAAACTGGTCGCTAAATGCTGGCTTTGAAATACAATCCTATGTCTATAACCTTGTGAGAAACAACCGAATAGTGACAGTACATGAAAGCACTTAAAACTCCTTCTCACTCTTTTGTTACATTCATATGACTACCCATTCTTCAAAAAAATATCCTTATAAAAGTTAATTAATCTATTTACTTCATTCAATTGACATAAATCATTTGTACGAATGCTTTTATTACATATTTCCTTGTATATAATTGGAAATATAGGAATATTGTACGCTTAAGCTGTAATCAAACCTTTTAGGAGCTGGTTGGTATGCGAGGGTTTTTAAATGCCATTTTCCTTGCTTTGCCAAGAGAAAGAAACATGAATAATGTCTTCACATTTGGAAATGGTATAAGTATTTTAAAACTGAAAACAATCAAAAAGATAACTCGCATACAATTGACTCCACAAAGAATTGTATTTAATGTAGTGCCTGCTTTAACGATATGTACATTTTTTGTATACGTGAGATTTTGTCAGTTTCTTTAAGGTTTGCCAGTTATGTAAAACCATTCAGAATAAAGAGGATCTAAGGTGCTATTCCCAGAAAATTTACATATTTATCATCAAAAGTCCTACACGTGTGGTGTTTTAATCAAAATCGTGTGAGCCATATTTCAGAAAATCAAAATGTTGGACATTTTTCCATGCAAAGGATAGCTTATGGTAGGGGAGTATCTTAAAACTAGGAGTCAAATCCTTACACCTAGGTTCGCAAATGCCCCATCTTAAACCTTCAAAAGGGTTTAACTCACTTTACCAGTTTTTTAATTTCTCTACCGAGAAAGCATTCTAGTTCGTCAAGAAATTCAACATAAGGTACCGCCAGAATTGCTTGTTTTTAGGTCCTCCACTTGCCCCGAAATCATTTTAGAAATAGTGTGCGGATTTATATGTCAATAGAAACACGGGAAGATCGTGCGTTATATCAGGCGAAGACTCTAGATTTTCCTATCCCAAATTACCCTTAACATGGACATATTTTCATGATTTTTATTTTCTCAGAAATGGCTATGGAAATTTTGATTTAAATTGTAATAACTTCAAAATATTAATCTTAGTAGTTAAGTGCATTTCTTAAATTTCCAATGAGTTTGTTTTACAATATTCATACTGCTTGAATGTAATACATTGGTTATAACTTATAAATCACAGAAGGTAGACAAAACTTGGACACAAAAATATAGAGCTTATTGAAATATATAAGTGTGTCAGAATAGGTTCTTTGTATGTTGCGCCTTTTTCAATATATTTTATGTGGTATATTTTTACTTTAAAAAATACGCCATCTGATGATACGTATTTCTTCTGTTTCTTCCCATTGCAAGATCCGGTTATCTCGGCTAAAGTTTGGGTGCTATATTTTATGTAATTTGAAATCATACATAGTATACGCTATCATGAATAACGTAATTGTTAGAATTATTTTGCATATACATCTATATATTTTATTATATATAAATAGATTTTTCGTCATACATATAAATGTATAAACATATAATGAAATTAATCTGCTCATCCAATAAGTAATTCTTTATACTAAATAATTACACCATAAATAGTTCTACTGCTGTAAACAGTACAGTTGAAAATACGAAATCACTAGTCATTTTACCTTTACGTAATTTATTGACGATATGTTTCCCAAGGCGTGCTAATATTTTTGGGGGGTGCCGTCAGTTAGGTCATTTAGGTCATGGTAAAATTATACAGGTGGATTGTGCATATGGGGCGGAGTTAACGGAGATGACGTCACCAGACTCGCAAACACTCTTGATGACAAGTTATTATTGGTATCTTAATCTTCAGGGGATCGTGGGTTCGAGTCCCGCCTTGGGCATGGGTGTTATATGTTTGTGCAATGTGTATATGTTTGTAAAAGAAACAGTAAAACCAGTAATCAGTAAAGCCTACGGGGGGAAATGTAAATAGGGATACAGTACCGAAGTCCTGATCAGACTCCGTTACTGTTTTTATAAAAAAAAAAAATAAAAAAAAAAGTCTTATGCATTGTGATGTGACATTTACGATGTCCGTGAGACTGGATTAAATTATTTCTTTCCTGTGTGTGAATTCCAGAGTTAAAATGAGTAATTGTGTACTGTAAGGGTGTGATAATTACTATAGGATAATAAAACTGTATGAAATACTTTTCATTTCCAAACGATAAAGAGATAGACCCCTTCCTAAATTACGTAAGTTTATACTTTATGACTGATAAAAGGATTAGCAGCAACACTGTGTTTAGGGTTATTATTTTTCCGTAAGAATTTCTACTAAAAGTTAATTTTTGTGTTTTTCCGCTGTTATTCATATGTTATGACTTCAGTATCACACTCCCTTTAATTTTGCTGAGTTTTGCTAAAATAGAGGGTATAAACATATAATGAAATTAATCTGCTCATCCAATAAGTAATTCTTTATACTAAATAATTACACCATAAATAGTTCTACTGCTGTAAACAGTACAGTTGAAAATACGAAATCACTAGTCATTTTACCTTTACGTAATTTATTGACGATATGTTTCCCAAGGCGTGCTAATATTTTTGGGGGGTGCCGTCAGTTAGGTCATTTAGGTCATGGTAAAATTATACAGGTGGATTGTGCATATGGGGCGGAGTTAACGGAGATGACGTCACCAGACTCGCAAACACTCTTGATGACAAGTTATTATTGGTATCTTAATCTTCAGGGGGTCGTGGGTTCGAGTCCCGCCTTGGGCATGGGTGTTATATGTTTGTGCAATGTGTATATGTTTGTAAAAGAAACAGTAAAACCAGTAATCAGTAAAGCCTACGGGGGGAAATGTAAATAGGGATACAGTACCGAAGTCCTGATCAGACTCCGTTACTGTTTTTATAAAAAAAAAAAATAAAAAAAAAAGTCTTATGCATTGTGATGTGACATTTACGATGTCCGTGAGACTGGATTAAATTATTTCTTTCCTGTGTGTGAATTCCAGAGTTAAAATGAGTAATTGTGTACTGTAAGGGTGTGATAATTACTATAGGATAATAAAACTGTATGAAATACTTTTCATTTCCAAACGATAAAGAGATAGACCCCTTCCTAAATTACGTAAGTTTATACTTTATGACTGATAAAAGGATTAGCAGCAACACTGTGTTTAGGGTTATTATTTTTCCGTAAGAATTTCTACTAAAAGTTAATTTTTGTGTTTTTCCGCTGTTATTCATATGTTATGACTTCAGTATCACACTCCCTTTAATTTTGCTGAGTTTTGCTAAAATAGAGGAGTATTATAATTTGAATTAACTGTAAAATGCGTGAACCTCTTCACACAGATATTTTACAACTGCTAGAGTAAAAGCAAATATATTAAATTCTTGGAATTTCCACTTCTGTATAATTCCACCATAATCTAAGTCACATCGTTAGTTTTGTCTCTGAAGCAATAGCTCAAGGCAATAAATTGTGTTCACTTGTTGACTGTAAGAATATTTGGGTTATTGTCTTTAAATTTAAACGCACATATTGACACTCATTGTCACTTCCAGACTCTGAGGAGGATGGGAAAAATCTTGGCTGGAGAAAAATCTTCACCACATAAATCGAACCCAAAACCCCTCACGCAGCAAGCTAAGCTGTATTACTCGGGACATTTAACGATAGCGCAGGATAATGACACTATACTGCAGTGAAATATGAGTCGAATGTGATATTAACGATATATAGCCTCTATAACCTTCTAAAATAACTCAATTTATATATTTTAAGCCTCCTCAATCATCCCTTTGGGCTCGAAGGCATTAAATTTCCTTTATTTTAATATAGTGTCGAAATATTCTCTGATATATTAAACGAAACTAGTTTGAATGTGAGGTAAATGTGAAAAAGATATCTTTAACTCGCCGTCCAGTTTCCAATAAGTTTGGAAACACTACTATATAGCTAATGAACATCTGGAAGAATAGAGCTTTTCATGGTGAAAGAATGCTCAAAAATGGTTGAGTTGTTTTGAGATTACCTTATACATACACACAAATATTTTCTATTAATATAGAGATAGGTAGGCTCAACATGAAAAAATTGCATGCTATTTAAAGACGCTCTTTAACTACTGTGGTTCTCAGCGTCCCATTCTAAATTGGTCGTGAAAGACCGCTTAATTTTGCTCAGAGTCCTCTCGATCAGATTTGAGGTTCTTTTTACGCGCCGTAAATCTACGACACGGAACCAACGGCTTTACTTCCCTTCCGAAGGAAGCCATGCTAAGGATTTTACACCCGAAAAAATACATCGTCCTCCGCCGGGTTTGAACCCGGGTTATGAAGTTAGCATGGTAACCATTACAACACAGAGGGCGACGGTAGGCTCAAAACATTTATTTCTGATGAAACAATAAATCACCTTTCCTCCTTTAGATGACCGTTAGAATGCATGGTCAAGTATGACACGTTTAATTAGAGTACTCGGACAGATCACCTCAATCCCCCCACCCGCACAGACTCACACGCACGCACGCACGCACAAGCACACACACCATTTGCCATTGAAATTGAAAATTTAAATTACGTTTTACTTCAATGCCAAGATCTCAAACTTACATTTTGATCAAAATAAAACATAACGTGGGAGTTCCAGGTTAAGTTTTGCCTTGCATCGTTAACAGAAAGCGAACTTAAATACAAAATGTGATCTGTATATCAGTTTTCGTTTCAACGACACACATACACAAAAGCACGTGCACGTACACAGGCATACTAACATGGACATTTTTGTTCGTTTGTTCAGAAGAGCTTCAGATGCTCCAACAAAAATTTAACGTATTGACGTCATCCGAAATTGGACAAACGAGATGAAACAAAATATTGAATTCAGAACACTCGCAGTCGTGTGTGTGTGTGTGTGTGTGTCACTCCGGGGGGTGCTCCACACTGCAGCCACCATGTTCTTATTGTGCGTCAGATCCCAGAGGGTAGGATGATAAGAATATTGGCCGGTCGAAATCGGAACGCGAGGAAAGAGCCACCATGGAGAGTCTTAACATAGTTCAAGTCCAATCTGTTCATCTTAACGGGAGGAGCCCTAAGATCCCGCGCCCCAGGTCTGACCGAAACTCCTAGAGGCAGGTCGCGGGAATCGAACCCACGACCTTCCGAGTGCCAATTCCATATACAGCCCTGATCTAGTACCTGTCTCGGTATCGCGGCCGTATATCGCAGTGAAATTACGGCCACTATGTGCTCTTGTCTTCTGTTTTAGTCCAAAATTAATCGGCATTTATCTGTTACAATATGTATTAGATAGGTTAAATGTTGTTGTTGTTATTATTATTATTATTATTATTCAAACCGAGCTTAAGGAGAATCAAATGCACGTTTTTATTTGTTATACAGTCTTAATAAATATTCGAGGGTTGAACTGACCAGGTAAATTCATTCACTGTTGGAGAATTTATCAGAAATCTGAGATCCTCTTGTGATATTACTTGTGACAATTTAGCTCAATTATTAAAGCGTCAATGCAATGGCCGAGATTAGGCAATTTCAACCAATTGCGGGCATCTGACTGGAGCGATCTTGTCGAAACATCTTATCGCAGCTGATGAGCTGATTTTCATTTCTGTGAAATCTTGTTGCACCTGACGTTCGTTTGTTTAATCTCCTGTCGGTTATTGGTAACGAGGTTACAATCCAGTTAGCTAGCCGCATTTTAATTACTGTCAGTTCCACAATTGTAATTTACATTAATTCAGTTACAATGTTTATTTAAGGCTTTATCCGGTTCATAATGTATTTAGTACAAAAAGGAGTCAAAATAGTCATTGTATTTCTAGAATCGTATTTCTTATGTGTGAGATGAGTGCAATAAACTCAAATAAATAACTTTTTTTTTTCTATTTCGTGTATTATTAAAAGCAGAAATAAAAATCTGATGTGTTCCATTCACATGACTTTCTCTATATCACTGCAACAAATTATTCTATTTACTTCATCTAATGGAGCAAAAATTAGCAGAAATAGTCTTATTACTTGCTTCCTTGTTAGGAGAAGCGAAATAAGGGGGTACCATAGGTTAAAGTGATAGTCAAAAGCTGGTTGCGCTGCGACTGAAGTTCCTTTGTTTGTCTGGACACGAGTTCACAAAGTCCTGTATGAGAAAAGTATAAGTCTTTATAGCTGAAAAAAAAAAAAACAAGGAATATCTCAAAAACAATCAACTCCACGAAAAAAATGTATATAACATAAATTGCGTGTTTTAAGGTGCTCTACATTTGTTGTGTGGTAAGTTTTTGTCCATCTCTTACGGTTTAGCAGTTATGCAAAATTCCGTTAAATTTGTCCAGAATAAAGTAGTCTTCAGAGGCTATTCCAGAAAATTCAAAACATTCATTTTATTTTGTCATGTAAATATCTTTAATATACAATATTTTAATCAAAATCGTTAGAGCCATTTTTTAGAAAATCAAAATTTTGGAAAAAAGTTCCATGTAAAGGGTACTTTCGTGTCGCATCCCTGGAAGGTACTAAACTTAAATACCAAGTTTGGTATTTTACCGACTTTTCGTTTTTGCGTTATCGTGTTCACAGACACACGGACACACACACGGACCTTTTTCTGAAAATACTTTTTTTTGGATACAGGGGACCCTAAAACATATATTTCCGGTGAAACCTCGGTATCGAATTTTTGGTGGATTGCAATACCTTCTCTATACGCTATATACATAGCACGTATAGAGAAAGTAAAAATAAATGCTCCCTATTTCTATTGTTGCTATGGATATTCGTACCTTGGGTCTGGGCACGATAGACCATTTCAGGAGGCAGTGAAGAAAGAAAGGAAAAAAAAAAACATTCGGTAAATTAACATGGTTGATTGTAAAACTGTAGCTGAATTGTCTCATCAAATACAAGTCGTGTTGTCAACTCTTAGGACAATTCATTCCGGTCGCCTCGCTCCGGTTGTGAATTATCGACAAGATGAAAAACTCGTGGTATTACTTATGATAATCGGTAGAGGACGAAACCAAACTCATGTCAGATGTCTGTCCGAAGATGCAACTGTTTAAATGACACCTGAAACGCTAATCTTTGTTCAAACACGGGACGTGATCTGCAACATGGATGAAGCCTTCCTAGTGTTTTCTTTTTATCGGTTCAAAGGCCTACAAGAATCCGCATTTGACTATCGTAGGTTTAACAGCAAGGCTTATCAGTTTCCATCTTTGATCTTTGTGGTTGGGGTCAGGGTCAACTTGACAGTAATTTTGGAAGATACCAAGCACATCGTTCTCATCTAATTGTAGCAGTAAATGTGGAATTAGCTGAGAAATAAATGTTCTGCCAGCAGTATCAGCGACGAGCTAAATTCATAAACTCTTGATGTTACTATAGATAATATATCAAAGCAGTCTAAAGACCTTTAAGAGCTCCAACAGAGTAAGAGCTTAAAAATAAGAACTGACCAAGTTTAAGCGTATCTTAAGTGCCAGTCAGACACACACACAAAATATATTACAATTTTAAAACTAGTTCACAATAGCCAGCTCTTCAAATAATTATTGTTATGTAGCACCTAGAAAGTGTTATACAAAGGGCGGGAGGTGTATAAGTGCAAATATTTGTATCAGCGTTTGAGAACGATGATCCAGTATTTGCAGTTTTTTCGCTATGGTCTAAAGTTATGCTCATGAGTATAGCCCGAATGTTTAGGCATTTATAACAGTTAAAATAGGCAGGCAAAAAAGGCAATAATGACGTAAACAAATATTCTAAAGGGCATTATAAATTTAAAAAGGCATGTATTTTTCTTGATTTCGATACCAGTTTGTCTAAATCAGAAAATGAACTGCGAATCTCTTCTAATATTCTGTGAAAGCCATATGAGACACGGTAGATGAATCATTTGAGGGAATAGAACTTTAAAGGTATCATCAGCCTTTTTCATGTATGGAGCTGCATCAGATAAGAATAGGAGGACATCATTGTGCTTTACACCGCCAGGTCAAAGTAAGTTCAACGAATTTGTGAATAATTGAGCAATGGTGCTCCGTTTCCAATTATTTTGATGCTGGCAAGAAAACTAATTGCTGAAGTCTCCAAGGTTCCAATACTCCAATAATTACGTTGGCAATATGTTTTTTCCTAATATCCCTTGCTTTGTCCGTGGTAATACGATGCATTAAATTATCTGAAGATGTTTTAATAAATAAAGTAATAAACTCAACATGTAGCTCTGATATGGTTCGATGTTATGACCGTCTCAGGAACACCAGTTTTGACTCATGCAAGTGGTACACGATGACGCAGCTCTGGGCGATAGGGATACCCTTCCGTAGTTGTTATTCAGAAATTCTCTCCATCTATAAAGCATTTCCTTTTTGTAGTTGACTGCGGTGAATAGTTGTTTTTTCCCCTTCGCATTAGCAATCTCTTGTCTCCAATCATCCGCCTTCTGGTTTATATGACCCATATTTTGATCGCACTTGAGGTACGAGTGCCTCTTGCTGGAAATGTCAGCCACAGACGATCAAACCTCTTCGTGTCCACTAAAAATGACAAAATCGGAACATAATAGTTTTTTAACTGCCTCCGTGGTCGAATGGTCAACGAGCTGACTTCTCACCCAGAGATCCCCGGGTGGGGCGGGGAATTTCTATTTTATCATAATTATTCCCATCTTCCACAGAATCTGGAAGTACGTTTGTGTGAATAAATGTGTGTGTGTGTGTTTGAGGAAAACAAAACGATTTACACCCAACGTAAAAAGAACCTATGAGAACGAGTTGTTTCTAATGCAAAGCCCCCGATATGACCTTACATGTTAAAGGGGGCTATATAAATGAACAGGTAAATTTTCAGAGCAAAAATGCCACAGCATTGAACACACTTCATCAGGTCAGGTCAACTGAGCCGACATATTTATTTTCTCAGAAGAAATCAAGTGAACATCGAACGAGTAAAATGATACCTGTCTGCGGTAATGTGCTTCATTGATTGAAATATTAGGAAGCAGAAGATTATGTTTGTAATTCATAATCACAGATTTTCTGGACTGCAAACGTTTTATCTGTAAAACTTAATCTGCTTTATTGACAAACAGTTCATTTTAAGTCGTTACATCCTGTTTGTTTATTCAGAGTCGGTTGCATATTTCAGGTTGTTTATCTGTAAATCAAGTTTAGAATATTGCAACTCTTGAACTTTTTAAAACACAGAACGTGTGTCAGTTCTGGAATACCCAAAATTTATGTCGTAGTTATCAACAACCATCCGTCGATACTGTTCCTATGACAGAGTTTTCAGGATTTTTCTCTGAATATGACAGGTGCAATTTTCGAATATTAAGTTCTTTTAGTAAATATAACCAATTGATGTCATGAATTCATGATGTAGTTAGTAGTCTCTCAGTGACTGTACTGGTGTACTTTGATCCCGTTTCTCCATTAATTGTTACTTTTCTTTGGTCTCTGAACTTTCCCTGTAGTAGCCAATGCCTAAGGGCACACTTCATTGAACTTCTATTTCAGTAAACAGAACCTGATTAAAATTTTATAGAATGGAATAAAATATACTAACGCTATATGAAGAAAAACATTTAAAGCCTTTGAAACATTTTTCAAAATATGAATTTTAATAATCTATTTCCAATTTGGGATACACTTTTTAAAATAAAAATTCGAACTAGCTCATTGAGGATATGCGTGTTCATAATAGAGGTAGACTAGTTATAGATGTGTGCAAGAGTTGTGAAAAATTATTCATATTATTAAGTATTATTAATTTTTCAACATTTTAAGAAAAATAAATTCATTTTTTCCTAAACATTTTTCAGAATTACATACAGTTTTTAAATGTGGTAAAAATTCATTCTCGTCGAATAATTCCCTGAAGTGCAAATGTTGCAGTGGGTAAAACCAATTAAAGTAATATTCAAAGAATCTTCCTATGACCAATTAGTTACCCTGCATAATGAAAATAGCTTCATAGTCCTTTTTTTGCATTTTCAACAATCTTGACCACTCCTAAGACATTTTTCTGACGTTTATATTTAGTAGAAAATACATTTGAGAAAATCTATCAGAGTTTTTTGCTTGGTTTCTAACTTTATTTAATTTAAACATTTTAAAAACTTGACTACACTAATGTATCATGTCATTTTTTTTAGATCAGGCACCAGTTCTTTTGTTTGTTTGTTCATAATGTTAAAATGGTCATTTATCCCCCTCAAATTGTGCCAGATTAGTTTAAAAATCTGATGTGTTCCATTCACATGACTTTCTCTACATCTCCGCAACAAATTATTGTTAAAAAGTTGATGTTTCTGTTTACTTCATGCTGATCGAGAAAAAATTAACAGAAATAGTCTTATTACTTGCTTCCTTGTAAGTAGAAGCGAAATTCGGGAGTACCATAGGTCCAAGTGATAGTCAAAAGCTGGTTTCTATGTGACTGAAGTTCCTTTGTATGTGTGGACACGAGTTGCAAATTCCTGTATGAGAAAATTATAAGTTTTTCCAAGCTGAAACCAAAAACAAGGAACATCTTTTTTTTAAAAAAAAAAAACAAAAAAACATGAAGGACACGAAAAAAAATGTATATAACACAAATTGTGTGTTTTAAAGTGCTTTACATTTTTTGTGTAGTAAGTTTTTTTCCTTCTCTTACGGTTTAGTAGTTATGCAAAAATCCGTAAAATGTATCCAGAATAAAGTAGTCTTCAGAGGCTATTCCCAGAAAATTGAAGGTATACATTTTATTTGTCAGGTAAATATCTATAATATACGATACTTTAATCAAAATCGTTAGAGCCATTATTAAGAAAATAAAAATGTTCGAAAAAAGTTCCATGTAAAGGGTAGTTAGGGGTGGGGGGATTTTCTTGAAAATCTTCGTGTCGCGTCCTTGGAAGATATCAATCTTAAATACCGAATTTGGTATTTAACGGTTATAAGATTTTCCGGATGGAAATTTGATTAAATCCTCCAATTGCCCCAATAAATGCAGAAAGGATAATTATAATTTGGTTTTTGAGCTATGCTGTCCACAGACACACATAGAGACACACACACGGACCTTTTTCTGAAAATGCTTTTTTTTTCTTTTTTGATTCAGGGGACCCAAAACATGTATTTCCGGTGAAATCTCGGTATCGAATTTTTGGGTGGAATGCAATACCTTCTCTATACACTATGTACATAGTACGTGTAGAGAAAGTAAAAATTACCCGTGTTTTGTCACAAGCGGCCAAAATTGCTGCTTATTATTTTGGTCATTATTTATTTATTGATACAATAACAGTAAAAACTCGCCGTAATTACGGACTACTAACATGGACTACCGATATTATAAATTAATTATCTAAAACAATTTAAATAGTAATAATAGAAGTAAATATAATATTGTAATATCGACAATATTCTTTAGAATAGCAATCAAAAAGAAAACTGAAAGTTGATATAAAATTGACTTACAATTAGTTAAATTGAATAAAGTAATGCCTTTAAAAATTAACAAACAAAGTCAACAGCAATTTTAAGCAAAATACAATGGTTCTACTGATTTCATTATATAAAAAAGTGCAGCGTGTAACAGTGTTAAAATATTTGTGGGAGAAAATGCAATAAAGGTGTAACTTTTCAGCGTAAGGTTTGGAGTGGTGAAAAAATTAACTGCCTTCCAAGGGGAATTTAGACAAAATCAATATAAGAACAAATTCTATACAACTAAGAATTAAATTTCAACATAAAGTAAATTTCCCCCAAAATATCATTTTTTGTCATTTTGGTATTAGTCACCTTGAGAGTAATACATGTCTGTTGGCGATCCCAAGCAATACCAAGGCTGCTGGTTGATCCTGTATTCGCCTTTCTCTATTAATATGCACCTTATACACATACAAAAAAGCATTACTTATAGCTTTATCTGGACTTTCTTTCATCTTCGCATCGCAAGATTTAAATCAAATCAGATAGTTTTGTGTCATAGGAATACATTTAATTGAATTTCTTTATTATCTATTTCTTTCTATAATAGGAACATTCTGAAAACAGCTCAATCCTAAGTACTTACAAACGTCACTCGTATCCCGTATTCACAATTTAAAAATCTGATGTGTTCCATTCACATGACTTTCTCTATATTGCTGTAACAAATTGTTATTAAAACATATTTTTCTATCTACTTTATGATAATCGAGATAAATATTAGCAGAATTTGTCTGAATTATATGCTTCCTTGTAAGTAGAAGGAAAATAACGGAACTCGCGGGTAAAACGATAGTCAAATCCTTTAAAAGCTGCTCGCCGTGTGGTTAAAATCCATTTCTATCCGAAAAGTGTTAAGTGTTTTGAATCTGAAACAAATAACAAGAAATATCTAAAAAATGGTCAATTCCACGAAAGAAAAACGTTTGACATAAATTATGGGTTTTCGTTTTTGAGTTATCGCGTTCACACACACACACGCACGCACGCGCGCGCGCGCAAGGCCCTTTTTCTACATTTTTTTTTATACAGGACCCTAAAACATATATTTCCGGTGAAATCTCGGTATCGAATTTTTGGGTGTTATGCAATACCTTCTCTATATACTATGAGAAAGCAAAATTTGGCTTGCGTTAAAATTATGTGCATTGCGAGTACACTATACAGGGTGTCGTTTATTTTTCATGAGAGTAAAACTTGGAAGTCAACATGTTTCTTGCTTAAAATTGTGGAATATTCCAATTTCGTCCATGACGAAAATAGCTCAGTCACCTAGTACTCAAATGACCGATACAGTCACAATGAAATTATATCTTTGAACGGTGCTTTTATTTGTGCTTCAAAATACAAGAAGCTAACACATTCAAAACATTGGAAACGATAAAATGGACAGCATTTAACCTTGGTAATGAGATCATCTTTTTCAGCCATTTCGAAATCTAAAGTGGGATACAAAAGGAATCTTTTTGGACTCTGAATATTAGTGGCGGGGAGACGAATAGGTAGCTTTCTGATGGTCAAAACCAGTCCCTGTTGGCCGGATACTGGTACCAGTATATGACACAAATATGCATTGGAAGTGAAAGTCCGAGCATTTAAAACATTGTAACAGATGACGAAACCAGGGTTTACCACAGCAATAAGGAAACTGAATGAGCTGCCTACCGCAGTTAGATGCTTTGAAGCATCCCCAGCAAGAGGGGCAGCAGGAATTTTTATTAACATTTTTTTTAACTTTTCCAAAATAAAAAATCTGATGTATTCCATTCACATGACTTTGTCTATATCTCAGTAAATTATTATTGTTAATAAATTTATCTTTTATTTATTTCATGCTAATCGAGAAAAATTAGCCGAAATAGTCTTATTTCTTGCTTTATTATAAGTATAAGCGAAATAAGGGAGTACCATAGGTTAAAGTGAAAGCCAAAAGCTGGTTGCTATGTGACTGATGTTCCTTTGTTTGTATGGACAGGAGTTGACAAATTCCTATATGAGAAAAGTATGTTTTTCAAAGCTGAAACCAAGAAAAAGGAATATCTCAAAAACGCTCAACTCTACGAAAAAAATGTATATATCATAAATTGTGTGTTTTAACGTGCTCTACATTTTTTGTGTGTTAAGCTTTTGTCCATCTCTTACGGTTTAATAGTTATGAAAAATTCATCCAGAATAAAGTAGTCTTCGGATGCTATTCCCAGAAAATTCAAAATATACATTTCATTTATCAGGTAAATACCCTTAATATACGATATTTTAATCAAAATCGTTAGAGCCATTTTTGAGAAAATCGAAATTTTCGAAAAAAGTTCCATGTAAAGGGTAGTTTGGGGTGGGGGGATTTTTCTCAAAATCTTCGTGTCGCATCCCTGGAAGATACTAAACTTAAATACCAAGTTTGGTATTTTACCGACTTTTCGTTTTTGAGTTATCGTGTTCACAGACACACGGACACGCTAACACACGGACACACACGGACCTTTTTCTGAAAATACTTTTTTTGGATACAGGGGACCCTAAAACATATATTTCTGGTGAAATCTCGGGTATCGAATTTTTTGGTGGAGTGCAATACATTCTCTATACACTATAGTATAGTGTAAGTACAGAGAAAGTAAAAAAATATTTCTATACTCAGTCTTTAAGCTTTTAATATAATATTAAAATAGCCACTAGAAAAACATAAGTAATGGTATTTCAGGAAACGAATCTGTAACAACGAAAATAAAAATGTAATAAGAAATAAGAGATAGTATAATAAATAATAGGACTGGTGAGGCTCTCAGCTAGCTAAGGAATTATATTAAATGACAGAGATGTATTATGTAGAAAAGAAACGCATGTGCCAAAACATGTCAGGAGCAATTCACAGAACTTGGAGAAAAAATATACAGAGGGACAAAACTAAATTTTACTAACCTCTTCCTGCATCGCTATTTTACTGAAGCGAACTCTGGATTTTCTAAGAAACAAAATAAATGAAATGTCAAGGTTTGTTAAAATATTTACAAAATTAGATAATATAAACAATGAAGACAAAGAAGAGTTGTGTATTACTTCCCCTATTCGTAAAATGTACATGGTGGGTAGAGAAGGTGTAAACATTCCATCCAAAACAAGATACAGATATTTCATCGCAACTACATTCCCTGAGGACATTTGAATAAAAATCATCTTTAGAAAAACATTCGAGTATTTATCTGTTAGGACGAATTGAGCAGAATAACTGAAAAAAAAAACGAAGTCAGTTAAGCATCCAACTGGTATTTCAGATCAGTAACTCTGGAGATTTTCAGGAAAATCCCCCCATTCCAAACTACCTTTTATTTGGAACCTTTTTCAAAACTTACTATTTTCTGAAAATTGCTGAAACGATTTTATTAAGATGCCACATAATAAAGATATTTACACGGAAAAATGGATATTTTAAATTTGGGGGGAAACACCTTCTGAAGTCGTCCCCTTTCTGGATGCCATTTGTATAACCCGTAAACCATAGAACACAGAAAAAATCGTATTACACAAAAATATATACTTATTAACATACAATTTATGCCAAATGCCTATTCTGTTTATTTAGAGTTAACTTTACGCAGATATGCCGCATTGCAGGTTTAAATTTTCCAATACTTATACTTTTCTCAAATGGAAAGTTTTGTCCATTCCTCGCAAAGAGAACCGACTTTCAACATCATCATATAGCGACTAGCTTGTAACATATTTTACCTTCATTTTAGTCTATTTCACTTGTACTACAAGGAAATAGGTAATACGACTATATTCGAGATATGTTAATGTTTATCTCGATTAGCATAAGGAGATAAAATAAGCTTTTGAAGACTAATTTGTTGCAGAATAGGTAGATAAAGTAATGTGAATGGTACAGATTTTTAGTGGAATATCTGAACCGATAGTGCAGGAACACATAGAAAGTATGTCAGACACAAGTCTACTGAAACAAGTAGATACAGTTCGACAGGTAGATCTGTGGGCAGATCCATAAAAAATTATTTCTGAAGAATCATTAAAAACGGAATAGGTAATTTACTATCCAAATCTTGAGGTGTATAAGAATAGAATAGCAGATACCAAGCTTTCATATCACATAGCATCTGCTGCAAAAATGATTAGGCTTTTGAGTGATCAAGGTTCATTTCTCTATACTAGGCAAGTCCAAATAGGAGAGGGGAAGGCGCGAAGGGCATCCCACTCCATGCGAAGCATTGGCGCATTCCGCAAGTGACGTAATGGAATGTTTGTAAGCACAAAGCCCTCCACGTCTGCAGCAAGTGTTATCATGAAAGAAAGCATCGTCGCGGCTTTATCAAGTGTTGGAACGCAAGTATTGCGCTATGATCTTCGCCCCGTGACGTATTAGTGTTGGCTACCACGCTGCCCCTTCAGCTCTGCTCCGAGTTTTGTAACTGAGTATTCGGATGAACTCGTCCTCAGACGAGTCGAGTTCGAACAGCCTGCATTAAGATGCCGATTGGAAGTGTTAAGAAGGATTGAAGAAATTATCAATTTGCCAAGGTCTTCTGGCGCCATGGCTTAATGGTTGTTCCATCAAGTACATCCCCTTAACATTTTCTCCGGTAATTTCGTTGAACTACAATTATTGATTTCGTCTATGTATAACAGAAAACAGTTTGCTGCAGAATCACCATTTTGTTTTATGTCATTGTTGCAGCCTAGTGACAGGGCAGTCAAGTTTTAACTAACAATTCAAGAATTCTTTCAGTTTCCATTTCTTTTAATACAATTCTTATTTCTTAATTCTACATGCATTGTTAGCACTGATTAATTAAAATGTGGGGGCTAAGAAGATGACAGCCGTATAATATAAACACATAAAGATCAGGTGGCGCCTGCTTTTAAAAGAGATCCTGGTATACTTACAACCCCCCCCCCCCAAAGGAAGGCTTAAAAAACTTTAAGAGGCGGAAAGAAAACCAAATACCCTTGGAGCATATTCTCAAATATGGCTACAGTCTATCAAATAAAAAAGTTAAGAATTTGCATGGATTACCTCCATTTTTAGGATTTTTCCCAAAATGAATTGCAAGTCAAACTATAGCCCAAAAGTATATACTTGTTATATCTACAATCCTACTCCTCTTTACTAAATTTAAAATTATCATATTTTTCAGGGTAAATGAAGAGGAAAATATTCGTGTAATTTCAGCAAGCAGGATCTACTGCTCGAGTATTTTCACGTGTTCCATTCACATAATTGTCACTAGCTGTTACACAAACAAATGTTCTTATAAAACTATTCTCTTCTCTATGTCATTCTAGTCTAGACAAACATTACTTGCTTCCTTCTAAGTAGAAAGGAAATAAGGGAATACATTAGGCTAAAGCGATAGTCAAATCTTTTAATAGTTGGTCGCTATGTGAAAAATTGGGGTTAGGTTCGCTTTGCACGGTCCCGTTTGAGAAAAGTTAGTTTAAAATTGATATCAATAACAATTAATATCTTGAAAACGGTCAATTCCACAAGAAAAACTTAGATGACAAAAGTTGTATATTTTAACGAGATCTAAATTTATGTGTAGCAAGTTTTTGTCTGTCTCTTATGCTGTAACCGTTATGCAAAATTCTGCAAATCTCAATCAGAGTAAAGAGCTCTTCAGAGGATATTGCCATAAAATTGAAAATATATTTGTGATATGAATATATTTAATATACGTCATTTTAATTAAAATCGTTAGAGCCATTTCTGAGGAAATCAAAATTTTAGAAAAATGTTCCATGTAAAGAGTAGTTGGGAGTGGGAGATTTTCTTTAAAGTCTTCGTGTCGCATCCTTGAAAGATCCTTGAACTTATATATCAGGTTTGGTATTTAACCGACTTTTCGTTTTTGAGCTATGCTATCCAGACACACATGGACCTTTTTGTAAAAATGCTTTTTTCGGACTTGGGGGACCTCAAAACCTATTTCCGGTGAATTCTTGACATTGAATTTTTGGGTGGAATATAATACTTTCTCTATCCACTATGTACTTTGTTCATACAGGCTAGAGAAAGTAAAAATGTCATAGGTCAGGCCTGGGGAGCCCAAACATTGCCACCCTTTCCTTACCAATTCCACTGTGCCTACTTAGCTATGTCCATGACAAATGATCAACGATGAGGATGCCACAGGAGAATGCTAGATACAGATTTCGCGTAAAAAGGGGAAAATTGACTATTTCTGCATTCATAATGGCAAAAAAGGCTGAATGTCTGTGTTCTAAACTGCTGTGTTACTAGAGACATTATAGCATCAGACATTTTAATTCTGGAAAAGTTAAACTTTCGTGATTTTAAAATGTAAACTATACTAAGATGATAACACTCCAGTTTAAATGAACGTACCCTTCTACCATTCAGCCTGAAATTGACCAAAGATGTCAGCCCGAAAACGGTGTGTAAATACTCAAATGAGGAAGACAGCCTGCAAGACGTATTTTGGTACTCGTCTATTTCAAACTTGTATTTTACATGCCGAACAACAGTCTTAATAACTCCAGGCGGAATGGTAGGCGCCACACTACCCCTCCATTTACCAGCTCCCCAGGGCTGGCATATGTACATTTTCTTATGTTGCTTTCTGCTAAAAGCTTGTGCAGCTTTGACAACCGCTATGGGGAATACTAGGTAGTCATGGGGACTTGTAGCTTCATTTTAGGTGCTTTCGCTGCTTTCGATCACCTGTTCGTTCGTATGCATCTAAGCAATTCGGGAACAGCCTCAAGTAAGGCACTGGAATATTATGGATAGTAGTTGAACAAAACTTGTAGATACATTTCAAATTTATTGAAATCTCTTCAAATTAAGAGCAGATTAGATGATAAGCTCTCCATAACACTTTAAAATGCAATCTAACTTCTGCACTCAAGGATATGTCAGTTTTAACATTCGTTATTTTGAGATTTATTTGTAATCAATATAAAATTAGCTGATTGATATGAAGAATCTAAATATTTACAATTTTTAGGATTTTGTGTGCGTTCATGATCTTATTGTATATTGAATTATTTATTGCCTAGTATTCTGAATGATATTTTCTTGAGTGCACGTATTTCTGCAATGTGTTTTCCTCTTGCCATTCTCCTGATTATACTATAGGATTTCCCCCCTTTCATTTCTAGTTATATACTCTACTTCTTTACTTCCTTCATATCCAAGGAAAGTAAGATGTGGATGACCCTTGTGTTTGTTTCTTCCCGTATTTTGTTTTTCCCTGTTGTATCCATGTTGTTCGCCCATGCAGGCGTGTTATGCAATGTTCTTCCGCGTTTCATAACGAGAAGTGCAAACTTCAGGCAAAAACAAAAAGGTACATGCCACAACCGGTTTTTCATTTGCACGAGTGGCCACGAAGTGAAAGGCTTTCTACGCTTCAGGATGCTTTACTTATTTCAGAGAGTATAGAAGTACTTGTGTTACAGTGGTTAATCTAATTAGAATATATTTTAGACATTTGAAGGCAAAATATGCGCTTTTAAGGTAGTTGATATTAATTAAAAGCTAGAAAAAAATTTATGTCACTGAATGTGGTATAAAATTATGACACTCCAACGTCACCATCTTAGATTTCTTGGCAGATTTTAAGAATATCATTTAACAGGCTTGTACTCTGACAATTTGAACTAGAAGAACCAGTCGAAATATTACAAGCGACGCAGAAGATAACATTGCTGTCAAAAGTCAAGGCAAACTGTACACAATAACATATAACAACGTTGAAGTATTGTGCAAGTTAAATATATAAATTAAAAAAAATACTGTAACGTGCATAAAAATCGGTCCATTACCCTAGATCGAATACTGTTTTTCCCTTCATATGGTTTCGACCCACAGGTAACCAAACTTTGACTCCTTTCAGCCGATATCAGTATTCTATGTGACTAGCCTGAAAAACAATCCAGGCACAATAACGAAACAACGTTACAATAGCCGCAAAATGAAGGGCGGTTGGATATTACCTTAATGAAAAAGTTAGGTACGCTACGATTGTTACTAATGGAAACGCTAGACTAATCGACATAATTCGGCCTTCTAGAGTAAACTATTCCAGCTTGCCAAAAGTGCAGCGAGTAACTTACGACTCATAGAGGCATGTCGACGACATGCAATACAGTGCAACATTGAGGGTAAGTTATCGTTACGGCTGAATCAAATATTGGAAATGAACTGACAGGACGCAGGTATTGCGGTATCACCTTGGCCAAGTGACGTTTGGCTACCACGTTCTCCCTTCAGTTTTGTGGCTGAGTAAGCGCGTGTACTCTTACTAAGACCAGTCGGGTTGGAACAGCCTGTTCTAGAGGAAGGCGTGAAATATTATTTGTTAGTGTACGTGTGTGTGTGTGTGTGTGTGTCCTTGCATGCTACCTTATATATTTGAGAGCTTTCACCAGGACATGAAGGCGAAGACAAAAATATTTTACTATTTGTTTCTAGTTTTTATTACCTTAAACTTTATTCCTGCGGCTAAATTCAACGAAGCATTGGCAGTAAGAACATATATTAGGCAGTTCGACAATGTTTAAGTGGCTATAAATTATGCTTAAGGAGCAGAGTAACTCACGTTTCCAGAGAATAGAGCTAAATTTCTCATTACAATATAATCAGCTGCGTTCCATTACGGGTCACATTTTATGCAGGTTATTATGCGCACTAATTACAGTGAAAATGTGCTGTTAGCATATTATGTTTAAGAAAATCTAAAACATGGATATCTTAACATTGCGGGAAAATTAATCTCTGATCAAACTACGCTTCAATAACAAGGGTAACAAATACATACAATAGATACCACTAATTCTGCGTTATCAGCATAGAGCAGAACAGGATTCGCGGTTCTTAGCCGCCTGCTGCTAGCTCTGCGCGCTTACCGGGAGACAGACGTTCGCAGTAAATTACTACAGTTTGACGTTATTCTAACAAAGAAATAAAAAGTAAACACTTAAAAATAAATAATATCAAGCTGGATGATGTTGGAAGTGCCTCCCTTCGTTGTTCAAGTATTCCTGGCATTTGTTTTGGAAATTAGCTATTACACGCTGCAGTTCTCTTTGAGAATTGGCAGCAATCTCTTAATAGTGTTATTTTTAAGATCCTCTAAAGTGAGTGTGTGTGTGTGTTTTTTTTTTGTACACTTGCTCTTTTAAATCCCGCCCCCCCCCCCCTAAAGATACACATCGCAAGTGTAAAATCGAAGGAACGCGGGGGCCATTCGCAGATTGTGTACGAACAAATGAATACTTTTTGAGAAACATAATAGCGATACCCGAACAGGGTCACTTCACTTAATTCGCAACAATCAAACACGTGCGAGTTCAACTCGTACTTAATCTCGCCGTCACTCCCGGCATCGCTGACAGAGGCGGCTGTCTTTGTGTTCTGCCTAAAACCTATTCTGCTCTATGCTGATCACTCAGAGGCATTCTTGGATCGAATGTCTGAAAGTTGCCAATAGAAGCATTTTAACAATACCTCGTAACTTCCTTATATAGAAGCACTGATGCTAAAAAGAAACTAGTGTATCACAGACGCTGAGCATCATAGATACCGCATAGTTAAACGGATATAATTAGTTTATTCTGTTCATAATTGTGCTCATATCCCTTTGCTCGTTTCCTAGTCAAATAAAATACAATTTTTAAAAAATCTATGTACACCATTCACATGATTTTCGCTAGCTGTTCCACAAAATATTATTCTTTTATATACCTTATGCTAATCGAGATAAACTTCAGCGTATTACTTGCTTCCTTGTAAGTGGGAGGGAAATGAGGGAATACACCAGGCTAAAGCGATAGTCAAATATTTTACAAGCTTGTCTCTTTGTGAAACAATTGAAATTCGGTTCTACTTTGCATTTCCGGGATAAAACATGTAGGTAGTTTAAAATTGAAACAAATAACAAATATCTCGGAAACGATTAACCTACAAAAAATATATACGACGTAAATTGTGTTTTTAAAGAGACCTACATTTTTTGTATCGTAATTTCAAAGTATATTCGTTTCTGATGAAAATATCTTAAACATATTCTATTTAAATCAAAATTGTTTGAGCCATTTTTCAGAAAATAAAAAAAAATCGAAAAATGTGGCATGTAAAAGATAGTTGGAGTGGCGGATTTTCCCGAAAATCTTCATGTATCCTTGGAAGATACTGGCCTTAAATATCCAAAAAGTTTGGTATTTAGCAGACTTTTCGTTTTTGAGTTATGCTGCACACACACACACACACACGTGTGGACTCTTTTTTTTTTTATTATTCAGGGAACCCTATAACATGCATTTCCGGTCAAATCTCGATGTCGAAATTTTGGTTTGAATACATCTTTCTAGCTACCATTCATATTGTATGTATACGTGCTAGAGAAAGTAAACAGCAGTTTCACAATTGTACTTTCAATTAATTCGGTTACAATGTTTATTTAAATTGTTATCCAATTCATAATGTATTTAGTCCAAAAAAGGGGTGAAAATAACCATCTTTTGTATTTCTTATGTATGAGATGAGTAACCTCAAATAATGGCCGCGCCGTGCCCGAGTGGTCAGACCACTCGTCTCTCACCTAGACGGCCCGGGTTCGATCCCAAGAGACCGCATGTGAGATTTGTGGTGGACAAAGCGGGTTTTCTCCGGTTTCCCATCTCATTCCACCGGGGCTCCATCTTCATGTAATGGCTGCGCCGTGGCCGAGTGGTTAGACCACTCGCACCTAAACGGCCGGGGTTCGATCCCAAGCGACCGTATGTGAGATTTGTGGTGGACAAAGCGGCGCTGGGGCGGGTTTTCTCCGGGTACTCCAGTTTCCCCCGCCATCACATTTCACCGGTGCTCCATCATCATTCATGTATCATCAGTGTCACCGCCTGCGGTGCCAGAGCAGTAAAAGCGGGTGTTAAATAAAATAACGTTTGTTTCCATTTGATGTATTAGCTATTAAAAGCTGAAACAAAATAATTGTTCCGTATTTCTGTTGTTGCTATTGACATTCGTAGTTGGGGGTAGGCACAGTCGGCTATATAATTCAGGAGGCAGTGAAGAAATGAAGAAAGAACGAAGAAAGCTGCGGCAAATAAACTTGGTCGAATCGAATGCACTAACTACCATTTGAGAACTAATGTAAGTATTATAATCGTAGCCTGATAAATCTCCCTTCCTATATATTATAAATTATTAATGGTCTATTTCGCTGAATTTTTTTATCAAATACAACTCGTGTTTTCACGCTTCGCTTCGGTCGGGAATTATCGACAAGATTAAAACGCTTATGATAAGATTGGGCTACCTCCGATAGGACTATTTTCATCTGCACTAACTATTAAGACTCTTGACACAAGATTTGTGACTGGCATAATTCATTTGTGAAAACAGTTACATGTAGAAACAAACATATTTAACATTTTAGATACAAAGAGTCGTAATCGCGTGTGTTTTGCAACTGATAACTGATTAAAGAACCCACAGGCAGGACTCTACGATACATGTCTCATAAGAAAAACATAAGAGAACCCTGGTCACATCTTCCACAGCAAGGACTTGGTGTTTCTTTTCATCAAGAATATCCACAAGCCAACCCTTAAATATGAGGTCGCACAGGTTTAAACCTCCAGTGAATGGCGGGAAGCACTTAAAAAGGCGGCTAATGTCTGTTGTGTCTGTGCTCTGTCTGGCAGAACACAAAGACAGCCGCCTCTGTCAGCGATGCCATAGAGAGACTGAAACACCTGCCATGTTTTGGGCTTTTGTCCTTAGAAATGCTTCGAAACTCCCGCCATCATAAGATGTGATCAATGGTCGTACAATAACAAGGATCGTCTAGCTACCATGTATATGAGGAAGTTCATGGCTTCCATTCAGCTGGCAGCACTAAAGCACTGAATAGCCTTAGGTTGATCCTCGCCAAAACAAAACCCAAGCGACCAGTGCACCATTATAAAGTAGCCTTCCGCCATTCGCGCCTGAAATGCTGTCATATTTTTACGACCACGCGAGGCGTATTGTAATTAAAACGAAGAGTCCTTATTCCGATAAGTTAAACGGCGTCAATTTAACTCTTAGGTATTTGTATACAATATTATACAATTTAAGAATAAATTCATTCTATAATTTAGATTTTTTAGCTTGGGATTACATTCTTCCGCGCACTACTACTGTGTTGTACTGCGGTGCACTGGCCACGTGGATCCGTTTTGACGCGGATCACCCTAAGAGTGAATAGAAAATAGAAATATCGATGTGATAACAATACCTGTTGTACAAAGGTATCTATAATCGATCCAACTGTCAGATTCTGGGTGCATAAATACCAACCTGAAGAAGTAAACATAGAGAAGAAAAATATCATCCCAGAATATCATTTTTACTTTCTCTAACACGTATATACAATGTAAGTACATAGTAGATAGGCAAGGTATTGTATTCCACCCAAAAATTCGAATACAGAGATTCCACCTGAAATATATGTATTGAGAAAACCTGAATAAAAAAAAGTTTAGAAACATGCCCGAGTGTGTATGTGTCTGTGTGCAGCATAGTTCAACCACGAAAAGTCGGGTAACTATCAAACTTGGCATCTGTCAAAAATGAGAACACGAAGGTTTTCAGGAAGGCCTCCCTCCTCAATTAGCTTTAATGGAACATTTTTAGAAAATTTAGATTTTCTCAAAAATGGCTCTAAGATATACATGTTTAAGATATTTTCATGACAAACGAAATGTTTATCTTTAATTTTCTGGGCATAGCCTCTGAAGATCTCGTCATTGATGATTTTTGTACAACTCATAAACCGTGAGAGATAGAAAGAAACCTTCTACACAAATCATATAGATATCGTTAAAACACACACTTTCTGTCGTATACATTTTTTGTAGAGTTAACCGTTTCCAAAATATTCCTTGTTAAGTAATTTCAATTACTTACAGTTTTCTCAAGTAGGAAGTCAATTTTCCGTTCATCTCTGTTGTTTTACACTCGGAATGAAAAGAGAACCGCATTTCAATTGTTCTACATATCGATGAGTTTTTAAAAAATCTGATGTGTACCATTCACATGACTTTCTCTGTATCCCTGCAACAAATTATTCTTAAAAAGCTTATACTTCTATTTAATTTATGCTAATCAGAAAAAACGAGCTTGCTTCCTTGTAAGTAGAAGCGAAATAGGGGACTACCTTAGGTTAAAATGATAGTCAAAAGCTGGTTGCTATGTCTTGATGTTCCTTTGTTTATATGGATAGGAGTTGACAAGTTCCTGTATGAGAAAAGTGCAATACCTTCTCTATACACTGTGCATATAGTGCGTATAGAGAAAGTAAAAATTATAACATTTTGACTTTCGCTTTAGCCTAGTGTATTCCCTTATTTCGTTTCGTACACAAGGAAGTAAGTATTGATTCCATTTCTGCTAATGTTTATTTATCTCGAAGAGTATGATGTACATATAAGAATAATCTTTTGTAAATGATGTTTGTGGAATAGCTAGAGAAAGTCTTGCGAATGAAACACATCAATTTTTGCTGGATAAACACCAGCTCCAAGAAATAGAGGTTGCGCGTGGGACAGTCACCAAGTTCTTCCATACCACGAATATGTTCTGAAGAAGAATAAAATAGGATACCTATGTTATCACAGCCCTTGGAGCATCAATAAATATTTTGCGTAACCATTTGTACACCAATTAATTTATCATATGTGATTCACAAAAGTGTATTTCTATTGTCATTATTACTGTTTCCCCGTTATTACTATTATTAATATTTATTTTTTTATTTTATATTTGATACCTTTACCCTCCACTTTACCGCTTAGATGTTATCATTGTATATGTTTCTTTATAAGTATATCATTTGCATTTGTGGTTGTTTTTGTCAAGTATGCTTTGCCCATAGTGGCAGCATCATGTTTCTGTCTCTCTCTCTCTCTCTCTCTCTCTCTCTCTCTCTCTATATATATATATATATATATATATATATATATATATATATAGAAAGCTGTGTTTGACTAAACAGTTAACAAAATTGTAGATCAACACCATGTTATAAAATCATTTCTCTGTAAGTTACTTACTCTTAATATTTTCTCATAAGGGAATATACTTTTTAAATCCCTTGTTGTCACTTATATTTTGGAGAGATTGCAAATAGGGAAAATGACAAAGCTGCGCCTTATGTGACTGTCCCTTCCATGGCTCCGACTGTGCACTACAAAGGTTTTAATTGTGCCCTACATGTTAACAGTATTTTTCTGAACACGATAACCCTGGCCCACTCCTCCTCTAAAGACTTTAAAGTTTGGGATCAGGAAGTGTGCGGCTGGAAACCAACCCGCCAGGTCTTCCACTTACTGGTCCCTTAGCTGAACCACGATTCTCGACTTGCAAGCAGATTCGACAAAGCCTACAGGAAACAGGGGGTTTACTACGCTGTCTCTCATCCCTAGTAAAGAGTTGTCTTTCGTTTGCTAATGGTTGCTACCCAGTGTAAGGGGAAGCTGTTTGAAGGCCATCATATTTTGGAGAAAACTATAGTATTTTTTCAAAACATGATTCCAAAATATGACGGGACTGCTCCCTCCTACCACTGGGCAATAGCTGTTAGCAAACAAAAGACAACTCTATGCTAGGGGCGAGAGGCAATGTAGTAAAATCTATTTGCTTTGCTGGAGAGACTGCTTGCAAGTGGAGAATCGCCTCACTAGAGCGACCAATAAGTTCAATACTTGGCAACAGCGAGGGTTGGTTTCCAGCCGTACATACCCTTAACCGCTAAACAGAAAAACCTAAAACCCTAACTTCAAAGTCTTTGGAAGAGTAGTGGAACAGAGTCGTCAAGTTCTGAAAAATCTGATGTGTTCCATTCACATGACTTTCTCTACCTCTGAGTAACAAATTATTGTTATTAAGCTTATTCTTCTGTTTACTTCATGCTAATCGAGAAAAAATTAGCAGAAATAGTCTTATTACTTACTTTCTTGTAAGTAGAAGCGAAATATGGGAGTATCATAGGTTAAAGTGAAGTCAAAAGCTGGTTGCTATGGACTGAAGCTCCTTTGTTTGTATGGACACGAGTTGACAAATTCCTGTATGAGAAAAGTACAAGTTTTTCAAAGCTGAAACCAAAAACAAGGAATATCAAAAACGATCAACTCCTCGAAAAAAGAATGTATATAACATAAATTGTGTGTTTTAATATGCTCTACATTTTTTGTGTGGTAAGATTTTGTCCGTTTCTTACGATTTAGCTGTTATGCAAAATTTATCCAGAATAAAGTAGTCTTCAGAGGCTATTCCCAGAAAATTCAAGATATACATTCTATTTGTCAGGTAAATATCTTTAATATACGAAATTTTAATCAAAATCGTTAGAGCCATTTTTTAGAAAATCAAAATTTTCGAAAAAAAAGTCCCATCCAAAGGGTAATTTGGGGTGGGGGATTTTTCTCAAAATCTTCGTGTCGCATCCCTGGAAGATACTAAACTTATATACCAAGTGCGGTATTTTACCGACTTTTCGTTTTGAGCTATCGTGTTCACAGACACACGGACACACACACGGACCTTTTTCTGAAAATGCTTTTTTTGGATAAAGGGGACCCTAAAATATGTACTTCCGGTGACATCTCGGTATCGAAATTTTTGGTGGAGTGCAATACCTTCTCTATACACTATGTACATAGTACGTACAGGGAAAGTAAAAATGCTATAGTTCGTTGTGGATAAGCGTATGTAAGTTCTTATTTATTTACTCCCTTTCAACAGACAGAATCCCCAATTCCAGAAAGTAATAAGTCAACAAGGAAGACCAAATGTTTTTGTTTATATATACACTTGGAATCTCCAATGACGATTTTCCAATTAGAGCTCTGTTTGGTCCAACACTGCTTGCTAATAGACTACGTCATTCATGGTCACACACCTGTCTCGTACACCGATCTTCCACAACGAAATCTTTTGTCGTATACTGGAAGGTCAAGAACTACTTGTAGTTCAACCAGTCAATAGTCATGCCTGTTTAAGACAATCCAAAACTATCGCACCTCTTGAAGCTACATACACAAGTCACACACCGTGCGATTTTCTTCTATTTCTACGTGATCCAGAGTGAGCATTGTCAAGCATATATATTTTATCCATGCTGGACAATATACTGCCCAACTTCTTCAGCATCTTTAAATACGGAACCTTGATTTGAAATAAATTTGAAGAATAATTATATGTGTTCAGGATAACAAATAGAACAAATCATGTGCTCATCAGAACAAATGAGCATCAGAACTATACAGTAAAACGTGGAATTTGATCTGAACCGCCAGATTCTAAGGCAAGTTACCTTAACATACTTAATTTTCATATAGTGACAGAAAGTTATACTAATGTCTTATATTCAACTTTTTGTTGAAAGGCAGAGAGTCGGAGATTTTCTCGTAAAAAGCCGGCTGGAGGCTCATAAAATATCAGAAAAACAAGTCATTCCGCCAAATTCGGATGTCTGGTCACCATAGGTGGAACCAGTACTTCCTATTATCCATAATAGTTATAGGTAGTTTGAAAATAAAATAAAAACAACATTAACCATCACAGTGGCATTTGCACATCATATATATTTCTATAAATTAAATGGAAAAATTTACATAATTACAAGGCTTACCTGCTTAAAAGAGCCAGCGTTTATTATATTGGCATGCGCATTCACATATTTTCTTCTCTGCTGTTTGGAAGTATTCTCACATGTGATTTAATTATTACACTCTGACAATTTAAAGAATATTTCCTGTTGCATATACTTATTTTGTCTATTTCGATAAGCAAAATATTTCGGCAGTTTTCAAATTATGCAAATATTTGCGTGTTCTACGTGTATATTACATTAATATATTTTAATTTTATTCATTTTATCTTCATATTTGGTTTGCAAGTATGAATTTTATCATGTCAGTCTTGAAACTCGAGAACACTGGTGATAGCTCAAGCTTAAGACAATCGCGTCACATCGTGAATCCCCCGCCTTATCTGGCTGTAGCTATTCCCTTGTGGTATGAAGGTGACTGCTCAGGAGTTCTTGGAAGTTCAATTTTATATTTGTGAAAATATAAGCTACGATTATTAATTTGCCCAAAACAAAGCATTTCAAAATATTCTGCTGCTAATGGTTTTAGGGATTCATCTTCTAAAATATCCCTGCAGGTTCGCAGCTGCAACATATCATTCAATATCAGATTACTGTTTTCTCTAAAACATGAGAGTCTTGAAACCGGTCTGCTCCCCCCCCCCCCGTCTGCCACTGGGCAATAACCATCAGCAAGCAAAAGGCGACCCTTCTCTACCTGTTCCACGTAAGCTTGTCCCTTTCTTTCTTAACTATCACGTAATTAGTCACCTCTCATTGGCTGGTGTGATGAAATAGGCGAGTAGCCTTCGTTTTAAAACTAAACTCGGGGAGATCTATAGTGATCTCTGACAGCCAGCATGCTGTCTCAGCTTATAAGAGGTGTGACTACCTCACTGCAACGGATTCATGCTACGTATTATGTTTGCAAATACTCTAGTTGCGCAGTACAAAGAGTGAGGGGAAAGAGGCGGATTCTTCAAGAGATAGCCAACAGCACTGCTGGCCGACCTTAGCATCAGTTCATGCCACTGCGCATCATGTTGACAGTGTTCACTTCTATTTGAAAACATAATAAGCAATGTTTGTAACAAACATTCCTCAATGCAGTTTCGGTTGGCGCCGAGTAATCCTGATGTAATTGTAAATATAAGCAATGATAATGCCAGTGACTTTGACTTTAGAAGTAACGATGAAGATGAAGTTGACGCTGAAGATGACTTGAGAAAAGAGCTCCTAATAAACGACTGAAAGGTTTGGTGCTATAACCATGGACGGGATGAAGTGGCAACAAACTGACGTAGCGGCCACGAGGTAAGGTCAGGGATCACTATAGATCTTTCCGAATTTACCTATCGGATCACTCATGACGGAGTGTTTATATCACTTTTATCCCCTGACCTTGCTCTGCATAGGGTTTGCATATCGTAAACGTATTGCATACACACCTTTGTACTTAGCCAATCATGGGACAGTGGATGGTAATTGTGGGAGGCACCATATAAGAAACAAGGTTTAATTCACATGGCCGTTCAGCAATGTCGGCAAACTTGTATGGAATTGACATTAGGGACAAGAGACATCGTGGTAAAATATATTTTTCCCTGTAGACTCGTAAGTAGTTTAGTTTCGCGTTTCGTATTAGCACGTGTCCAAATCAGTAAGTTACTGTGCAGCATAAGGAACCAGTAGATGGAAGACTAGGCAACTGCGAGATTAGGTTTCCAGCCACCCACCTCGTAATCCCAAACTTTAAAGTTATACCGTTTTATGGCAGAGGAGTGGGGCAAGGTTATCATCATGTTCTGAAAAATGCTGTGTATAAAATTGCCTTACATTTTTACTTACGCCAACAGGGTATTCTGTTAATATTTTATGCATGTATTTATATGCATATTATGGTAGTTTTCAATCCATAAACGCAAGCGTATTAAAAGGATTATTAGAGCACTCCTGGTAATAACTTTGAACAGGTACATAAATGCTGTCGCATATGTGTAGGTTTGCCAGGTTTGAGTTCTTTCACGTCGTTGCGGACAGTTAGGTAGCAGCTTGGAGATAAACCCATATATTTCTTCCCTTGACAAACATGGTGCCGTTAGTTTCTTTCACGTTCTTATCTCGTGCAACTTAAGCAAACCTAATGTGTGTTTTTTCTTAGATAAGACGTGTATGCCTTTCGGCTGGTTGGTATGCTTTAAAATGCATGTCTCCGGCTTGGATGATGACGGATGCTGGGCACATTCGCAAAGCTTTGATGTGCACCGACTTGACCCGTCGAAATGGCACCTTTAAAGATACGGCACGGCACAATGTAAGAGTATCGCCGCTCTAGTTGAGGTTGTTTCTGGAAGATATTTTTCGTACTGAAGTACCATATTATGTAGAATATTCGATCAAACTCCTGTTTGGGTGTATGTAATTTCCTACAGGTCTGGATACGGAAACTGTTAAACAGATCCGTCTTGCTCTAAAAGGTAACAAGAAATCTCCAAATAAACTTACACGTGACACAAAATATTTCCTTTGCCTAGTGAAAACAAAATAATGGAAGGTAATTTGTATATATTTTTAGAGGGGTATACTTTCTCTACTGCGCATAGTATAGATTGAATTTATTTATTTGCACCATTTTTGTATATTTTTACATACTAGTTACAATCAAAACTATGTACAAATTTGTTTCTGCCTTATCTGCCTGGCCCTGGTCTTATGCCTCGACTTCCATTCACTCTTACTTTCTTACTCCTGGTCTCCCTTGTGACTGTTTCTCAAATACACATTCTACAATTTTTGGTAAGGTCGTACAATTCATAAACTACCAGCTGTATTACCCACATTTTACAGGTGCATTTTTAGAAACCGAATAAATAATACCTGTACAAATTACTTTTCACTAACCACCGACAAACAAAGTTACTCGCCGCATTCCTAGCTCTTCTGTTTAATCACCATTTCGCTTAAAAACTCCAGTCACTTTCAAACTCAGAATATTTCCTTATAAGTAGATTTCATATTTAATCTGATTTTCTTGAAAATCGTTCTTGGAAGATGCTGAACGTAAATACTAAACCTACGATATTTTGTTCTTGAGTTATCTATACAGACATTCGCGCGAACAATTTTCTACAATTCCTTTTATTTATTTAGCGAGCCTCCAAATATGGATTTTCGGTGAAATTTTCATACCCAATTTTTGCTTGGAATGAATTACTTCATTTAATGTACTTTAAATAGGTACTTCTTCTTCTTTATGGACTTGAGCCAATTGTTTCCAATCAAGAGAACTGGTCGGTCCATCTGGCCATTGGTCTTCCTATGTTTCTGAATCCTTTTAAAACAAATGGTAATCTGTACATTCTTTTTATGTGTTTATCCAATCTACAATATTAAATACGATGGCTGTCCCAGAAGTACCCGACCTAACAAATAAAGCAAAAAAATGTTGGGGAAAAACATCTTTATTTCTCTACATAGTCTCCTTTCAGCTCGAAACACTTTTCCCAGCGATGTTCAATAGCTTCGATACCTGTTTGAAGTGAGAACTATCGAGGTCTGCAAAATCAACTGGAGATTTCACCTCTTCATTGTTGGCAAATCTTCTACCACCAAGTCATTTCTTGAAGTCTAGAAACAGAAAATAATCATAGGTGACTAAATCTGGCGCATAGGCTGCCTGAGGAAGCACTTAATTCATTGATTTTGGCCATGGCGATAATGGACGTGTGAACTGGTGCATTATCTTGATGAAACAAAACTTTCTTTTTCAATAAATGCGGCCGTTTTTTGCTCGATTTCATCACTCAAACGCTGTAACAAGTTCGCATAATATTCACCATTGATAACTTTTATTTTTTTGAGAAATCAATGGAAATTATCCCGCTTACATCCCAGAAAACTGACGCCATGACCTTGTTTGCAGATGGATCTCTCTTCGCCTTCTTTGGAGCCGATTCTCCCCTTCCAATCCACTTTTGATTGTTCCTTCGTCTCAGGTATGAAGTGATGGGTCTAGGTTTCATTCATCATTATGAATCGACGCAAAACCTCAGCTTTATTGCAGCGAAACATTGCTAAACACTCGACTGAAACATCCTCACGACGCTGTTTTTGTTCTATTATGAGCAAACTAGGCACCCACCTTGCACACAACTTTCTCATATTCAAATTTTCAGTCAGTATGCGATGTACAGACATTTTTGAAATGCCTGCAATGTCTGCTAGCTTGCGCACTTTCAATCGACGGTCATCCAAAATCATTTTGTGGATTTTTTTTTTCCTTCAATTTCTGGACTGGTAACCTCATTTGATCGACCACTGCGGTGTTCGTCTGGACAGCTCGTATAGTCGCGCTTAAACTCTGCCACGCAATATTTCACTGTTGTAAACGAAGGAGCAGACTTCCTTAAAGTAGAATTTAGCTCAGCTTTAATATTAGTTGGACTAAAACCTTTCAAATGAAAGTATTGTATCACATAACGAGGACCAGTTTTATCCATCTTTACCAATTCGCTGAGAGCATTCACTAATAATGGCTGCCAAACAAATGCGTAACAATGTAACATCGTTAGACTTCAAGCTTAAGCTTTCTAAGGTTGGTATTTTTACCATTGTTGTTTGAAACAACCACCACTATCCATATGTCAGGTTGAGTACTTCTGGGACAACCACTGTATGTTTATGCTCGACCATATCTGAATAGTAATTATACAACTAGTAACTGCACTTTTATGGAACTCATTAAAGTGCAGGTTTCCAGCAATCAGAAGATCCAAATGTAAACAATCAATACTTTTGCGTCTGTGAACATCTCATAATGCTACCAGCACCATCTGCTTGGTGAAACGAAATGTAAGTTTATTTGGGTTAACAAGAAGTAGTGCGGCGCTCTCTCTACCCCTCGTTATCTCTGATTATTTTATATTGGAAATTATGTTTTTTGTAAATTATTCATATTTGCTCCCGCTAGTTGAGTTCCTCGGTCGAGCAAGTATCTTTTAACAGGGTGAGAACGGTAAAAGAACTATTTCATAGATAACACATTTGTAACTTTTAGTTAAAGCAATTTATTTACACTGTTAACATAAATGCCATAATTTATGTACACCTTATATTTCTGGGGGAGAACAACTAAATGCTCTGCTACCGAAAACGACTGCACTGAACAGTAAATAAAAACGAATTGTGTTGAGAACTGCGTCTCTGTAGAATATATTCGAACATCCTTGTTCTGCCTAAGTATTAAAACTGGACTCTATTTGGCTTTCTTTCCCACTCCCAGTAGCGTCTCTTTTCATTAGCCAATAGAACCTACCCTATTATTTAATTTAGGCTGCAAACGCTCACTAAATTTCCAGTGACTTTCACAATCTCACACTCCTTCTAAGACTTGTGTATTCTTTTTAACTCAAGGATATTCTTTTATACGTTTCACCCCAGCTCTCTGGCTATTGTCTACAAAAATATTGCCAAAGATTTCTCTTTTATGACTCTTAAACAGTTTCAGCCTTTCTTATGATAACTCAGCTTATGCTAATATCCTCTAATAATATAATCTTATTTCTATTATTACATACATTTATTTTCATCATCTTGCTTATTAATTATTTTCATCTTCTTGCAGTCATTAGTACTGCCTCAGTAGACAGAAGAATGATCTTTATTACAATGTTTTGTGGAAGAGTTAGTTCAGAAAATATGTACTGTAGCACATAGATTTTTAAAATTATTTTTAAGTTGTCCAGGTCTCTCTCACTCTCGTGCATACAAAGAAAAAAGAAACGAAAGACAAATCTGATATGTTCCATTCACATGACTTTCTCTACCTGTACTGCAATCAAATTATTCTCACAATAAATTGTTTATTTTTCTACATCATGCTAATCGAGATTAACATTGTCAAAAATAATCTTATTACTTGCTCAGTAGACGGAAAATGAGGGAATACACCAGGCTAAAGCGATAAACAAATCTTATCATTATGTGAAACAATTAAAATGGTTTCCTGTGTGTCTAGGAGTAAACCAGAAAAGGTATAGAACGAAATTTTCGTAGCCTGTTCCCAGAAAATTCAAGATATAAATTCAAGATATACTTTTCAGCATAGGATATTTTAATCAAAACCGTTCAGAGCCATTATTGAGAAAATCAACAGTTTCGAAAAATATTCCATGTGAAGGGTAATTGGGGATCGGGAGAGTTTCTTGAAAGTCTTCGTGTCGTATCCCTGGAACTTAAATACCAAAAGTGGTATTACATGTATTACTAATTACATTGTACATACTGCTGGAGAAAGTTAAAAAGAAGAAAGAGATACGCACGTAACTGAAACATAAATATCATATATAATCTCAGAGTCAAAGGATAGTAAACTGAGGAGTGTGGTATATGTCTTGTGCCATGTCATTGCATTTCGCAGAACCGAATGGTAAAATGTTGAACGTGTTCTTTTGTCACGGCTCTTCCATCTTTGGTACTAAACAGTAAAATAGCGATAAGGAGTATTTGTGGCTGGAGCATGCCAGAAACGACAAGGAAAGCGATACGTGAGGAATATAATGGATGACGTGAACCGTGATTGCATTAGGATACTTAACCTCACAATAAAAGTACGTGCTTTTTGTATATATGTATGTGTATGTATTGCTGAATCTCCATTTACTAATCCTATTTTACACAATTATGTTAGTGCTATATTTTTATACATACCACAGCATACATATAATAACAATATACAGTACGATAACAAAACAATCTGACGTGCCCCATTCACATGTCTTTCACTATTTTCTGCAACAGATTATTCTTACAAAAGCTGGTCCTTTTGTAAGCTGAGTAAAAGCTGTATGCTATGGTTTTGAAATTAGTTTCTTTGTATGGTCACGAGCTGACACGTTCCCGTGTGAGAAAAGTTAAATGTTTTTAAACTGAAATCAATAACAGAGAATACCTCGAAAATGGTTAGCTCCACGAAAAAAAATATATGACTTAAATTGTGTGTTTTAATAGGATTTAATTTTTTTGTGTAGTAAGTTTCTATTTCTTACGGTTTACCAGTTATGCATGAGCCATCCATAAGATGTTACATTAAAATTCAAGATATACCTTTTATTTGTCATATAAATAACATTAATACAAGTAAGATATATTAATCAAAATCGTTCGAGCTATTTTTCAGAAAATCAACATTTTCGAAATTGTTCCCATGTAAAGCGTAGTTGGGAGTCAGAGGATATCCTTGAAAATCTTCATGTTGCACCCTTGAAAGGTGAACTTAAATACCAATTTTGGAAGGTATTAAACGGACTTTTTGTTTTTGAGCTGTGCTGCCAACATACACACGCGGACGTTTTTCTAAAAATGCTTCTTTTGGATTCGGAATCTTTAAACCATGTATTTCCGTTGATATGTTGTTATCGAATGTTGGGGGGGGGGGGGGGAATTTAATACTTGCTCTATACACTGTGTACAGAGTACGCGTAGAGAAAGTAAAAGAGAACTATCATAATATTTGATTCAACGATATAACATGCTATAAAAGGAACCTAATAGCAAGGCGGGTCAAAAAGTAACGCACAATAGCTTTTTTATAAAAAAGTTTAAAATAGTTAAAAAAAAAATCACTGTTGAAATTATACCTTTTACCTACTTTTCTCATAGTCACCAACTTTCTCAACTCATTTGTCCCATTGTTATACCAGTTTCAATATGCCCTGGAGAAGCCCGTTTCCCTGGAGTATAGCCATCCACAGGGCGTTGACCGGTCAGGAATTTCTATATGGGATTAGAGGAAAGTCCGACGGTGCAAAGTCGGGTCTGTATGGATGATGCTAGAGCAACTCCCAACCAAATTGGATGATTTTATGATGAACAGCAACAGCAACAAACGGGGGCGAGCATTGTCATGAAGAAGTTTGACATTGTCAGCATTAACGTTGTGGCGCTTATCGCAAAGGACACGACGCAACTTCACCAAAGTTTTAATGTAAGCTGCAGCATTGTGTTCAGCAGAGTCCACCAATTAAACACCATGTATATCCCTAAACACTTGCACAAGCACTTTCCTAGCAGATTGAGTTACTTTGAATTGTTTCTCTGCTGGGGAACTTTCATGTTTCCACTTCATATTTGATTTGTTCCGGGCGTGAGGTGGTATGCTCACAGCTGATCACCAGTGACGATTACTTTCAGAAGGTTATGCCCTTCTGCGTTGTACACATTAAGTGGTCCAAGCTTGTCATTATCATTTGCTGGCCCTTGTGGTTGTCTGTCAGGTTCTTAGGCACACAGTGAACACAAACTTTACGAAATTTCAACGTGCCATGAACAATGTCGTACACTGCACCATAGTAAATATTGAACTGTTTCGAAAAGGTTCGCAGCTGCACACACTGGTCGTTCAAACTTGCCGCCTCAATACCTCTGATATTCTGTGGGGTTGCAGCTGTTACCAGCTTCCCGGAACGTGACGAATCGCTCAGGTTCACACGACCCTCTTGGAAGAATATACACCACCTGGAGACATTGCTACGGTTCATAAAATCATCTCCATACACGCCACGCTTTCCCTATGGATTTCACTCGGTTTATGCCCTTTGGCCTACAAATATCGAACCACAACTGTCTGCTCTTCTCACGTGGACGACAGTAGCATGCGCGCCATCCTTGTTGTGTAGTTCACGCTTCTTTCGCTAAACTGCACATGAAACAAAAAAATACCCTCTGTAGTGAAAACTTCGAACTATACCAGTGTGAAATTGAAGCATTCCAGCAGCAATACCAAGCAGAAAACAAAATATTGTGCGTTACTTTTCGATCAGCTCTCGTATAAACTTAAAAAGCTTAGAAAAAAAAAATAACATTAATAAACTTTTCAAACTCTTTTAAACAGCGCTAAGATTTTAAAATATGGTGTAAAGGAGGCCTATAATGTTTATTACAGTTGTTTAAATGAATAAGGAAATAAAATCTACTTTGAAAAACAGGACAATCAAACAAAATGTGTTTCACAGATGTAACGCATCTTGACTCACACAGAGAAAGCCATTTGCAACATTTATTTAAAATCGTACAAAATAACCTTCAAATTTACCATATCCAGAAAGGAACAGTGTGAAAATATGGTTGATTATAAACTGTCTACATTCAAGTCTGTCTTGAACAGTATTAAAGAACATCCGCCTAGTCAATGCACATACTGCTGGTAAATCCACTCTTCGTTCCATTTTTCCACCATTTGAATGCTACACAATCGTTTAATGTAGTACATGGGATATTTACTATATTAATTGTATTCTGTAGCTTCTGAATTTACGATAGCAGCCTCCTTTGTAAGTTGATCAGCCCTTTCATCTCCAAGTGTACCTTCATGTTCTCGTACCCATCCCATAAAAATGTGTAAATTAATTCCCATAATTAATTTTCTAATATGCACAGCCAGTGCATTAAGACAATGTTCATTATTAGCTGCTTTAAGTGCTGCTTGTGATTCACTAAGAAATACGTACATTAACTCCATTATTTATACTCCACTGCACTGCTTGTTTGAGAGCTAGAAGTTCTGCTTGGAATATGGTGTCTGTGGCGCCAATTTAAATTTGTTGAAATGTTTTCTACATTATTACATAAAAATATCTTAAACGTGACATTTTAATAAAAATCCTTATAGCTATTTTTGAGAAAATCAAAATTTTCCTAAAAATTTTCCATGTAACAGGTAGTTACAGGGGTGGGGGGATTTTCTTGAAAATCTTAGTGTCCCATCCTTGGAAGATATACATAACTAGAATGGCAAGTTTAGTATTTAACCGAATTTTGTTCCACGTACATACACATGCATATGTTTCTAAAATGCGTTTTTTTTGGATTCAGAGGGCCTCAAAAAAGCATGTATTTCCGGTGACATATCAGTGTCGATTTTTTGGGTGGTATACAATATACCTTCTCTATCCACTATGTACATTGTACATATACGGGCTAGAGAAAGTAAAAATACTAAATATTTTCCATGTGAAGAGTAATGTAAGATGAGATTTTCTTGAAAATCTTTGTGTCGCATCTTTTAAACACGTCGAACTTAAATAACAAGTTTATCAGTTTTTGTTTGCGACGCGCGCAAGATAAAACCGGTGTACCATATTTTGTAATCACCTCATAAGGTTTAGTGGCCATGTCAACATAACGCACGTTCCATAAACGTGAATTTCGTAATCATCAGAACCCGGCCGACTTTTAGCTACCAGATAACCTTAAAGAGCCAGTCGCCATCGAAAACAAACAAACCTACAGCTGAAAAAATGTTCTTACACAATGAAAGGTGAGCACAATCAAATATTTAGTAGCTGCACTGACACAACGAGGTGTTTCTACCCCCATTTTCATTTAAATGATGCCTTTTCTACTTATTAACTATTATTATCATTATCATTGTCATTATCATCATTAATATTTTAAATTTCCTCATATATCTAATTTGACAAGGGGATTTCATTTATTTTAGTTTATTAGACATAAAATGTGAAGATTAGAGGCAGTAATTTCAAAGCAAGCTCACTTTTAAATGTAAAATTAAAGCAATAGACGATCGGTTCTTTGAAATCAGATAACCTGAAATGAATAAACGAGCTTATCCCATAAAGGGTAAAGGTATCCTGCAAGAGGGGGAGCTCTATTAGACTCACGTGGTAAGCTGTTCCACGTGATAGGAATTTTCATTGTATTATTAATTTATACTTTCTTTAAACCACACTTGGACTCAAGTATTTTTTTTTTTATTTAACCTACCTTAAGTGCATTTACTTTATTTTGTGTTTCACAGTCTTCCCAGCTAATTCTACACCTTGTGGCATTGACCACTGCGGTCCTAATAGTTGTCTGAATTAGTCTGCTCATCGATTCTTGGGCTGTCTTGGTTTCTTCTTCCCACATATTGATCCTCTACGTCCATCTGTCGTCGTGAAGTTAACTGAATTTGTCAATGAAAGTGCCTGACATAAGAGAGTCCATGTCTGCGCAATATTGGCTTTGATGTCTGCATAATGAATTACCATTTTACTGACACTCTGTCTTCTTTTTTAAATATTTATGCAGCATAGCAGCTACATGGGTTTGACTTGGAAACAAACATTGAGTTTTAATTTTAATTTATGAAGCTTGTTTTTTAGTAATTTGAAATACCAAAACATCCACTTTTACTTTTACAAACTCTAACCCAGAGGTTCCCAACCTGGAGGGCATAATTATTCTTAGGGTTTGTCATTAGCGCACATTGTTATTTTCTCTAGCCCCGTATGTACAATGTACATAGGGACAGAGAAGTATTGTATTCCACTCAAAAATTCGATACCGAGATTTCACCGGAAATATATGTTTTAGGGTCCCCTGTATCCAAAAAAAAAAGTATTTTCACAAAAAGGTCCGTGTGTGTGTGTGTGTGTCAGTGTGTCCGTGTGTCTGTGAACACGATAACGAAAAGTCGGTAAAGCACCAAACTTGATATTATCTTCCAGGGATGCGACACGAAGATTTAGAGAAAAATCCCACTACCCTTTACATGGAACTTTTTTCGAAAATTTTGATTTTCTTAAAAATGGCTCTTAACGATTTTTATTAAAATATCGTATATTAAAGATATTTAGCTGACAAATAATATATATCTTGAATTTTCTGGGAATAGCTTCTAAAGACCTGTTTATTTTGGATGAATTTTGCTTAATTTGGCATAACTAGTAAACCGTAAGAGATAGACAAAAACTTACTCTACAAAAAATGTAGGTCTTGTTAAAATACACAAGTTGTGTCATACACATTTTTCTCGTGGAGCTTACAGTTTTCGAGATATTCATTGTTATTAGTTTCAGTTGTGAAGTTTACACTTTTCTCAGACGGGAGTGTGCGGTTTTCTTTTGTTCTACTCCTGGCCAAGAAAAGAAGTGATTTGTAATGACAATCGCATAACGACAGCTTTTAAAACATTTGACTATGGCTTTAGCCTAGTGTATTCCCTTATTTTCTTCCTACTTATAAGTAACTAAGTAATAAGAACATTGCGCTAATGAGTACCTCGATTAGCAAGATGCAGAAGGAAGAATAATCTTAATGTAAGAAGTTTGTAGAACAGCTAGAGAAAGGCATGTGAGTGTAACACATAAGATTTTTTGCATAAAACTTCGAGTAAGTTTACATTTTTGTTTTTGATCTTGAGAATAACGTTGTCAGATTTTATAATTGAAACTGCTAGCTCCTCGTTTCTTCTCGCCAGTCTCACCAATGTTATATTGACTTATGTCGTCATCAGTCTCATCCTGAAAAACCTGCATTTACGGAAACGAGTCGAATTCAATTTTTCGTTCGTCGCCTGAATGATTTATGCCTGACAAGGAATGCGATCAGAATTAACTTACGGCTCAAATTCCGTCACATTTGGATTATTTGGCAAAGTATTCAACTTGTACTTCCTTGATATTTATTCTGATGACTGGTTCTGGATATTAATACGAAATCCTTCAGCTCTAGACATTGATGTATTGCCAGAAAGCTTGCAACAAGCCGTACAACTGAAGTGTGATTCAAAAGCCAAAGATGATTTTAAAACTTCAGGTCTGAAAGAGTTTTGGATGTATCATCTTGCACTTGATCTTCAAATGGAGTTGCGATGACCGTTTTGTGACATTTTCGTTCACATACTTATGTGAGTCAGGGTTCTCAACTTATACTGTAATTAAGACAAAACGGCGTTTTCGGCTAGATGTTGTAGTAATCTTCGTAATACATTGTCATATTTGCAACCAAATAGGTTAAACTGGTTCATGCACAGTGTGACTTAATCATTACTTTCACTTGTTGATTAAATATTATAATTGTAAAAATGTGTGTTTATTTAAACATGATATGTTTGTTTGTTTAGATTCTTCCTTCAATATGTTGAAAAATGATGTGGGGGGCTTAGTGGATTGCCACATCTCAAACCCGGGGGAGACGTCAAAAGAATAAGTTTGGGAATCACATTTTTAACACTAACATAAATTATTCTCTTCAAGAGGAAGCGGTGATATCTAGGTCAAGAAACTCTATCTTGAAGACTGCCTAGACCGCAGTCTGCTTGACTCCATTGCTTGACTAATACACGAGTGTATCTCAGAGTTTTGGCTTTGGCGGAATTCATGACGTGTTCTCTCACTGAATATTACAAAATTTTAAACTGATTGCTGTCTCAATGGTCCCGCGTTTGATTCCGTACGGTGCCCGAGAAATGTTTCTTTAAGAAAACATCTCGATGTGACAAGTGCTATGTGCAGGTCCATGTCGGGCTTGCCCTTTAATAACAATATAACTTGTATCTCGTACTAATATGACCCAATTGTTGGTTTAAATTATTTGTCTATGTTATCGGGAAGTAGATACTTCTGAATGTAGGTCACCATTAAATCTGAAGTGAGACATGCCGGTTGGTCTACACCCGAAACAGCTGTAGAGTTTAATGTCCTGTCATAGTACATCAATACTTATAGAGTTGCGGCACGAAGGGTGGGAGAACCGTGTTCAAATCCCGACTATGTCATTACAGCGGATTCTATTAAAAAGTAAACAAAAAAAGCGAATACTTCTTTTCATAATTAGTTCGACTAGCTAATCATTGCAAAAGTGCGTTTGAAAGCTCAATTAAATTAACAGAAAAAGTATAAACAAGAGGAGATTCTGTAAGATAATTACAGGCAGAGAAAGTAATGTGAATGTACACATTAGAAATTGTTTTCGTTCATTTCTCAAATGGAAAGTCGTTATTTGATTTCTCTTTGTCATACACAGAGAACGGAATTTTAAATAAATAACATAGTGACTCGCTCTTAAAAGATTTGGCTATCACCCAATTGCATTCCCGTACTTCCCTTGTAACTGCAAGGAAACATGTAATAAAATCACTTCTACTAATGTTTAATCTCGATTAGCATGAAGTAGTAGATATGAGAATAAAGGTTTGTAAGAATGTTTTTTGAATAGGTATAGATAGTCATGTAAATATGACTTCATTTATTGTATTCCTATAATCAATGCAGAGTAACTCCACCCAAAAATTTGATGACAAAACTTACCGGAAATATATGTTTTGAGGCCCCATGAATCAGTATTTTTAGAAAAAGCCCGCTGTGTATGTATCTGTGTACAGTATATTCAAAAGCAAAAAGTCGGTTAATTCTAAACTTTATAATTAAGTTCAGCATCTTCTTACTCTGCTTATCAGTTATTACTTTTTCAGCACTCTGCTTTAAAACTATTTAAATAAGTTAGATCTAATGGAAACAAACACACACTCTGTCACCCTCTCTCTTCGCAGATGTTCATATGAAATGAACGAAAACAATTTCTAACGTGTACATTCACATTACTTTCTCTGCCTGTTCTTTCCTTGTAAGTAGAGGGAAATAAGGAAATACATTAGTCTAAGAGATAGTCAAATCTTTTAAAAGTTGTTCGCTGTATTAAACAATTGAAATTCGGTCCTCTTTGTCTTCCAGGAGTTAACAAAAGAGATTAAACGAAAGAATACTTCCCGTTTGAGGAAAAGTTTAAGTAGGTAAAAATTGAAACCAACAGCAATAAATATATTGGAAATGGTAAACTCTAAATAAATAAAAAGAAAAAAATGTATGCGACATAAATTATAAGTTTTAACGAAATATTGGCATATATTTTTTGTGTAGTAAGATTTTGTCTATCTCTTACTGTTTGCCAGTTGTACAAGTCTTCCAGAAAAAAGAGGTCTTAAAAGGTTGTCCCCAAAATGTCAACGTGTACATTTTATTTGTCATATAAATGTCAATTTTAATTAGAATTGTTAGAAGCATTTTTGAGAAAAACAGAATCTAAAAATATTTTTCCATGTAGGGTAGTTTGGGGTGGGGTTAAATATTTTGAAGACTCTTAAACATAAGTACCAAGTTTGGTATTTAATAGAATTTTCGTTTTTGAGCTATATTGTCCACACACACATACAGATGGTCCTTTTATCTAAAAAAAAAAATGCTTTTATTTTATTTAGGGGTCTGAAAATATGCATTTCCGCTGAAATCTTGGTAGTATCGGATTTGTGATTGGAATACAATAACTTCTCTACCTGATGCATGCTATGTACATACGTGATAGACAAAGTAATGATACCAGAAGAGAAAACGGATACTTACACAACCACAATCCCATACTACAAAGCAAAATACAATCTAAATATCATAGAGGTAATTGCTCTGATGGTTGGAGTTCCGAGGCACCATTACTTTACATTTTTTTCCATACCTCGAAAAGGTTTGGACTGAAGAAGGAAAAATCTGATGTGTACCATTCACATGCCTTTATATCCCTGCAACAAATTATTCTTAAAAAGCTTATACTTCTATTTACTTCATGCTAATCAGTAAAACATTAGCAGAAATAGCCATATTACTTGCTTCCTTGTAAGTAGAGGTGAAATAAGGGAGTACCATAGGTTAAAGTGATAATTAAAAGCTGGTTGCTATGTCACTGAAGTTCCTTTGTTTGTATGGACAGCAGTTGACAAACTCCTGTATGAGAAATGTATGATTTTCATAGCAGAAACCAAAAATAAGGAATGTCACAAAAACGACGAACTCCACGAAAAAAAATGTATATAACATAAATTGTGTGTTTCAACGTGCTCTACATTTTTTGTGCAGTAAGTTTTTGTCCATCTCTTACGGTTTAGCAATTATTCAAAATTTAGTAAAATTCAGCCAGAATAAACTACTCTTCAGAGGCTATTCCCAGAAAATTCAAGATATACATTTTATTTGTCAGGTAAATATCTTTAACATACGAAATTTTAATCGAAATCGTTACAGCCATTTTTGAGAAAATAAAAAATTTCGAAAAAAGTTCCATATAAAGGATAGTTGGGGGTGGGGGGATTTTTCTCAATCTTCGTGTCGCATCCCTGGAAGAGATTAAACTTAAATACCAAGTTTGGTATTTTACCTATTTTTCGTTTTTGAGTTATCATGTTTACAGACACACGGACACACACACACATACACACACACACACGGACCTTTTTCCGAAAATGCTTTTTTTTAGATATAGGGGACCCTAAAACATATATTTCCGGTGAAATCTCGGTATCGAATTTTTGGTGGAGTGCAATACCTTCTCTATACACTATGTACATAGTGCGTATAGAGAAAGTAAAAAATAAAAGATATTGCTATATCTGCAATAAGAGAATCAATTTCTCTTCTTCGACAGCATTTGTTTAATAACCATTGTTAGGATTTACACGGTCTATATTCCTTTGCAATAAATTATTTATTGTATATCAAATTTATATTAAGTTGAATAGTCCTTTTGCACCTTTTAGTTTCTTTTTCGATTGCCATACCAATGAAAACTGTCGATATTACATTGTCTTTACAGAAGAGTTTCAAGAGTTGTTATATTGGATAGTTCATTTATAATTTGACTGGTTTACTCTGTCCTTGTTGGCAATACGGGGAGTTGTTACTGTTATTGCTTCACTAAATAAATAAAATATTAACAGTTGAAGAATTTGAGTATTGCCTGCGTGTGCAGATTTCCAATTTGACAAAAGTTGAAATACAAAAGCCTAGAATATGGGACATCAAAGCACTGGAAGAGCTGTATCTCCAACGATATGACTACTTAAAGCCAGATTCCAGGGAGCCCTTATCAACCACACCGGATGCCAGTAATTAAACTCGCTATTGCCCGGAAATATATCATCCTCCGGCTTCACCCATCCGTTTTATCGGTAAGACATTAGCTGCTGATACATGACTCAGCGTGTATTTACGCCATTAAATCGTCAGAAAGCGTGCAATTTGCGGACTCAGGTCAATAAATCCCTCAGCTGCAAGGAAACATTCATCAGAAAATAACAAGAGGAACGGCATTTTCTTAATTCCATTGTTTACTGCTATGTTATTTCTTGATCAGTCTCGCACATTTATTTTAATGAAAATAGACATATTAAATGTTTGCCATTTTTATTTTGACGTAGCCTACACAATCTTTAATTCTCTTCGAGAATGCAGTTCATTGCGTGATTTACTACTTTCTTTGGCCCATATGTACAACATACTTAGGAGATAGAGCAGGTATTGTATTCCATCCAAAAATTCGATACCGAGATTTCACGGATATGCATTTTTTGAGGACCCGTTAATAAAAATCTGATGTGTTCCATTCACATGACTTTCTCTACATCTCTGCAAAAATTATTGCTAAAAAGTTTATGCTTCTATTTACTTCATGCTAATAGAGAGAGAGAGAGAGAGAGAGAGAGAGAGAGAGAGAGAAAACTAACAGAAATAGACTTATTACTTGCTTCCTTGAAAGTAGAAGTCAAATAAGGGAGTACCATAGGTCAAAGTGATAGTCAAAAGCCCGTTGCTATGTGTCTGAAGTTCCTTTGATTGTATGGACAGAAGTTGACAAATTCGTGTATGAGAAAAGTATACATTTTTCGTAACTGAAACCAAAAACAAGGAATATCTCAAAAACAATCAACTCCACGAAAAAAATGTATATAGCATAAGTTGTGTGTTTTAAAGTGCTCTACATTTGTTGTGTGGTAAGTTTTTGTTTATCTCTTACGGTTTAGCAGTTATGCACAATTCCGTAAAATTGGCCCACAATAAAGTAGTCTTCAGAGGCTATTCCCAGAAAATTCAAAATATACATTTTATTTGTCAGGTAAATATTTTTAATATAGGATATTTTAATCAAAATCGTCAGAGCCATTTTTTAGAAAATCAAAATTTTCGAAAAAAGTTCCATGTAAAAGGTAGTTTGGGGTGGGGGGATTTTTCTCAAAATCTTCGTGTCGCATCCTTGGAAGACACTAAACTTAAATGCCAAGTTTGGTATTTTACCGACTTTTCGTTTTTGAGTTATCGTGTTCACAGACACACGGACACACATATACACACACGGACCTTTTTCTGAAAATACTTTTTTTGGATACAGGGGACCCTAAAACATATATATCCTGTGAAATCTTGGTATCGAAATTTTTGGTGGAGTGCAATACCTTCTCTACACACTATGTACATAGTACGTGTAGAGAAAGTAAAAATTAGAAAAATGTCAGTGTGTGTGTGTTGATAGCATAACTCAAAAACGAAAATTCAGTTAAATACCAAACTTAGTATTTAAGTTTAGTATCTTCCAAGGATGTGACACGAATATTTTCTAGAAACGTACCCCCAAATTACCCTTTCCATGGAACATTTTTCGAAGTTTTCGATTTTGTTAAAATGCCTCTAACGACTTTGATTAAAATGGCTTATATTAAAGATGTTTACGTGGCAAATAAAATGCTAATGAATTTCTTGAATAGCCCCTGAAGTCCTCTTCATTCTCAATGATTTTTGCATAACTTGTAAACTGTAAGAGAAAGATATATCTTGTCAATATTTACGTCCTATAGAGTTATCTGTTTCTAAGATATTCCTCGTTATAGGTTTGAATTTTGAACTACTTAAACGTTTCTCAAAAGGTAATTCATACTTCGTTTCATATCTCTTTTGTTTTATTCTGGTCCATGCAAAGAGAACTGATACTCAATTGTATCACCTAGCGACCAGATTTTAAAGAGACTTGACTGTCGCTTTAGCTTATTTTTTTGATTAGAATGATGCAGATATAGAATAATCTTTTGTAAGGACAATTTATTTGCAGAACAAGTAGAGAAAGTCCTGTGAATGGAACACATAATATTTTTCCCCTTTAAAGTTGCTACTTATCATTTAAGCCCTGACTAGAAACCGGATAGCAATTGTATTATGAGAACTATTCTGGCAAGAAAAGTGCAAATCGACTCATAAAAATCTGATGGATGTATTCATATGCTTATTTTTATATTTCTCAATAATTCTTATTACATTTTGTTTTTCTATCTATATCATTATATAATCCAGATAAAAGTTTATAGAAAATGCTTAATTGAAGTCATAATTAAATATTTATAAAACCCATCACTGTACGCTGCCTTTGATATTTAATCTTGACACAGAGAATCTTGCTGAACAAGGCATTACTGCTGTGTACAGCGTTCAGAGGAGAATAAATAGTGAATTCGTGCCTAGCGTACTCAGTTCCTTATTTCTGATCGGGTAGATCTACCCCAGGGGATTCAACACGCGAAACAAAGAATGTGACCAAGCTCTTTAAAAAATATAAATATTGAAAATTTCAAACCAGTTAATATCTGAGCAACGGTTAATGTTACATAAAAAGTATTTGACATAATTTGTGTTTTAAATACATTTACATATTATGTCTAGCAACTCTCTCTCTCTCTCTCTCTCTCTCTCTCTCTCTCTCTCTCTCTCTCTCTCTCTCTTACGATTTATAAGTTAAACAAAACTGACGAAAATCATTCAGATGAAGGACTTTATCGGCTGTTTGCAGAAAATTCAAGCTATATACTTTATTAGTCTTGAATGTGTTTAACAGTAGGCGCTTTGATAAAATTTTGAGAAAACCAAACATAATAATTCCTTCTTGTGTAAAGAGTGAATAGTTGGGGGTAGGGAAATTTTATTCTTAAAATATTGAAGGTAGAGTTTTTTTCAAAAGACATTACTACGCCTAGAGCACACCGAGCCAAGTAGCTCAGACATATCTGACTGGCATTCGGGAGGTCCTGGGATCGGTTCCCCGCGGCCAAACTCTGTGACCCAATGGGTTTTTCAGGGGAGGGGTTATCCTGGGTCACTATGTGAATGCTGGAGAGGACTTTTCACTCCCCAGAACTTCCTGTCCCTATCATTTCATCTCAACCGGTCTCTTTCAGGGCTGTAAGTGTCGACGAAGACGATGACAGAGGTGCCATTACTGCCCTCTGGAAATACAAATCTCGGCGGCGGGATGGCGTTAGTGATTGTGTACTCAGGTGCTCTATCCGGGACTGAGTCACGGGATCCTGACGCTCCCCGCGTCCAGATGAACTGTTAGGGACCCTCCACGGCGGCTCTCTAACTGTCCGGATCATCTTTCCTCCAAGGGTCTGACGTACCAGACAAATCCATGCATGCAGTGTGGAATACGCCTCAGCGCGCACTGTAATACGCATATTACACCATATATATTACCCTCATCCCTATCACCATGCATATGGTAGGATTAAGGAGGAAAAAAACTGAGATTTAAAAAGTGAGCGAGAGTTCTTATAATTAATTTACATAATGATATTCTTAAATATATAGAAATGCCACGCTTTGTGGTGAAATAATTAATACATAATAATAATAATAATAATAATAATAATAATAATAATAATAATCTGGGTATAAAACTAGTTCTTGAGGTAACATCTCAAATGAACAACTTCTAATCTAGTAATCTAACAGATAAAACAATACCTTTAATGTAGTGGGGGGGGGGGGAGTAATACAATTAGAACACCGAAATAGAAACTTCTAGGAGCATGTGAAGAAAAGGAAAAATATCAACGCAGCGTTTCCTATGACGTGTATAACCAACAAGATGTGTCACATCAGACCAATAGGAGCCTGTCCTTAAGTGTCCTCGGCAGTGAGACATTGAGGACTTCCTAATAATCAGCATGTGGTAAGCTGGTTTTCTGAGTCACTCAGATGTAATTCCAGAAGCTGTCGACCTTGTGTGAATGTATCGATGTGATGCATCTCGTGAGAGAAGCCTCTGTCTGGCTGGTGGCAGAGGTAACCAGGTGACAGGTGACCTTGGGGACATACATGGAGAAGTGAGAAAAATATTTATTTTTACTTTCTCTAGCACGTATGTATAATGTACATAGAGAGAAAGAAGCTAATTACATCCCACCCGAGTTCATTAAACATCAACCTTGGTATTTAAGTTAAGCATCATCTGAAGGACGTGACACTAAGATTTTCAGAAAAATTCCGCCACCCCAACTGCCCGTTACATGGAATATTTTTATGTTTATGAAAATGTTTATTTTCTCAAAATGATTCTAGCGATTTTGATTAAAATAAGATATTTTAAGAATTTTTTATGATAATTTCTGCGAATAGCCTCAAAAGACCTCTGCATTCTGGATGGCTTTTGTATAATTGGTAACTTTAAGAGATAGACAAAAACTTACTAACAAAAAATATATCTCGTTGAAACACACAATCTATGAAATACAATTTTTTCTAGGGCTGACATTCCCTGTTATTGGTTTCAATTCCAAAACACTTAACTTTTCTCAAAAAGGAAGTCGTCCGAGTAACTTTTGTTTTACTCCTGACCATGCAAAGAAGCGAATTTCATAGCGACAGCTTTTAAAACTTTTGACTATCGCTTTAGGCTAATGTTATTCCCTTAGTTCTACATAAAAGGTACCAAGTAATAAGACCATTCTGCTAATATTTATCTCGATTAGTTTGGAGCAGAAAGAAGAATAGTCTTTCATAAGATGTTTGTTTGTAGAAGCGGTAGAGAAAGTCATGCGAATGGAACAGATCAGATTTTTTTTCGAATGTTTCATTTAGGTATTCCACTTGTCTTCTATTTATAAAAGCATGGGTATCTCTTAAAATAATGTTTATTTCATCATCAGAATTTCTGGGCTTTGAGTTTTAAACATGTATGTATTGCAGTGATAAAACTATTTCACCCCAATACATGCTTATCTGCAGTAGTTGCACTGACAATGCTGTTTAAACAAGAAAGCTACCAACACGTGAAACGAAAAGTTAAGTATAAATACAAACGCTGTTGACAAAGCTTCTGTAGATTTCCGCAGATCGTCCAGCCAAATACCTAAACATTCTTTGTGTATTGCGTTGTTTTTTGGCACCAATCTGACTGGCACGCGGTGGGTATAACCCACTTTTAACCCCACTTTCAGAGGAATGATGCTGACGTAAATTGGGTTCCTGACCACTCCTGCTTAACTTAGAATAACCGGCAAATCACGTGCAACGATATACATTGTGGTTCAGCTGTTCCTGTATTGGCGTAATTCCAGGGAAGGTTTTGTTTCTGAGTGCTCTTGGCAAGGTCGCTCTGCTATATTCAATACATGCATACAAAGACTAATTTCACTACGCAATTTCCCATGAATTTTTACTTTCTCTACACGTAATATGTACACAGTGTATAGAGGAGGCAGGAGTATGGAGGATAAAAGTTTTAAGGAAGAGTATTCCTCAAAATCAATGTCCTATATGTGGCGGAAATGAAGATATGGAACATATATTGTTTAAATGTAACGGAACCGACGTTTGGAGAAGGGCACAATAATAAGAAATGGTTTAAGATAGAAATGTAGCAGTAGTTGAAATGTTTCAAAAAGACAGTAAGAAGATTGGACAATGTTTATACAAAGTGAAAAATAAATGGGTATGGACAGTAGAGATATGGGTATGACCGGTAAAGAGCTAGGACTGAGCACCGGTCATATTCACCTGTATACAGCTTAGCATAAATAAATAAATAAAAATAAAAAAGTAAAGAGGAGGTTTGTATCCCACCCAAAAATTCGATACCGAGATCTCACCGGAAATATACATTTGGAAGTCCCCTGAGTAGAAAAAAGTCCATATGGCATAGCTCAAAAACTAAAAAGACCGTTTAATGCAAAACTCAAGAAAATCCACCAACCTCAAAAAAACCTTTATATGGAAATGTTTTTGGAAACTTGTTTTTTTTTCAAAAATGGCTGATAATGGATTAAAATACTATATATTAAAGTTTTTTACATCATAAATAAAATGTATATCTTGAATTTTATGGGAATAGCTTCTGAAGACCTGTTCTTTCTTGCTGAATTTTGCATAATGGTAAACCGTAAGAGATACACAAAAAATATAGATATCGTTAAAACACACAATTTATATCGCATACATTTTTGTTGTAGAGTTGACTGTTTCGGAGACATTGGTTTCAATTGTAAACTATGCATCTTCTCAAACGGGGATATCCTTGGTTTCTTCTCTCTTGTTTTTTTTTCTTCTTCTTCATCTTCTTCTTCTTTTTGAAATGCTAAGCGAACCGAACCTCAATTGATTCACATAGTGATGAGCTTTTAAAAGGTTGACTATCGCTTTAGCATAATGTATTCTCTTATTTCCCTTCTACTTAAAATGAACCAAGTAATGAGACCAAGTCTGCTAATATTTATCTCGATTAGTGTGGAGTAGATAGAAGAATAACTTTTGTGATGATAGTAGTAGTAATAATAATAATAATAATAATAATTTGTATATGGAACAGCTAGAGAAAGTTATGTGAATGGATCACAGCTGATTTTTTTCTGATATGCTATCCGTAACATGTATGTCAAAGGTGAAACCCAAAAATTACACTGTTGATCCATATACGCCGTCATTCAGTTGCTGGCATTGAAAACAAAAATAATGTATGTGTATTCCTGTGTCGAGCGGGCACGTCCCTTCCTTTGATTTTGAACTGCATAGTTTAAATAATGCCTGCATACATTTTCAAATGAAAAAAATCTGATGTGTTCCATTCACATGACTTCTCTACTTCTGTGTAACAAATTATTGTTAATAAACTTATCTTCTATTTATTTCAAGCTAGTCGAGAAAAAATTAGCAGAAATAGTCTTATTACTTGCTTCCTTGTAAGTAGAAGCGAAATATGGGAGTATCATAGGTTAAAGTGAAGTCAAAAGCTGGTTACTAGGTGACTGAAGTTCCTTTGTTTGTATGGACACGAGTTGACAAATTTCTGTATGAGAAAAATTTTTCAAAGCTGAAACCAAAAGCAAGGAATATCTCAAAAACGATCAACTCCTCGTACAAAATTTATATAACATAAATTGTGTGTTTTAATGTTCTCTACATTTTTTGTGCGTTAAGTTTTTGTCCATCTCTTGCTGTTAGGCAGTTATGGAAAATTCTTCCAGAATAAAGTAGCCTTCAGAGGCTATTCCCAGAAAATTCAAGATATACATATTATTTGTCAGGTAAATATCTTTAATATACAATATGTTAATCAAAATCGTTAGGGCCATTTTTGAGTAAATCAAAATTTTCGAAAAATGTTCCATGTAAAGGGTAGTTGGGTGGGGGGATTTTCTTGAAAATCTTCGTGCCGCATCCTTGGAAGATACCAAACCTAAATACCAAGTTTGGTATTTAACGGTCTTTTCGTTTTTGAGCTATGCTGTCCACAGACGCAGACACACACACACGGACCTTTTTCCAAAAATACTTTTTTTCGATTCAGGGGGACCCAAAACATGTATTTCGGGTGAAATCTCGGTAGTGAATTTTTGGGTGCAATACAATACCATCTCTATACACTATGTTCATAGTACGTGTAAAGAAAGTAAAAAGGAATATAGAATTTTATATGCAAATCTTGAAAGTTTCAGCACCTTGTGATATACAAGAGAAGTGTGAGATTTAAAGTGCTTCTAAGAGAATGCAGACAATTTGGTGTGTGTACCTTGTGAAAAGAAAAGAACGTGCTAGGGCACGTCTCCTTGTGTCCAGGCTTAACATGGTAGAATGCTTTGGCTTAAAAGGAGTAAAGAGATGCCCTGGATGTCCCGGGGAAGGTTCATGGAGTGCACGCAGAATCTGTGGTCTGGCTTCACGCATGCGCACTGAATATCTCCTTGGTGCATCTGCAAGAGGAGGGATTTGTCCTGAGGTCAACGCTATTTCCCATCAGCTATTTTCATTGTCATGATCTCTTAAACACTGAAAATTCAATAAAATAAGAAATTGACTCGAAATGCGTACATTATACTAAAATGCTATGTAAATACGAAATGTGATGCAATTACAATTAATGGATTCTTTTTAAATGGAAGCAAAATGAAAACATGTTTATATGACACTTGATTTTTTTCGGGGTTTCCTCGAGTCGTTAGCGAATGCTGGATAGGTTCAATATATTATCTGAATTTTTCGGCTCGCCATTTTCTATTCCCATCATTTCCTAATCATCTCTTTTATACAGGGTTAAAGGACCAAGCGACATTGTTCGGCCGGTTGCGGCTGGATAGTGAATTGTGCATTGGGAACACCATATCGGGACTCGCCTTCGGGTTTTTGCTCCCCACCCAAATCCCCAGGTGAACACTCTCGGTCTTTACGACCACACGCTGCCTAGGAGACGCGTAAGCTACCGCCTTCCCAAGGACGCCTTGGGATGGTAGTTTTCCGGCCGCCTCTCCCTTTATTGTTCTACCCGCCAAGTTAAGCAGCATCGGGCATGGTCACGACTCGGACGGGTGACCATCCAGTTGTACTCCGACCAGATCTGCAACACTGGCTTCCCCCACCCCGTACCCATATCCCTTCAGGTCTCCCCGCTAGCCGGCACTGCTTTCCTTGACAGCCCGCAAGCGGCTGGCCAAAGTAAGCAGCATCGGGCCTGGTCCCTCTCTGGGTGGGTGGCCACTCAGATAGGTAAGTCAGCCCGCGCCGGCTGCACAGAGGGAAACACCCTGCCCACATTACTTCGACACAGACATAAACGCTTGCACAAGACTACATCTTTTATATCACACGGGTAAATCCGCGAGAAAAGCGGATAGGTACCGTGGTGATTTGCCCCCGCCCGAGTACACTCGGGCGACTAGTTCCTGCTCCTGGCTCCTGGGGCTCCCTCCGTGGTTTTACAGGGAGGCTCAGGGCCCATGTGCAGGGTCTAGGGCGGGCGGCATCGGATACGTTCCAACCATGCTTGCGTCCGTCATCCGGATCTGATCATCCTTCGGGTTTCTTCCGTCATTCCTGCATCTAAGGAGTCACGCAAGAGGCAAAGGGCTACAAGGGTCTAAGTCTGGTGCTCTGCCCTGCCCCATTGTCTTGATGACCGTGCCCATATAACATATAATTTTAATCCTGCAACTCAACTCCAACGACCGAGCTCATTAGAGCACATAAAGTTTTCGTTCAATTAGTTCACCTATTGTCATTTTAAGCACGAACTGTCGTGTTAATGTTGAAAGTTCCAAAAGAAAATAATTGGGATGGGAAAATGTATTTGGACGGAAAATGTGTCACGGTTTACTATAAACGTATCTTGTGCTTTTTCGTAACTCTAGTCTTGTGGTAGGTTTATATCCTTCCTGCTAATTACGTTTAATTGGCGGAAATGAGTGAGACAAAGCTATACCACAGTTTTAAAACGTGGGTTCTTGGTGTATACTACACGTTGTACACACGCAAGCATGATTCACGCGTTGTCGAGTACAGTAGAAGGGCACTGAAGCATATTTTCCAACTGTTTTTGCTTTCTCTACACGTACTATGTACATAGTGTTTAGAGAAAGTATTGTAATACACCCAAAAATTCGATAGTGAGATTTCACCGGAAATAGGTTTCTGTGAACCCCTTAATAAACAAGAAACGCATTTTAGAAAAATGTGTGTGTGTGTGTGTGTGTGTGTGTGTGTGTGTGTGTGTGTGTGTGTGTGTGTCGTAGCATAGCTCAAAAACGAAAAGTCCGTTAAATACCTATCTTCCAAGGATACGACGTAAAGATTTTCAATAAAATGCCCCCCCCCCCTCCCTGCCCAACTAGCCTTTACATGGAAACAGTTTCGAAAATTTTGATTTTTTCAAAAATGGCTCTAGCAATTTTGATTAAAATATCATTATTAAAGATATTTACATGGAAATAAAATGCCAATCTTGATTTTTCAGGTAATATCCCCTGAAGACATCCTTATTCTAGATGAATTGTTTCGAGTTTTGCTAACTTTGCGCAATTGGTAAACCGTAATGGATATACAAAAACTTACTTAATAAAATTGTAGAGCTCGTTATAGCACACAATTTGTTTTATATATATATTCTCTTGGAGTTGACCGATTTTGAGACATTTCTTCTTATTGGTTTCAGTTTTAAAATACTTATACTCTCCAATACGGGAATTTGTCATTTCCTGGCAATACAAACAAAGGGACTTCAATCGCATAGCAACCAGTGTTTAAAAGACTTACTTTTTCTTGATTGGTATGAAGTAAATAGAAGATTAAGCTTTTTAATAATAATTTGTTACCGAGAATGCAGAGAAAGTCATGAGAATGGAACACATTAGACTTTTCGTTTGATATTTTAATATCTTGCCATTCCTTTCATCTATTATTTAATCCAGTTTTCAAACACGATCTCTTGTTCGCAAGTCGTAACCTTTACTATAAATAGTTTTTTTGTTGAAAGAATCTTAGGGAATGCAGCAATCAAGGACAACGAAAAACACGATCAGAGTTAAACGATGTAAAATTCACTGTGTTGTGCTGAAGGGGAGATGAGGTAAAATGGCAAAAATTGCCCAAGAAATAACTTTTTTAGTTATTGTGCAGTCTTATATCTTATTCGGAACTTCCCCTTTCATTTGATATCTCTTCAAGCATTCTGATGGCAATTTCACAAGCTTTGTCTACCCTCTATCGGTTATTAATGATTATTACCAATTATTGTTATAAAACTTATTTTTCAATCTCATCGAAATAAACCTTTGCAGAATTGCTACTAACATGTTACATTAGAGACACAATGACAGTAGAATTAGTCAAATAACTTAGTTTAAGTTTAAGAATTGGACTCTACATGCTGGTCCTAAAATGCTATATACTTTTCTTGACATCGGAGAAACAAGTGAAAATCGACAGCGCAATGTTATTACGTATCTATCAGTACATTAATAACATATATGTCGGAATGGCTTAAGGCATAAAAAAGTTTTTGAAATAGATTGTTGTTTAGAGATATCTACATTTTTGTGTCCGTCTTCGTCTATCCCTTAAGTACACCAAGCTATACTATGTGTTCAGATTTATTTGGCCTTTAGAGCCAGTGGATTTAAATGCATGACATCATTATTAGTTCAGCGAGCCACTTGCCTCAAAGGGAGGTGCGAAATTGAACCTTGGACTGCATATACTGTCGACTTTGAAAACAGTTTGAGAATCTGGGCGGTGTAGAACTACTTCTCATCAGGTCATTTTTTGTTTTTTTCACCCGAGATGGAAGTGACCACCAATCACAGAATTTGCATGGTTTAGTGTTGCTTCCGCATTGGAACAATACGTTATCTGTCAGCATAAATCTGCGATTGTAAGTTTACGAAGCGCAAGCGAATGTTCCAAATGTAAATATTGGAAAGGTACGATTCAAGTCCCATTTCACTAAGACAGCCTAGAAACTGCTGACATCCACCCCTTCTACTCATCGTTCTACTCTGCAAGTGGCATTGCGTGATAAACTCGCTACCTAGTATTGACGTCATGCGCTAGCAAACAGGCGACAAAGGCCGAATAAATCTGAAGACCCTCTACAAAATTCCTTCCGAAATGGGGACGAGGCTATGAACATCTCTTATAGAAGAAATTAAATAATGTCCTTCTGCCGATCGTTCTAGTGTTATGCGCTCTGATTTCAACTTCTCTTTATCCTTCGTTACTCTTTTCTTCTCTCCTATTTCGCTCTTCTCTGTTGTGCATTTTGCTCTCCCCTAAACTTTTTTCTCTTGAGTGTGATGCTCTGCTAAGGAGTATCTTCAGGTTCGATTCCCGCCCTTGCGGGTGCGGATTTTAAATCACGGGTATAGGACCAGTGTTCACTCAGCATTGAGGAAAGTGAGGAACTGTAATAGCGATCCCGACAATGGTAGCCGACAATCAGGCTGGTGAATGCTTGACATTGTCCACATCTCCTTCCCGTCTCAGGAATGATCTTTGCGTGCGTAAATGGACGTGAGGCCAGCAGGCGAGTTGTTAGCTGCAGACTCGTCAGGGTGTACCGGGGAAGTGGTGGTGGTGGTGGTGGTGGTGGTGGTGATCATTATCATCATCCTTCATTGGCCCCTTTTTTTTTTTTCCTCTTCTCATTTCACTCTTTTCTGTTTAGCATTCGTTTCTCTTTAATACTCTCAAGACCTTCCCCCTCCTCAGGTATCTTCCCATTTACTTTTTTCACTTTTCGTGTATATTCCTCATTTCTACATCGGAACCCCAAGATAAATGATGCTTACAAATGACCGTTCAGTTAAACGCCACTGAATCATTAAAAGGGAAATGCTTCCTACCTGGCCATGCACAAACCGAAGGAGACTGTGTAACACGACTAGGTGACGCAATTAGCTCACAAGAGCAGAGGTTGAGCACCCTGAGTATTACATATCTAATCCAGTATTGACCTTGGTGACTGAGGGGAAACCACGAGAAAAAAAAAAACAAACAAAACTCTAGATTGGTGGCCCATGGGATTTGCACACAGGAGCTCCCAATTTGGGTCAGAGAAGTTGTCGCCTGAGCCATCTTGCTCTGTGTCTCTCTTTTTATGTCTCTTAAAATCGTCACTGTTTATTATAATCGCTATTAAGGATTGTGAAATGACTTTGGTCAGATTATGGACGGTTTCTCACTTCCTTAAGGAAAGAAGTGACATTAGCATAATGGACAAGAATAAACGCAATCTGAGTGTAGTAAGAGTGCAGAATGTCGGCGATAATGTGTTACATCCTGCAGAGCAAACCCACATGAGGGTAGCGCGATAGCACGCGTGCAGCTGGACTCATTTTCTCATCTCAGGAACACGGTCGACAAAGAACTCCTGCCTTCATTAACTGAAATGCACTTCTACTACAGCACAATGAAGAGCAAGAAGGGCGTTTTGATGGACTGCTTTTCTAAGACGCATGTAGAAATGTTGTGCTAGGGTTTGCCATTGTGAGCCCTTTTGTGTAGCTTTTCATTTTGGGTTTTGAAATATTTACATGTTTTCTTTTTATCTCACCTTCTTTACATGGCTTTCAGAAATAAAACGATTTTTTTTTCATTTTTTCCTTGTTGGTACACCTAAGCGCGGATAAAAGATGAATTTGAATTCGTAGAAGGTTCTCAGATCTTCAGATATTCCATAAAATTTCTATAGCCTAGCTGTTTCACAAACAAACTTTCCTTACAAAGCATTGTTCTATGTCATGTTAATCAAGATAAACCTTGCCAGTCTTGATCTTATTGCTTCTTTGTAAGTAGAAGGGAAATAGGTAAATATATTAGGCTAAAGCGATAGTCGCTAAGTGAAACAATTGAAATTCGGTTCTCTCTGATAGCTAAGAGTAAACAAAAGACAGTCGAAAAGAAAGATGTCTCTCGTTTCAGAAAAGTAAGTACCTTAAAACTGAGACCAATAACTCGGAATATCTCAAATCTACAAAAATGTATATAACATAAATTGTGCGGTTTAATGAGTTCTGCATGTTTTGTGTAGTAAGTTTTTGTCTATCTCTAGCTATACAAAAGTCATCCAGGAAGAAGAGGTCTTCAGAGGCTATTCCCAGTACTATCCGTTTAGCATAAACATATTTTAAACATTATTTAATCTTAATATTTAAATATAAAAATCTTTCGAGCGATTTTTGAGGAAATCAATATTTTCGAAGTATGTTCCACGTAACGGATAGTTTGTGTTGGGGGGATTTTCTTGAAATTCGTGTCGCACCTAGGAAAATACTGAACTTATAATCACTTCGTTTTTAGCTATGCCATTCACACATATGTTTTTTTTTTTTTTTTTTTCAAAAAATGTATTTTATTCAGTAGACTTCGAAACATGTATTTGAAGTGAAATCTCAGAATCGAACTTTTGGGTGAAATACAACACCTTCTCTATCTAGAGAAAGTAAAGCTACCCATCTTTCAACACACTATTCTTAAAAGGCTTATTTTTTTTCTTTTTCATATCAATCCAGAGAAGCATTTATTGAAGTACGTGGCTTTATTACATAATTGTAATAAAGAGGTACTGTTGACAAGTGACAATACAAATTTTAAGATTTGGTCGTTTTGTAAGGGCTTGAAATTCGTCCTAATTGATTGGCCATGAGAAAAAGGAAGGATCGTCGAGGGACGAGGAGGGAGAGAGCAAGGATAATGAGTTACCATTTCAGAGAAGTATTTCAAAATGCAAACCAACAAGGAATATCTCTAGGAATATCTCGAGATAGTTAACTCAAATAGTGTGCTTTATAGGTAGCTATATTTTGTGTAGTAAGTATTTTGCCTTATGGTTTACCACTAATGCAAAGTCATTCAGAATGAAGAGGATTTCAGTGTCTACTCACAAAAAAAATCAAAATACAATTTGTTTGTATTTATTTGCCATAAAAATGTCTTAAATGCATTGCAGTTTAATCAAAGTAAACCAAACCCGACAAACATTTTTTAATTTAAGCCCGAACCCGGCACGAGTCTCTTTGTAAGAGGATTAGGAGAGCCCCCCTCAGAAGAAGTGATTGCAACAATGCTCCTCTGTCTTGTTTGCTAAGTTATCAAGGTATCTATAACATGTTCTATAATCAAACTTTCCGAAACTAATAAGGACATCAGGTTTGCAGTTGATGATATTCATGTTGAAGGTTAGGTTTGCGGAACACAAGGAAACAACTATAATTGTTGCACGGGTCGTAAGTTTGACCATAACCTTTTGTCTTGCGTAACTGCAGTGAAAATATTTACTGATTATTTATCGTGCGAACTTTCTAGCATGCTTTTGTTTAGGAAGGATGCTCATTAATTACTTCATGCACATGATCATAAATAATTTATAATGTATTCATAAACGTGCTATGCTACGAAACAGTTCATTCAGGGCTATTCTGTAGTGTTTTGTAGCGATTTAACAAATTGTAAAAGCCACAAATATTTGTTAAGCGCTATTTATCATTCCGTAACTTCCTAACAATTTTGTTCATAAACATTTGATTGTTGAACGAAATAGACGTCATTTTAATGCTGCTGTAAGAGGAGTTTATGATAAAGTAATGTTTCAACTATTAAATTCTTATTTATGGGTTTTAGCTTATGTTATGAATTTATGCTCTTGTAGGCAGTGTTCCGTGCGATATGATGCTTCCAATACACCTAGTTTTTAAGAGACAAATTTTACTAGCAAAATAAATGGTGTATAATAAAAGGTAAGAAAAGAAATTTAGGTTAAAGTGGTAATAAATGTTGTGTTGATTTGCTTCGTTCACGAATATGTTTTTCATTTTGACTTTCTCTACACGTACTATGTATATAGTGTATAGCGAAAGTATTGTATTCTATCCAAAATTTTCATAACGAGATCTAACTGAAAATACATGTTTTGAAACCCCCTGTATCCAAAAAATCATTTTTACAACACTGTCCGCGCGTGTGTGTGAATGTGTATCTGTGGGTAGCATCGCTCAAAAACGAAAATACCGTGGTATTTAAGTTTGGTATCTTCCAAGGATGCGACAGGAAAATTTTCAAGAAAATCCTCCCACCCCAATGTTCGTTTTCTCAAAAATGACTCCAACGATTTTGATTAAAATACTTTATGTTTAAGATGTTTTTATACCAAAATGTATATCTTGGATTTTCTAGGAATAGCCTCTAAAGACCTCTTCATTCTGGATACTTTTTCTATAAATGACAAACCGTAAGAGGTATACAATATATTTATTTCGATTATCGTGAAGAAGATAGAAGAATAAGCTTTTTAACAATTTGTAGAGAAAGTCATTTAAATGGAACGCATCATATTTGTAAGATTCGGAACTGAGCACTTTTGGGGATTCTTAAGTTTTTGTCCCCAGAATCATTTTAAGAGAATTTACTACATGCTAAAGTAAGCGGCTAACATAAAGCTATTTACCCGATTTTCATAATCATAGAAAATGTAGTGTTGGGAAGAGCATATCTAATACAAGGCAGTGAGTTTGGTTTTAAAATGAATTTAAAACTGAAGTCTTTATCTTTCGTTCTGAATTTTAGCTCAGGCATGTCCAAAGGTAACTTGCGTAACTTGCGAGGTACTGACGTCAAAACTCATTTCCCCGAATTTATTCAATGTGGGAAAATGTTTATTAAATAATTGTTTATCAAATTATTAAATATTTTCCTAAAGATTCATTTTCCATAAGTACATACATTTGCGTGCAAAGTATCTCTAAAATGAACTGCATCAAAAACTAGCATCGCCGTGGACTACGCGACGATAATTAGGTTCATCTATTGAGAATCTGTACATTATCCTTAGCAGCAGACATTAATGGACTCGTGAAAGTAAAGCACATCATCGAAGTAAAAAAAAAAAAAATCTGATGTGTTCCATTCACATGTCTTTCTCTACATCTCTGCAACAAATTATTGTTAATTCAATTTACTTTATACTAATCGAGAAAAAATAGCAGAAATAGCCTCATCACTTGCTTCCTTGTAAGTAGGAGCGAAATAAGGGAGTGCCATCGCTTAAAGTGATACTCAAAAGCTGGTTGCAAGTTCCTTTGTTTGTATGGACACGAGTTGACAAATTCCTGTATGAGAAAAGTACAAGGTTTTCAAAGCTCAAACCAAAAACAAGGAATATCTCAAAAACGATTAACTCCACGAAAAAAAAAAGTATATAACATAAATTGTGTGTTGTAATGTGCTGTACATTTTTTGTGTGGTAGGTTTTTAGATCTTACGATTTAGCAGGTATGCAAAATTTCGTAAAATTCATCCAGAATAAAGTAATCTTCAGAGGCTATTCGCAGAGAATTCAAGATATACATTTTATTTGTCAGGTAAATATCTTTAATATACGATATTTTAATCAAAATCCTTAGAGCAATTTTTAAGAAAATCAAAATTTTCGAAAATAATTCCATGTAAAGGGTAGTTTGGGGTGGGGGGATTTTTCTCAAAATCTTCGTGAGCATCCCTGGAAGATACTAAACTTAAATACCAAGTTTGGTGTTTTACCAACTTTTCGTTTTTGAGATATGTGTTCACAGACACACACACACACACACACACACACACACACACGGACCTTTTTCGGAAAATGCTTTTTTTTGGATATAGGGGACCCTAAAACATATATTTCCGGTGAAATCTCGGTATCGAATTTTTCTGTGGAGTGCAATACCTTCTTTATACACTATATACATAGTACGTAAAGAGAGAGTAACAAGACATTAGATTACAACAAACGCTTCATTACGTCGCATAGGAACATACTCCAATTCTTCACATGGAGTGGAGGAATTGCTGCTGCTTCCCCTTTGCCCCTTTAATTTGATTCAGCCTGACCTACCGCTTAATGCCATGGTCTCTTATTATAGAATTATATTAAATACAGCATTTAAATGCGCATTTTTAGTATAATGTTTCTTTCTTTAACAGGTGCTTGGTTCTGTAAATCAAGGTTTGGGCCTAGGCGCTTCAGAATGTTGACCTTCAGGTCAGAAGTTACTCGGAGATAAAAGGTAAGAATCACTTCCTTGGCATATGGGTATTCCTGAGTTTTGTAATTACATAAGTTGACACTTTTAATTATAAATTACAAAAATAAATATGTAAAATGCTAAAAAAAAAAAAAAAAAAAATTATCTGCAATTGGTATTTGTAATTGTAATAGTTATATCAGAATGTGGAACAATGTTTACAATTAAAGTATGCGTTTTTACTTTCTCTAGCCCCATATGTACAATGTACATAGGGATAGAGAAGTATTGTATTCCACCCAAAAATTCGATACCGAGATTTTACCGGAAATACATGTTTTAGCACCTCCTGTATCCAAAAAAAACATTTTCAGAAAAAGGTCCGCGTGTGTGTGTGTGTCCGTGTGTCGGTGAACACGATAACTCAAAAACAAAAAGTAGCTAAAATACCAAAGTTGGTATTTAAGTTTAGTATCTTCCAGGGATGCGACACGAAGATTTTGAAAAAATCCCCCCACCCCAAACTACCCTTTACGTGGAACTTTTTTCTAAAATTTTGATTTTATTAAAAATGGCAAATGATTTTGATTAAAATATATATTAAAGATATTTACCTAACAAATAAAATATATATCTTGAATTTTCTGGGAATAGCTTCTGAAGACCTGTTTATTCTGGATGAATTTTGCTTAATTTGGCATAACTAGTAAACCGTAAGAGATAGACAAAAACTTATTATACAAACAATTTAGGTCTTTTTAAAATACGCAAGTTATGTCATATACATTTTTCTCGTGGAGCTTACCGTTTTCGAGGTATTCATTGTTATTAGTTTCAGTTGTGAAATACTTATACTTTCTCAGACGGGAGTGTCCGTTTTTCGTTTGTTCTACTCCTGACCAAGAAAAGAAGCGATTTGTAATGACAATCGCATAATGACAGCTTTTAAAACATTTGACTATTGGTTTAGCCTAGTGTATTCCCTTATTTTCTTGCTACTTATACAGAACTAAATAATAAGAACATTGTGCTAATGAGTACGTCGATTAGCAAGGTGCAGAAAGAAGAAGAATCTTAAGTATGAAGTTTGTATAACAGCTTGAGAAAGTCATGTGAGTGTAACACATCAGATTTTTACTTTCTCTATACGTACTATGTACACTCCACCAAAATACTCGATACCGAGATTTCACCGGAAATATATGTTTTAGGGTCCCCTGTATCGAAAAAAAGTATTTTCAGAAAAAGGTCCATGTGTGTGTGTGTCCGTCCCCGTGTCAGTGTGTCCGTGAGTCTGTGAACCCGATAGCTCAAAAACGAAAAGTCGGTAAAATACCAAAATTGGTATTTAAGTTTAGTATCTTCCAGAGATACGACACGAAAATTTTGAGAAAAATCCCCCTACCCCAAACTACCCTTTATATGCAACTTTTTTCGAAAATTTTGATTTTATAAAAAATGGCTCTAACGATTTTAATTAAAATATCGCATATTAAAGATGCCTGGCAAATGAAATGAATATTTTGAATTTTGTGGGAATAGCCTCTAAAGACTACTTTATTCTGGGTCAATTTTACGGAATCTTGCATAACTGCTAAACCATAAGAGATGGGCAAAACTTGCCGCACAACAAATGTAGAACACTTTAAAGCACACAATTTATGTTATATACATTTTTTTCGTGCAGTTGATTGTTTTGGAGATATTCCTTGTTTTTGGTTTCAGCTATAAAGAACTTATACTTTTCTCATACAGGACTTTGTGTCCATACAAACAAAGGAACTTCAGTCACATAGCAACCAGCTTTTGCCTACCACTTTAACCTATGGTACTCCCTTATTTCGCTTCTACTTACAAGGAAGCAAGTAATAAGATTGCTAATATTTTCTCGATTAGCAGGAAGTAAATAGGAGCATACGCTTTTTAAAAATAATTTATTGCAGAGATGTAGAGAAAGTCATGTGAATGGAACATCAGATTTTTTTTATTTGTGATGCTTTAGGCATATCTTATGGTAGGTTTAAGGAAAATAAAGCCAAACTTGGATTAAATGAAATTGTAAAGTGGTACTTCTAGGCCGAAATATATAAGTGTGCAAAACTTTGTATAGATACAGCTAAGATTATGGATTTATATGCAAAGGATCGCAAATTAGTAAGTAGGAATTTCTTCTGATTTTAAGGGGACAAATCTGTGAAATGCTCAAATTCAATATTTCTTAAGCTTAATTTATTTTTTTACCATATACCTCTATTGTTATGTTAACTAATTCTGAAATTTTGAGACAAATGCATTAAGTAATGTTTGAGAAGTAACAAAAAACAAACAAACAAACAAAAACAACAGGTTGTTTTTAACTGTTCACTTTACAAGATGTAGTAACAAATCTTCATATTTATATTCTAGAAATATAACTTTTTTAAATTATCGCATGGGTTTCAAATTGATTAAATGTTACTGCAGTAAAAGGTATGATAAATTATTGTTTCATACCTTTTCATTATTTCTATGGCATATTTAATTTTATTTAATACAAATACATATTAATTTTACTTACTTAGAAAATAAATTGGATAATTTTGTTTTATTGTGATATTAATATTTTTTGGTAGAAAAATCAAACTGGTTGGTTGAAATGTGCACCGCAAGGAGCATTTTGATCATTAACATGCGTTAGAAAATGCATCTAGAAAAACACGTCTTTTAATATTTAAAATATCATTGATACCACGATTTAAAAAGATTAAAAACTTCTATTTAAAAGGCCACCCAACAAGTGCTTTAATTTGTAAGTGGCTGAAAATAATTTCAGCACATTAATCTACAGGATACACCGTATATTAATGTGTTAAATTCCAAAAATCGGCATTTTTCACAGGCTTGGTCTCCTTAAAAACAAGTACACCATGTGTTTTTCAAAGTCACACCAAACATCTCTATAAAGAAATCAGAGAGAATTTTGATATGAACACAATGCAATTACTTCCCGCAGAATTAACATTTTATGTAGCATTTCCCTTATATCACTTTTGCTGGAGGACATTGAAGAGCCATATATTCTAACTAGGCTAAAAAAAAATTTATTATGCTCATTTTCAGTGAAAATTATTTCTCTAAAACATCCACAGACGTAATATTAATATGTCCAGAATTGAAATCCGCTAGATTGACGAGGTTTTGACTTCTTGGATCACTTGGGTTTTAGTTTCACAGATCCTTCGGTTACGCTTTGCGGTTTAGGGTCCTAAAAGTATATAATAGATCAGTAATTAACTACATATAGCTCTAATGTCGAAATAACAAAAGCATCAACTCTGGATTACGTATGGAAATAATATTTCAGTTAGTAGCATGAAGAGCCCCAAAGTTTGGAAGTTGTAACAAATGTGTATCGGAAGAACAGGGTTTTTCAGTTGTGAATGAATTATTAAAATGTGTTGACTCAATGAGCACTTTAAATGTTACGCGTTTTCTCCATATTACTATACACCATGTTCTATCTGGGTACAAAATACGCCTTAAAATGTAAATTAGCAATTTCAATGCTGATTTATTTTATGAGCATTGATTGGCAATACGTAAAAAAAGCGATGTCCATATAAGAACACAAATCTAGATAGCACCAGTAAGAAGTAGTAATCTGTGAACTGTGAAGCCACAAGTACATACTAAGGTTCAAGAAATCTGAAGCAACGCCCTGTTGCATAGCATCGTGCATGTCTACGATGTTTACACCTATGTGACATCGCACCAAGGACAAAGCAAGCTTAACGTTCTTTTTTTTTTTTTTTTTATACACTGCCAAGTACGTAGTGAAACCGTTTGAACCGCCAACTGCTGCGGCTGAAACAAGTGGGCGATCATTGGCATTCCTTTCTCTGGTGTAGGGGACACCTGCGTGAGGCTGCGTGCACACGTGCAATACTCGAGAAATTTCAAGCGATCTCAATACAAAGTGTGGGGAAAAATGCTACATTCACATAATGTTTCTCTATCTGTCTGTGGACAGCATAGCTTAAAAACGAAAAGGCCGTTAAATACCAAACTTGGTATTTAGGTTTAGTGTCTTCCAAGGATACGACACGAAGATTTGAAGAAAATCCCCCCCCCCCACCACAAACTACTCTTTACATGGAAAAATGTTCGAAATTTTTATTTGCTTAAAAATAGCGCTAACGATTTTAATTAAAATCCCGTATATTAAAGCTATTAACATCCCAAACAAAATGTATATCTTGAATTTTCTGGGAATAGCCTCTAAAGACCTGTTTATTGTGGATGAATTTGGGCGAATTTTGTTTAACTGCTAAACCGTAATAGATAAACAAAACTTACTACACAAAAAATGTAGATCTCATCAAAACACACAATTTATATCCTTTTCGTTTTCGTTGTGGAGGTAACCGTTTCTGAGATATTCCTTGTTATTGGTTTCAATTGTGAAGCACTTACACTTTTCTCAAACAGGAAGTGTCCGTTTTTCTTTTGTTGTACTCCTGACCAAGCAAAGAAGTGATTTGCAATGAGATTCGCATAACGAAAATTTTAAAACATTTGACTGATTTGACCATCACTTTAGCCTAGTGTATTCCCTTAGTTCCCTTCTACTTATAAGGAACTAAGTAATAAGAACATTCTGCTACTGTTTATGTTTATCTCGATTTGCATTATATAGAAAGAAGAATAATCTTTTGTATGAAGTTTATAGAGCAGCTAGAGAAAGTCATGTGAGTGTATCACACATTTTTTATAACTCATGTTAATGGAGCTGAACGTTTGCAGAAATAACTTCAATACACATTTGGCTGAAGCTAAAAGGGTTATAGACTGAAGCAATTGCCACATATTTAAAAGCAAGTTGCTAAATGACCATCAATTGCCTTAGGACGCATTCACTATGAAAATTAAGTGTAAGCATAAAGTACACTTAGAAGCTAGAACAGAAGAACTAGTCAGCCACAATACGAATGCATTTGAAGGATGCCCCTGTTTTGTTGACAATGCGTAACGGCAAAGCTTACGATCCGAGAGAAATGATAACAGAAATGCCGGTTCCAGTGGCCGTGGTCGTTAGCGCGTTTGACGTTGGCGCTCTACCGCGAAAGAGCCACAAGATCGAATCCCGCTAAGGCAAGGGGATGTTTAGTGTTGTATGTTTCTATGTTTGTATTTTATGTAAGTCATTCTCACCTGATGGCCAATTAGGTTAAGCCTGAAGTCCAATTAAAAGAAAAAATAGAAATATACAATTGAACTAAGAAAATATCTGTATTTGTTAATGAATAATCAAATGAAAAATATGCCTAGCCCATTTTCGCAGATTTGCTTTTAGAATCACAGTCACAATCTTTGACTACTAATAGGAAATCGGGAAGCCCAAATATTGTTGATTTTTCATAAAAAGTTACAAATATAAAAATGAAATACTTTTGCAATTGCATTTTAAAATATCAAGGTACAATTTATAGCCTCCAAATTTGGCAAAGAACCACTGACGTTGGCAACCCTGTTCATATCCTGGCTGTCTAGTGTTATCTGGAACAGTTTACAATGGATCACATAAATATTAAAAAAAAAAAAAACATTGAATTAAACGTAAACTTAGAAGCTGCAAGGAACAGGCTATCAAACATAAAAAACTAGAAACTTGGTAGTTAAGTTTAGAATCTTCCACGGATGCTACACGTAGATTTTAAGAAAAATACCCCCACCCCAAACTACCCTTTACGTGGAACTTTTTTCGAAAATTTTGATTTTCTAAAAAGTGATTTTGATTAAAATATCGTATATTAAAGATATTTACCTGACAAATAAAATGTACATTTTTAATTTTCTGAGAATAGCCTCTGAAGACTACTTTAGTCTGGGTCAATTTTACGGAATCTTGCATAACTGCTAAACCGTAAGAGATGGACAAAAACTTACCACACAACAAATGTAGAGCACTTTAAAGCACACAATTTATGTTTTATACATTTTTTCGTGGAGTTGATTATTTTTTAGATATTCCTTGTTTTTGGTTTCAGCTATAAAAAAAACATACTTTTCTCATACCGGACTTTGTGAACTCATGTCCATACAAACAAAGGAACTTCAGTCACATAGCAACCAGCTTTTAATTATCACTTTAACCTATGCTACTCCCTTATTTCGCTTCTACTAACAAGAAAACAAGTAATAAGACTGTTTCTGCTAATTTTTTGGCGATTAAATGAAGTAAATAGAATAATTTGTTGCAGTGATACAGAGAAAGTCATGTGAATTGAACACATCAGATTTTTAAAGAAATTATGTTGTACATTTTTTTTTCTGTAGTGAGCGTATTCTATCTCTTGTTGTTTACAGTTATGACAAACCATAAAAAATGCCTTCTGAATGAACAGTGGCTTCAGAGATTGTTTCCGGAAAGTCAAGAAGTACATTTTGTTATATAAATGTCTTTAGTGTGTGGCATTCTAATAAAAGTTATTACCATTTTTTGAGAAAATAAAGGTAATGTTTTTCATGTAAAGGATAATTTTTGGGTGAGGGAATTTTCTTGAAAATCTTGTCGCGATTTTGAAAGATGTTGAACTTAAATGCCAAGCTTGGTATTTATTCATTTCTTTTAGTAGTGCTATAGCTTTCAAAAATATTTTTTCTCACTTTTTTGTATTCAGGGGGTCTCAAACATTCATTTGCTGTGATATCTCAATATAATATTTTTGGGTGAAATGTAATACCTGCTCTAAGTATCTACGAAAAAGAGAAATTAAAAATATTCATTTGAAACCGACGCAGCTATAAGTAGACAATTTTCCTTGTATGGGGAGGAGACCAATGGCGTTATCGACCGACAATAACGAAGGTGTTTTAGGTACACTCGTTACTGCCTATTATTTTAGCTCGCTTTGTCCGTCTATAAGTACGCATGTAATAACGCGCGAACACTGCAGTAGAGGGGTTGGGGTTTATATAGAAGAATTTAAAGACATTTTTTCAACGCATTAAAAATTAGGCTCAAATCGATACAAAATAAGGGTGGGTACTTTAGATGATGAGCTTCCCAGATATTTTCAACTTTTAGGCGAACTATTGCACACAAAGAGACTTTCTACAGTATGCATCGACACACGTTTCTTTACACATAACAATATAACATTCTTATTCGTCTCCAAAAAATTCTATCAGTCAAAATAATGTAAAGAAAATTCTCGTTTTTGATCATCTGTTCTGGCAGCTTTTAGGATTCTTCAATTTATTATTTACAAACATAGGTGTGTCAATTTTTCAACCTTTGCCTTTCATCTATTAACATTTTTATTTTACATAAATAAAGTGTTACTTTTGAAGCTCTGTGAATCGCAAAACCTCACCGTTCTCTTTGGGGGAGGTAATATATAACAAATAGCACACAACTGTTCGACAGTCCTCCATTCTTTTATTATAACTCACATTCTAGAGCAAAGGATCCACATATCCAGCAAAGTGCCAATAGCTTTAGTGGGTGTCTGCATTAGCGTTGTGTATAAATAAACATACGTATTATCTGTTCGAAGCTATGGATAACGGCGAGTGAAAGATATACATTATGGAGACCACTTACAGCTTACTCTGAAGTAAAAATAAACATAGACTGATATATAGGATTGCTGTCAACTTTGATGTATTCTTCTTACAACAACAGTTTATAAAACACTTCAGAAAATTTATACCTAGAACAAATCTCCCTTGTTTGGTATTGCATTTATCAAACAAATAAATGTGATCCAATAACGTAATTATAGAATTAATTATTGTGTTAGTGTCAAAATTTTCACAGTGGACTTCTGCGGCTGATTGAAGAATATGATTTAAAAATCTGATGTGTTCCATTCACATGACTTTCTCTATATCTCTGCAATAAATTATTTTTAAAAAGCTTAAGCTTCTACTTACTTCCTGATAATCGAGAAAAAATTAGCAGAAATAGTCATATTTAATAGTAAGTAGAAGCGAAATATGGGAGTACATGTTAAAGTGATAGTCAAAAGCTGGTTGCTATGTGACTGAAGTTCCTTTGTTTGTATGGGCACGAGTTCACAAAGTCCTGTATGAGAAAAATATAAGTTTTTATAGCTTAAACCAAAAACAATCAACTCCACGAAAAAAAATGTATAGGTATGACATAAATTGTGTATTTTTATGTGCTCTACATTTTTTGTGTGGTAAGTTTTTGTCTCTCTCTTACGGTTTAGCACTAAAGCAAAATTCCGTAAAATTCACTCAGAATAAAGTAGTCTTCAGAGGCTATTCCCAGAAAATTCAAGATATATATTTTATTTGTCAGGTATACAACTTTAATATACGATATTATAATCAAAATCGTTAGAGCCATTTTTCAGAAAATCAAAATTTACGAAAAAAAGTTCCATGTAAAGGGTAGTTTGGGGTGGGGGGATTTTTCTCAAAATCTTCGTGTCGCACCCCTGGAAGATACTAAACTTAAATACCAAGTTTGGTATTTTACCGACTTTTCGTTTTGGAGACACACTGACACACGGACACACTCACACACACATATACACACGGACCTTTTTCTGAAAATACTTTTTTTTTGGATACAGGGGACCCTAAAACATATATTTCCGGTGAAATCTCGGTATCGAATTTTTTGGTGGAGTGCAATACCTTCTAGTGCGTATAGAGAAAGTAAAAAGTGGCTATTATGAATGAAAAGGTTTTCTCCCATGAATTGTATTTAAAAACTTTGCTGTAGGTATTTTGTGAGTAAATTCAATCATTTATTTGCATGTTGATTTAAACTTCTCTTCAGAGCCACAGCTTAGATTTCAATATGTACTCTTCAATTTACATTCTTGGTGCAGTAATATACTTATTAATATATTTACTCTATCTAGCTAGAGAAGAATATTATATTCCACCCAAAAATTCGATGCCGATATTTCACCGGAAATATATGTTTTGAGGTTCCCTGAGTCCGAAAAAAAACATTTTTAGAAAAAAGGTCCGTCTGTGTCTGTCTGTGCACAGCATAGCTCAAACATGAAAGGACCGTTAAATACTACTCGAAGATTTTAAAGAAAATCCCACCACCACAAACTACGCTTTACATGGAAAAATGTTGAAAATGTTATTTTTCTCAAAAATGACTAACGATTTTGGTTAAAATACTATATATTAAAGATATTTACATCACAAATAAAATGTATATTTTGAATTTTCTGAGAACAACCTCTGATGATCTCTTTGTTCTGGATGATTTTTGCAGAATTTTGTATAACGCTTAAATTGTAATAGATAAAACTTTACTACACAGAAGATGTAGATCTCCTTAAAGCAGGTGCCGTCCGAGGTATAATGATCACCATGCTAGTTTTATATACCCAAGGTCACGGGTTCAAACCCAGCGGAGGTCGATGGATTTTTTCGGGCCTAAAAATCCTTAACATGACTTCCTTACGAAGGGAAGTAAAACTGCTGGTCCCGTGCCGTAGGTTTACCGAACGTAAAAGAACCTCGAGCCTCATAAAGGAGCCTCTGAGAAAAATTAATGTCTTTCACGCCCAATATAGAATGGGACGCTGAGAACCACAGAAGTTAATAATAAAACTCATGTCGTTTTCATTTCTTTAAAACACATAATTTTAAATCATATACATTTCTCTTGTAGAGTTGACTGTTTTCGAGATATTCCTTGCTATTGCTTGCAATTTTAAGCTATATTTTCTCAAACGACACCACGCAAAGCGAACCGAACCTCCATTGTATCACATAGTGATGAGCTTTTAAAAGATTTTACTATGGCTTTAGCCTTTTTCCTTCTGCTTACAAGGAAGCAAGTAATTAGATCTACTTACAAGGAAGCAAGTAATAAGACCAGTTCTGCAAATGTTTATTTCGATTAGCATGAAGTACATAAAAGGATAATCTTTTGTAAGAATAGTTTGTACATGCAACAGCTAGAGAAAGTTATTTTCAATCTGCGCTCTCTTTCAATGTTTATTAGTTTATCTATTAGCAGGTACTGAACGAGGCCAGGCAGTGAGCAATGCTAGATAGTGCAACACGTTTCGAAATGGGCCGTAGAGACCACACCTACTCTATCACGTCATAGTTATACTCTGTGTGCACTGAACCTCAATCGGTAATTTCGTGACCCCCAGACTAAGATGTAGTTATAATGTACAATCTGAATGAAAAAGTTATGGAATATAAAACTAAGTGTTCAAATAATGAATATACATTGGCTACCGTTCCGTTTTAAGCATTATAAACCACTAGGAAAAAGAAATATTGTAAGACCAAACAGGAACATGAGTAGTTGCTGAACATAAATGAATAATGCATGAAAGAAGAACAAGAAGTAGTGTTTACTTGACTAATGTGTAATATGGTTAGTTTGTGAATTGTTGGAGAAAATCATGTGAATGTAAATATCAATTACCGGCAATATTTGATGGAGTACAATGCCTTGTCTATCTTCTCTATATTGGTGATAAAGAAAATAAACTGTTCTTATTGTAACACATCATTGTTTCAGATCCTGTTTAATATATTTTATTGTAGTGCTGTAGCACAATTTTATCTCTCGTCGCTTCGACGCTCGCTTGACTGTTTCGGCTGTCTCTTTAATTCAACTGTACGCTCCGAAGTCATTGTCGAGACAACTCTGCGAACCAGAAGCAAGAATAGGTCGCCCATGATTACTTGGACGGAGGGTAAATTGTCACGGTACCTATCCGTTTTTCTTACTGATTTACCCTGCGATATAATAGTAATCATTTGGCAAGCTGAGAAGAGGTTGTTTGTTTCCCTTAGTGCTATTGGCGCAGATCGATAGTGCCGTCTGGGATGATCACCCATCCAAGAAGTGACGAGTCCGATGCTGCTGAACTTAGCTAGACGCATGCGGACTGTGAAGTAAAGCTGTTCCATCTAGCGGAGAAACGAGGGAATAGTGGGTGTCAAAAGTGGGAATAGCCAAGGAAGCATCGGGTCGGTAGACGGCCGGGTGGTCACCCTCCAAGCCGTGACCAAACCCGATGTTGCTTATCTTGGCACAGCCAGCTTCGCTTATATACCACTCTTCCATAAGTCATTATTGTACTATAAATTAAACACATGTGTTTATACCCAGTATAAACCAGCTGCTAGCGCCCTCTTATATTTGCGCACACCTGCAACAATAAGCTATAAACGATGGAAACAAACAGTTCACACATGTGTAGCAATTCAGGGTGGCAAGGTTATTGGCGCGTACATTTGGCGCAGTATCACACTGCATATTTTTAACAGTCGAAAACATAGAAATAAATTCGTAAGACTTGAGGTTTTGTCTTGTGCACGTGTTGTTTGTGCGTACGAGTCATAAACAAATCCCATTCATTTCCTTCTCTTTTAAAGGCTAGAAAGTTCCGCGAAGTTCAAGGCGATGTCTTAGAAACGCTTAAATCGCCCGAAGAACCATTCAATGCCGTCATAATCAGCTTTCTCTGAACCTCGTGGGATGAGTCACGGCTAATAAAATGCTTGTGAAATCATCTCACTGTTTTTAATTTTTATCTTAATTGGTTGCTGATATTTAAAAGCGTAAGTTTCATGGTAAGCTCAACATGTTGACGTCAAATAAATGGTTTTATGTTTCTTACCTGCCTTGAGTGTCGTAAAAGTAGTTTTGAAAGAGCATTGCTTTCTTACTATGCTTTAAGGCGGTGGGTGGTAAGTACGCGTGTGCATGGGCCTTTTTACTTTCTCTAGCTCTTATGTACACTTTACATATTGGATATAGAAGATATTGTATTCCACCCAGAAATTCGATACCAAAGTGTCACTGGAAATAAGTTTTTGAGGTCCCCTGAGTATAAAAAATCATTAAATTCTAAACTGGGTGTTGAAGTTCAGTATCTTCTAAGGATGCAACATGGATATTTTAAGACCCAACTAGCCTTTACAAGCAACAGTTTTCGAAGATTTTTATTTTCTTAAAAATGGCTCTAACGGTTTTGATTAAAATGCCGTATATTAAAGATATTCACATCACAAATAAAATGTAGGTATATTTTGAATATTCTGAGAATAGCCTCTGAAGAGCTCTTTATTATGGTTGAGTTTTGCAGAATTTTCCATAACAGTTAAACTGTAAGGGATAGACAAAAACTTACAACACAATAAATGTAAATCTCGATAAAACACATATGTCATATACGTTTCTCTTGTAGAGTTGACCGCTTTCCAGATATTCGTTGTTATTGGTTTCAGTTTTAAACTAATTAGCAATTAACTTTCCTCAAACGGGATAATGCAAAGCGAACCGAACCTCAATTGCTTCACATAGCGACCAGCTAAAGATTTGAGTGTCGCTTTAGCCTAATGTACTCCCTTGTTTCCTTTCTACTTATAAGGAAGCAAGTAAAAACACCAATTCTGCTAATGTTTAGTGGATTAGCATGACGTAGATCGCCTCAAAGGTCAGAACAAATTCTAGTTTCTGTTTGAGGATAGGCCATTCCTCTCTCTCTCTCTCTCTCTCTCTCTCTCTCTCTCTCTCTCTCTGAACTACTGGTTAAGAGAGGACCACCGCAATGTACTAAAATGCACACTGATAGCATGAGGAAGTCCATCAGGTACATAACTGAATATGCACAATATTCCAAATACAGAGAGCAGTACAACCTTTTCTCAGCTGTACACAGCAGAGCTTTGTTGGAACTTATTAACGCAATAAACCTCATAAGCTTCATGATATTCACTGATCTTATCCAACGCATATAAAGAAGAAAGAGAAAATCTGCTATAGTCACATGTAAACCTCAAAACAAAAAAAACACACAGGCAATTGCGAACTAATTCACTATAAATATGTATTAAATTAACTTACTTCAACATAGTTTTCAATTCGAAGGTCGAGTAATGACCAGGGCGGAACTTTGGGAGAGACCACAACCCGACCGCGCCGTTCAGGCAAGGATGATACCACGGTGATGTCATTTCCCTTCCGTGGGATGGTGATGGTGAAGGGACACACACTTGGTCCTCTCAGCCGGCAAAAAATTTCCTCACCGGTACCAGAAATTGAATCCGGGTCCCCCGAACCAGAAGTAGGCCACTACCACTGCGCAAACGGATGAACAGATAGACATATATTGCCAAACATATAACAGTATATATACTGTTTAGTTGTTATAAAATTAAATATATTTACCGATCCTTAACTGGTTAAGTCATCGCACGAATTAAATGGGTGAAATGATGTTTCCGGGATCCATTTAGTTTAAAGTTACTTGATGTTTATCTTTTCAGGACAAGGGAAACCCCCGAAAAATATCCGGATAACTCACCTGACCGAGATGCGACATCCGAACTTCCTGAATGCAAGACATGCTAACCCCACACCATAGGGGTGGGCGTCAAATATTTATTTTAATACCAAAATATAATTAAAATATATTGATTGTGATTGAAAAGTCACTATTGCCATTCATGTACCTTGGTCTTGTCTCGCAATAAGACTCAAGTGACACTTTCATTCCTTATTTACAAAAAGAAAAAAATCTTGTTGCTCTCGAATTTATCCAGAGAAAAATTGTAGCTCGAGTTGTATTTAATAAGACTGTTTCATGAATATAATAACAACGATTAGCCTATATGGACAAGAAGAACAATATTCCTAAAATCCCATTTGTCTTGATGTATATTTGCGCCGAAATCACTACAACTTGATGTCCCTATCATAAATTTCAGTTCTCTTTGTATGTCTACATTCTATTATTATTGCTCAGTAAAACATGATTGCAATTAATATATCTATTGTAACTTCCTCCATTATGTACGAGAATATCACTGCACAATGATATTCAGAAAGAAAACAAATGCATATGGGTGTTATAAAAAGCGATTGAAATGCAGAGATGAGTTCCGATTGGTTGAAATTTTACGGATTGGCCACTTCCTACGATCACGTGTCATGGACAAAATAGTCTTCAGAAGACTCGATTGAACTCTTATATACGTGATACATTGAGGCTGATCGTCATTTATTTTCCTTTGGTAATAGATTCAACGTTGTTCTGACAGTTGAGCCCTCTTCTTTCTTGCCATGAAGCCATAGTGGTGATGGTTAGAAAACAAAAGACACTCTCTTAACACGCAGTGTGGCTGTCGGCCTGACTGAATCACAAAATTGCTACACGTTCACCGGGATAGGCTCAACTGCTCAAGTCACACTACACATATGGGATGAGTACACCAATCAAAACAAAAACAATTTGTCTTATGACTCACTCATCGTGATGCAGCACGAGTATGAAGCAGATGGCGTCACCACCCCAATCTTCGTCATTCCATTACCTACTCTAAATAATATCTGTAATTCAGTGACCGCATTACTGGTCTAGGCTAGACGAGGGTCGGTCTGTTGGCATCCGTGCCAAGTGTTTCATACGTCGTGGGCGAATACTGAAAGTGGCGGTTCAAATGGTTGGAGATTTATGTTACCTTCCCACCTATAGTACAGTGGCACTTCAACCTTATTTTCTTCCGTCCTGGCTTTAATGCTTAGAAATTCCTATGCCTGGTGATATATACTGGCTCCATATATACTGGAAACTTGGATAAACGGAAAATAAACCTCGGAACGGAGCTATTTTTTATATGTCAAATAATGCTATATACTCTAAACCATAAAACTATCTAATGGTATGATTTACAGAAAAAATTCCGTGAATAACCTAAAGCGGAGAAATATGAGTAATAATACATGTTAACTGAAAATTACAAGCATTAATTTTGAGCGCTACTGTACTTGCACCGAAGTGTTAAGACCGTGAATGTTGATACAGATGCAAAAAACGTTTTCTTGTGAAGAATTCGTAACATGCTCTGACGGAGTTATTCCTTATTGAAAACTTTGTTATTCAATTTTATTGAATTTTGTTTTGTCAATACAACCTTTTGTAAAATAGAAAACTGTGAAAGCGGAAAAGAAAGTTCCATTTTAGGTAAGTTGGCATTGCAATTGTCATTTTCTCACGTCAATAATATGACCAATAACAAACGGAAAGTCTTGATGGTATTGAAAAAGCTCTAGATAGCCAAGGATTATGATTTGTGCAAGCAACAACTAGGGGAGAACGTTTGAGGGATTGCAAGTAAATAGCGACATTACACTCGCTGCCCGCTCACAACTGGTGAGGCTACCGCTTCCGCCTCCTGTGTTTTATGTTCTCTGTTCAAAAACGGGTTTGTAGAGCACGCCTACAGGTAAATATGAAGTGAACTTAAGTCTTACGAACCCCAAATACGCTTTGTAGTAACAAAATATGTCCATGCCCAAATTACCCTACAATAAGTAAATATTTAAAAAAATGGAACAATTGTAATAAGTTGATGGACCAATATTAAGATTTAAATAACGGATCTATGCAGGCGCAAAAATTTTAAATCAGCTAACCAGAAGCTAACAAGACACAATGTACAAGTGATGAATTAATTTTAACCTTCTAATGCCTTTTACAAAATAGTTCATTTATTTCCAAACGCTTCTCTAGTGATCTCTGACCTTCGAGGGTAACTTCATTCCGTCAAGCGATGACTGGACCCATTTCTAAAGTGGAGACACCTAGCGGACAGTCCGTTACCTTCGATGATGAGAATGGCGGTGGTATGAGAGGACCTACAGATTTTACTGTGGGATCCGAACCATGCTGGGCCTTGGGGATAATTGACATGAGAAGTCAGTGTGCAGGCTTGAATAAAGCTACCTAAAATCGCCATCCCTAAGCCGCAATTCAAAGAACGAGATGCGTGAATGAAATTACTGTCCTACTCCGGCGCCGTTTTATAAACTTTTAAACAGCCTGAAAACCTTGGCATAAAACAAATATGACAACAAGTACTTTATAGTTCATTCGGGAACCACAGATCCATGCCCTAATCTACTTACTTGCTTATGGAAATATATTACAAATAATGCCTCTTTATGAAATACATGGTAATGATTATCAGTAGACCTTGGACTTGAGTACCTTGTCATTTCCTCGAGACCCGAAACACTTGCATATGTATTGACCACACCCCGCGTATCACGTCACGTCCATTCTCGACTCAGATATACTGGATAGGCAGTAAACTGTCAACAAGTAAAAAATCTGATGTGCTCCATTCACATGACTTTCTCTACATCTCTGCAACAAATTATTCCATTTACTTCATCTAATCGAGAAAAAATTAGCAGAAACAGTCTTATTACTTGCTTCCTTGTTAGTAGAAGCGAAATAAGGGAGTACAATAGGTTAAAGTGATAGTCAAAAGCTGGTTGCTATGTGACTGAAGTTCCTTTGTTTGTATAGACAAATTCCTGTATGAGAAAAGTATGTTCTTCAAATCTGAAGCCAAAAACAAGGAATATCTAAAAAAAAAAAAAAAAAAAAAAAAAAAAAAAAAAAACTGTCAACGAAAAAATGCAAATAACAAATTGTGTGTTTTAACGTGTTGTACATTTTTTGTGTGGTAAGTTTTTGTCCATCTCTTATGGTTTAGCAGTTATGCAAAATTCAGTAAAATTCATTCAGAATAAAGCAGTCTTTAGAGGCTATTCCCAGAAAATTCAAGATATATTTTATTTGTCAGGTTAATACCTTTAATATACTATATTTTAATCAAATCGTTAGAGCCATTTTTAAGAAAATCAAAATTTTCGAAAAAAGTTCCATGTAAAGGGTAGTTTGGGGTGGGGAGATTTTTTCTCCAAATCTTTGTGTCGCATCCCTGGAAGATACTAAACTTAAATACCAAGTTTGGTATTTTATCGACTTTTCGTTTTTAAGTTATCGTGTTCACAGACACACACACGGACCTTTTTTCTGAAAATGTATTTTTTTTTTTTTTTTTTTTTTTGATACAGGGGACCCTAAGACCATATATTTGCGGTGAAATCTCGGTATCGAATTTTTGGGTGGAGTGCAATACCTTCTCTATACATTATGTACATTGTACGTATAGAGAAAGTAAAAATCTGTCATTCACTTTTAGAGGTTAGAGAGTTATAAGAGGGAAAACCATATTCAGAAGCAAACACATACAAGTTGCTTAGATATGTGGATAATTTTGACGCTTTTTGCTATAAAAGGGATAAACCAGCATTTAGCAACGTATGTTATGCAGTTTAAGGGCCAGAAAAAGAGTTTCATCCACAATCACCAAAATTCTAAGCGACATATAAAAAGTAAAATTTGATGTGTTCCATTCACATGACTTTCTCTACCTCTCTGTAACAAATTATTGTCAATAAGATTACTCTTCTATCTACTTCATGCTAATCGAGATAAATATTAGCAGAAACAGTTTTATTAATTACTTCCTTATAGCTAGAAGGGAAATAAGGGGGATACACTAGGCTAAACCGACAGTCAAATGTGGTTGCTGTGGTATAGAAATCCCATTCTTTGCCTAGTCCGGTGTTGACAAGTTCCCTTATGAGAAGAGTATTATGTATTTTAAAACTGAATCATTAACAAGGAATGTCTAAGAACGATCAGCTCCAGTGGAAAAATGCACATAACATAAATTGTGTGTTTCAACGAGCTCTACACTTTTTGTGTAGAAGTTTTTGACTATCTCTTACGGTTTACCAGTTATGAAAAATTACGCAAAATTCTTTCGGAATAAATGTCTTCAGAGGCTATTCTCAGAATATTCAAGATATACATTTTATTTGTTATGTAAATGTCTTGAATATACAACACTTTAATCAAAATCGGTAGTCATTTTTGAGAAAATTAAAATTTTCGAAAAAATTTTCATGTAAAGGTTAGGGGGATTTTTTTGAAAATCTTCGTATCGCATCCTTGGAAGATACTGAACTTAAATACCAAGTTTGGTACTTAACGGACTTTACGTTTTTGAGCTAGGCTGTCCACACACACACACCCGGACCTTTTACTAGAAATGCTTTTTATGGATTCAGGAGATCCCAAAATATACATTTCCGGTAAACTTTCGGTATCGAATTTTTGGGCGCAATACAATACAAATGTAACTGTGGATCACAATCTAAGGGTTTAAAACCATCTACTTTTGATTCATGCAAATTCATTCAGTTTTTTTATTGTGATAGAACTGATGTATGTATAATAAAAATGGGGCTATAAAAGGAGACTGCTGTTTCGTTTGTATTCTGTGTAATATTAATGCTTGTACCAGGATATGGGACAGTGAAACTATATTGCAAAGAGTAGTGTTATGCAAATCAAGTAGCACCTTTATCTTTTGCACTATATCTACGTATACAACGGAAAAAAAATAGATTTTTAATTTCTCTACACGTACCATGTACATAGTGTACAGAGAAGGTATTGCACTCCAACCAAAAATTCGATACCGAGATTTCACCGGAAATATATGTTATAGGGCCCTCTGTATCAAAAAAAAAAAAAAAAAACATTTGTAGAAAAAGGTCCGTGTGTGTGTGTGTGAACGCGACAACTCAAAAACGAAAGGTCGGTAAAATACCAAACTTGGTATTTAAGTTTAGTATATGGATGCGACACGAAGATTTTGAGTAAAATCCTCCCAGCCCAAACCACCCTTTACGTGGAGAAAATTTCGAAAATTTTGATTTTTTCAAAAATGGCACCAACAATTTTGATTAAAATACCGTACATTACACATGTCTATACGGCGAATAAAATGTATATCTTGAATCTTATGGTAATAGCCTCTGAAGACCTCTTTATTCTCAATGAATTTTGCTGAATTTTGCATAACTGGTTAACCGTAAAAGATAGGCAAAAACTTACTATACAAAAAACATAGATCACGTTAAAACATACAATTTGTACATGTTTTTTCTTCTTGGAATTGGCCATTTCTGAGATATTCCTTGTTATTTGTTTTAGATTCAAAATACTTAAAATTTTACTCATATGGAAAGCTGTAAACTCCTGGCCCGGCATAGAAACCCATTTTAACCATATGGCAACGAGCTTTTAAAGGATTTGACTATCGTTTTAGCCGTGTATTCTCTTATTTTCATGCTACGCTACAAAGAAACAAGTAATTAAGTCAATTCATGCTAATGTTTATCTCGATTATCATAAAGTATACAGAAAAATGTGTTTTTAATAATAATTTGTTACAGCGATATGGAAAAAGTCATGTGAATGGAAAACCTAAGTTTTTTTTTTCTGTCTCTCCTAACCAAAGTCTTGGAATACAGCTAATGAAGTGCAGATACCTTGAAGGCGCACAATGAAGTCTGAGGTCTATCAGGATGCGGAAGATGGTTCCATCACTTAAAATGTTGTCTATTGTGCTTCTGGGAACCTCCAGTAGGAAAGGTGGAGCGAAAGACAAAAAGGGTAACCAGATCCGGGTAGGCATACAGCCGGGGTGGCTAACTTTTCCAGACACTGCATCCTGTCGTTGGCGGGACGCCCATAACTAATCGAGAGCCTCTTTGACGGCCCGTCACACACCGAAGCCACGGCTCAAAGCATACTTCGCCTCCATTGGTTTCGCCCGTTGTTCACTTGCTTGGTCATATAACCCTGAAGTATAAGGAGAATGAAATGTCTGGAAATTGAGGGACAGGAAAGAGCGTGGTAATATATAATCCACCCGAGGATACATCTACAACGGAAAACTGCGAAAACGTCCAAGGTGAGAGTAGCCGGCCCAAATGGGAATCGAACCCGGGACCTCCTGAACGAGAATCTCTTAACTTACACGGAGCCATCTCTCACAGTTAGTAAATATATAAATTAAAATCAATTACGGTATAAGAATGTTACACCAGTTTCGAATCGTGTTGACTATTGAAGTAGAAGCTGCTACATTTTTAGAATTTTGATGGGCATGCCTAAATATGAGCCAAAACTGAAAGAGAGCGCTCTCCCGCGCAGTTGGCCACCTACTCGGACAAAATTGCCAACTCGGCTATTCTGCATAATACGATCTTATCAGTGCTTCGACACTATTTAATGCTACACCGAGAGCAGTGCAAAAAATATTTGGGGGAATTTGCAATGAAAGCTGCTGACGAATTCTGGGTCGAACGAATTTGGGGTTTTGCAGTAATTTGGATTTTGTCCCCCTACAGTTTTCGTATTAAGTATTTAAACCAAAAAATCTAATGTCCTTCATATAACTTTCTCTTCCTCTCCTGCAACAAACCATTTGTACAAATTCATGAACAGGAGTAAAAGTGAACATCCCATTTAAAAAAGTCTATTGTGTTCCATTCACATGACTTTCTCTACATCTCTGCAACAAATTACTGTTTAAAACCTTATACTTCTATTTACTTCATTCTAATCGACAAAAAATAGCAGAAATAGTCTTATTACTTGCTTCCTTCTAAGTAGAAGCGAAATAACGGAATACCATAGGTTCAAGAAATAGTCAAACGCTGGTTGCTATGTGACTGAAGTTCCTTTGTTTGTATGGACAGGAGTTGACAACTTCCTGTATGAGAAAAGTATAAGTTTTTCAAAGCTGAAGCTAAAAACAAGGAATATCTCAAAAACTATAAACTCCACGAAAAAAAAAAATGTATATAACATAAATTGTGTGTTTTAACGTGCTCTACATTTTTTGTGTGGTAACCATCTCTTATGGTTTAGCAGTTATGTAAAATTTTGTAAAATTCATCCTGAATAAAGTAGACTTCAGAGGCTATTCCCAGAAAATTCAAGATATACATTTCATTTGTCAGGTAAATACATATATTTAATATAGCATATTTTAATCAAAATCATTAGAGCTATTTTTCAGATAATCAAAAGTTTCGAAAAAAGTTCCATGTAAAGGGTAGTTGGGGGTGGGGGGATTTTCTTGAAAATCTTAAATACCAAGTTTGGTATTTAACGGTCTTTTCATTTTTGAGCTATGCTGTCACAGACACACACACACGCACGCAAGTACACACACAGTCCTTTTTCCAAAACTGCTTTATCTTGTTTCAAGTGGACCCAAAACATGTATTTTCGGTGAAATCTCGGTATCGAATTTTTGGGTGCATTACAATACCTTTTCTATACACTATGTACATAGTATGTGTAAACAAAGTAAAAAAGTATATATTATCGAAAATGTAAACCAATAACAAGGAATATCTCGAAAATGAATAACTTCGCACACAAAAACAGATATTATGCTTACAATTGTATCTAACAGCCTGTGTTTGCTTTTAATGAGCTGTCCATTTTTTGTATAGGAATATTTTGTCTACCTCTTACGGTTTACCAGTTACCAAAACTCATTCAAAATGGGGGAACTTCAGAGGCTATTCCCAGAAAATTCAAGATATACATTTTATTTGTCATAAAGTATCTTAAACGTGGTATTTTAATCAAGCCGTTTGAGCCATTTTTAAGAAAATTAAAATTTTCGAAAAGTGTTCCATATAAAGCGTAGTTTGGGATGGGATTATCTTGAAAAACTTCGCGTCCCATCTTTAGAAGGTGCTGATTTAGATGCCGAAATTGGTATTTAACGGACTTGTCATTTTGAGCTATGAACACACATATACACACAAGAGTTTTTTCCTATTTTTTTTATTCAGGAGTCTCAAAAACATGTATTTCCTGTGAAATCTCAGTATCGAATATTTAGGTGGACTACAATACCTTCATATATAAGTACATATGTGCTATACCGAGCTAAGTGGCTCAGACATTTTGTCTGGCATTTATTCTTGAGGCCGATCTCTCTGATCGATGGGTTTTTTTCGGGTGTTTTCCCAGGTCACTAGATAAATGCTGGGGAAATTTCTTCGTTCCACCGAACTTCCTGCCCCATAATTTCATCCTCGTTTCATCCAACCGGTCTCTTTCAGGGTTGTAAGTGTCGGCGAGGACTACTGTGTTGGTGCCCTTCCGTGGTGGTGACTGCGCTCTGAATGCAGTTCTCGGCGGCCGGATGGCGTTGGAAGTTGTCTGTAGATGCAGGAGCGCGAGCTCCTAGTGCTCCCGCGTCAAGATGAAGAATTACTTGGAATATGTTAAGAGACCCTCCACAGTGGCGCTTCCTCCGCCGTCCGGTTTCGGCCCTTTGAAATTACTCTCATCTGATTCTATTTCCTTGAGGTCTGACGTACAATAAGCCAATGGCTGCAGTGCGGAATCTCCTCCGACATCACACACATATGCTAGAGAAGGTAAATGTGGATTTTTGAAATACTTGTTTTGAAGAACTCTTAATAAAAACATAATCTCTCAAAATCCAAGAGTGTGATGGTTACCTAATTCCGTGCCTTTCATTAATGCAATGTGTTTTTTTTAAAAAAAAAAAAAATCCTACGAGCTTAGCCACTCTCTCTCTCAAAATGACGGCTTCTCATTGAAAATTAAAACGAGAGGCAAACATTTACCTCAAGATCTCGCTCGATAAGTTACACAATCTATGTCCCCTCATACTTCCGAAAGATTCACTGATTTTGCCTCATTTTAAGTTGTACTTTTTCATAATGTGGCTTTCTGATGTCTCTCATGAACTCATTCAAGGGACTTGAACAACCCGGAATTCCAATCGTGGCTCGTAACATAAGAGAAATAAATGAACATTGCTCATGGTACAACCTTTATGGTTGACGTTTTTACTGTTGGTTGCACTGGTCAGTGTCAGCGTATCTAGTAAATTCAAAAAGGAGCCAGCAGGAGCTCCAGCCAAGAAAGAACTCCGGAATAAATAACAAGCGGAGGCGAATGCTTGCGTGTCATTGTAGAAACAAAGAACTAGCAACAAGTTTCTCGAAAAAGGAAGCTATAACATGTAATTAGTCATACTGCTCTTGTAAGAGTTTGCACGATATGCTCTACGCCTTTTCTGGGATCGTTTTCGTTCGCTAATAAGCTTTACTGTCGGATGCATGCACTTCACCCATGCAAATGAGGTCATCCACACAGACTTCTTTCACTGCTTATCAGCCAAAGCTATTCGAGTTATTTCTAAATACTGCCATCTGAAGTTCTGTACTCTATAATTTTACTCCATAAAATTGTTCGGTCGAAACGCACTACTGAAATGTCTAATCTTCACCATTAGATCTTAAATCAGAGTTGCATATCTGTAAAATGGCATTCAGTTACAATAATTTACTTTGACCACATATACGGAACATAACTAATAGAGCATATACAATGTAAATGAGATGCGTGAAACAAATTTAGAGATATTGATCTTATTTATAACTATATAGTTATCTAAAGACTGGCGCGCACTGACCCATCACGACCGGAACAAAATAAAGCAGAAAAAATCCGCGAGGGTCGGATTCGCGTTTATTTACTGGGCCAACGCACACCGGAAGCCGCCGCACTCTGCTCCTTCATAGAACGCTGTCTGCTACACCACCCTTGCGAAGCTTCCGTTGGCGACAGGTAGCCCTTTTTTGTATTACTAAAAAAATACAATTTCAGAGTCGTGTCAGGACTCCGGCGCTGTATTACTTTTTCTTTTCCTTCCCCCCCCCCTTTCCATTTTCCCAATTTTTTTTTCTATTTGATTACCGTTTTACTTTCTCTACACGTACTATGTACATCGTATATGGAGAAGGTATTGCACTCCACCCAAAAATTCCATACCGAGATTTCACACGAAATATGTTTTAAGGTCCCCTTTATAAAAAAAAAGCATTTTCAGAAAAAGGTCCGTGTGTCTGTGAACACGATAATTCAAAAACGAAAACACCGTTAAATACCAAATTTGATATTTGCTACACGAAGATTTTCAAGAAAATTCCTTATCTCAAACTACTCTTTACATGGACATTTTTTCGAAAATTTTGAATAACCTGTTATTCACTCGTGTATAAAAATGTCTGCTCAAAATGTCACGAGAACATTACCATTAAAGCACTGACCCAGATCAAAAATGGTCCAAAAATAATGTTGAATGTTTCAATTTATTTGAATTAAGCCGCAGTTAAGTAAATACTTTAATGCACAAAATGAGCATATGGTCCATATTTTGTTTGCAGTCGGTAATGCAGATCTTTGTTTGTTGCAAAGCGCGAGATTGTAAATTGTGAAGCTAGGGTTGTAGTTCCAATTGCAGATCCATTATCCCTGACTGAAGAGCCATTTCAGATTTTCCTCAGTCCTCACACTGGTAAGTGCCGTGGAAGTATCTTAAGCTTACGATTGGAAGTTTCTTTCCCAAATTTCATTTCTTAAATATAGTTCCATTTTATCCATCATTATGTTTGCTTATTTTTATCCATATTAGAAGTATCGATTGTGCTTGCTCATCCTGAAGCAGATTTCATCGGGTGAGTTTCTACATTTTCCTACCGAAGTATTCCGAGCAGTGAGCGTTCAAGCTTCCGCTGAAGACGCACGACTGCAAATTTCCGTTTCGGTGGTGACGAGCCTGTGTATACCACGGCGTTTCACGGTTGCTCTGATATTTAAATGTGTATATCAGCCATCGTAAAAAGAATACACTGGGATACAAGTTTATCAATATTTTGACACTTAACACTCCAGTTGAATTTGCAACATGACGAACTACGGAACCACCCACATCTTTCTCTTTACAAATAAGGACGCAGTAAAACTGATATTTGCTTAAACCTTGTTCTAACCTAGGAAATGTCTGAGTTTTGCTCTGAATATTTTTAAATCTCTATTTCATTTTACATAGCTTTATTAACTCGATCCTACTGCGACGAAATTGTATCTCGTTTACGGTATAATAGCCTTTCAAGGTCTCATTCCGTTCCATACGACCTTTACTTAGGTGTTACAAGGCCATCCGTCTAGCTGCACTACACTGTAGTCAAATAGCAAAGTGCAACTAGCCTTCTAAGGTCTCTCATCTCCTCACACCATTCTTACCACTTAGCTCCGCACTGGCAGATGGGGTTAGGGGTGCAGTCCAGTCTATTGCTTCAGCTATCTATGGATAGCTGGCAGCGTAATAGTAATTACCAACTGTTTTGCTATTGTTTTGGGTTGAAGGTGGAAATTTTGGTCTGGTATTAAATATACAATCCAGTATTTACTTTGTAGTCAGATTGTAATTTGATTTCATAAACATAAACAACAGATGAATATGGTCACACTTGCCTTCCTTACGCACACTAAACCAGCTAACAGCATATTAGCTGAACTAAGTACTCCCTCTTCCAACATTGAGAATGGTCAATCAAAATTCTCCAACAAAAACAATTTTAAATCAAATCAAACACCAGCGGAGCAGAGGAAAAGGATGCTACTCCTAAAAATGCATCCGTTCAAGGAGCCTATCTAGCGCTACCTCCTTAACATCACCCGAAACCTCAAATATACCAAACCTAAACCATCCTCCTCATTCCTGTGGTTAAGCCCTTGCCATGGTAAGTACACAGAAGCTATATCTAGGCTCACCACGAATCAACAGATCTCGGACGGACGGGTAGATAGTTGCAAGTCAAGTTCATGTTTTACTTTGGTTACAGTTTCTCAAAGCAATTTAACATAATGGAATGAAACTTTGACACTGGATATTAACCAAATATTATCCATTTATCAATGTATGTAAAAATTAATGTTACACGCGTCATAAATAATATAATATATTTTTAAAATAACCACTTATTTAGGTTCACATTTTCCCGTAACACATTACGATACAAGGATGAATATTTTACTGGTAGTTTCCCAGTTTAAGAGAGCTAATGCAACTAAAACTAATCATGCTGCCAATCTAATTTATTAAACAATCTGATGTGTTCCCTTTACATGAATTTCTCTACGTCTCTGTAACAAATTGTGCTTAAAAAGCTTATTGTTTTATCTACTGCATGCTAATCGAGATAAACAATAGCAGAAAAGGAAAAAGGGAACACAGGCCGCATGGACAGTGTGATGGTAGCGTGTCTGCCTCACATTCAACAAGTCCAAGTTCGAACCTCGCTTAGGGTGAGTTACACAGATAAGGTGATTTTCGGGGGTTTCCTTTATCCGGAGAAGCAAGTCGAGTAACTTTAAGCTCCACGAATCCCGAGATCATTTGAGCCTTATTTCACCAATTGCATTCATCGTCCGATATGATACGCTACGCTAAAACAACAGTCCAATCTTTTTAAAGCTGGTTGCTATGGGATTAAAATTCCTTTCTTTGCATTGTCAGAAGTTGACAAGTTAAAGCATGAGAAAAGTTTAAGTATTTTAAAACTGAAACCAATAACAAGGAATATCTCGGAAATGGTATCCAGAAAAAATGTATATGATACAAATTGTGAGTTTTAGCGAGTTCTACATTTTTTGTGTAGTAAATTTTTGTCTTTTACAGTTTACCAGTTATAGAAAATTCATCAAGAATGAAGAAGTCTTCAGAGGTTATTCCATGAACATCCAATATATACGTTTTATTTGTCATGTACATTACTTTGATATACGATATTTTAATCAAAATCTTTAGAGCCATTTTTGAGAAAATCACAACTTTCGAAATTGTTTACATATAAAGAGTAGTTTGGGGAGGGGGGGTTTCTTGAAATAATCGTGTCGCATCTTGGAATATAGTGAATTTATATATCAAGTTTGGTATTTAACGGGCTGTTCGTTTTTGAGCTATGCTGCCCAAACACACATACACACGTACATTTTTCTTAAAATGCTTTTTTTGGTTTTAGGGTGTCTCGAAACAAGTATTCCCGATGAAATCTCGAATATTTGGGTAGAGTACTATACTTCCTCTATACACACATGTAAAGAAAGTAAAAATATATATGTGGGTAAGGTTAAGTATGAATTCTGTAATCATAATACAACATGCACGGCCGAAGGGCGAGGCAGTAGAGATTACCTTCAGATTTAAGAAACAAATTTAGATGGAAATTGTCAAGCATTGCATACATTACATTAAGAAAATACGAAAAAAGAATAACAATATATAGTTTTAGAGGGAAACTTATACTAAGCATTAGCTTTAAAACAGTTGAGTTCTTTTGACCGTTTAACAGAATATAAACACTCTTCCATTCACACGAATTTTTTCTGTCTGTTCTGCAAAAAATTCTCTTCTTATTTTTCTCTTCTTCATGCTAATCGAGATGAACATTAGCAGAAATGCTCTCTTTATTTCTTATTATTTTATTAGTAGATGAGAAATAAGCAAATGCACAGGTCTAAAGCGATAGTCATTTTTTAAAAAGCTGTCCCTATGCGATGTCTTTTAAGTTTGGTCCTCTTTAAATAACCAGGAGTGAAACAAAGAAACACAAATGGCGACTTTTCGTGGGAAAAAATTAAGTATTTTAAAACTACAATCAATAACAAGGCATATCTCAGAAATGGTTAACTCCGAAAAAAAATATATATATATATATATATATATATATATATATATATATATATATACTAAGGAAATCTAAATGTTTTGTGTAGTAAAATTTTGTCTTACCTCTTAAGATGCAGAATTCTGCCTCAGGCTATTCTCAGAAAATTCAACATATTAATGTTGTTTGCTGTATAAATATTTCAAATATATGGTATTTTTTCGCAAGAATTTGATCCATTTTTAAGAAAAACTAAAATTTCAAAAAATTGTCCATGAAAAGAGCAGTTTGGGGGAGGATTTTCTTGAAAATCTTCGTGTCACATTCTTTGAAGATTCTAAACATAAATATCAAGTTTGGTATTTCGTTTTTGACATGCTGTTCAGACATTCACTCACTCATACACAGACATTTTTACTTTCTCTAGCACGTATATACAATGCACATAGATAGAGAAGGTATTGTATTCCAACTAAAAATCTATACAGAGATTTCACTGGGAATACATGTTTTGAGGCCCCTAAATAAACACCATTTTTGAAATAATTTCCGTGTGTGTGTATGAACCAACGAAAAGTCATTTGTTTAAAATTGCAAACTTAGTTTATAATTTTAGTAGCCTCCGGAGATGCAACACGAGTTTCAGGAAAATCACCCCCACCCTAAACTCTACAGGCAACATTTTCGAAATTGTCCATTTTCTCAAAAATGGCCCTAACGATTTTGATTAAAATACCGTGTGTTCAAAATATTTATATGACATATAAAATGTATGTATAGAATTATTTAGATTTTGTATCTTCCAAGGATGCGACACAAAGATTTTCAAGAAAATCCCCCCACCATAAACTATCCTTTACATGGAAAATGTTTCGAAAATTTTTATTTTCTAAAAAATAGCTCTAACGATTTTTATTAAAATACCGTATATTAAATATAGTTACATCCCAAATAAAATATATATTTTGAATTTTCTGGGAATAGCCTCTGAAGACCTCTTTATTCTGGATGTATTTTGCCGAATTTTGCTTAATGCTAAATCGTAAGAAATGGACAAAAACGTACTACACCAAAAATGTAGATCTCGTCAAAACATACAATTTATGTCCTTTACGTTTTTGTTGTGGAGGTAACAGTTTCCGAGATACTCCTTGTCATTGGTTTCAATCGTAGCCGCGCTCACTAAAGTGTCATCGCTTTGGTGCTTCGCGGCGCACGGGATCGTGGGTTCGAGTCCCGCCTAGGGCATGGGTGTTTCTGTGTTTGTAAATATATTTGTGTATGTATATGTAAAAAGGAAAAACGAATAGGCCAACTAAGGACATTTAGAAACTAGAAAAAGAGGTAAAAAGGAATACAGCGCCGGAGTCCTGACAAGCCTTCGGGGCTGAATTTTTTCTTAAAAAAAAAAAAAGAATCGTAAAGTAATTGTACTTTTCTCAGACAGGAAGTGTCCGTTTTTGTTTTGTTCTCCTGACAATTGCATAACGACAGCTTTTAAAACATTTGACTATCATTTTAGTCTAGTGTATTCCTTTAGTCCCCGTATACTTATTAGGAACTAGGTGATAAGTACATTCTGTTAATGTTTATCTCGAATAACATTGTGTAGAAAAAGAATGATATTTTGTAAGAAGTATGTTTGTAGAACTAGAGAAAGTCATGCGAGTGTAACACACAGATTTTTAGGTGGAATGCAATACCTTCACTACCTAGTCTGTACATGGTACATACATGCTAAAGAAAATAATAAATATGTATGTGTTTATTTGTATAAATATTAAAATTAATGTAACGGGTGAAAATAGCTTATTGTTATGGAATGTTTTGTACACGAATTAGTTAACATTCTAGGGTTACAGCTTCAGAGATGCTATCCTCATTACTTTCCTCATTGTTTCGTTCCTCAGGATCGCATAATTATCTGGTAGAGAGTGAGTCAATATCAATTTTCCCCTTCGTAACGTTATCCGGGACAAACAAAGCGACGAAAGAGTTTTGTTGTGGGCTGTGCGTGATCTCTTCCTTCTAATCCAGAGCTGGGGTAACTCTACAGCTGGTGGGAGACAGATTCACCCACACTCCAACATAACAAGGTCCAGCACCAGTTGAGGACAGTTTCTGCTTAGGGAGATCGCGACGTTGCCACATTGCCTATAGTTACAAGCAAACCTTAGCATTCTCTCTCCTCAGTGTAGCATTTCTGATCAGCATTCATATCGACATAAGTAATATATCGAGAGCTCTAACTTTTATCGATAGTTGTAGCTCGAGTTGTATTTAATAAGACTATTTCGTGAATACAATAACAATGATTAGCCTATATAGACACGATGAATAATACGTTTATCTATAGTTGTAGCTCGAGTTGTGTTTAACAAGATTTAACAAAATGAGTAAAATATCAGAATCTCGTTGAGTGTTTTGCTAAGTTAAAATGAGCGAGCAGCATGCTTAATAACTCACGATACTCGTAGATGAAATACAGCGAAGTCCGAACTCATGTTAGTTCGTATCCAATTTTAGATGTAAGCGCGAACTACTACGGGAAACGGTTTCAAATCGCTTTAAATATGTCGCACACATTTAGGTAGGAAATATTTGTTTTAATTCTGCTTATTTTAAGATATTCTGGCCATGAAGCTTGGTGACGAGTATACCATACGTGAGTCGACGAATGCATTTTTACTTTCTTTATCACGACATAAGTAGAGAAGGTATTATATTCTATCCAAAAATTTTATACCGAGATTTTACTGGAAATACACGTTTTGAGGATATCGGAATAATTTTTTTTTTAGAAAAGTCTGTGTATGTGTGTACTGAGAGAGAGGGGGGGAGAGAGAGAGAGAGAGAGAGAGAGAGAGAGAGAGAGAGAGAGGGAGAGAGCAGCATAACTCAAAAACGAAAAGTTGGTTACATAAAAAACTTGGTATTTAATTTTAGTATCTTCCGAGGATGCCACATGAAGACTTTCAGGGAAATCCTCCACCCCAAACTACCCTTAATGGAACAGTTTTCGAAATTTTCTGAAAAATGGCTAACAATTTTGATTCAAACATTAAATATATTTAGATGGTAAATAAAGTGCATTCCCTGAATTTTCCGTAATTACCTCTTAAGTCCCCTTCATTCTGGATGACTTTTGTATAACGGTACCGGCAGAGATGGAATATTATTACACAAAAAATGTAAATCTAGTTAAAGAACATTATTTCTATTAATCTAAAGTTGAGTTTGGGACGTAGTAATAAAATATCCTAACCTAACCTGAGTAAACCCATTCAAAAAATAAAAACCTTCACAGAGAGGCTAGCAATTGAGGCTTAAACCCATGACTTTATCACTTGAGTACGCTCATTACACTTTTTGGGACATTTGGAGAGACACATTCTTCCGCACATTCTATTGATAGTTTTACATGTTGGATACCCAACCCCACATATTTTGAGATACGAACTGCAGCAGAACCCTTAAATCTCTCCATGCGGATCAATATCCCATTGAAATATCCCCCATGATACACGAGGTGACACGTGTATTGGTAAAACGAAAATCTAAAGCGGTGGATGAAACCTGTTCGGTATCTGATTTAATACTTTATCGTTATTTTGCTCGTGAAACCACAGTATGGATGAAAAAAAATGTGTTCTGTTCTATAATTTTTACATACTCTTATTCTTTTACCTACTTCATGTTAATCGAGATAAAACTTGCAGAAATGGTTTTATTACATATTTGTTGTAGGTACAAGAGGGCTATAGGAGAACGAAGGGATAGTCAGTTCTTTAAAAAGTATCTCGGAAATAGCTAATATCACATACAAATTACTATTAAATATGACATAAAGAGTAAGGGTTTTTCCAATTCCTTATTGTTTACCGGTTGTCTATACCGAATATATAAATAACTAAGTACAATGGTACATCAATAAGAGGAGTATTTCACAGAAAATTTAAGGTATACAATCGTAAAAGCCATTTTTGACAAAATCAACAATAACACAAAAATGTCCATCTGAGGATAGTTTGGGTGTACTTTCATGAAACTCATTGTGTCCCAACTTTGGAAAAGCCTGAAATTAAAACATCAAATCTTGTATGGAGCCGAATTTTCATTCTGAGTTACGCTGTTTTCTTTCTCTCTCTCTCTCTCTCTCTCTCTCTCTCTCTCTCTCTCTCTCTCTCTCTCTCTCTCTCTCTCTCTCTCTCTCTCTCTGCCTCTCACGAACCTTTTAATAAAAATGTGTTTTATTCATGAGACTTCGCTGTATATTTCCAATGAAAATTCCACATCGAATTATTGGGTGGAATATAATACTTTCTCCCACTACTATATATAATTAGCAGACAAACAAAAAAGTAATATTTAATTAATTAGTATTGTTATAATTACTGCATTACACTTAACCGCAATGACTAACAAGTTCAATATTGACGAAGTAATAAATAAATATTTTTCTTAAGATGCTGTCAATTGCCTGGATCATTATCAGCGCCACCGGTATGTTGAATTTCTCTCGCAGAGTTCTTATACATGCCAATAAACGTACTAGCGTATTCGCTTATAAGCACGCTTAAGACTTATCGGTCTGGGCCAGGTTTGAGCATGCGATCTTGTGTCAGGTCTTAAATAATAAGCAGATTTGTTTCGTATCGTTTGACACTCGAAAGAACAAAATAGTAATGACAGTCACCAACAATGTGTTAGTTTACAATTCTAAGAAGTAATTTAGTGTTGGCAGTGCTGCCCGACTAAGGAAGTGACATTTTCTTCTTACGTATTACAAGATAAACCACATGGACGACAGATGTTAACATCTTTCTTGTAGGGTCGGTGATACATTTTCAAGGCCCTGAATTTATATGGCTTCAGGCACAACGAAATAATAGTAAGCTATACATATAATTAGTGTTTAGCTTTCTGTTTTTTTCTCACGATGTGAATAGGAATTTAGCTCTAAATTCCCATTTTTCCTGTCTAACCTTATTAAATATGAAGGTTAGGGATAGGATGAGACTTCACCTCATCCTTCTGATATGATTGAGTACCTATTTAGGACAAATCCAATAGAGACAATGTACGTTTGTACCTTAAAAAATCGAATGTGTTTCATTCAAATGGCTTCTCTACTTATTCTGTAAGCAAGCTATTTTTACAAAGGATTGTTTTACACCATGCTAATGGAGAAAAACGTAGCAGAAATTCTCTTATTATTTTCTCCATTGTAAATAGAAGAGAAATAAAGGAATACACTAGGCTAAAGCGATAATCAAATATTGCCAGGAGTAAAACAAAAGAGATGTGAAACGAATGCTGACTTTGAGAAAAGTTTTAAGTGTTTAAAATTGAAACCAATATCTTGGAAATGGTCAATTCCTCAAAAGAAAAGAAAGAAAGTAAACTGTATGACATACATTGTGTGTTTTAACGAAATCTACACTTTTATGTAGTAAGTTTTCGTCTAGGTATCTCTTATGGTTTACCAGTTACTCACAAGTCATCCAGAATGATGAGGTCTTCTGAGACCAATACCAAGAAATCCGAGCATACCTTTCATGAAAATCGTTGGAGCCATTTTTTGAGAAAATCAACATTTTCCTGAAAATCTTCGTGTTCCATTCTTGAAAGGTGCTAAATTTAATTTAACGGACTTTTCATGTTCGAATTGTGCCGTCCACAGGTTCACACATGGACACACACACACACACACACACACACACACACACACACATGTACCTTTTTTTTCTAAAAATCGGCTGTGTTCCATTCATATGCCTTTCTCTGTCTTTTCTTCAAATTCTTAAAAACATTATTCTTTTTATACATTGTGCTAATCCAAATAAGCATTAGAGGAATGGTCATATTACTTAGTTCCTTAAAAGTAGAAGGAATTAAGGGAGTACACCAGACCAAAATGGATAGTCAAATGTTTTAAAAGCTGTCGCTATGCGATTATCATTGACTTTTTCTTCTTTGCATGGGCCGGAGTAAAACAAAAGAAACATGGGCGCTTCCTGTTGTAAAAAAGTATATTGTAAAATTAAAACCAATAACAAGGCATAGCTCGGAAACGGTCAGCTCTACAACAAAAATGTAAAGGACATAAATTGTGTGTTTTGACGAGATCTACATTCTCTGTGGATTACGTTATTTTTTCTACATCTTTAGGTTTAGCAGTTATGCAAAACTCATTCAGAATGAAGGGGACACAGAGGCTATTGCATAAAATTCATAATATACTTTTTAATCTTCATGTAAATATCTTAAAAGTGTGGTATTTAATCAAACTCGTTTGAGAAAATCAAAATTTTCGAAAAATATTCCATGTAAAGGATAGTTTCGGGTGGGAGGTTGCTTAAAAATCTTCGTATCTACTCCTTGGGAGATACTAAACTTAAATACCAAATTTAGTATTCAGCGGACTATTCTTTTTGAGTTATGCCTCTACAAACACACACACACACACACACACACACACACACACACACTGACTTTTTCTAAAAATGCCTCTTTTTTATTTTTTTCTTGGATTTAGGTCTGAAAACATATATTTCCAGTGAAATCTCGGTATGGAATTTTAGGGTGGAATACAATACCTTCTCTACCTACGTATGTATATTGTATGCACATACTTGGTCGAGAAAGGAAAAAACTCAGGATCGTTGAAAGACAATGAATGACTCGCTAAACTAAATTAAATTTCAGATAAACTGATTACATCTGTAAAACTGGGTGAAAATCTAGGAAAATAAATGGAAACATTTGTTTTAGGGTTTATATTGTGTTGTAATTGACTCAGCAGTATTTAAATTCCGTTACATCATTTCAACTTCCTGGACGTAGTAGTGTAAACGCACGTTTCCGTTTTAAATGCTTTTTCTCTCATAATTGTTTCTTTCTTAAAATGTTTGAAACGTCGTAATTTTTAACCAAATTGCATGTTATTTTTATTCAAATCTTAAGTAAGGGTTCTGAAAAGGCTTGCATTTTCTTTTTTCTAAGAACGGAACCATTATTTTCTATTAAACATTTTCGTGCGGTACTGTTATTATACTGAAGAATATTACAATTTCACAACAATAATGTATTAATGAAAACCGATAATGTATAAATAAATAAATAAATATTCCGTAACATGTTTGAACCAAGTTACGGGTATATACAACTGTTATAATTAATATTTATGGTGAACTACGTATATTTGTGAGTGATAGAGAAATATTGTTTGAAATGATATACTTATTCCTGAAGTAATTATATTTTGGGCACTTTAATGAACTTGTTACATATCACAGAACGATGGATCATCTCTTGTCAACAAAGGAAGTTATGTTAGACTTTTGTGCTCTATTTTGATGAAAATAAAATGAGATATTTTATTAATCATAAAGCTGTTGGAATTTCTAAAAGTTCAGTAAAGATTCTTAATCAGCTGGTACATTTATACTATTTGATGGAGGGTCAAAAGGTGAAAATAAATTATCATTTTCAAGTTGTCTTATTAGTGTAACTTATATCTTACTTGATTGATTCTTGCCTGATTTGATCTCTTGAGCTTATCAAATAGATTCGATAATTAGACCGCTTTGAAATGTGTACTTGGATACGACATTCAAAGAACAACTTTAATAGGCCATATTGTGTTTGTTTTAACCCAATTTCTGCTCTGATAAGTTGTATATTATCAATTTGTTACTACTGCCACTAAGGCGACATGCTCTTCCTGACGTAAAACATTATCTAAACTAGACGAATGGTATTAACCTATCTCAGATGCTCCAGGAAGTTCATCTTCACGCCTCAGGAAAAGAAGAGATTACAGCATCCCGGGATAACGTCCCCTGCTCCATTTAGGAAGTCCGTTTCCTTCCATGCACCATGAACTGCGATAATCTGAGTCAGTTTCCTATCCTTGTGACGTCATTAGGTGCCATTGTTTTGTTTCCAGTAGCAGTGCTCCAGTTGGCTGACGTCATGGAATGTATTCGTCAGTCATGTAATGGTTCGTGGACAAAGATTTTTGCAGAGAAAAGCAGACAACTTCCGCAAAATGACATCGCGCAATCTGGAGATTCTTTCAAGTGAATGCTAACTTTTTACTAAGGTTTCCGCTGATCTGAAGAAGGTTGTCAAGGCTTGCTCCAACCCTCTTGTGAAGCAAGGCGAAGTTAATCCTTTCAAACACATGATGTGGACGCATATTTAGCAATAACAAGTTAATAAATAGACAATGAGAAAGGCCGCTCATGTTGAGACATCTCCATAAAGAGAACTTTAGAAGATTTTCAAATGACTTTCTCTACCCCATTCTTCAGCAAACTATTCTTACGAAATTGGAAAGGTGGCGTGGACTGAAAAATGCAATGCCATAACCGAAATTTGACCACGGGTCTCCTGGTCTCCGTCAGTGCTGCTCTAACCCCTGAGCTATCATGGCAATATGCCGATACAGCATTAAGTGCCCAAACTGACCCGGTAAACTACATAAGCATATTTCACGACTTACAGTGTCCTAGGTATTTTAAGTCCTGGGTTTCGCAGTTTTCAACCATCTATTAGGTTACCTAATTGTTGTGAATTAATGGTTTCTTCCACACCAGCCGTGTGTAGGGCAGGAATTGGAAAGGTGGACAGGACACTGGACACTTGTCGGAGGGAACCTGGCACTGATTCTAAGGTTACTGTACCTACACCCCACTAGGGGGCACCCCTAGGTTGAGGTAATAGAATAAACTGGAACAAGGAGCGACGAGACACCCAAGACAGGGTCCCTAAGGTTTCCGGATTGAAACACCCCAACAGTCTGGCAGATAGACAAGGGCCTCCCGCCCCACTGAAGGTCGAACACCCCCGCCCGGAGTGGCAGCCTATATTAAGGGAACGGAAATATTTACTCAGAGCAGCGTTTTTTCCCCTGCCACATCGCTTTGAGCACCATCGCCGACACTTCCAACCCTGAAAATAACCAACTAGATGAAGGATGAATGAAACGACATGGAGGGACAGGAAATTCGAGGGATGAATCACCTACCCAGCTTCGGCTGGTTACCCGGGGAAGCCCCCGAAAATCCATTGGTCAGGTAGACCGGCCACGGGAAGCGAACCCGGATCTCCCGAATGCATGACACAAGCAAAACTGCCTGACCCATCCTGCTAGGTTAGAAAGCTGAAAAATGCAATGCCATAGTCGGGATATGAGCCATGGATTTCCTGTCCTATACACGGCTAAGAGGAAAAAACAGATTATTTTATTACTAATTCCTTTTAGATGGGTAAAATGTTTGGTTTTCCTAACTTACAAAATCGTTGAAAGTAGGTAGCGTGGTTAGTGAGTGGCAACAAGAAAATGAGTCCATGTGCGCAGATTGCTAATACCTGGTTGCAGATGACATTTATTTTTATATAGCTCAGATTTCAAGCACAAAATTTGTATTATGGGTACGTAAAACAATTTCAGTGCTGTTAATTCTACTTCAAATAATTAAGATAGTGACAAACTAGCATTAGTTTTACTTTCTTCATTGCTTAGGTATTATCCTTGCAAATAGTCGTGAGCGTCAAATTACCTAGTACAAGGAGTGGGGGAAAGAGGCGGATACTGGAAGCGATAGCCATGGGTATGTAAACGCACGAAGATATCTGCTGCCGACCGACTGCAGTAATCAGATCATGCCACTGCGCATCATGTTTACACTGCTCTCGTCTACTTGCACGGATAATATCTAAGGTAGACAAAATACTGCATTAAATCCAAAACTCAAAATAAATATTTCATAGGAAAAACTTCTTTAGATCTATATGTGTGTGAACAAAACTAAAAGTAAATATCAACATTTACGCTCCTATTGGGCAGTTTCAAGGGATGTAGGACTTTAGATTTTACGACATTCCTTCACCTAAAATGTCCTTTACGTGAAAAGAAAATAGTTTTTCCCCTTTAATAATGGTGAAATATATACTCTGAATTTTCTATAAATTGTCTTTAAAGTGCTTTTAAGCTCATTGCATTTTCCTTAACTGAGGGATCTATCTTGCTAACTCATGCAGTTTTATTTCGATGGAAATGTCATCAAACAGTTTCGAAATGTTCACTGTTGTGTTAATTTGAAATGTGTAATAGATTTGAAGTCCAAAATGACAAATTACTTTTTCTTGTGAGATCATACAAAGAGTATGCAATATCAATGCTCACGTAAATAAACCTGTTTTTAAATATTTTATCAATACCTCTGCAAGTTTATGATAACCCTTCTTTTAAAATTGATCACAATAAAGGAAAAGTAAATTAAAAATAAGTTTTAATGTGAATAATTTATAGAATAGTTATCAAAATATATTATAAATAGAGCAAGTCGCATAATTCAAGCAAATTAGATTTTGTTTTCTTCCCCCCCCCCCACCCCCCATTAATCTGCAGTGCTGCAGAAAAGGTTGAATGAGAAAGGCTCCGAAACTATTTTTATTATGAGGGATTTATATTTTCCTGGTATGCTCTATGTTTAAAATTGAATCCTGCAACGTGCATTGATGCACACATAGAATATTATGATGTGGAGATGATTCCAGGATCTTCTGAAAGGCCTACATCATCGCAATATACTATGATGACGTAACACAGAATCCTGTGAAACCTGTTGAGATTCTAAGCGGATCGCACCAAAACTGGTTTTCGTTTGAAGAACAGAGAATAGGTCTAACATTGGAAGTAAACGCCATTAATGCTTTCTTTCCTGCACGTTTCCGGGAAGAACTGTAATACACTTGAGCACTTGCAGTGGTTTATGGCAACAAAGGTCGTTCGATAATGTTATCAGACATTAAACAAGAGATCATTCGTGGAATAAAATGACGTTATCATTTGCCGCATCCTGCAGGTGCATTACCATGCACGCCGGTTAACAAAATGTCATTTGAAATACTCTATATTACTCTATGTCATTTAGCTGTAAACACAAACTCCATGGCTGCCTTAATATAAACAATGCCTCAGTATACAGCGACGCGGTTGACGAGTTCCATTGGACAGACGGACAACTAGACTATATAGTGTTCCACAGTAGCACACGCACCTAGAAACTAGAAATGCACATACAAATGAAATAATTAAAACCTATAAACCAGGCTGTTGCAACTACAATGATTTTCAAATGGGATGCGGTTTGTCCCTGAGCGCCACCAAGCCGGCAGCCAATCGGAGTGCTGCTGTGTTGACATATTGCATTCTCGCTTAACTGGGGAGCAACGCGCCAACTCACATAAATACTACTTGCGTTAAGACAAAATATTCACATTTTGCAAAAATAATTCAGGAGGAAGATAGAGAGTAATGTTCGTAGCAGAACCGTAAAAAAACACAGATTTTTAGCTGAAATAGGTTTCATAATACACACTAATAAATATTGACATGCGAGTGAGAGGGAAATATGAAAAGAGCGGCCTGGCAACGCAGAACACGATAACGCATATCATTCGCTGCAGCGTAAAACTCTTCCCATGTAAAAAAAAAAAATCTGATGTGTTCCATTCACATGATTTTCTCTACAATAAATTATTTTTAAAAAGCTTATGCTTCTATTTACTTCCTGCCAATCGAGAAAAAAATTAGCAGAAATAGTCGTATTACTTGCTTCCTTGTAAGTAGAAGTGAAATAAGGAAGTACCATAGGTTAAAGTGATAGTCAAAAGCTGTTGCTAAGTGACTGAAGCTCCTTTGTTTGTATGGACACAACTTCACAAAGTCCTATACGAGAAAAGTATGTTTTTTATAGCTGAACCTAAAACAAGGAATATCTTAAAAACAATCAACTCCAAGAAAAAAATGTATATAAGATAAATTGTGTGTTTTAAAGTCCTCTACATTTTTTGTCTGGTAAGGTTTTTCCCATCTCTTACGGTTTAGCAGTTATGTAAAATTCCGTAAAATTGATCCAGAATAAAGTAGTCTTCAAGATTATTCCCAGAAAATTTAAGATATACATTTTATTTGTCAGGTAAATATCTTTAATATACGATATTTTAATCAAAATCAGAGCCATTTTTAGAAAATCAAAATTTTCGAAAAAAGTTCTATGTAAAGATTGGGGCGGGGGGATTTTTCTCAAAATCTTCGTGTCGCATCCCTGGAAGATACTAAACTTAAATACCAAGTATGGTATTTTATCGACTTTTCGTTTTTGAGTTATCGTGTTCACGGACACACACACGGACCTTTTTCTGAAAATACTTTTTTTGGATACAGGGGACCCTAAAACATATATTTCCGGTGAAATCTCGGTATCGAATTTTTTGGCGAAGTGCAATATCTTCTCTATACACTATGTACATAGTAAGTAAAAAAAAAAAAAACTGTATAAACATTTACAGACTCGTCTGAGTCGAGAGTACCCACATCTCGGAGGGAGCCTGGTTGGCGGGGAGCGTGATAGGTAATATGTTACTGAGAAGTCATACCGCAATGCTTGTGTACTGCCACTCATTTCCAACACTCGATTCGACGAGAACTTGCCCTCAATGCGGCGCTGAATTGCACATTGCAGGTACACCTCTGTGAGTCGTTTGGATCCATTTACATGAAAACGTTAGCCAAATGCAACAAAAAGTCTTGTAAGTAGGTTAATAAAAGCGGAAATTGAGGATGACATTCATATCACCAAACACTAACGCAAAACCTTGCATTTTCCAAGCTGTCATGTTGGCACTAAAGTGATGTGTCTGTAAAATTTGGAAAATTCACAGCTATTATGTAGAATAATAGTGATATGTATCATGCATCAAAATTCTAACTTTCAAGGTTCTTAAATGTTTTATTGCCTAAATTCACTGTCCTAATAAAAATGTTCTACGCGATGCAATTTTAAAAACATTAAAAAAAAAAATAATAATAATAATAATAATAATAACAAAAATCCAGTTTTAGATTAAATGTGGTTATAAATTGACCTGCCATATTAAAATTTTTATATTACCTCTTATTAGTGCTGAAAAAATATTACTTTTCATACTCTCCATAATTTTTTTATTTTTAAATATGTAATAATTTATTTAGTAGCAAAATTGGAGCATTGTTTCGAAAAAGTAATATGATCATTTTCTTTACTGTACTTTTGAGAGGAAGTATAAAATGGTTTAAACAAATGTGACAAAGCATCGTGGAACATTTGGAATGGAAAAGTGTTGGGAAAACGTTTGCGAGAAAATAAGGTTTAAAGTTGGAAATGCCTAATATGCATTCGCTTACCCATTTATAGCTTGTTGATTGGTGCGCCTTGTGCGAAAAACAATATCTCATGAAACAACATAATCGTTTAATTTTCCACAATTTTTGGCCAAATTTCACACATGCATAACTTGACGGGATTCAAGGAAGAATAATATCGCACTGCATAGGAGTAGGAAAGAGGGAAAATGGAGTAATTTGATGAGAAGTTGATTATTTTACTTCACAAATCATCCTCTTTATGATAAAACGCGTATATCTTGCAAATATACGTAATTTGCTAAAACTAAATATTTGAAAACATATTGAGAATGAACTAATAAATTATAGTAATATTTTACTTGTTTTAATGGTGTCTTTCGATATTGTGTGAACCTGTATAGATTATAAGATATTCCGCTTTCTTTCAAGTATAGACAGTATAATACAAATACAAACTGATGCAATTTTAACTCTAAAATGGGCCGCTGCATCATTGTTAATCCCGAAGTATCTATTTTCAGTCGCGTTGACACAAATTATATTGTTTTGATTGTAATATTTAGTTGGCAAGATGAAACTTAAGTTCATGTTAAATGTTTATGTCCTCATGTTAATGACCCTTATATCGCTACTCTTTTGCGGGCACCCAAGCTATAACATCCTACTATAAACAATACTGCAATGAACATTTATTCACGACGAAGAATACTTTGGAACTACTGCAAACACTGGCCGTGCCGTGTCCGAATGGTTAGGCCACTCGCCTATCGCCTAAGTGTCCCGGATTCGATCCCAGGTGACCGTATGTGGGGTTTGTCGTGGATAAAGCGGTGCAGGGGCGGGTTTTCTCCGGGTTCACGGTTTCTCCAGCTGGTGCTCCATATTTATTCCATGATCATCATTGTCATCGCCTGCGGTGACATAATAGATATAGGGACAGAAATATAAAAACATATTAGAAACAGCTTGCAGTCGGACAGAAATACGAGATTTAATCAGGTACAGGCCGGATAACCGTGTTTAGCAAATGGAGTGAACGTGTACTTATCCTTATAACAACGCTTTCGACACAGGCATAAGGAAAAGAAAGAAATGTGTTACATTTTAATTGGCTTCTGTACCAATTATTGTTTATTTTTATTCAGTTTTTACAAACTACTCGTATTCTAACTAAAGTTATTTTCTATATACTTCATGTTAATGGAGATTTAATCAGGTACAGGCCGGATAACCGTGTTAAGCAAATGGAGTGAACGTGTACTTATCCTTATAACAACGCTTTCGACACAGGCATAAGGAAAAGAAAGAAATGTGTTACATTTTAATTGGCTTCTGTACCAATTATTGTTTATTTTTATTCAGTTTCTACAAACTACTCGTATTCTAACTAAAGTTATTTTCTATATACTTCATGTTAATGGAGATTTAATCAGGTACAGGCCGGATAACCGTGTTTAGCAAATGGAGTGAACGTGTACTTATCCTTATAACAACGCTTTCGACACAGGCATAAGGAAAAGAAAGAAATGTGTTACATTTTAATTGGCTTCTGTACCAATTATTGTTTATTTTTATTCAGTTTCTACAAACTACTCGTATTCTAACTAAAGTTATTTTCTATATACTTAATGTTAATGGAGATAAACACTTGCATAAATAAGTTTCATTCACAATTTGGGATAGAAGAAACCGAATCAATTATCGGATGTTCTCCTTTGAAGATGCATACTTGCTCTTTCCATGAAATCCAGAGAAAGCGTGGATAGCGAGAAACTGTAGATAAACTAATATAACTGATGCCACTGAAAAAGTTATTCGAAATAATTGAGTGATTTAAAAATCGTAATTTTTACGCAGCAGTTTTTGTTAATCTGTTATGGTTTACCCATTATGCAATTATTGTTTTTCTCAAAAATGGCTACGATTTTGATTAAAATACCGTATATTAAAGATATTTACAACACAGATAAAATGTATATTTTGAATTTTCTGGGAGTAGCCTCTGAAGGAAGACCTCTTTGTTCTGGATGAGTTTTGCAGAATTTTGCATAACGGTTAAACCTTAAGAGATAGACAAAAACTTACTACACAAAAAATGTAAATCTCGTTAAAACACAAAATTTATCATTTTGTTTTTTATGTAAAGCGACCGTTTTTGAAATATTTGGTTTCAGTTTTAATCTACTTAAAGTGTTCTCAAACAGGAAGTGACGTTTCATTTCTTCTCTCTTGTTTTACTGCAGGTCATGCGAAGCGAAATGAACTTCAATTTTTTTTACATAGGACCAGATTTTAAAAGAGATTTCTATCTCTTATGGTTTACCCATTTATCAAAATTCCTTTCGAATTAAGTGGACTGCTACCCCTAAAAACTCAATATATACATTTTATTTGTCATGTAAATATCTTAAATAATATAAAGTGTTTTAATCAAAATAATTTCAGCCAGTTTTGAAGATAAAAATATCGAAACATTTTCTATGTAAAGGACGCTTTTGCGATTGAATAGATTTTCTTGAAAATCTTCGTGTCGCACTCTTAGAGGATGCTGAAATTAACTACCAGGTTTAGTATTTATAGGAACTTTAGTTTTTGAGTAATGCTTGTTTATAGACACAGGTGCACGGACACGTTTCCCAAAAAAAAAAAAAAAAAAAAATCAGGAGTCACAAATGTTGTATGGTTGCGGCGAAATCTCGGTATCAAATTTTTGGGTTTCGTGATAAAGAAAGTAAAAATAATTGATGTGTTTAGTTTGTGTGACAATCAAACTGACCTACTTTTCTTTCAATTATTTATCATTTTTACTTTATCTAACGGTACTGTGTACATAGTGTATAGAGAAGGTATTGCATCCATCCAAAAATTCGATACAGAGATTTCACCGGAAATATTTGTTTTAGGGTCCCCTGTATCTAAAAAAAGCATTTTCAGAAAAAGACCCGTGTGTGTCCGTGAACACGATAACTCAAAAACGAAAAGTCGATAAAATACCAAGCTTCGTATTTAAGTTTACTATCTTCCAGGAATACGACGCGAAGATTTTGAGAAAAATCCCCCCACACCAGACTACCCTTTACGTGGAAAAAATTTCGAACATTTTGATTTTCTTAAAAATGCCTCTAACGATTTTGATTAAAATACCATATATGAAAGATATTTATTTGACAAATAAAATGTATATCTATATGTATACCTCATAAGACCTCTTTATTCTGAATGAACTTTGCTTAATTTTGCGTAACTGGGCAACCGCAATAGATGTGCACACACAACAATTGTAGATCACGTTAAAATACACAATTTATGTAATATACGTTTTTTCCGTAGAATTGACCTTTTCTGAGATAGTCCATGTTATTTGTTTCGGATCTAAAATAATTTAACTCCTTTCATCCAGAAAGGTTGTCAATTCCTGGCCCTGCAAAGAAAAGAATTTCATTTACATGGCAACCGGCTTTTAAAAGACTTGACTATCGCTTTAGCCTAGTGTATTCCCTTATTTACCTTCTACTTACAAGGAAGCAAGCAATTAAAATACATTCTGCTAATGTTTATCACGATTATTATGAAATATATAGAAGAATAAGCTTTTTAACATTAATTTGTCACAGAGATGTAGAGAAAGTCATGTGATTGTAACACATCAGATTTTTGTGAGACATGTTCCGGGTCAAATGCTAGCAGTAGCCTATATTCTATGTAGAGATATATTTATTATTGCGCGCACCTAGTTTTTGCAGGGATGCAGGACCTGGGAAAGAACAAAGAGGCATCCGCCTGTCTTTCTGCAGTGTTATCAATCAAAGAAAGTGTCATTCTTTGAGGCCCTCAGCCATTATGGTGAATAGATTATCTAGTTTACAACGAACTAGCTGAACCATTATTCGAAACAGCCAACGTGCATGTGCTTGAGCTCTGGGATTTACAAGCAGAATGAAACCTTAGTATTGAAGCCGCTAGATATCACGGTGTTTAGCGCACTTCATGTCTAACATTGTCGCTCTGCTCTGCTTCCGAAATTTCATGGAACCTACCAAATGAAGAGGAAGCTGAGCGCCCGAGAAAGGATGCTACATAATAGGTACTTCCTGTATCATAGGCCATAGGTGCGGAGTAGAGAAATTAGTACATAAGCAGATTACGAGCTTTACTGCGTTCCCCACTTAATGCAGATCATTGGATTGTTTTGCATCTTGATACGAGACAAGCATTAAGCCATACCATTTGATTCTGCAGACAAAAGCCCGCCATTAAATAACAAAAGCATGATAATGCGTGCAGATGAAATCCTGACAGAGATTGGAGGAAGCAGATGGAACAAACAAAGGCGTAGAGCAGATGCATCATTGAGAAGTTCAAGGCTGGAAAGCAGATGGTGAAACATGAATGAAGGAGTTTAAGTTAAAGAGTCAATGAACCACTGGACGCACATAACACAGCAAATCATTTTGCTTTATAGTATTTTCCAAGTGCTTGTGTTATACTAATATATATCAGATAAAACCTAAAAAAGAGATAGAAGAGTCCACTCCTTCGAAACTCCTCACCAATGATAGGCAGACCTCACACAACGTTAACAGTTTCAATTTCTGGGCACACCATTTCCAGTAGAAACCCTGCAAACCCTGCAATTGCACGAGCGAAGTATTTCTTATTAGTGCCATGATTAGTATTCAAATATCGGGTCTTCGATTTCAAGCCGATGTTTTGGCACTAACTATAGTGACGAGAGCCTAGAACGCGCACTGTGATACGGTTCATGTGTCCTTGTGATCCTCAGAGAAGTTAGTAACTTAAAGGTCGACTGAGTTAGAGAAGGCAGAAACACTTCTCAGAATGTGCGAGGTGGAGGGCGAGATCGTGACAGTCAATAAGTCACTGGGGAAGGCCATAGATAAGTGTTTGCGCTTCCTGCCATTTCAATCTGCCCTCAATTCCGAGCCGTGTTGCATGCTGCAGCAGTCATGAGTACTTTGCTTCTCTCTGGCGCGAACCCAAGCTGAAATAGCTTGCTTATTGGAATATAATTTGAACTAGGGTCCTCGTCACGAACGAAGGCGCTTGCCCAATAGAGAAACCTGCCTTCTTATCCAGTCAATCTGTTTCAGAGTTCGTTTATAGATCATCACGAACAAAAACGATTGCGCAGAAAAACACGGTATCATAGTCATTCTAGCCAATCAGACAATAGTCTGCTCGAGCTTTATCCAAAACAGGAAGTTTTTCAAATCTGATGCAATTTTCAAACAATTATATATCATTGCCACTGTTGCAAAGCTTTCCACATTTAAGTAAACATTGATTGTTTAATGTTTTGAGCATTTTAAAATTCAACAAGTTACAAGTGATTGGATGAGACAAGTTGTATAGGCATCTTCATCGATGATGGTTAAATATCAATTAATACATGTTCGTCGAATGTTACAATGGAGAAGGGGGAGGTGACTAATAAAAATAAAACAGCGTTTTCGCTTCCTCATATGTATAGTAGTGCACAAGTTGCATTTAGTTTCTAGATACCCCTCAACAATTCATTTGATGACCCTTAATTTTATAATATTTGTTTTTGCGAAATGTTATGTAATTGTGCTTCATCAATAATAATGTAGATATATTTTAGCTTTCTTTAAGCTGATTTAAATAACATTGCTTGGTACTTTCTTTCTTTCTTTTAACATATTAAAAGTATGTTTCCTTACTTGTGTGTATATTTACTGTAGATATTTTACGTATAACATTTTAGAGAGTATTTGTCAGTTTTAAAGCGATCAACTGATAACTCTATTTACCGAATGTGTTTTCGTTTGAGTGGTTGAAGTTTTAAAATGCTATACTTTTATAAACTAATCATGTTATATAAATCGATTAATACTAAACAAAGTATTAAATTGCGTAGATTTGTAATTTATTCTGCATTGTTTTAAACCTCATCCTAGGTATCGTGCCTTTAGTGATAAATTCATCTCCAAAACCTGCATTAGTTTGATATTTAACCGACTTTCTTTTTTATTATGCTGAATCCACATTCACACGGTTGCAGGCCTTTTAAAAACATGTTTTTATTAGATTCAGGGGTCATCAGTAATATATTTCCGATGAAATCTCGCATCGAACTTTTGAGTGCAATACAATGCTTCCTCTACTTACTATCATAATAGAAAAAGTAAAAATCGACTATCGTTTTACGCCATCGCACAACACATTTGAATTGAAAATGTATCTGGATTAACAGAAAGAGTGAGTGGAATAAGTCGTTTGAATGCATCGCAACAGATACGTTATTGTTGTTGTTGTTGTTATTATTATTATTATTATTATTATTATTATTATTTACGCCAACATTAATGAGGGAAGAAGAGAACTGCTTCTCTCCAAACTAGTAAAAATGTGTTTTTCTAAATGGAGAATATTAGAATAGCAATTGAATCGATAACTATTGGCGTTGTTTGTTCGACCCAAATTTTAGATAGTACTTCATTTTCTTTAAGCTTAATTCTCCCTCTCCGACGTTGATTTACTTAATTTACAGCGATACATTATGACAGCATAATAGCATATAGTTTTCTGGACACACACACACACACACACACACACACACAAATAATGGATTCAGCGTGCCTCATCCATGGTGGAAACAAGCATTGAAAGATTACGCTTAAAAAAGCTGTGTTACATCCACATGACTTTCTCTACCTTTTCTGTAACAAACTCTTCTTTAAAAAGCTTATTCTTTCATCTACTTCATGCTATTTAAAACAAACATTAGCAGAATTACTAGTTTCTTTGTAAACTGGAGGCGTATAAGGGAACACACTAGGCAAAGCGATAGTAAAATCTTTTAAAACCTGTTTGCTTTGTGATTGGATTTCGTTCTCTTTGCATTAGCAGGAATTGGCAAGTTCCAGTATGATAAAAGTTTTGATTATTTTAAAATTGGAACCAATAACAAGAAATATGTCAGAAATAGCTAACCCCACAAAAAAATTGTATATCACTTAAATTGTGTGTTATAATGAGCTCTACATTCTTTGTGTCGTAACGTTATGTCTCTTAAGTTATTCATTATAAGAAAACTTCAGAGACTATTCACAGTAAATTGAAACTATACATTTTGTCCCTTAAGTATTTTTAATGTAAGGTATTTTAATCAAAAACGTTAAAGGTATTTTTGAGGAAATCAATATTTTCCATGTAAAACGTAATCTGGAGTGGGGAGATCTTGAAAAATCTTCGTCTGGCATCCTTGGAAGAGCTGACCTTATCAAGTTTGGTATTTAACCGATTTTTCGTTTTTAAGTTATCGGTTTATGCAAGGTATCCAAAACATGTATTGTCAGTGAATTCTCGGTATCGAATTTTTGGGTGGAATGCAATGCAATACCTTCTCTATCTATGTACTGAGTAGAGAAAGTAAAAAACAATCTCTTAATAGCTGAAGCAAATGCCATCGTTTTTCTGAAATGAAGGAACTATTTAGGATCATTTTTACCGCGTTATCAGAGCTAACCAAATATTAGAACACGCTATCATTACCATTTCCACTAATTGATATGGGCCTGTGTACTTGGCAGAGTATCAACACGGAAACTGATGCTATATTGTTTCCGTTATCGGTGGCGGCAGTGGCTAAACGATAGCATTTGTTTTAAACGTTACACAGCATGCCGTCTCGCCGTCCGTGTGACGCCCTGGTTCAATTAAACTGTTAGAAAGCTTCGTCTGGGATACATTAGCAATTAAATCCTTACAGCAGACTCGCTTTCAAGTGGGGGAGCTCTTGTACGTATCTCGAGCTTCAACTCGAGTGTTTCCAGGCGGAACAGCAGAGACATTCATTCGCTCTCTGCTTAAAAATAATTGGCACTCTTTTCTTCCTTCAAACTAAGTAGTAAGAAAATTCATTTTTCTCACTTTTATCACTTATCTTAGTAGCATACTCGTATATTCTTCCGTTTTAGTGTAATATTACAGAGACGCTTTCATAACACGTGATCGTCGGAAGTGGCCAATCCAGTACATGGGCGCGTAAAGTTCCAACCAATCGGAACTCATGCTACATTCACAATGAAATTCAGGCGCAGACGCAATGTAAGTGCAAGAGTTTGTACTCATATTATTTAATGCAAGCATTCACATAGAAACACGCAAAACGTAACGCAATGCAATGCAACGCAAGATTTTGCAAACTCCAAACTTCAGCCTTGCGTTGCATGTAAAGAGGAGCTTCTTTTTTCTATGCATTGTCCATGAATTCAATAACAAACGATCGCATTGCAAGATTTTACAGGGCCTGCTGTACATGCATGTTCTTCTATTTGGGCCGCAACATCTGTAAATTTCCCTCAAGAGGTTGTGACAATCTCCTTTTTTGATTTAATGGACGTAACTATCATCTATGTCTAGATTTCTTGGTTCTCATAAATCGAAGACGCAGAAATAATTCTTAGTTCATTAAATGTGTAGCTTTATCACTTTCTGAAGTCTCTATGCTTGTAGTATTTCCAATAATTTTGAATGAGCAATTATGCTTGACGTCACTGCCGAGAGCATCGGTTGTTAGTTTATAATGTTATAACATATTTATTTATAAAGGATTGAGTGGCTTTTCTTGTGTGGTATTGTTGGTTATGTTATTCAGTTTGTAACTTGCGGAGCGCTCGGAAGATGTTCGCATGCGGATCCAGAAACCCGTGCCAGCTTCTTGCGTTGCACTTACGATTGCATTGTGAATGGTGTTTCCTCGCGTCTGCGCTTGCATCTCATTGTAAATGTAGCATCATTATCTCTGCATTTTAATCATTTTTTATCACTCCCACGTGCAATTGTTTTCTCTCTGAATATCAGTGTGCAGTGATATTTCCGTACATAATGGCGGAAGTTCCAATAGACATATTAATTGTAATCATATTTTACTAAGCCAAAATAATGGAATGTAGCAATACATAGAGATCTTAACTTTATGATATGAACATCAAGTTGCAGTGATTTCGGTGCAAATATACGTCAAGACAAATGAGATTTTAGGAATATTATTTGCATGTCCATATAGGCTAATCATTGTTATTTAATAGTCTTATTAAATAAAATTCGAGCTACAATTTATCGATAAAAGTTGGAGCTCTCGTTATATCACTTATACATTTTAAGAATCCCTTATATTAATCTTTTCATATAAAAAACAAAGGAAATGCTATGTGATTCAATTGAAATTCTGTTCTCTATGTATGATCAGGATGAAAAGAAAGGGGCGAATAACGACTCTCCATTTGAGAAAAGTCTCAGTATTGGAAATGTAAAAACCAACAGCAGGGAATATCTCAGAAATGACTCATGTCATAAAGAATCTACCTGACATAAATTGTGTGTTACGATATCTAAATTTGTGTGCAGTAAGCCTTGTCTTTTATTACTTGCCAGTTATGCGAAAGTCATCCATGAAGCGGATATTTCCAGAAAAATCCAAATACACATTTTATTTGAAATGAAAATATATTAAAATATATGGTATTTCAATCTAAGCTGTAGAACCATTTTTGAGTAAAATAACATTTTCAAAAAAACTTGCAATGAAAAGAATAGTTAGGGTTGGGGGGATTCTTAAAAATCTTCGTGTCGCATCCTCGAAGACGCTGATCCACTTTTGCATTTAACGGACTCTTCTTTTTTGAGTTATGCTGTTCACTACATCCTCGACCTATGTAATAGTACGTTGTAGATATAGTAAAAATCTGATGTGTACCATTCACATGACTTTCTCTATATCCCTGCAACAAATTATTCTTAAAAAACTTATACTTCTATTAACTTCATGCTAATCAGTAAAACATTAGCAGAAATAGCCACATTACTTGTTTCCTTGTAAGTAGAGGTGAAATAAGGGAGTACCATAGGTTAAAGGGATAATCAAAAGCTGATTGCTATGTCACTAAAGTTCGTTTGTTTGTATGGGCAGCAGTTGACAAATTCCTGTATGAGAAATGTATTAGTATTTTATAGCAGAAACCAAAAATAAGGAATGTCACAAAAACGACGATCTCCACGAAAAAAATGTATATAACATAAATTGTGTGTTTTAACGTGCTCTACATTTTTTGTGTAGTAAGTTTTTGTCCATCTCTTATGGTTTAGCAGTTATTCAAAATTTAGTAAAATTCATCCAGAGTAAACTACTCTTCAGAGGTTATTCCCAGAAAATTCAAGATATACATTTTAATTGTCAGGTAAATATCTTTAATATACGAAATTGTAATCAAAATTGTTAGCCATTTTTGAGAAAATCAAAATTTTCGCAAAAAGGTCCATGTAGTTGGGGGTGGGGGGATTTTTCTCAAAATCTTCGTGTCGCATCCCTGGAAGATACTAAACTTAAATACCAAGTTTGGTATTTTACCGACTTTTCGTTTTTCATTTATCTTGTTCACAGACACACGGGGACACACACACACACACACACACACACACACACACGGACCTTTTTCCGAAAATGATTTTTTTAGATAAAGGGGACCCTAAAGCATATATTTCCGGTGAAATTTCGGTATCGAATTTTTTGGTGGAGTACAATACATTCTCTATACACTATGCACATAGTGCCTATAGAGAAAGTAAAAAGCTGTGTCTATATGCTGGCTTTGACAATCCATACTTTTTACTTTCTCTAGCATGTATATACAATGTATATATCTAGTAGATAGAGAAATGTATTCCACCAAAAAATACGATACCGAGATTTCATGGAAAATTAATATTTTGAGACCCCCTGAATTAAAAAACAATTTAAAAGTGTCTGTGTGTCTGTGGGCAGCTAGCTCAAAAACGAAAGGTCCATTAAATAACAAACTTAGCATCTTCAGTATCTTCCAAGGATGCGATACGAAGATTTTCAGGAAAATCCCGCCACGCTAACTACCCTTTACATGGGACATTTTCGAAATTATTGATTTTTATCAAAAATGGCTCTAATAATTTTGATTAAAATGCTATATGTTTAAGACATTTTACGAGAAACATAACGTATATCTTGTATTTTCTGGAAATAGCCCTTGAAGTAATCTTCATTCTGGATGACTTTTGTGTAAGTAGTAAGCCGTATGAGATAGAGAGAAATTTATTGCAAAAAAAATGTAGATCTTGTTACAGGAAACAATTTATGTCAAATGCATTTTTGTGGGTTTAACCGTTACTGACATATTCCTTGTTATTGGTTACAATTTAAAAATTATCTTACTTCCATCAGATGGTATGCCGTTATTCGTTTTTCTTGCTCTTGGTCAAGCAAAGATAACGAAATTTCAAAACCATCACAGGACGACCACCTCTTAAAAGAATTGCCTCTCTCTTTAGCCAAGTGTAATCCCATATTAGCTTCTATCTACAAGGAAATGTGTAATAAAAGCATTTATACAAATGTGTATCTGGATTAACATGAATTAGACACAAAAATATTACTTTTAAAAAAAGGAACGTTTATTGAAGAGTGGGTTGACAATGGCATGTGTAACACATCAGAGCATTTTAATTATGCTGTCATCCCTCTCACTGCACACAAACAATTTTAAAACATCATTTTTACTTTCTCTACACGTACTATGTACATAGTGTATACAGAAGGTATTGCATTCCACCCAAAAATCCGATACCGAGATTTCACCGGAAATACACGTTTTACGGACCCCTGTATTAAAAAATCTCAAGTGTACCATTCACATGATTTTCTCTGCATTTCTGTAACAAATTATTCTTAAAAAGCTTATACATTTACTTATGCTAAGCAGAAAAAAAGTTAGCAGAAATAGTCTATTACTTGCTTCCTTGTAAGTAGAAGCGAAATAAGAGAGTACCATAGGTAAAGTGATGGTCAAAAAATGGTTGCTATGTCACTGAAGTTCCTTTGTTTGTATGAACAGGGTTTGACAAATTCCTGTATGAGAAAAGTATAAGTTTTTCAAAGCAGAAACCAAAAACAAGGAATGCCTCAAAAAGGACGAACTCCACGAAAAAAAAGTATATAACATAAATTGCGTGTTTTAACGCAGTCTACATTTTTCATGTAATAAGTTTTTGTCCATCTCTTACGGTTTAGCAGTTATTCAAAATTCCGTAAAATTCATCCAAAATAAAGTACTCTTCAGAGGCTCTTCCTTGAAAATTCAAGATATACATTTTATTTGTCAGGTTAATATCTTTAATAAACGATATTTTAATCAAAATCGTTAGAGCTATTTTTGAGGAAATCAACATTTTCGAAAAAAGTTCCATGTAAAGAGTAGTTGGGGTGGGGGATTTTTCTGAAAATCTTCGTGTCGCATCCCTGGAAGATACTAAACTTAAATACCAAGTTTGCTATTTTACCGACTTTTCGTTTTTCATTTATCTTGTTCACAGACACACGGACACACGGACTCTAAAGCATATATTTTCGGCGAAATCTCGGTATCGAATTTTTGGGTGGAGTGCAATACCTTCTCTATACATTATGTACATAGTGCGTATAGAGAAAGTTACAATTTTGGAAAAAGCTCTGTGTGTGTGTGTGTGTGTGTGTGTGTGTGTGTGTGTGTCTGTGAACACCATATCTCAAAAACGAAAAGTCGGTAAAATACCATACTTGATATTTAAATTTAGTATCTTCCAGAGATGCGACACGAAATTTTGAGAAAATCCCCCCAACCTAGACTGCCCTTTACATGGAAAAAAAGTCGAAAATTTTGAGTATCTCATAAATTGCTCTAACGATTTTGGTTAAAATGCCGTATATTAAAAATATTTATATGACAAACAAAATGTATATCTTGAATTTTCTGGGAATAGCTTCTGAAGACCTGTTTATTCCGGATGAATGTTGCTGAATTTTGCATAACTAGTAAACCGTAAGACAAAGACAAAAACTTACTATACAAGACTTACAGAGCTAGTTAAAACACACAATTTATGTTATATACATTTTTTCTGGAGCGGACCATTTTTTAAATATTCCTTGCTAATGGTTTCAGCTTTAAAATACTTACATTTCTTATACGGTACTTAGTCAACTCATGGCCATACAAACAAGGGCACTTCAATCACATAGCAACGAGCTTTTAAAAGATCTGACTATCACTTTAGCACCGTAATTCCTTATTTCCCTTCTAATTACAAAGAAGCAAGTAAAAATATCATTTCTGATATTTTTTTTCTTGATTGGCATGAAAGAAATGGAAGAATTAAGACTTTTAACAATAAGCTATTGCACAAATACAGATAAAGTCATGTGAATGAAACACATCAGATTTTTTTTTTTAATTTAGGCAGCAAAAACCCTCAATTTCTGGTAATTTTAATTTACCCAAAATATAATCATTAATAATTATATTTTCCCTACTGCACTTTATTAAATATCGATATACAATGTTTGGTTTGTGTGCGATATCTCGTCTACGTACTATGGCAGAATTTTTTTATTGAGTTCAGAGGAGTCCTAAAGACATTTATCGTGAAATATGGATATCGAATTTTTGGATGGAATGTAGTACTTTCTTTGACTCACTAGAAACATGATATAGTCTAAAAATCTGATGTGTTCCATTCACATGATTTTCTCTATATCTCTGCAACAAATTATTGTTAATAAGCTTATGCTTCTATTTACTTCATTCTAATCGAGAAAAAATCAGCAGAAATAGTCTTATTACTTGCTTCCTTGTAAGTAAAAGCGAAATAAGGGAGTACCATAGGTTAAAGCGATAATCAAAAGTTGGTTGCTATGTCACTGAAGTTACTTTGTATGGACAGTAGTTGACAAATTCCAGTATGAGGAAAGTATAAGTTTTTCAAAACTGAAACCAAAACCAAGGAACGTCTCAAAAACGATGAACTCCACGAAAAAAATTATATTACATAAATTGTGTGTTTTAACGTGCTTTACATTTTTCGTGTAGTAAGTTTTTGTCCATCTCTTATGGTTTAACAGTTATTCAAAATTCCGTAAAATTCATCTAGAATAAAGCACTATTTAGAGGCTATTCCCAGAAAATTCAAGATATGCACTTTATTTGTCAGGTGGCTTTAATATACTATATTTTAATCAAAATCATTAGTGCCATTTTTGAGAAAATCAAAATTTTCGATTTTCCCTGGAAGATACTAAACTTAATTTTTCATTTTTGAGTTATCGTGTTCACAGACACACGGTCACACGGACACATACGGACCTTTTTCCTAAAATGCTTTTTTTGATAAAGGGGACCCTAAAACATATATTTCCGGTGAAATCTCGGTATCGAATTTTTGGGTGGAGTGCAATACCTTCTCTATACACTATGTACATAGTATGTATAGAGAAAGTAAAAAGTAAATAAAAGAAAGAAAGAAAGAAAGAAAGCAAAGTTCGTAGGGAAACTACATGTTTAAAAACGCATCTCATGAAAAGAACGGTTGAACCTCGTCGGAAAATCCAGCTCATGGAGGTTTTCTTTGTAGCAATATTTTCTTGCAAACAAAGCACACAGCCTGAAGAAACTTTGGGGGGTCCCACAAGTGTCCTGATTCAATGTAGTACTGAAACTTCATTCTGTATGCATGAATTTGCGAGGCTGTTGACAAAGGATAGTCAATAAGCTTCCGGCATTGCAAGTACTAAAGCCTCTGTGTCGGCGCATATGTTACACGTTCTGCCTTCGCAAAGTGCTTGCGAGATTTAGGCAGCCGAGCGCAAAACCGACACTCGACTGTTTTATACGTCAGAGCTTGGAGATTCTCCCAAACTCATGCCGTACATCAAAGCGGGTTTTTATACGCATATTTAGATCAGTAATTCCCAAACTCAGTAGGTACAAAATTTGAGTACTTACGTTCAGCATCTTTCAAAAATGCGATACGAATATTAAAAAAATCTGATGTGTTACACTCACATACATGACTTTCTCTAGCTGTTCTACAAACAAACTTGTTACAAATGATTATTCTACATTCTACACTATGCTAATCAAGATCAACATTAGCAAAATGTTCTTATTACTTGATCCTTAAAGTAGAAGGGAACTAAGGGAATGCACTACGCTAAAGTGATAGTCAACTGTTTTAAAAGCTATCGTTTTGCGATTGTCATTGCAAATCGCTTATTTGCTTGGCCAGGAGTAGAACAAACAAAAAACAAAACAAATAAAAAAACAAAAAAACGGATTATTCCTGTCTGAGAAAAGTGTAAGTACTTTACAATTGGAACTGATAACAAGGAATACCTTCCACGAAAAAAATGTATATTACATAAATTGTGTATTTTAACAAGATTTACATTTTTTGTGTAATAAGTTTTTGTCTATCTGTTACAATCTATTCAGTTCCATTCACATAACTTTCTCTACATCTGTTACAAATTACAATTGTTAAAAAACAGCTCTTATATCTACTTCATGCTAATCAAAATAAAATTAGCATAAATGGTCTTATTACTTGCTTCCTTGTAAGTAGAAGAAAATAAGGCAGTACCATAGGCTAAAGCGATAGTCAAATATTTTAAAAGCTAATTGCTATGTGATTAAAATTCCTATGTAGCCCTGGAGTTGATAAATTCCTGTATGAGAAAAGTATAAGTATTTTAAATCTGAATATCTCATAAAAAGTACATGATATTAATGTGTTTTAACAAGATCTACATCTTTTGTGTGGTACGTTTTTTTCTATCTTTTACGATTTACCAGTTATGCAAAATTCACTCAGAATAAAAAGGTCTTCAGAAGCTACTCCAAATGTAAAATTCAGTGATGTTGATCCAGAACAAACTGGTCTTCAGAGGTTATTCCTAGAAAATGTAAGATATACATGTTGTCATGCAAATGTCTTTAATAATATACAATTGTTTAATCAAAATCGTTAGTCTTTTTTGGCAAAATCAAAATTTTCGAAAATTTGCCCCTGCAAAGGGTAGTTGGGGTGGGGAGATTTTCTTGAAAAATTTTCATGTTGCAACCTTGGGAGATATTGAACTTAAATACCAAATTAGGTATTTAAAGGCCTTTTCGTTTCTGAGCTATGCTGCCCACAGACAGACACACATTGACCTCTTTCTAAAACTGCTTTTTTACTTCTCTGTACGCACTATCTACATAGTGTATAGAGAAGGTATTGCACTCCGCCCAAAAATTCGATACCGAGATTTCACTGGAAATATATGTTTTAGGGTCCCCAATATCCAAAAAAAAGCATTTTCACAAAAATGTTCGTGTGTGTGTGTGTGTGTGTGTGTTGGTGTGTCTGTGAACACGATAACTCAAAAACGAAAATTCGGTAAAATACCAAACTTGGTATTTAACAACTTTAGTATCTTCCAGGAATGTGACACGAAGATTTTGAGAAAAATCCCCCCACCCCCAACTACCCTTTACATGGAAATTTTTTCGAAAATTTTCTCAAAAATGGCTCTTAACGATTTTGATTAAAATTTCGTTTATTAAACATATTTACCTGACAAATAAAATGTATATCTTGAATTTTCTAGGAATAGCCTGTGAAGAGTAGTTTATTCTGGATGAATTTTACTGAATTTTGAATAACTGCTAAACCGTAAGAGATGGACAAAAACTTATTACACAAAAAATGTAGAGCACGTTAAAACTCACAATTTATGTTATATAAATTTGTTCGTGGAGTTCGTCGTTTTTGAGACATTCCTTATTTTTGGTTTCTGCTATGAAAAACATATTTTTCTCATACAGGAACTTGTCAACTCCGAATCATATAAACAAACGAACTTCATTGACATAGCAACCAGCTTTTGACTATCACTTTAACCTATGATAGTCCCTTATTTCGCTTCTACTTACAAGGAAGCAAGTAATAAGACTATTGCTGCTAATGTTTTCTGATTAGCTTAAAGTAAATAGAAGTATAAGCTTTTTAAGAATAGTTTGTCGCAGGGATATAGACAAAGTCATGTGAATGGTACACTTCAGATTTTTTCTTTGTTTCAGGTGTCTCAAAAATGTATTTTCGGTGAAATCTCGGAATCGAATTTTTGGGTACAATTACCCTTTTCGCATTTTTTTTTAAGAAAGTGGCTGTACATATTTTCATTATTAACATATATCTACATCTACATCTACATCTAGTTTTCTAAAAATAGCCCATGGAGACCTCATTCTAATCAAAATAGTAATTAATGCACCCCTCGTATCTCAGTCGGTAAGGTAACTGCCTGCTGTGCGAAGGGTCTCGGGTTCGATTCCCGGCTGAGTGGAGGGGCTTTTTTATAGCCAAGATTATTCCCTATGCTCCCCAGAGTCTGAATGAGAATGTGGATGTGTATGTGATCTATTGTATGGAACCCACAGAAATAACATCCAATGACAACAGTACCTACATGAGACTGCAGGTGTTTGTTCAGAATTCTAAAGACGAATAAATTATCCAGTGATAACTTAAACGGGTTCAGTAGCTGATATTCACAAAATCAGTAATCTCCTACTTAAACGAAACGAGAGAGGAACGAGCTAGCAAATTCAGCCTTTCACCCCAATCCTAAAGTCCAGTACAGGCGCTTTTGGTCCTGTATACAGTTAGTAAAATCCTCATCTCTACCCCAAATTCCACGACATATTGTACTGTTTTAATAAATATGAATTACTTATGCATGTCAATGCGGATGTGGTTGATTTGTGTTGAATATCAACGAGAAGACAGAATATTGTAATGAACATCGGACAATTACAGTTATATTCAAATCAAAACGTCACTAATAGAACAAACGGGATAACTTTGGAGGGATCGCAGCGCGATGGGGATTCATGGCGTTAAAGTCATGGACCGGGTAAGTACACTCACTATCCGCTCATACTAGTGAGGTGACGCGATGTAACGGAACTACTCTTCATGTTTATGTTCTTTTCAACTGTGTGCCAAACTACTGGTAAGATATTTTGCCGAAAGCATCGAAGGTGCGGGATTTGCAAATAACTATTTGAGGAGAGTTTGGATCAGAGATTTTTAGTATAGAAAATATCTTAGGGCCCGCCTGGGTAGTGTGGTGGTAGCTGTCTACCTCACATTAAAAAGGTCGTGAGTTCGAGTCTCGCTTAGGGTGAGTTATCCGGATAAGGTTTTTTTCCGGGTTTTCCCTTATTTTAAGAAGAATGTCGAGTAACTTTAAGCTCCATGGACCTCCAAGATCATTTGAGCATCATTTCACCAATTTTATTCATCTTCCGATATGACCAAACTAGGTTAAAGGACGTTAAACTACCAAAAAAAAAAAACAAAAAATCATAGGGATTTCAACCCAAAATCTCTCAAAGTGTACATGCCTATATTCTATTAAATGTGGCGTGATGAAAGATATTGTAGTAGTACTACAGAGATTAACTACAATATTTACAAAGTTTTGCAAATATTGTAAAGCAAAAAGTGTAAATATGCATTAACATATCGTTACATTGCACTGCAGTAATTTAAAATAAACATATAAATAGCATTACATGTTTACGTGTAAATGATTACTGTAATATAAAATGCGTGAAACATTGAAAGCTGCAAAGACGGTACTAGTCCCGCCTGCCTTATTTTTGTCTTCGCTGTTAAAAAACCGGTTTGTAGAACACGTGCTTCTTGCGTCTACAGGTAAATATGCAGAGAATTTTAGTCTTCACGTACCTCAAACCCTATGTATTAATAATAAATGTTTTTGTGTGTAGGTTGCCTTGTATTTTGTAGAATAAAGCAATCAGAACTAATATATATATATATAATGCTTATCAAACGGTGGCATGTTAAATTCGTTAAAAGAAGCAGAAAAATTATAGTTTTATAAATATTTGTTAATTACTTGTTTCTTCCACACTAGCCATGTGTAGAACAGGAGTTCCAGGAGATCGTGGTTCATATCCCGTAAACGGTATTGAATTTTTGAGTATTGACTCTACTTTTCAAGTCTATAAATACTGTAATAAACATTTTAATATTATTTACATACTTTTATTAAGGTAGCTAATGCATCTATATATTTGAAAAATCCATATGTAGGATATTTTGTTGAATTTTTACCAGTTATTAAACAAATAATAACTATAATCTTGCCATGTTTCAAAATACTAGCTTGGTGGACAAAACGGCGCAGGGGCGGGTTTTCTCCGGGTTCTCCTTCCCCCGCCATCGCATTCCACCGGCGCTCCATCTTCATTCTATTTAACACCAATGTCATCGCCTGCGGTGCTACAAGTAGTAAAAGCGGGCGTTAAGTTCTAGCAAAAAAATACTAGCTTGCATTATTATTCATATAAAATTGTGCTATCTAAATTCATTTTTCCAATAAAAATGTTCTGCACGATGCCCTTTTGATTAATTTTATATTAGCCCCCATTTATGCTATTAAAAGTATTCATATTCGTGCTCTTCAAAAATCTAGGTTTTTCGAAATGTAATAATTTATTTCTCAAAATAGGATATAATCAATTCGGAAAATGTGATCATTTTCTTAATGTATTTGGGGGGGTGAGGAGCAAAACAACAGTTTTAAAACAAAGTAGTAACAAAATTGCAGCATGTGGAGGGTTTTGAGTATGGAAAAATTCCTTAAAAGATCTTTTGCCAGAAAAAAAAAAAGCGTCGAGTGGAAAAATTATTTAATGTCGTAAAGTTTAGGATTCATATTATTTAATTATGGAAAAAATATATATATTTTAATTTTTATCATGTTACAGATTCAGTTACCTTATATATTAAAATACAATTATTTGATTTCGTTCGCTGCTTAAAATGTTATTTACGATTATCCGAAAAAAATGTGATATCCAAAGCGGCTGTGCCCTTTTTGGTTTGGTTAAGCGGGGTTCTAGTGTAATAGTTTGTAAGATAAAATGAAAAATCACCTTATCCGAGCACTGCTGGCATGGAGACAGTTGAGTCGTTTTTCTCGTGAAGGGGAGTGTTCCCCCTGTCAATAACGCTCAGTGCTTCTCCCCCACGAGGCACAGGGGGCGCTCAAGTGAGGGTTGGCTGGATGGGATTTTGTTTCTAAAGTGTTGCATTTTCTCCCTCCTCTTCTCTACTGTAAGCCACACAGCGAAAATATGTCACCAAGTCAACATTTCCTCACGCAATGCTCTCGAGCAGAAGGAAAGCCTTGGGGATGAATTTACCTGCATCATCAAATCGCATAGTGTGGCGAAATTAAAAACGCGTACTGGAGAAACAGTTCCAAAGTAATCCCCCCAACCTAATTTGTTTTGTTTATTGCCTTATCATTCTGTCATTCCACTGCATTCAGAGCACCAAATGGTTGCCTTGACAGCGTTGTCACGTCTCTTGCTCTGCGACTCTAATTCAGTTAATAGAATCAAAAAATACATACCTATTATACTTTCCTTCTTCTTAAATAATAAGGATTAGGTATTACTGAATTATACATTTGTAGTTTACCTTCCTTATTACCAGTTCAAACGGGGTAACATTTGAGGGATTTCAAGTTAATAGCAAATTGATGACGTCGTTCTGTATATAGTTCAGTTGGTTGGGTGCTGGCTCTCAAGTTCGCAGGCGCAGGCCCAGACCGATGATTTTTAAGTGTATTCACGGACACAAACACACGTACTTTTTTCTAAAAATACTTTGGAGGGGGGGGGATACATGGAACCCTAAAATGTATTTTCGCTGAAATCTCGGTATCGAATGTTTGGATAGAGTGCAATACCTTCTCTATTTACCATGTATTATATAGAGAAAGTAGAAATTACTTTATTTACTTTATCTACATGTATTACTTTTTAGTGTATACCTAACGTATTCCACCAAAAAATTCGATACCGAGATTTCACAGAAAATGTATGTTTTGAGAATATCTGAATCCAAAAAAACGAAAAATATCCGTGTGTGTATATGTGTGTCTGTGGGCAGTACAGCTCAAAAACGAAAAGTCCGTCAAAAGCCAAACTTCATTTTAAGTCTTCTAAGGATGTGACACGAAGATTTCAAGAAAATGCTCCCCTCCTCAAACTATCCTTTATATGGATAACTTTTCTCAAAAAATGCTCTAACAATTTTGATTAAAATGTCATGTTTTAAAATAATTTTTATGACAAAATGTACATATTTAATTTCCTGGGAATAGCTTCTGAAGAGCTCTTTATTCTGAATTTTACTGAATTTTGTATCACTGGTAAACCGTAAGAGATAAACAAAACCTTACCATACAATAAATGTAATTCGCTTTAAAACACACAATTTTATGTCATAGATGTTTTTTTTTTTGTAGGGCCGACCGTTTCTAAGATCTTCTTGTTATTCGCCTCTGATTTAAAATACTTAAAACTTTTCTCATGCAGGTGTTTGTCCACTCCTGGCAATGCAAAGAACTTAATTTTAATCACCTAATATCCAGCTTTTAAAAGATTTGACTATAACTTTGGTCTAGTGTATTCCCTTTTTCCCTTCTACTTACAAAGAAGCAATGCTAATGCTTCTCAATTAGTATGAAGTAGATGGGAGAATAAGCTTTTTAACTATAATTTATTACAGAGATGTAGAGAAAGCCATGTGAATGGAACATCAGATTTTTATAGAAAGTAGTTGTTAAAACCTTTGGGCATCCATAAAGAATCAACATTTAAATATTCCCTCTTACTTCGGGCTGTTCAGCCATTTAAAGATCTACTGTTTCCTAACATAATATTTCATATAGCGTTGTTCTCAAAACTGTATTTTCCCACTTTCGAAACATTCCGCACGTCTCGATTTTTATTACAACTACATTTTTCTAGAATATGCAGAAGTGTCTATTTTAATATTAAACAAAACAAATTATCCTAACACTAATAATAATATTTAAAAATATATATCTTATGAAAAAGTAATAAAATAATTAATTTTAGAGACTATTATTTCTAACTTTTAAAATAAGTATCCAATTGGAATGAAAATTTGTATTTTAATTAACATAAAAACAATGCAATCACAGTAAAGTTTTCAGAAAAATCTATACAGAAATATAGACATTTGAAATTTCACTCCCAGCATCCCTTAAATTCAGTATCTCCTTGATGCGATACGAAGATTTTCGTCTGAGTTATGCTCAAGATGCGCGCGCGCGACTTCTATAAGTGAGTAGTGTTAATTAAGGGGGAGGAAGGGATACCTCTTAATGAAAATTACCAGCTAAATACCGGTATCGATTTTTTGGGTACAATGCCATACTTCCTCTATTTACTATAGGCATAAGCAAATAGTCGAGAAAATAGAAATTGACATAAAACACTGTTTGAAGACCATAATTCAGAAATATTACTGGTACGTTACCCTTGAGTACAAGCGGTCTCCTTTGTTTTCAGTTTTAGGAGCTCTCCCTTCTCAGGCTTTATTCACACTATGGGGCTTGTTTTGGCAACAATAAGGACGAGCTCATCTGTGTAACGTAACAAAACAAACCTGACTGCCTTCCTGGTCGAGTGGTCAGCGAGCTGACTTCTCACCGGGAGGTCCCGGACTCGATTCCCGGCTGGGGCGGGGCATTTTTCTTTAACCAGAATTATTCCCTATCCCCAACAGTCTGGAATAGTGTGTGTATGTGTATATATGTATGTATGAGAGAGTAATTGTGTATGTGTGTGTGTTTAATGATATAAAAAGTATACATTTAATGACAATCTACTGTGATCAGATGAGTTGTTTCATAACTCAAAGCCCCCCGATATGAACATAGGAATAAAGAGGGCGATACAAATAAAAAAAAAAAAAAAAAAAAAAACTGTGAAGAATGCCCCTTTTTTCTTCATCTTAGATCACAGAGCTCCTAGGTCTTATGACTACATTAAAAGTCATACAGTCTTAGATCCAGTATACAGTGAAAATTTTGAACATTAAAAGTAAATTATCATGCACACAGGTTTAAGTAGAAATAATATAACAATATTAAAATTACATTACAATAAACAGTGACAATTTAAACTAAATTAGGTATAACATGTTAGTAATTATAATTCTGAGAGTTATATACAATTATATAGATTGATTTCTTTAAAATATATTAATACATGAACAAAACGTTTTGTGTTAGCAAGTGTTAATGAAATGTTTTTTTAACTGTATGCCGCACAGTTGTTTTGTTATTCTAGCTGCGTGAGAGAGATGTCTCTTGTCTGCTGCTTGCAGCATCTTTGTTCTACTTTTCGTGGAATATTACGGAAGTAAACAGTCGTACTCATATGTACCTGTCACAAGTTGCTTTTCCTTGTCGCCGTATCTCGGTTGTGAATAGTTTACACTCGACTGTTGTTTACTTCGGTTTGCAAGAGACGGGAAGTTGAGACGTGGGAGTTTGTGCAGAGACTGCACTGAGTTTTTACCACAAATCAACGCTCGAGACAGCTGCTAAGAGATGTCAACTCCATTAGCTTCAGTACGCCGTCTCATACTGCACTTCATCTGTTCCACTGGACATTTGAAAGAGTTAATTGTGACTAAAAAGCTCTACATTGCTGTAACAAAGAGTTAAAAATCATATTCTATCTACATTATAATAGAGATAAACATTAGCAGAAAATTTCTTAATTACTTGCTTTCTTGTACGTAGCAGGAAAATAAGGGAATACATTAGGCCAAAACGAATGTCAAATCTCTTAAAATCTGCTTGAAATCCGCTTCTATGCACAGCCAAGAATTTACAACTTTCCGTGTGAGAAAAATTTAAGTATTTGAAACCTGAAATAAATAATAAGGAATATCTCGGAAATGGTAAATTCCACGAAAAAAAACCTTATATGGCATAAATTGTGTGTTTTAATGTAATCTACATTTTTTGTGTGGTAAGTTTCTGTCTAAATCTCCCAGTTCACCAGTTAGGCAAAATTCATTCAGAATAAAGAGGTCTTTAGAGGTCTATTCCCAGAGAATTCAAAATATACATTTTATTCGTCATGTAAATATCTTCTCATGGCGACCCGGAGAAAAATCCGAAAAAAAAAACACAGGTCAGGAAGGCTGGCCACAGGGATCGAACCCACGACCTCCTGAATGCGAGTCGAACACGTTACCGCGGCGCCGCCTCGCTCCGTTTTATTTTTTTCTTTTTTTTTTTTTCCTCACTAAATTAAGTATATTGAGTTAAGTTGAAGAGAAGCATTGGTGTTCAAATTTTGTATTTTGTTTAATAAAGCTCGGATGTGTCTGCCTCAGATTCCAACGGTCGTGAGTTCGAATATTGCTTAGGGTGAGTTACCCGGATAAGGTTTTTTTGGGGGTTTTCCCTTTTCCTGAGAAGGCAAATGTCATTGGAGCATCATTTCACAAATTGCATTCATCGTCCGATATGACCAACCAGGTTAAAGGACGTTAAGTCAAAAAAAAAAAAAAAAAAAAAAAAAACACTTGTATACTTTAATTAAAAAAACAAACAAAACAAAACGGATTGTGACCTTGGCGTTGGATTAAGATTACTTTTAGAATGCAGATGTGTAGTAATTGGGTGTGTTCAGCCTTTAAAGTAATTTTTACTTTCTCTAGCCCCATATGTACAATGTACATAGGGATAGAGAAGTATTGCATTCCACCCAAAAATTCGGTACCGAGATTTCACCGGAAATACATGTTTTAGGACCCCTGTATCCAAAAAAAGCATTTTCAGAAAAAGGTCCGTGTGTGTGTCCGTGTGTCTGTGAACACGATAACTCAAAAACGAAAAGTAGCTTAAATACCAAACTTGGATGCGACATGAAGATTTTGAGAAAAATCCCCCACCCCAAACTACCCTTTACATGGAACTTTTTTCGAAAATGTTGATTTTCTTAAAAATGGCTCTAACGATTTTGATTAAAGTATCATATATTAAAGATAATTTACCTAACAAATAAAATGTATATCTTGAATTTTCTGGGAATAGCTTCTGAAGACCTGTTTATTCTGAATAAATTTTTCTTAATTTGGCATAACTAGTAAACCATAAGAGATAGACAAAAACTTACTAAAAAAAATTTAGGTCTTGTTAAAATACATAAGTTATGTCATATACATTTTTCTCGTGGAGCTTACCATTTTCGAGGTATTCATTGTTATTAGTTTCAGTTGTGAAGTACTTATACTTTTCTCAGACGGGAGTGTCCATTTTTCTTTTCTTCTACTCCTGGCCAAGAAAAGAAGCGATTTGTAATGAAAATTGCATAACGACAGATTTTAAAACATTTGACTATTGGTTTAGCCTAGTTTATTCCCTTATTTTCTTCCTACTTATACGGAATTAAATAATAAGAACATTGTGCTAATGAGTACCACGATTAGCAAGGTGCTGAAAGAAGAAGAATCTTAAGTATGAAGTTTGTAGAACAGCTAGAGAAAATCATGTGAGTGAAACACATCAGATTTTTCATTTTGACTTAGCATCTCAAACATGCATGTAAAGCTGACATTGCCAATATTCCATTACTGCCTAAGAACAGCAGTTTACGAGTCACTGGCGTGCACCTTTCTAGGAGTTTTAGTTCACGTTGTATCTCAAAATTACCAACCTCTGCAAACTTGAAGTTAACAACTTTTCTGTTGGCGATATGACTCTTGAGCTTTCTTTAATAACACTCGTATGAAACCCGTCAAACTCAAATAAGGTCAATGAACTTGACCATCGTCTCGTATATGTTTCTTAAGCTCTCTCCCCCCCCCCCCCCCTCTTGGTCACTGTACATCTCTCTTTCACTCTAACTAGAAAAGCCCATTCTGTTTTGTGAACGCCTTTAAGCTGCGAACCGGTCCACGAAGTCATCCTGTTGCCCATGTTTCAAACTGAAAACAACTGTTTATCTAGCACGAGTTTGAAATATTTTTATCGACATAAAAACTATAAAAGTCCAAAGTTATACGATCTGGCGTTGGAACTTTTTCACCAATGTGGACTGGTGCGTTTTTATATTTTTGTAAGAATTGGCTGTACGTATATACTTTTTTAGGGAAAGAATCTTTTTTGTAAAAGTTTTATTGTTTTGGTGTTTTAAATATATAAAAACGAATTATAAAACAATTGTGCCTTGGTTTTGTCGTTTTATACTATGCCATCCTGTATCCTCCCACTTTATGAACAAGTCCATATTTTGAGATTCGGAACAGCAGGCAGATGGAAGGACTTTGCGCTATTCTGTGTCGGCATTCGCACCTTCTGATTGTATCATCTTTTAAGCGTATTACATGAGAATTGTTGTACCTAAAATACAATTTCTGTAATATTTTGTCTCCGATTTGCACTCCAGAATATGACCCTAGAAATCTACTGCCCGAATTTTATAATATTATACGCTGATATGCACGTTTCGAAGATTGAAACAATACTAATGAATACAGAAGACGTAAAGTATTAATAAGCAAGATAATGTAAATAAATATACGTAATATAGAAATAAGATTATATTATTAGAGAGTGTAAGTATTAGCTTAGTTATACGAGAGACGAGATAACTGAAACTGTACGTGGATCATAAAAGAGAAATCTTTCGCAAGGTTTTTGTGGACTTTAGCTAAGGAGTTGAAATGAAACTTATAAAAGAATATCCTTGAGTTAAAAAGACAACGCAGATCTCAGAAAATGACTTGGGAGTAAGACAGTTTGAGCGGGTAAAGCATGCCAATTAGATCGCAGTTTTAATGCTTAGGCAGATCAAGGGGGTTCAATATTATTCTACAGAGATGCAAGTTCTCACACAGTTAGTCCTTAATTATTGTACAGTTCAGTTCATCTGGGTACATTCAGTCGTTCTCCACAGTACTCGGTCTTGCAGATTAATTGCGTAAGAAACGTGATGCGCGAAATTTTAAGCTTCACTTGTAAGTGAACACGTTTTAATACAGTTTCTGCTACGATCTCGGAGAACTATAAGTTGTATATAAATAGTGAATATTATGAAAACAGTTTAAATAAAATACTCAAATTAAAAGTTACAAATATGGAAGACATGATTAACACCCCACAGCAAACTGCTTGATGCCGTGCTGGATCCATCAATTTCTTCGAACCTCTCCGAAAATTAGAACGTCGAGAGCAAACAATAATTACCCGCCTCAGAATTTGTCACTGCAAACTGACACACTACTTCAGCATTAATAAAGAATCGCCACCAAAATGTGAGACCTGCAACATACCGCTTATTATACAACACATCCTGCTGCAGTATCCGAAATATACCAAACAGAGACTTCAGGCCGGCTTCACTGACTTACCAGGTGTTCTACAAGTCTACACAACCACCACGCAACTAAAGACTATAACATTTATAAGAAAATGCAAACTTTTTGAATTATTGTGAAGTATAAATGTTACCATTTCGTATTTTGCATTTATGTAAAAAACTATTTTGTGTACAATTTGAAAGGTCGCGATATAATCATGCTGTTAAAGTGATCCAAAATAATAATATTAAAAAGCTGATGTGTTCTATTCACATGACTTGCTCTAAATCTATGCAACAAATTATTGTTAAAAAGCGCTTCTGTTTACTTCATGCTAATCGAGAAAAAAGTATCAGAAATAGTCTTATTACTTGCTTCCATGTAAGTAGAAGCGAAATAAGGAAGTACCATAGGCTAAAGTGATAGTCAAAAGCTGGTTGCTAAAGTTCCTTTGTTTGTATAGACAGGAGTGACAAATTCCTGTATGTGAAAATTTTAAGTATTTTAAAACTGAAACCAATAACAAGGAATATCTAAAAAATGGTCAGCTCCACGAAAAAAATGTATGACATAAATTGTGTAGTAAGTTTTTCTCTATTTCTTGCGGTTTACTAGTTATGCAAAATCCAGCAAAAATCATCCCGAATAAAGAGGCCTTCAGAAGCCATTCCCAGAAAATTCAAGATATACGTGCATTTTATTTGTCGTGTAAATATCTTTAATATACGGTATTTTAATCAAAATCTTAAGAGCCATTTTTGAGAAAATTAAAATTTTCGAAACATTTTCCATGTAAAGGGTAGTTTGGGGTGGGGGGATTTTCCTCAAATCTTTCGTGTCGCATCCTTGGAAGATACTAAACTTATACCAACTTTGGTATTTTACTGACTTTTCGTTTTGGAGTGTTCACAGACATAAGGACATATGTATATACAAATAGTATATACATAGTATATTTATATGAATAGTATATACAAACATAATTAGTAATAAAAATAATCAGAGATAAGGATGAGCGTCACAAAGTCTGCAGGAGTCCCTTGATTGTTATTTACTATCACTGTAATTGCTGAGTTTCACAAGATAAACTTTTTGTTTTCCAGAAAAGATAAACATTCTTGAGCTTTCACCATACGTGTTTTATAGCTAACTGAAGGATCTGAAGGTCAATGCAGTATCGCTGGAAATATTTCGTAACTCCTATCCATTATCATAAGTTTATTACCACCGCTATTATCTCAACATTTATACGTTCTTTTAGTATCTTTGCGTTGACAGTCCGTGGTTATTACTTATCCGCTATTACTTGCAGGTGTGAGAAGATAATAGCTATCCATGTATTGTCACCTACTGGTACAACAAAGGTGGCGGGTTCAGTGATAAGTTATGTTAAACTAAATGGCTCAAACTCGAAAAAGTCATGACTCCAGAAAGTATCGTCTCTGCTTTAACATACATTTTTTTTTTTTTTTTATTTTTTTTTTTTTTAAAGTAGTTTAACGTAGTTTAATCTGGTTGGTCATATCGTATGATGCATGAAATTGGTGAAATGATGTTCAAATAATCTCGGAGTCCATGGAGCTTAAAGTTACTCGACATTCGTATTCTCAGGATAAAGGAAAACCCCGAAAAAACCTTATCCGGCTAACTCACTCTAAGCGAGATTGAAAACCTGTTGAATATGAGGCAGACACGCTACCACCACCCTGCCCAGGCGGGCTTAACAGAATTATTGGAAGTGTTACTTTACATTTTTTCTTTACTCAGTCTTCGACAAAGTGCCTACACAAAAAAAAAAAAAAAAAAAAAAAAAAAAAAAAAAAAAAAACAACAACAACTTAATCTTCTTGACAAAGGGAGTGAAGGAAAAAGGAATAATGGCTTTTAATTTGACAGTAGTATAAATATTTTAAAAGTTAAACCAATAGCAAGGTATGTCTCAGAAAAACACACACACACACACACAAACACAAACTTTATATAAATTCTGTGTCTTGACGATATCTACTTTTTTTGTGCATCAAGGTTTTCTCTATCTCTTGGGATTTTCCAGTTACGCAAAAGTAATTAAAATGAAGAGAACTTCAGCGATTATTCAAGTTACACATGTTATGTTACAGAAATATAGATATTAAAAACATGTGATATGTCATAAAATTATTAGAGCAAATTTTCAGAAAATCAAAATATACGAATATAATTCCACCAAAAGGGTAGTTTCCGGTGGGAGATATATATATATAAATATATATAAATACTAAGTGTGGTATTTAGATTTTTAATTATATTATTCACAGACGTACACAGGACTTTTGGGCCCTCAAAATTTTGAGTGAAATCTCGGTATCATATTTTTGTGTGGAGTACAATATATTCTCTGTCTGCTATTTACATGTTACTGAAAGTAAAAAGGGCTAGCAACAAAATAGTTAATGTTGAGAACATATTCATTTTAATATATGTAGAACAAACTATTTCACATTTCATTATTTTAATATTTATTTCGAAAATTGCACTGATGTTTTTAACTTTTTCATGTGTGGTATTTACAAATTATTTTATAAATTGTATTTAATAGAGGACATATTCTGCTGCAATACCTGAAATTGTGATGAAAATGGGTTTACAACTGAAGGAGAAATTCAGGAGTTGTCTTGATTCACATCTTAATTTTTACGACTTTAAAATTAATTTCTTTTTATTTTAAATCATGTGCATCTTGTTTTCTTTTGCTTCAAAATCGGCGTTGTCTTTCAATGTAAATTGTTCACGCCCCCAAAATGAGCCCCACTTTCTAAAAAGTAAATGCAAACTACGCTAGATGTTTACAAATCACAGGCAATGCTTGTTTGCGTTATCTAATGCTTACCTATAGTAAGTAAAGGAAGTATTGCATTCATAACAAAAATTATTTTGAGAGTCCCTGAATAAATAATTTAAAAATCTGATGTGTTCCATTTACATGACTTTCTCTATATCTCTGAACAAATTATGGTTAAAAAGCTTATGCTTCTATTTACTTTATACTAATCGAGAAAAAATCAGCAGAAATACTCCTATTACTTGCTTCCTTGTAAGTAGAAGTGAAATACGGGAGTTCTATTGGTTAAAGTGATAATCAAAAGTTTGTTGCTATGTGACTGAAGTTCCTTTGTTTAAATGGACTGGAATTTTCAAATTCCTGTATGAGAAAAGTATGTTTTTTAAAGCTGAAACCAAAAAACAAAAAGTATCTAAAATATGATCAACTCCACGAAAAAATGTATATAAAATAAATTGTGTGTTTTAAGGTGCTCTACATTTTTCGTCCATCTCTTACGGTTTAGCAGTTATGCAAAATTCCGTTAAATTCATCCAGAAAGTAGTCCTCAGAGGCTATTCCCAGAAAATTCAAGCTATACATTTTATTTGTCGTGTAAAGATCTTTAATATACGAAATTTTAATCAAAATCGTTAGAGCCATTTTTGAGAAAATCAAAATTTTCGAAAAAAAGTTCCATGTAAAGGGTAGTTTGGGGTGGGGGGATTTTTCTCAAAATCTTCGTGTCGCATCCCTGGTAGATACTAAACTTAAATACCAAGTTTGGTATTTTACCGACTTTTCGTTTCTGAGTTATCGTGTTCACAGACACATGGATACACACACGGACCTTTTTCTGAAAATGCTTTTTTTGGATACAGGGGATCCTAAAACATATATTTCCGATGAAATCTCGGTATCGAACTTTTGGGTGGAGTGCAATACCTTCTCTATACACTATGTACATAATGCGTATAGAGAAAGTAAAAATAGAAAAAGGCCCCCGCAGGCATGCATACTCCGAAACGATTAAATACCAAATATATATATTAGGTTCAAAGGATGCGACACGGTTTTCAAGAAAATCCCTGTAACCTAAATCATCCTTAAAGTTTTTGAAATTTTCGATTTTCGCAAAAATGGTTCTAATGACTTTGTTCAATATCATACATTAAAATATATTTACATGATAAATAATATGGTATTTAGAATTTTCTGGTAATAACTTGCGAATTTTGTATAAACCTGTAAAACCGATAAACTTTAAGCCAGACTAAAACCAATTACATAAAAAGGTGGATCTCTTTAAAACACACAATTTAATTTAATTAATTTTTTATGGTATAAGCCATTTCTAAGATATCAGTAAATAATAGTTCTAATTGTTCATTACTTTAATTTTTTAAAGTTCTGTAGGTATTCAATTGTTTTAACAAATACATGAGAAGTCGTTGGAATTTTAAGGCTAATTACATAACATGCAGTCCTTAAATTTTACTTTCGTTATTCGCTTTGTATCTATTCATTCGCCCGTGTAACGTAACTATTTCTGCACACAAAATAAAGTAGTTACAAAAAAATTTGATGTGTTCCATTTACGTACTGTCTCTACATCACTATAAAACATTATTGCTAAAAATCTTATTCTATCTACTTCATGCTAATCGAGATAAACATTACTAACAGAAATTGACTTTTTTACTTGATTCCTTGTAAGTAGAAGGGAAAAACTGATGTGTTCGAGTCACGTGATGTCATCAGCTGTTCGGCAAAAGAACTTTTATTCAAAACATTAATCTGTTATCTACATCATGCTAATCAAGATAACATAAGCAGAATTAGTCTTAATTCTACTCCTTGTAAGTATAAGGGAAATAATAAAATGCACAGGCTAAAGCGATAGTCTCGTCCTTTAAAAGCCAGTCGCTATATGAAACAATTGAAACTCCAATCTCTTTGCTTTCCAGGAGTAAACAAACAAGAAACGAGAGGAAAGATGCCTTCTCATTTGAAAAAAAAGTTTAAGTGGCTAAAATTGAAACCAATAATCCGGAATATCACGAAAATGGTTATCTCTACAATAAAGTAATAGACTTTCGTGTCATTAGTTTGTATCGCCAATAATCAGTGATAAAGGTTAAAGAATGCACATGAACTAAACACATAAGATACTTTATTAGTGTTTAACGATTGTTCTTACGACCGGTCGTTTTTACTTTCTCTACACGTACTATATACATAGTGTACAGAGAAGGTATTGTATTGCACCCAAAAATTCGAATTCGAGATATCACTGGAAAAACATGTTTTAGTATCTCCTGAACCCCCCCCCCCCCAAAAGGTCCGTGCGTGTGCGTGTCGTGTTTAGAACGAAAAGTCCGTTAAATACTAAACTTGACATTTAAGTTCAGTATCTCCCAAGGATGCGACAAGAAGATTTTCAAGAAAGTCCCCCCACGCCCAAATACCCTTTACATGGGAAACAATTGAAAATTTTGATTTTCTCAAAAATGGCTTTAACGATTTTGATTAAAATCCCTAATATTTAAGATACTTACATGACAAATAAAATCTATAGGCATCTTGAATTTTCTGGGAACAGCCTCCAAAGATCTATTTATTCTGGATGATTTTTTTTTTTTTAACTTTGCATAATTAGTAAATCGTAAAAGACAGACAAAAATTTACTACATAAAAATGTAGAGCTCCTTAAAACATACAATTTATATCACTTTCCCCCCCCCCTGGAGTTGACCATTTTCGAGATATTTCTTACTGCAGTTTTAAAATACATAAACTTTACTAATAAAGGAACTTGTCAACTCCTGGCCACGCCAAAAAAAAAACGATTTCAATCCCAGAGCCACCACATTTTAAAACACGTGACTGTCGGTTTAGCCTAGTATATTCCCTTATTTCCCTTCTATTTATAAAGAACTAAGTAATAAGATTGTTGTTGCTAAAGTGTTTAACTCGATAGAACAATAAGCTTACTAACAATAATTTATTACAAGATGTAAAAAAAGACATGTGAATGGAGCACACCAGTGTTTTTAAAATTATACAGCACCCAAATCTGTGGACATAGGTGTAATACATGAAGTAAAATTATACGTAATAAGAAAGGAAATTTGGGAAATAAACGTTACCGGCCAAGTCTAGCGTATCTCTTCGCAGCAGCATAGCCGGGCGGGAGGGGGGGGGAGTGAAAACCTTCCTCATTTTCTTAAAAAAAAGGTGTAATAGTAATATCTAATATATAGATATAATTTTATTATTTCAACTCAGGATTAATTTATGCTATCATTTGATTTTATAAAAAATGTTTTTAAAAAGGGATCCCTATGCATAAACCCCTTAACATTTTTCTAGCTACGCTACTGCCTCCCTGACATTCTCTGTTAATATTTAGTATATTGACTGGGGAAACCCAGGAGGGGGACTCGTGAGGACGGTCCTGACGGGATTTGAGCCCCGTTCTCCCGCTCAGAGGTCCGTGCCTTAACGCGTTTTTTAATTATTATTATTATTATTATTATTATTATTATTTATAAAATACAGTTGCGGAGGCTTGTCGGGACTCCGGAGCTGTATTCCTTTTTACCCCCTTTTTTCCCCCTTTTATCCATTTGCCCAACATTTCTTTTGTTTTCTACTTCATTACCGTTTTTGCTTTTTGCTTCTAGCACGCACACACACGCACATTAACAAACACACAAACCCCATGCGTTCGGATATTATCCGTGACGGTTGACTAGTGCTTGAAGACATTTCTAAACCTTATATGTAATTAATATTATTGCATTCTTTTTCATTTTAAAGGTCAAGTTTGGAAATAAATATGTAATGTAAATCACTGTGTAGAAGATCGGTAATTCATAGACGAATTTCAGTTTCTGGGGTTCAAATTATTATTAGTGACCTTTACGTATCTGGCGAAGTTATCGAGTATCGTCGATGTTCTCTTCCGGCAGGAGTATCAAATAAATCAATTTCTGTTTTGGATGCGTGTGGGGGGGGGGGGAAATGTCCCACCCAATTGTATTTCCCGAATTGTAATGTGAATTCCTAACGCTATATTAGCCCCCCCCAAAAAAAAATCTGTTGTTCTACATTCACATGACTTTCTCTACATCTCTGTAACACATTATTGTTAAGTTTATTTTGTATCTACTTCATGGTAATCGAGATAAACATTCACAGAAACGGTTTTATTATTTAGTTCCTTATAAATAGGGGAATGCACTAGGTTAAACCGACAGTCAAATGTTTTAAAATTGTGTTTCTATGGTACAGAAATCCGTTTCTTTGCTGACCAGATGTTGACAAGTTCCCGTATGAGAAAAGTATAAATATTTTAAAACTGAAATGAATAGCAAGGAAGATCTCAAAAACGGTCAAAAATGTATGTAACATAGATTGTGTGTTTCAACGAGATCTAATTTTTTTTTTAGTAGTAAATATCTGTCTCTCTTACGGTTCACCAGTTATGCAAAATTCAGAATAATTCATCCAGAATAAAGAGGTCTTCAGAGGCTATTCGGGCCGCGCCGTGGCCGAGTGGTTCGACCACTCGACTCTCACCTAGACGGCCGGGGTTCAATCCCAAGCGACCGCACGTGAGATTTGTGGCGGACAAAACGGCGCTGGGGCGGTTCCCCCGCCATCGCATTCCACCGGTGCTCCATCATCATTCATGTATCATCAGTGTCACCGCCTGATGTGCCATTAGTAGTTAAAGCGGACGTAAAAAAAAAAAAAAAAAAAAAAAAAAAAGGCTATTCCCAGAAAATTCAAGATATACCTTCTATTTGTCATACAAATATATTAAAATGTTTTAATAAAAATCGTTAGAGCCATTTTTGAGAAAATCTAAATTTTCGAATATTTTCCATGTAAAGGATAGTTAGGGATGGGGTATTTTCTTGAAATTCTTCTGTCGGATTCTTGGAAGATACTGAACTTAAACACCAAATTTGATATTTAATGGCCTTTTCATTAATGAGCCATGCTGTCCACAGACACACACGGACATTTTTCTAAAAATGATTTTTTTGAATTTAGGGGTTCTCAGAACATTTCCTACGAAATCTCGGTATTGAATTTTTGGGTTCAACACTATGCCTTCTCTATACACTATGTACATAGTACGTGTAGAGAAATCAATTATTTCTTAAATGCATATACAGTTGAAATGTTTGTTTTGGTAGAGCATTATTAGTCAACAGACTTTATTTTCGTAATTTGGGGGCAGTTGCCCTCCTAGCCCACTCCCCCTTAAAGGAGATCTGCATTGTAACTGGCTCCTGGGATCCTGGTAGGGATTATGCAGGAAAATAACGGTCTTTATGGCCGTACGCTGCTGAGCATACATGAACCAATGCTTTACAAGAGCTAATTGTATTTTGGCAATGAAGTTTCATTGCCATGAACTGGCACAATGCCATAGTTCGTGACGTAATAGTCAGCTGGTGCAACTTAATGATGACCCAACTATTCACTCTCTCCCAACGATTCTATATACACAACCTTCTGGGCAGAAAGAACTGCGATGGTACGTAAATACTTCAAAGGCTAATGGAATATGCGCCTGAAATAGAACTTTCAATGACAGCTAGTGCACATTTCAAGGTCCTTTGAGTGAAATGTTTGACTGTATTCCTGGCAACTTTAAATGCGGTTTTCAATATTTTCTTCAAACATATATGAAGTTGGCTTATGGCAGTGGATGCAAATGGCTATCATTTATTACTTTCTCTACACGTACTATGTACATCATATATAGAGAAAGTATTGTATTACACCCAAAAATTCGATACCGAGATTTCACCGGAAATATATGTTTTGAGATCCCCTGAATCCAAAAAAGCATTTTTAGAAAAAAAAAATCCGGTTTGTGTGTGTGCAGCATAGCTCAAAAACGAAATGTCCGTTAAATACCAAACTTAAGGTTAGTATATTACAAAGATGCGACACAAAGATTTTCAAGAAAATCCTCCCACCCCAACTACCGTTTACATGGAAAAAGTTTCTAAAATGTGGATTTTCTTAAAATGGCTATAATAAATATTGTATATTTAAGTTATTTACATGACAAAAAACATGTACTTCTTGAATTTTCTGGAATTACCCTTTGAAGTCATATTTCTTCTGGATTAACTTTGCGAAATTTTGCATAACTAGTAAACCGTAAGAGATAGACAAAAACTTACTTAACAAAAAAAATGTAAGCTCATTAAAACACACAATTTGTGTTATATACATATTTTTCGTGGAATTGACCGTTTTTGAGATATTCCTTGTTATTGGTTTCAGCTTTAAAATACTTTTATTTTTTTCATAAGAGAATTTGTTAACTCCTGTCCAAAGGAGCAACCAGCTTTAAAAAAAAAAATTACTATCGTTTTAGCCTAGTGTATTTTAGTATTTCCCTTATACCTACAAGGAAGCAAGTAATAAGGTTATTTTGATAAGTTTTTTTTTTTATTTTTTTCGATTAGCATGAAGCAAACAGAAGATTAAGCTTTTTAATTATTATTTTTTGCAGAGATGTCATGTGAGTGGAACACATCAGATTTTTTTTTTCGTTCATGTTTTGTGTGCTTTCTTTACCGCCTAAAAGAGGAAATATTGTTTCCATACAAAAAAATCGATATCTGTATTTCACGGAAAATACGAGTATATATTTTGAATGCTCCTGGAAAAAATACTTTTTCACTTCAAAATTAGACTGTAATTAGAGTAAGTATTTACATTTTAACCAAGAATTCGATACCGGGATTTCATTGGCAAAAAAAACAAACAAAAAAAAACCAACATTTTTTTAGAAAACGATGTGTTTTCTAGTGTCTGTAATCAGTATAACTCAAAAACAGAGTTAAATACCAAACCTGATATTTAATTCATCTAATTCATCTTCTTCCAATATGCGATAGGCAGGTTAAAAAAAATCTCCACAGCAAACTACCATTCGCATGAACATTTGTCAAACTTTTTTATTTTCTGAAAAATAACGATTTTTTATTAAAATATAATATGATTAAGACATGCTCATGACAAATATAAAGTATATCTTGAATTTTCTGGGAAACGCCTCGAATCTTCTTTATTCTTAATGGCTTTTGCGAAACTGATAAACTGTAAGAGATGGACAAAATCATACTACACAAAATCTATAGATCTCATTAAAGCACACAATTTGTGTCAAATCGATGTTTGTGGAATTAATTATTTCCGAGATATTCCTTTTATTGATTTCAATTTTAATAAACATTTTCTTTTCTCAAATCCACAGTCATTGTTTATTGATTTGTTTTTTCTCTTGCTCAAGCAAAATTTCATGACAATAGTATATTGATTACCAGTTGTTAAAAGATTTGCATATTCCTCAAGCCTATTACATCCCCCTATTCCCCCTTTATTTACAAAGAAATGCATAGTGTAATAAAAGCGTTGTTTCGAATAACGTGAAATAGATAGAGAAATAAGCATCGGTGTGTTGAAAATTGAGTGGAAAAGCTAAGGTGGATGTAGCACATTAACATATTTTAAAATAAGTCGTCGCCAATGCTCGCTTTTGTGTGTCATTTATGAAATGTTAATCGAAAATAAAAATCGGATATATGCTTTAAAACTTGGTATATTTTCAAGAAAGTTGTCCCTCATGAAAGTTTTAATACCGGAAATCCCTGTTTACTGACCCCACTGAAAGATTCACGTACTCATGTGTGTCCGTGAACAGTATAATTCAAAAACAAAAGTTGGTTAAATGCCAAACTTGATATTTTAATTCAGAGTCTTCCAAGGATGCAACAAGTGGGATTTTCAAGCAAATCTATAGATTCCAAAATACTTTTTGCATGAAAAGTTTAATTTTTTTATTTTCTGTAAAACAGCTCTAAACTAGTTTGATTAAAATAACACATGCTTAAAATATTTGCAAATAATAAAAAAGTACATCTTGAACTTTCTGGTATTAATCAGACTGTGAAAGTTTCATCACTACTACTTACTACTCTTTAAAACATGTAGATATATACACAGTAAACAGTTGTATTTCAGCTAAACTCCTTTGTAGCATTAAGCATATTCGAAATATACGTAGTTATTGATTTGATTTTTACCTTCTCCATACGCACTATGTACATAGTGTATAGAGAAAGTATTGCACTCCACCCAAAAATTCGATACCGAGATTTTACCGGAAATATATGTTTTAGGGTCCCCTGTATCCAAAAAAAGTATTTACAGAAAAAGGTCCGTGTGTGTGTATGTGTGTGTGTGTGTCCGTGTGTCTGTGAACACGATAACTCAAAAATGAAAAGTCGGTAAAATACCAAATTTGGTATTTAAGTTTAGTATCTTCCAGGGATGCGACACGAAGATTTTGAGAAAAATCCCCCCACCCCAAACTACCCCTTACATGGAACTTTTTTTGAAAATTTTGATTTAATTTTGGTATATTAAACATATTTACAAGACAAATAAAATGTATATCTTGAATTTTCTGGGAATAGCCTCTGAAGAGTAGTTTATTCTGGATGAATTTTACTAAATTTTGAATAACTGCCAAACTGTAAGAGATGGACAAAAACTTACTACACAAAATATGTAGAGCACATTAAAACACACAATTTATATTATATACATGTTTTTCGTGGAGTTCCTCGTTTTTGTGACATTCCTTATTTTTGGTTTCTGCTATGAAAAACGTATACTTTTCTCATACAGGAACTTGTCAACTCCTATCCATATAAACAAAGGAACTTCATTGACATAACAACTAGCTTTTGACTATCACTTTAACCTACGGTTGTCCCTTATTTCGCTTCTACTTACAAGGAAGCGAGTAATTAGACTATCTCTGCTAATTGTTTCTGATTAGCATAAAGTAAATAGAAGTATAAGCTTTTTAAGAATTATTTGTTGCAGGGATATGGAGAAAGTCATGTGAATGGTACACATCAGATTTTTTCAGTATTAGTCATTTCATTTCTTAAATCCTGCCAACTTTCAGTTGCTATTCGCAATGTTATGGAAAGAGTATTAGTAGTTTAATGTAACATCGCGTATTTAAACATCTTACTATAGTTTTTATTTATGTCCAAAAATATGGAACATATAGTTGAAATCTATGGCTGACTACATGGATCCAGAATACTACCATAACAGCAAAAATATACAGAAAGCTACAAAAGCATTTATTAAGTATCAGAATATTATCACTTGCACCATAACGAAATGAGTAATGAAAGTATTTGTGCAAACGTAAAGTAGCTTTTGCAAGAACGGTTATATAGTAACATATTTTAAACTATGAATAAATGGAATGGGTGAAATGATGCTCAGATGAACCGGGGGCCCATTGAGCTCAAATTACCCTTTTCAGGATAAGGGGAAAACTCCGAAAAAAAAAAAATAATAAAAAAACCCTCCGGACGATTCACCCTAACAGAGATTCTATCTCGGGTCCTCTTGAATGTAAGTTGGGTTTTTTTAACCCTCCCCGTAAGTAGGACTTACACCTCCCAGGACTTAGAGACGCCAGAATGCATGGTATTATATGAAATTGAGGAAGTGGATGGCAGGAAAGATGATAATGATGGAGAAATTGATGAAATGAATAGCGGGAAAACCGGAAAACCCGGAGAAAATCCACCCAGATGCCGTTTGTTCACCACAAATCTCTCAAGCGGTCCCCTGGAGTCGAGGTGAGAGGCGAGTGGTCCACTCACTGTGACACGGCGACGCCATACAAATAATAAAATGAAAGTGGGCAGAGTAATTAATGTGAATATAAATGCTTCTATTTATCTCTTATCCACACACCCCGTTTGCTCACTCCGTTTGTTGGTCAAAACAATTGAAAAACTTATTGGAACCATTAAAATAAAAGAAGTTATTTGTTTGAAAATATGAATCATCAGTTGTCTAAGCATACGACAGTTTACACTTCAAGGACCCAGTGTTGATAAACAGAGAAGCATCGTGATTTATTGCTTGCAAAACATATCGCCGTCATCTCTGTTCAGTTGATCTTGTAAGCTACGGATTGAAGAAACGCAGAATGCCTCATATAGGGGTGGCCATTTTGAGTTTAGGCCAGTAAATTGATAGAACTTTTTTGAAGGTCCATATAAGTGAATTTATATTGATGACTGCCTTGAATCTAAATTAAAGTATTAGTAAAGTATTCGATTAACCTTATAATTCACTTACAAATTTTAAAAACATAATAAGTTCACATTTTTTAAAACTGACATAAAAGTAAAAAGTTTAATTACAATAAAATACTCATGACACTATTTATTAAGAAAATCCCAATGAATTTTGAAGACCAGAAACTTAAATAGACTTCTGGGCTTGTTTTTCATTTACCAATTTATCAATATTTGGTGCTATTTTTATATCCACAGAATAAATATATTAGCAATATATAGCTGAAAGTAATTTATTTTTAATAACAATCTCGGTAGAAAAAAAATTATTCACAAATGTATGAGGTGCAGAATTTACAGATGAACCTTGGCGCAAGATCGTGAATTTTAGGAAAGCGGTCCAATGGGTCAAATTTCCAAAATTCAGTAAAATCAGGAGAACTGAGTGTTCCACAATGCTATTTAAATGTAACATAAAGTCCTAAATGATTTTCTATTTTCTATTATTTATTTTGAACCTCGGAACTAAATACCTAATGGATTTATGAACAAGCCTACTTTTTTATATTAGTTTGTAGAATGACAAATCGTCCAAAAAGACGGCATTTCAAAATGTCTTCTTGATTGGCCATTACTTGGCCCGCAGGCCTATGGTTGGCTGCCCCTGTTCTAATGCCATTCTGATAATTTCCCACATTGTGGGGTCACATAAGTTCATGGACTTCGAATAAAATTCAACATGGCTTGGAAGCGATATTCAATCCGTCCTTTTCTGATTTAAGAAACTTGGGAATCTGTGATAAGGAAATTTCTGTGGGAAGCAAAATGAAGCGATGAAATAAAGGTCGGCCGTTGTTTTCCATGAGAATGTAAACGTAGATATATAAATAGACGATTGTGAAAGTAAACACTTGCTTTATAAACACAAAGTAGAGGTGGATGGGGAAATAGCCATTATACTCTAACGGGGTAACAATTTAGTGTATTATATTTTAATGATTTTTAAATAATCCTATACTGCAAAAGCAGAAAAAAAAAGAAAATCTCGGTTACATAGTAAGGTAAGGAATTTATTTATTTTAGGTTACGTCATCTCTACAGTTTACCTGCCTCTGCTCTTATCACTAGATGGGGCAAACATTGCATTCCACTCGAAAATTGAATATGGAGACTTTACCACTAATGGTTCTCTGAACCGCTGACAAAAGTATAAGAGGTGACAATCGCACATGATTTGAACAACGTTAATTCAATAAATCGAACAACTATTCAGGCTTTACTTAAATTTCAAAAACCTGAAATCCCCTCAATCCATACTTTAGTGTCGCATATGTGGCAAACAAATGTTAAGTTTTTATTTTCTCAAAATAATGTTTATAGGTCTTGACCTTTGTATGAATAACCTGTGAAATCCTTCATTTGATTGACTTGTATATAATTGAGGAACTGGAAAACCTTTGAGAGATAAACTTACTAAATAAATAATATGTGACTGATTAACAATAATCTAGCAGTTTACATTATTTCTTTTCGTATTTGAGTTTTCCATATTTCAAGTAGCTGTTGCCTTCTTTCACGTGCGTAGTAGGTAGAGGAAGTATTGAATTTGAATTCTAAAGTCGAGATTTCACAGGAAAATGCATGTTCTGGGGCCGCTAAATAAAAAAACCGAAGAAGTGATTGCGCGCGCACGCGTTTTCTTTTCTTTTTTTTTTTCTAACCTCAAACTACTCTTTACATTGACATTCTTTTCATTTTCTTTTTTTTTTTTTTCAAAAATGGCTCTTATTTAGATTAAAATGTCATAGTGATATTTAGTGATAAAATATAAACCTTGAATTTTCTGCGAGTCCTCTTCAATTATACACAATTTTGTGTAATTTTTGTATAACGGATAAACAAATAAGACAAAAAAGATTAGACACAAATACCGTTTCTGACATCAGCCATTTCCAAGATATCTGTTAATATTAGTTTAAATGTATAAATATTATCATTTACTTAAGTCCTGCCGCTAATCGGCTGTTTCCTTGTGATATGGAAATACTATCGACTCTTTAAAGGCCAGTGCTATATGGCACTTTTCATCATGTAAATACATTCGGCTTCCTCTATCCCTCTTACTAGAACCTACAATGAAATATATAATGTAACTATTTCTAAAGGGATTTATCTGGATTAATATGAAACAGATAAAAACATGCTTTCGTAAGAATAGTTTGTAGAAGCTATATAAGATACAGTGGATTGAGAAAGTAAGTAGAACGCAAATGTTTTCCTTTATGTTCTCGATTACTTTATTATGAAAAGGATCAATATCAGGTCAGCTTACAGGGACCTCCTTTGTAATCATGCCATATGGACGTCATCCTAAACCCTGTTTTTTATATTGTAACCTTTCCTCGCTGGCATAGATTCTTCCGCAATTTCCTTTCCCTTCACCCTTTATGGCTCATTTACACCTTTCGTATGGGTTAAACAAACGTGAAAAATGCCAGAATATGCGATAAAATTAATACAAACATACTGGCAGGGCTCGGATTTATAGGTAGAATAAAACCTCAATTTAGGTTTCTTGTGTGCTTAAAATAGGTTTGCTTCCTGGATTAGGACAGATACCAATAGTTTTTTTCTCAGTTTTGTGAGATTTATTTATGAACATTTTGCTTTCTCTAACAAGTAGTATACAATGTACATAGCAGATAGAGACTGTAGATTTATTTTTATTTTTTGTAGCTTAACGTCCTTTAATCTGATTGGTCATATCGGACGATGAATAAAATTGGTGAAATTATGCTCAAATGATCTCGGGGCCCATGGAGCTTGAAGTTACTCGACATTAGTCTTCTCAGGATAAGGGAAAAACCCCCAAAAAACCTTATCCAGATAACTCACCCTAAGCGAGATTCGAACTCGCGACCTGTTGAATTCGAGGCAGACACGCTACCCCTACACTACCCAGGCGGGCCGGTAGATATTACATTCCACCCAAAAATTCGATATCGAGATATCACTGGAAATACAAAGTTCTCTGAATCCAAAAAAGAGTATTTTTAGAAAGAAAAAAAAAAAAACAACCGTGTATCGAAAATTTTGATTTTCTCAAAAATGGCTCGTGGCTGATTAAAATATATGTTTAACATGTTTTTATGGCAAACAAAACGTATATCAAATTTTCTGGGAATAGCCTCTGAAGGCCTTTTTATTCTAGATGAATTTGCATAGCTGGTAAATCGTAAGAGATAGACAAAAAACTTGCTGAACAAAAAACGTATATCTCGTTAAAACAGGGAATTTATGTCATACACATTATTCTGTAGAGTTAGCAGTTTCCGAGATATTCCTTGTTATTGGATTCAGTAACCGAATTTCAATTGTATTTCGCATAGCGACCAGTTTTTAAAATATTTGAATATCGGTTTAGCCTAATGTATTCGCTTATTTTCCTTCTTTTACAAGGAAGCAAGTAATAAGATCAATTCTGCTAATGTTTATTTCGATTAGCATGAGGTAGATAAAAGAATAATCTTTTGTAAGAAAATGTTGTTTGCGGAACAGCTAGAGAAAGTCATGTGAATGGAACAATCAGATTTTTTTCACAAAAGTTTGTATTGTCAAAGATACTACTCAAAAACACACAGAGAAATGATTTGACTTTTCTTTTGTAAGTTATTGTTGGCAGTGCAGTATGACTATATATACGCACCAAATTTTCTGACGTAAACGTTTTCCTGTTATCACGTAATAACTTTTGTATGAAGGAAAAGTCATTTCAATGGAAAATTATGTCATTGGGGCGCACGGTGTATATATAGTAATACAGCAGGTTCTATTGGTAATTTTCCTGTATAATTTTCTGTCTGTATTTCTAAACTGATGACCTAATTGTCTTCAAAACTATGATTGCGCTGAATAATCTGCTGCTTTGGTGAATTTGGAACTCTCACTGGTCCAGGTAAATGGAAATGTCACCAATGATATTCAGGGCATTATTGAGTGGAGGATTGTACTTTCCAATCGGTGAATAGCTTCTGATTCAACCATGGAATAGATTTTGATATAAAACATGTTTCTTAACTATGCAAGGCAGGCGACAGGAGTGGGACACTCGAGCGATATCTTAGTCTTGGCGATGCAGGAAGTTTCTGTTTGGAAAGTGATTGACTTGTTATGCATTTTAGGTGTTTAGCATAGTAAAAGGTACCCTTTAAGTATCGGCTCAGGTGGAAAAGGGTTGCCAGAAGTTTTTCTTTGAAGCACTGTATACACTTTATGCTCGAGTCAGTTGAAAAATTGAATGCCATGACCGGGATTTGAATACGGATCTCCCGCTTTCCATCTGTTTGCTCTTAATCATTGAGCTACAATAAATACAGTTATTATGGCATTAAATGTCCCATATGGCTCAGTTTTTCCTAGGAAGACCACTAAGCTTCTCATTTCTGCATGACTTACAGTTATTCCTGGAGATAGAAATAATTTATCAACCATAAAGATAATTATTTTAGTTGATTTTTCTGTTGAAGGTTTTTTATTGCTTTATGGTAGTCAGCTGAAAAATAATTTATTGCATTTAGTAACCTTAACTAAACTCGGTAACCTGTATCGGTAAGAGTCAGACTGAAAATGTCAATGTCATAGCCGGGACTTGAACCACGGATCTCACTAGTGTATAACGTCTGATTATATATATATATATATATATATATATATATATATATACACACATATACTCTATCCTATTACAGCAATGGTAGAAATAATTATTCAATGAATTTCATGGGGAAATAGCATTATTCATTTGAAGCAAGTCTAAATGTCATTTAGCTTATATTTAAGGTTTTTAGGTGCAATGAAATTCATATTCAGGGGTGTGAAACTATGATATATTTTGCAGTTTGTTCATTGAAAAAAGGTTTTAAGTATTGCAAAGTGGAAACCAATAACTAGGAATATCTCAGAAATGTTAACTCCACACAAAAGTTGTCTGAGATACATTGTGTGTTTTAACGATATCGCCATTTTTTGTATAGTAAGTTTTTGTTTCTCTCTCTCTCTCTCTCTCTCTCTCTCTCTCTCTCTTACATTTTGCATTTATGCAAAAGTCATCCAGAATGAAAAAAGCTTCAGAAACTATTACCAGAACATTCAAAACATACATTTTATTTGTGATGAAAATATCTTAAACATGTAGAATTTTAATCAGAATCGTTATTCATGTTTGAGAAAACTAAAATGTTCTATAGAAGTTTCCAGGTAAAGGGTAGATTGCAAAAGTTAAATCAGAATGAAGAGGGCTTTAGACGCTATTCCCAGAACATTCAAGACATACATTTTATGCATGATAGAAGTACCTAACACATAGTATTTTAATAAAAATCGCTATTCAGTTTTGATAAAAGGAACATATTCTAAATAAGTTTCTATCTACAGGATAGTTGTGTGTGTGGGGGGGGGGGGTTCTTGGAAATAAATTCGTGTCACACCCTTGAAAAATGCAGAAATACCAAGGCCATGGTTAGTATTTAGCAGACTTCTCGTTGTTTGAGTCATGCTGTATACAAACGCACTTACATAAGCGCTCGCGAACTTTTCTTTTTCTTCTAAAATGTTTTTTTTTTATCCAGAGGATCTCAAACAATACATTTAATATATTGTCGATGTCGATATCGAATTTTTGGGTGGGATATTACGATATCCCCTTTAGCAGTTATTTACATAGTACATGATAGAGAAAGTAAAAATGTTTTATTTTTATCGATCCAAGGAGTCTCAAAACGTGTATATCATGTTAACTCTAGGAATAGAATTTTTGCTTGAATGCAATACCTTCTCTACCTACTTTCTACGTGGTAGAGAAAGGCACGATAGTGATAATATAACCCTATGGGCACTTTTGTGCAGACTTTGATTATAACACTCAGATTTTTACTTTCTCTACACGTACTATGTACATAGTGTATAGAGAAGGTATTGCACTCCACCAAAAAATTCGATACAGAGATTTCACCGGAAACATATGTTTTAGGGTCCCCTGTATCAAAAAAAAAAAAAAAAAAAAAAAAGTATTTTCAGAAAAAGGTCCGTGTGAGCGTGTGTGTCGGTGTGTCTGAACACGATAACTCAAAAACGAAAAGTCGGTAAAATACCAAACTTGGTATTTAAGTTTGGTATCTTCAAAGGATGCGACACGAAGATTTTCAAGAAAATTTCCCCACCCCCAAATACCCTTTACATGTAATTTTTTTCGAAAATTTTGATTTTCCTAAAAATGGCTCTTGATTAAAATATCGTATATTAAAGTTATTTACCTGACATATAAAATGTTTATCTTGAACTTTCTGGGAATAGCCTCTGAAGACTACTTTATTCTGGGTCAATTTTACGGAATTTTGCATAACTACTAAACCGTAAGAGATGGATAAAGAGTTGATCGCTTTTTAGATATTCCTTGTTTTTGGTTTCAGCATTAAAAAAAAACATACTTTTGTCAACTCCTGTCCATACAAACAAAGGAACTTCAGACACATAGCAACCAGTTTTTGACTATCTCTTAAACCTATAGTATTCCCTTATTTCGGCTCTACTTACAGGGCAATAAGTAATAAAACTATTTATGCTAATTTTTCTCGATTATCATGAAGTAAATAGAAGCATTAGTTTTTTAACTGTAATTTGTTACAGAGATGTAGAGAAAGTCGTGAATGGAACACATCAGATTTTTTATTAATTACGTCATTCTCGAGCGAAATAACTCGAAATTCGTTACCAAAGCGATATGCAGAGACGTCATTTGCGGAACTGGTCACTCCAGAAGAAATTGCCAGTGACTGAAGTGGTGTAAGTAACCTTATCCCACGTGCAAGACCACTGAACCTGAAAGTCTACAGCCGCCGAGTTATAACGGTTCCTTTGTTTGCCGGTTGCTCTGTTGACCTTAATGGCCACAACGGTAATAAAAAGAGACATGGAGCTCAGAAATCCTCGGTTCGTCTTCAGACACGGTGTGTGCTCTGTAAGGTGGAGAAAGCGAAGATCTAGGAATCAAATGACGTATCCAAGATTGCTTGTCGCAAACGAGAGCTTCTAAGGAACGACCTATTTAGAAGGAAAACAGCTAACTGCTTTCGAAAGTTAAACGAGATGAAGTAACTTGCATATCACCTGAAAGTTCCATTATAACGAGTCAATAATTAATAGAAATATCAAAAAAGGTATTATACCCGACTCCACTGCTAGATTTGAGCGAGATGACCATCAAGCTACAGAAGTAGATGAATAGTCACTATAAACCTTGTGTTCCAAACCACAGAAGCAATTACCAAATAAATAACTGGGAAGTTATTGGTTTGTTATTTGGTGCACGCTGAAGTTACAAAATTTACTGTCAATCTTCAATATGTATATCCATTTTGACAAGATTCCGTTCAAATTGAACACATTCCCTTAACTGGATGTAATTTTAAAAAAATAAATAAAATAAACAAATCCACCGGGTAGCTACCCAATAACTTAAATATTAAAAATAAGAAAAAAAGTTTTAAATGGGAAAATAAAGAATTTATATTTAACAAGTAGTGTTTTAATAGTATAAAACATTTAAATATTTAATTTAAAATTAAAATTGTCAAAATAGATTCATAGGTAGGCTGAATCTTTATGGTCTCCTTTATATAAGAGCACCTAGCTATCCATTGTGGATTTTTAGTAGAGATTATAATGCACCCAAAAATTCACCGAGATTTCGCCGGTAATACATGTTTTGGGTCCTCCTGAAACAAAAAAAAAAAGCATTTTTAGAAAAAGGTCCGTGTGTGTCTGTGAACAGCATAGCTCAAAACGAAAAGATCGTTAAATACCACACTTGGTATTTAAGTTTGGTATCTTCCAAGGATGCGACACGAAGATTTTCAAGAAAATCCTCCCTACCCCAAACTACCCCGTACATGGAGCGCTATTCGAAATTTTTGATTTTCTCAAAAATGGCTCAAACGATTTTGATTGAAATACCTACCTTATGTTTAAGGTAATTTATGACAAACTAAATGTCTATCTTGAATTATCTGGGAATAGCCTCTGAAGACCTATTTATTCTAGATTACTTTTATATAACTGGCAAACAGTAAAAGATATAAAAAAAACTTACTACACAAAAATGTAGATCTCATTAAAACACACAATTTATGCCATATACATTGTTTTTGTAGAGTTAACCGTTTTACAGATATTATGGATTATTGGTTTCAATTTTAGCACAAACTTTTCCTAAACGGGAAGATACATTTTTTCTCGTTTCTCGTTTATTTATTCCTGGCAAGGTAAGAGATTGGAATTTCAATTGTTTCACATAGCGACCGGCTTTTATAGGACGAGACGATCGCTTTAACTCATGCATTTCCTTATTTCCCTTCTACTTACAAGGAAGCTAGGCTTACAAGACTAATTCTACTTATGTTTATCTTTATTAGCATGATGTAAATAACAGATTAATGTTTTGAATAACATTTTTGATTACCGAACAGCCAGAGGACATCATGTGAATGGAACACATTTTATTTTACTTTCTCTACACGTACTATGTACATAGTGTATAGAGGTGTAGTAATACACCCAAAAATTCGATACCGAGATTTCACCGGAAATACATGTTTTAGGACCTCCTTAATCCAAAAAAGCATTTTTAGAAAAATGTCCGTGTGTGTGTGTCTGTCTGTGGGCAGCATAGTTCAAAAACGAAAAGACCGTTAAATATCAAACTTGGTATTTAAGCTTGGTATCTTCCAAGGATGCGACAGGAAGATTTTCAAGACACCTATAACTACCCTTTACATGGAGCTTTTTTCGAATTTGTTTATTTTCTCAAAAATGGCTCTAACGATTTTGATTAAAATATCGTATATTGAAGATATTGACCTGACAAATAATATGTATATCTTGAATTTTCTAGGAATAGCCTCTCAAGACTAGTTTATTCTGGATGATTTTTACGGAATTTTGTATAACTGCTAAACCGTAAGAGATAGACAAAAACTTACCACCTAAAAAATGTGGAACATATTAAAACACACTATTTATGTTATATACATTTTTTTCGTGGAGTTGATCTTTTTTTAGACATTCCTTGTTTTTTGTTTCAGGTGTGAAAAACTTACTTTTCTCATACAGGAATTTGTCAACTCCTGTCCATACAAACAAAGGCGCTTCAGTCACTTAGCAACCAGCTTTTGGCTATCACTTTAACCTAAGGTATTCCCTTATTTCCCTTCTACTTACAAGGAAGTAAGTGATAAGAGCATTTCTGCTATTTTTTTTTTTTTTTTTTTTTTTTTCAGGATTAGAATGAAGTAAATAGAAGCATAAGCATTTTAACAATAATTTGTAGCAGAGATGTAGAGAAAGTCAGTGGATGGAACACATCAGTTTTTTTTCCTTCTACTTACAAGGAACCAACTAATAAGGACAGTTTCTGATAATATTTATTTCGATTATCATAAAATAGAAGAATAAGATTTTTAACAATAATTTGTTTTAGAGATGTAGGGAAAGTCATGTGAATGTAACACATCAGATTTTTTCTCTGTCCTCTATGTGACTGCTGCATGTGGGCTATATTGCTACCTTCAATACCACTTAAGCACCAAGGTAAGATAAGTATTGCATTCTGTACGAATATGTATTTAACCGAAAGTAGGATAAAAATCTGATTTACATGACTTTCTCTACTTATTCTACAACACTTCAATAGCTTGTTCTTCTATGTATTCTATGCTAATCGTCCAAAAAAGAATAGCAGAAATGGTCTTATTACTTGCTTCCAAGCAGAAGGAAAATTGGGAACACACTAAGCTAAAGCGATAGTCAAATCTTTTAAAGCTGCTCATTATGTATAACATCGATTCTGTTCTATTGGAATGACCAGGGTGGGTAAAGAACAACGAATTTTAATTTGAAAAAAAAAAAGTATTAGGAAATGCAAACCAAAAACAAGGAATATCTGGAAATGGTTAACTCTATAAAAAGTTGACACAAACTGTGTGTTTTAAGGAGATCTACATGTTTTGTGTGCAAGATTTTTTTTTATCTCTTCCGTTTACCAATTGTGCCTAAGGCATCCAGAATGAAGAGGGCTTTAGAGGCTATTCCCCCCCCCCCCAAAAGTCAAGATATAAACTTGGTCATGCAAATATCTTTATAAGGTATTTTAATCAAAATATTAGAGGCATTTTTGAGAGCATCTAACATTTCGATACGTTTTCTATGTAGGTAAAGGGGGAGGGGAGTTCCCTAAAAATCTTCGTGTCGCTTGTTTGGAAGATATTCAACTTAAATACCAAGTTTGCTGTTGAACCAACTTTCACAAACACACACATGGACGTTTTTCTAACGCCATACGCGGACACAAACATGCACCTCTTTTATAACAGTTGTGCATTGGTGCACGAATGCAGATTACTTATTACTGCTAGCGACATATGCCCACGTGCATCATTACACAATAACGACTGTATGTTTACTGGTCGCGCCCAGCGCTTTTAGAGGGCACAAAAACAATGGACACATTAAATCCTACGATTAAACGAGACTGCAGACTCGAACCGTGATACGCGGCCTTTGGCCACTTGTCTAAACTTTGTCATACCCACTGATTCTTTCCGCTGGCACTAGGAAAGGAATACCATATGGCGTGTGATTGGTAAGTATTAATTCAATATACATTAGGTTTCGTAAAACTGGTGGTTCATTTAAAAACTTGGAATTGGCACCACCTGAAAGTGTATGATTTATTATTTTTTTTCTGTAACCTTTTAAAATCTAACACAAGCAGAAATATTCAGTATGTAAAACAAATGTGATTCCTAAGGATCATACACTTCATACTCGCTATTTAAATATTTGAAAAACAAAACAAAATTATTATAACTTAAATAAGTTAAATACGTATGTGTACCACAGCGCCATTCCCCCATCCCAGAAAATGCTGTTTTTCATTCCTTCCATTATCATTTCTTATTTTCGCCACATCTGACTTTCTGAGGGCTACTTTGGAGTTAAAGTATTTATTAAACCGTTCTTTGTATTTCCTGTAAACTCCGCATTTTCCTTCCCCGGCTGACAATCCTATTTATAAAGAAGCTTTTTATAAACAATTTATGTACACTTGTGTGTGTGTGTGTGTGTGTGTGTGTCTGTCTGTCTGTTTGTGTGTGTGTTTCTGTGGACAGCATAGACCCAAAACGAAAAGACCGTTATAAACCAAACTTGGTATTTAGATGTAGTATCTTCCAGGCATGCCACACGAAGATTTTCAAGAAAATCCCCCACCCCCAACTATCCTTTATGTGGAACTTTTTTCGAACATTTTTATTTTCTAAACAATGGCTCTAACGATTTTCAATAAAATATCGTATATTAAAGATATTTACCAGACAAATAAAATGTATATCTTGAATTTTCCGGGAATAGCTTCTGAAGACTACTTTATTCTGGATGAATTTTACGGAATGTTGCATAACTGCTAAACTGTAAGAGATGGGCAAAAACTTACCACACAATTTATGTAATATACATTTTTTTCGCGGAGTCGATCTTCTTGAGATATTCCTTTCAGCTTTGAAAAACTTAAACGTATCTCATATAGGAATGTATCAACTCCTATTCATACAAGCAAAGGAACTTCAGTTTCATAGTATCCAGCTTTTGGCTATCACTTATAACCTATGGTACTCCCTTATTTCGCTTTTGCTTACAAGGAAGTAAGTAATCACTATTTCTGGTATTTTTTTTTCTCGGTTAGCATGAAGTAAATAGAAGCATAAGCTTTTTAATAATATTTTTTGCAGGGATGTAGAGAAAGTCATGTGAATGGAACACATCAGGTTTATTTTTATGGTGATCAGCAAGTATGTAATGTATACAGTACTGAAGACGTGGACAGGGAGTAAATAAATGTCACGTTAATTTACAGTATTTGATGCAATAACAGACAACCCATAAAACAGGAATGATTTAACACTGCACAATTAAACTTGTGCCTGTTTCTCAGGGTGCTTCACTACTACATGTAATTGTGGTCACGAACACGAATATAGAAGGAAAATTTGTTATAACTGCTTTGTACATAACCATATGTTTTTTTAATCTTTACGCCCCGTTAGAACCATTTCCTTTTGGGGGAAGAAATAAAGATTCATTATAGTCGAAGAGTGTTTTTGATTTGTATATTTCTGCGTAAAAAGCGAAGAAAGAAACAATTTTAAATATGAAATTATTGGCATCGCCGTGTGTGATTATACAGGTTAAAATCAAGTATTAACCCAAATCAAAATTCCTAGAGAATGTTTTGGCTATTCTTGCACATACCAGTGTCCCAAATGCCCCGAATTATACGTGTGTAAACATCCCTTCGTGCGTTAAAAGAGTTGCATAACTCAACGGGGCAATTTCAAGTTAAAACCCGCCAGTCGAGAACCGGCGAGAATGACTTTCGCTTTCCCCATCTTACTTATCAGGGGAGACGGTGAGGTGGTCGCGCTCATTGCGATGGGTATAACTAAGATGGGTCTCGCCAGTTTTAACTTAAAATAGCCCCGTTGAGTTCTGCAACTATCTTAACATACCAAGGGATATATGCACACCTCAAATACGGCCAGCTGGGCCACCTGGTTAAAAATTCAAGCAGCCAAATTAACAACGGGAAAATTCTCATGTTTAATTGCAGAACCATTAAATGATATTGCAGTTTGCGTTTTCCAGCGTTTTTCAAAAATTCTATTTTAATCCACTTGTGTGTTTTTCTTTTAAATTCTACCGATTCGTCAACCTTTTTACATGAGGTTTTTTTAGAAAATTATGGTATATGCATTTAGTAAAGCAGTAGTTTTATAATATCTAACAATATCGACAACATACGATTCAAATAAGGGAGAAATGAAATTGTGAAGTGCTAATTGAGACGCTAATGAATTTCTGTTAAAACGAAGATAATTCTTATTTTACATTCTGTTTCCTCTTTAAACTAAAAGTAATTTTCACAGCAACTTTGGATATTTAACAGTAATATTCCGCCCGCCTGGGCAGTGTGGGGAGTAGCGTGTCTTCCTCACATTCAGCAGGTCATGAGATGGAATCTCACTTAGGGTGAGTTACCTGGATGTTTTTTCCCCCTTATCCTGAGAAGACCAATGTCGAGTAACTTTAAGCCCCGAGATCGTTTTGAGTATCATTTCACCAATTTCATTCATCGTCCGATAGGACCAACCAGGTTAGAGGACGTTAAGCTACAAAAAAAAAAAAAAAAAAAAAAAAAAAAAATAGTAATAATATTCTATAACTAAATGCATGTAAAATACTTTTATAATTACAAAAAAAAAAAAAAATGAAAAATTGCAGTTTTCACAAAATATGTACATTTAATATTTTTTGTTGTTTCTGTTTATTAAAATTGAGAATTTTCTCTCCGTTAATTTTGCTGCTAGCATTTATCAAATTGGAGGCGAATTGTTGTGGAGTAAAGCTATATATTCTTTGCGCCTGGGATTCTGTTTTGTTTTGTAGAACGAAATCACTGATTTCCCCTATATCCTAGTGAGTATATAACCCTCCACACAAGTTGCACCTGAAGAATGATAAACAGGCTGCATGGTTCCTCCTTCCCCTTTGACCTTGAAGCGGTCAGGTATGTGACGACCTTGGCAGGTGAAGGAACCTTTTACCTGCTACAGCAAAGACGTGTTGGGGTCGGCTAGTAAATTCCGACAGTGGAAATGTACTACTCGGCGCGTATACTGAGTTACGGATCTGCTACTCTGAAACGAAAACAGAACAGCAACCGTTAGCAAAGTGCACTAATCAGCCTGTCTAATAAGTTACAGATCCAGATTTCATTCGAGGTCGTCTGGGTAAGATACGTTTTTCATTATTTTCCCCATTGTGACTTAAAATAACCTATTTGTGAGCCCATAGGCCGCTAGATGGATGAATGGATAAAGGGATTAAGTATTTATACCCAAGGCTGTTTTACTGATTTTCCCTCTTCAGTCATGTTATTAATTTTTGTTAGATAGTTTTATGTGAGTGGCTCATTTGTCGCGACCGGCAGACATCTTTTTCTTTTTTGCTTTATTTATTTTCAAAATATAAATAAAATATGTTTGGGAAGGCATGTTTTGGTGTTATCTTTTGGGTTTGTTTTTGGATGTTTCCTTGGATTCGTTACTGCGAATCTAATTTTTTACGCGTACTATGTGCATAAGTGTATATAGAAGGTATTATATTACATCCAAATTCGATACCAACATGTCACCGGAAATATTTGTTTTGAAACCTCCTGAATAAATAAAAAAAAAATATATATATAAAAAGTCCGCGAGGGTGTGTCTGTGTACAGCATAGCTCAAAAACGAAAAGACAGTTTAATTACAATGTAACGTATGGTATTTAAGTTTATCATCTTCCAAGGATGTGCTATGAAGATTTTCAACACAATTTTATTTTTCTTAAAAATGTCTCTAAAGAATTTGATTAAAATACCGTGTATTAAAGTTATTCACAACACAAATAAAATGAACATTTTGAATTTTCTGGGAGAGAATTTCGCATAACGGTTAAACCGTAAGAGAAGACAAAAACTTACTACACAAAAAATGTAGATCTCGTTAAAACACACAATTTATGTTATGCATTTTTGTTGTAGAATTGACCGTTTCCAAGATATTTCTTGTTATTGGTTTCAGCTTTAAAATACTTCTACTTTTCTCAGACAGGAAGTGTCCGTTTTTCTGTTGCTTTACTCCTGGCCAAGCAAAGAAGCCAATTTCAATGACAATCGCATAACGATAGCTTTTAAAACATTTGACTATCATTTTAGCATAGCGCATTCCTTTAGTTCCCTTCTACTTTTAAGGAACTACGTAATAAGTACATTCTGCTAATGTTTGTCTCGATTTGCATGGCGTAGAAAGAAGAATAATATTTTGTAAGACGTCTGTTTGTAGAACCTTTAGAGAAAGGCATGTGAGTGTAACACATTAGATTTTTTAACTCATCGAAACCTGTGCCGTTGCTTGTGCCCATAGTTTGGAGACGGCCACGATTAATTTGGCGAATTCGATGCTGTTGTCTTTGATGTGATCTGTTACTTCTTCGGTGAAGTTCTTTAGGTTTTCGATGTGTTGTTTTGTGTATTCTTTGAATTCTTCAGTGAGTTTCAAGGCCTTTGTATGTCTTAAGTTGCAGTCCTTGTAGTCTGGCGTGGTTTGTACTTCTTTGGTGTTGGAGTGTCGTCTCTGAAGTTCTTGTATATTCTCGTTTGTTGTGGTTCTTGTGAAGTCGGTAGTGGTTGGTTCGTTTGCGGAGGTGTTCTTTCAGTGGTGTTTCTTCTCCATTGTAGTGCGTTTCTTTCCCTGTGGGTGTACAGGTCGCCAGATCTTATCTTACGGTGCTTAAACTGTCTCTCATTCCATTTATTTTACAATAGTTTACTTTACAAACATTTCCGCTGTTACAGTGCAGCACTAAACATCTAAAACATCCATTGATGACAATATTATTTCCACAAGTTTAGCACAAAATAACACAGAAGGAAGTCACTGACAAAATAAACTGTACTACAATGTACAGTATTAGCTGTGTTGGCGCATTTGGCCCCTGCCGCGAAAGGGCTGCGGATTCGAATCTCGCATGTGCCTGGATTTTAATGTTGTGCTTTTGGTGTTCTATGTAAATCATTCTCTCTCCCATGATAGACAATTAGGCCTGAAGGCCAATATGTGAAGAAGAAGAAGAAGAAGAAGAAGAAGAAGAAGAAAACAGTATTATATCTTCATATATACAGGCGGTGAATTGAAATCGATTTGAATCGTTTCTCCGTTTCGAATACGATCGGCATGTAAAATTGGATACAAAGTGAGATATTCCTTTCTTGTTTCAACATGTTTTATCTAGAAGTATTTTAATTTAAAGCAACAAACAACACAAATTTAAGCATACAAGATATTGAGATCCACTTAGAATAATTTGCGGTTTCAATACAAATTGCTATTACGTATACGATACGGAATTCGATTCGATCCTCTTCTCTATCGGGATCGGATTTGAAATTCCGATGGAACTGAATCCCCGTTTACATGTACTGAGTATGCCAAGTGACAAATAAGTTTCAATGTCCCATATAAATTTATAAGAAATACATTATTAATAACATGGATTAGTGATTACATAGTCTACCAACACCTAATTTGGTTAATAGCTAAACAGCTTTAGAAAATATCTATACAGATCTTTGATTTGCAATGTTTAGTGGTATTATCTTAGGAAATGCAAATTCGACTTCATTAGTCAGGCAATTTCAATACTATAGAATACGTTCCAGCAATCAGGTAACCAGGCTTATCGTTTATACAATTATTAGACATCTCAGCATTTTCTTTCTCTAATTTTAAAACTAAATATCTTGTTTTAAAAAAGGACAAGGGATACCTTTTAATGTGTTAATTGACACGCACATTCTACTCTTATAATGCATGCATATGCTTGACAGAATATAACAGAACGTTACAAATCATTGGACACTGCGCAATTAACAGATGTCAAAGCATCCTTAATATAAGATTAATCTGTAAGGACTATAATAACTATAAAGTTTTTATGCAGTGTCTCAAAATCTCAGCAAAAATAATACGAATATCCTGAAGAATTATAAATGTGAAATTTTAGACATAATAAAATTAAAAAAGTAGTAGCGTTATCAAAGTATTACTTTAAAATGTCATAAAGAACATCAGTCATAACTCAACTTTTTGGCAATTTAGTAAATTTGCGCAGATATGTTTACATAAACAGTACATGAAATCGTAACATTTCCTGTAACTTAAAATATTCTTAAATAGAAATTTTGTTATGTGAATTGTTTCTTTCACACCAGCCGTGAGTAGGACAGAAGTTGGAGAAATAGAATCAGATTTAAAAATTCAGTGTCATAGCTGGAATTGAACCACGGATCTCCTGGTTTCCGTCCACTTGCACTGACTACTGAGATACCATGACAACATTCCGACACCACTAAATTCTCCAACTGACTTGCGGTTTTCCCGTAAACCACAAGATCTCAAATCATTTTGAGAGGTGTGCCTCGATGACGATTTACCTCAAGTCCCGGGGTTTATAGTTGACCAACTATTAGGGTATTTAATGTGAATTGTTTCTTTCACACCAGGCCTGTGTATGGCAAGTTGGTAAAGTAGAGTCAGACTGCAAAATTCAGTGGCATTGCTGGGATTTGAATCACGGATCTGCTGGTTTCCGTCCAGTTGCTCTGCCCACTGATTGTATGATTTTTGAAAATGACATTCGTGGAAAATTAGATGATCCTGATTATAATTGTGACCAAATGTTCAACACAATTTAGTGAAATTCGTGAAAATTGACAGTTGCAGTGTCGAGTACTCTTAAAACAATACCTTAACTATATTATCTACTAACCAATCATGCAAAATTTCCAAAATTGTATGAACACATTAAAAGTTTATTTCTTGCTTTTCTACAATGTAACTCATTTGGGGAAGAATCACCAATATTATACTCTTCAGAAAGTTCAATTCAAGTCTTAAAGTGCGCCACGTAGAACACATCTACAATAGTTATAAAAAACAAAACAAAACATTTTCTCGTGAATGCGTAATTCACAAGCTAGCACAGCAAATTACTGGCATTATTGCACGTAAACGTAGCGTGTTCATCCTGTAACCATGCTTCTTTTCATGACGTCTGAGCTGACGTCAAAAAAAAAACAGCGATCGGCAATTTTTTGTACGTGATGGCACTTCTCTTTCCCTGCGACAGATTATAGACGAGAAATGTTGCTGTGAAGTCTTCAGTAGGTGAAACAGATTATTCCACTTGCTCGATTCCTTGCGCGTGACTTTAACTGCCGTGTTGTGAAGACCTTGGAATCCCAGCATAACATTAAAGTACTTCAGTAGCACAGGTGAGTGTGGTCTTAACTGCTCTTGACTTTTTTCGAGTATAAATCTATATTATGCGGGACGTAACAGTTGAAGGCAATTACTTATGCTCCGAGCAAAACTATTCCATGTGAAATTCGTACTGCTTTTATATGGTATCGTGTTATACCAGTCATCTGTTTTCGTTTCTTTTTCGCATCAAACGTTTGAGCTAGCATTGTTTCTCGCTAGTTATCAGGAAGTATTTAGACTTCTAGAACGTGTCATGGTAACTCCTAGAACTTTCCGAGCGATCGGGAATATAAATGAAGACAGATCAGAGTTAGTACAGATCATAGCCATAAAGACAAAGAAAACTTCATTGATAACGTTCATAAAAAAGTTTCTGTTTTAAATATATACATATCTCAAAGATTTAAATAGAACTAACGAGTGTCAAAACTTTCTAAAAGTTAGTGATATGGATGGTGACTGTTTCTATGCCATTGAGTTTTTCAAAGACACTTCAAACTTTGAAATATTATAAATACATTATTAAGATTATGAGGAACAAAGAATTGGGCACATTGCACATCATTTTATAGATAATGTTTTGTAACATCGTGCAAAGTAGCATTTTCAATGGTAATGGGGTTGTTGGAGTGCAAGGAAAACTGTTTCTTTAAGGTAACCCGCTGGTTGTGAACATAAAAATCATAGCTGCAGTTTGTCACGTAAATAACATCAATGTGTGGTTTAATCAAAATCATCAACAATTTTGAGAAAATAAAACATTTAGATTTATTATTCATCTGAAGGGTAGTTGAAGTGTGGGTATTTTCTTAAAAATCTGTCGCATCTTTGGATGATCTGAACTTAAACACGAGCTTTTGTATTTAACAGACTTTTCGTCTTAATTATGCTGTTCACAGACACACTAAATATATATATTAAGCTTGACGTCGTTTAACCTGGTTGGACATACCGGAAGATGAATTAATGAAATTGGTAAAATGATGCTCAAATGTTCTCGGGTCCTTGAAGCTTAAAGTTACTCGACATTCGTCTTCTCAGGATAAAGGAACACCCCGAAAAAATCTTATGTGGGTAAGTTACCCTAAGCGAGATTCGAACTCGCGACCTGTTGAATGTGAGGCAGACGTGCTACCACGACACTACCCAGGCGGGCACACTGAATCTTGTTCTAAATTTGTGAGGGAGGTTTATGGGCCTCTAAACTGAATCTCCGATAAAACATTAATACATTAATAATATAAGCTATAAAACATTTATTACCCAACGCCACATATAAACCTGTTACAGTCTCCTTGAAACTGTAGGATGACGGTTATTAACTCGCTTGTAATCCGACACGGCTGGATTAAGTTTCGCAGTCTTGCAGTGAAAGTAGAGTATTTTCTTCACCACGTGCAGAACGCGGGTTAGCCATTACGAGACAGATTTTATCCGACAAAGTGTATCATTGTGCTTCAGATCTGAGTGTCTTTAGAAACCAGCCACTAAGCTATTGGTTTGTAAGTTCTAAAGTGAACATTTTTAACACTGAATTAAAACATTAGTAAATATTCGGTTTTAATTCAGATATTTTATGTGTAGTTATTAAAAATGTCGCAGTTTCCACGAGGGTGGTATCTTGATGTAATTGCAAGCGAATGAAGAATTAAACTCGTATTTAAATGGCATTTATTTTCTGATTCAAGTTTAAATTGCCTCCATTGAAAACTATAAACTCTACTCCTACCTAATAGGATAATGTTGTTTTAGTAAATACTGTCTTATCCATCAGTGTACAGAGCATATACATAATATGTTATACAGTCATGAAAGAAAACTAAGTTAACAACCAGAGATGTTATGTAGTAAACAGTGTGGCATTTCCTTCCGAATACCAAAGTATTAACTAAAGTTGTGTTTTACAAAAATAAAATAAACAATCTGATGTGTACCATTCACATGACTTTCTCTACATCTCTGCAACAAATTATTCTTAAAAAGCTTGTACTTCCATTTACTTCATGCTAATCAGAAAAATTTAGCAGAAATACTCTTATTACTTGCATCCTTGTAAGTAGAAGCGAAATAAGGGAGTATCATAGGTTAAAATGATAGTGAAAAGCTGGTTGCTATGTCACTGAAGTTCCTTTGTTTGTATGGACAGCAGTTGACAAATTCCTGTGTCAGAAAACAACAAGTTTTTCACAGCAGAAGCCAAAAACAAGGAATGTCTCAAAAAGGATGAACTCCACGAAACAAATGCATATAACATAAATTGTGTGTTTTAACGTGTTCTACGTTTTTCGTGTAGTAAGTTTTTGTCCATCTCTAACGGCTTATCTATTATTCTAAATTCCGTAAAATTCATCCAGAATAAAATACTCTTAAGAGGCTATTTCCAGAAAATTCAAAATATACAGTTTTTGTCAGATAAATATCTTTAATATACGAAATTTTAATCAAAATAGTTAGAGCCATTTTCGAGAAAATCAACATTTTCGAAAAAAAGTTCCATGTAAAGGGTAGTTGGGGTGGGGGGATTTTTCTCAAAATCTTCGTGTCGCATCCCTGGAAAATACTTAACTTAAATACCAAGTTTGGTATTTTACCGACTTTTCGTTTTTGAGTTATCGTGTTCATACACACACACGGACCTTTTTCTGAAAATGCTTTTAAGATAAAGGGGACTCTAAAACATATTTCCGGTGGAATCTCGGTATCGAATTTTTGGGTGGAGTGCAATACCTTCTCTATACACTATGTACATAGTGCGTATAGAGAAAGTAAAAATATACACCAGCTGGCCTCAGACAGTGCGGAAAAAAGGATTCATGCATTTAAAAAAATTGCCATTTTTGCAAATGTATGTACACTTTTAAAACTTTGTAGAGATTCCTCTTTGGCACGGAATGAACCAGGTTTTTTGGTTGAGTCTGATGTAATATTTTGCCATTCTTATTGTAATTGTTTCAGAACCGCCTTACTTCGTATTTCATGCGAGTATTCCTTCAAGTGTATTCCAAAGGTGTTCCATTGGATTACGGTTTGGACTCTGTGCTGGAAACTTGAGAATATGGGGGGGGGGATATGATGCAACAACCACATAGAACAATTTCCGCTGTTTAGGGCCATTGTCTTGTTGAAAGTGAGTAATCTGTGCCTAAATGCATGCTATCAAACTTTTTTTTTTTTTTTTTGCAAGTTTTCCTTTAGAATATTTAAATACTGAAAACTGTTCATGTTGCCTTCAACAAAAACGAGTTTCCCTAACACCAGATGTAGCCGTACAACCCCATACCATAATTCCTCCACTTCCATATTTCTCTGTGGGTTGAATATGCTTGGAATCAAGCTTTGTATTTGGTCTTCTCCAGACCAAAATTTTGCCATCATTTACAAGCACATTAAATTTACTTTCATCTGTGATCAATCAATCAATACCTTGTCCCAGAAACGTGTATTCTTGCCTACCTGCTGTAGAGCTAACTCAAGTCTCAATTTCTTGTTCCTCTTGCTTATGTTGGTCTTCTTCCAGATATCCTAGCTACATAACCGACTATTCCTAGAATACAGCGAACAACCCAGTGTGATTTCATTCCCGAACTGATCATCAACATGAGCGGACAATGCAGACGCTGTCAATTTAGGATATTTTAGACTATCCTTATTAACAAATGTTCCACTTTTTGGTTAGCAAATGTAGTCGTCCTCTTCTTTCACTATTAATGAAGTTATTTCTTTCTCTATATCGCGATATTATGGACTGCACAGTTGCCCGGCTTTTTCCAACGTCAGCAATTGCTGTACATGAGATAACTATGAGATAACAATATTCCTTACCTCCAAAGTTGTTTCTTTACGTTAGCGGCCCATTTGTCTGTTGCACAGCACTCCCGACGTATCGAAGCACCTTGGCTGGAGGTGCAACTTGCCGCTGAAGGTTGGTGGTTTCTATGTTTACATTTCTCGAGATGTATGAATACTTGTTCACTGTTAAATACCTCCCGAATTGTGTATTATTTATTTTCTTGCTGCCTGTTTATTTAACATTCAACACACATTACAATTTTAGTGATTAACTGGTGTAGATTTCTAATCAAAATCTTATATTTTAATTGTATTTGAAAATATCAGTAATAATTTTAGTTGCAGTGCTGTATGAAACTTTTTTCCATAGCTCTGTCCGGGGTCACGAAATTACGCACAGAGTATAACTATGAAGTGATGGATTAAGCGTGGTCTCTACAGCTAGCATTGCTCACTGCCTCGTTCAGTTCTTGCTAGTAGATAAACGAGTGATCATTGAAAGAGCGCAGAATGAATAATGTCGAAAATTCGAAAGGGTAGAAGTTCGATACTAAACAAACCTGTGGATGATTCTAACATACAGGACAGGAGGAGAGCCTTTTCTTTCGATATGGTAAAAATGTATCTTGCAATTTACTGCAAAGTATTCTGAGTGAGTTTGGTTGATTTATGTTCATTATCTTTTCAAACCTCTCCACATTATTATTTTTGTATCAAGTTTTACACTTTTATATGTAAAAGTACAATTAATTAATTATTAATCATATTACGAAATAATTGTTTTATTGTGTTATTTATGAATTAGAATGATGTATATGTCAATGCATGTAATGGGCTACTTTTGGAACAGAATATACCTCAATATATGCATGTTTACACTACAAACTCCTTCCCATTACCTTCTCTTTACACCGCTGACTGCTCTGTGTGTTCGTAACTGTGTGCGCTTCGGAACCTAAAACCGAGGTCTAATGATATACAACTTTTCATATACAGAATATAAGTTACGGTCAAAACATCCAGGACACAATCATCACACACCAGGTGACCTACTGCCCCGTATTTGGCATGTACAGATATTCCTTGGTGCGTTAAAACAGCTGCAGATCTCAACGGGGAAATTAAAATTAAAAGCCGCCAGTGGGAAACTGGGCGAAATTGAGCATTTTACCCTTCGCATTGAGCGCGACCCATTCGCAGTCTCCGCTGAAATAGCGCAGGTCATTCTCCCCAGTATTCCACTAACAGGTTTTAACTTGAAATAACACCGTTTAATTCTGCAACTCTTTTAACGCACCAAGGGACATCTGCATACGTCCCGGCGCAGCTGGGCCACTTGGTATAACGCTTTGTTTCCATGTTAGAACTCGTTTTCAACTGTCAGGAACAGAACATATCAAGTACCATACTAAATCTTTCTTACACGAAATGTTCAAAAATCAGTGTTGGCATTGTCATGTTCATCAACCGCCGTCGCATTGAATCCCGGATGCGCTGATGTATCCCTGGAGAATCATATTGTTTCGCAGGCTTTCAAAATACGGGCTTGAAGACGTTCTGCATCTTGTAAATGAGGATATGCTAACTCCACACTTGTGTACAATTCTTTTGCACAGTATTGGAAACAAAGCCCCTGATGAACACTAAGGTCTGTCCTGTGTCTCTTAAACTGTCTCGCCCATACAACTCAATTGCTGTTGGAAAATACTTTGTGCAGTATAAAATAGTTGCTTAATTATTAAGCATCATTTATGTTAATATATTCGAAGACAAAATCAGTTTTACATTTTCTAACCATATGAATAACATACATTTTGTAACAGAGTAGTTTATGTTAATTACATTTTTATCGGCAAATAAATGGAAGGAAGCTTTATTTTAACCCTGTCTGAGGATGATGGGTTCATGAGTGTGTTTATACGCTTTCATCGCCTGACCTTGCACTGCATAGGCTTGTGTGCATTAGCCAATCAAGGAAAAGAAGAAGGAAATGAAGCGAGGAAGTATGCATGTAAACAGGACAAGGTTATAAAGCCAAGTTGCATAAACTTCAGAGGCTTGTCAATTCGTAATGAACATTGATATTATTTGAGTAAATAAATAAAGTGAGTTTCATACCAACATTACTTCGTTAAAATGGAACATAAGACACTGAGCGGTGAACCAAAGAATTACTACTTGACCAGGCGTGGCCAAGAGCCATTTTTGAATACTTCATGTAAGAAAGAGTTCTTTGTGGTATCCTGTTACCTGTTTCTACGTGATTCTCATAATTAATGCATTATGAAGAGTTGGAGAAAACGAATTCCAACACGGAAATAAAACGTTTCCGGACCCATGTCATACAACATATTTTCAGCTACATGTGAGGAATTTGCCATGCAAGTTTGAGCCACCTGATTGTTACAGCCTCCATTCTGCAAGTTAACGGATTGGAAATGACTGGCGTGAAGTTTTAAAGCCATGAGTTGCCTACACTTTTCACCCGTTCCTAAAGTGTATGCTTGGGCAATAGTGCAAATTTGAAAACGAGTAGTGGTTAAATTCTAAGTTGTAAGGTATCGTATATTTTTACTTACTCTACACGTAATGTACAGTGTATAGAGAAGGATTTGCACTCCATCCAAAATTTAAACACTGAGGTTTCACTGAAAATACATGTTTTGATACCTCCTGAATCCAAGAAAAAACATTTTTAGAGCAAGGTCAGAGTGTGAGGGGGGGCAGCATAGCTCAAAAACGAAAATATTGTTAAATAGCAAACTGGATATTTAAGTTTAGTATCTTCCAAGGATGCGACACGAAGATTTTGAGGAAAATCCCCCCACCCCAACTACCCTTTAAATAGAAAAACATTTCGAAAATTATTTTCTCAAAAATGGCTCTAACGATTTTGATTAAAATACTGCATATAAAAGATATTTGTATAACAAATAAAAATTATATTTTGTATTTTCTGGGAATAGCCTCTGAACACGCCTTCATTCTGGGTGAAATTTGCTGAATTTTGCATAACTAGTAAATCGTAAACAAAAACTTTCCACACAAAAATTTAGATCTCGTCAAAACACACAATTTGTCATTCCCGAAATATTCCTTGTTATTGATTTGTTTTAAGTACTTTTAACTTTTTTCATATGGGAAAATTTGTTATGCAAAGAAATGAACTTCAATCACATAGTAGTCAGCTTTTACAAGGTGAATAATTCAGTACATGTAAACGGGGATTCAGTTCCATCGGAATTCGCTTTAACCAGTGTACTTCCAGACTTCCCCTCAACTTACAAGGACGCAAGTAACAAGACCATTTATGTTAATGATTATCTCAATTAGTTTGAAATAGAGAGAGGAATAAGATTTTTAACAATACTTTGTTACAGAGATGTAAAGAAAGTCATGCGAATGAAACACGTCAGATTTTTATCCAAGTCTTCCAAATTAAGTACATACTTTTATATATGCCCTGATTGGCTAAGCAATATAATTTAATTTCCTATAAGGTTTTGAAAATAACGGTTAAGGGTAGTTCTTAATCATTTCGAGATATGCTAGAGTAGTGGTTAGATAATATTTTGGAGTTTTGATTCACCAGCGAGAGTTTAAATATTGTAATGAAAATTATTTTTTCTCCAACAAACAACCTGGTTACAGTCAGAATCTGCTCACAAATAACTGTATTTCTTCAGTGCTTTCCTATCAATTCTGTTCCTTTCGACGTTCGCTGCGGCGAGATACAGCTCGCTATGAAATTTCCCTCGAACTCACCTCAACTGTTGTACGTGAAGCATTCCCAGTGAACACTGAACGCTGCCCTTTTTATACTTGTTGGTCACGTAACTGGGAATTTCCAGAAGCCGTCGCACGTGCAAAATACAGCAGATGTTCACAAACTCTCAGGTGTAACAATGTTGTCCTAGACGTCAAAGACCCTTCCGACAGATCTTTGTTATACCAGTCCACTCGCACTGGTATAACAATCATAGCTGCTATGTCAAAAGAATTCCACTACCGCAGAGTGACAATGGATGTCAACAATCAGTTATGGCTTACGAAAATATCGTTTTGAGAGCTGAAAGGTGGATGCTATAGTGTATAACAGCTATCCTCTGGTTCGAATCGCGGGTTCATACGAGGCGGAGGGCAATGAATATTTTTCTAGAGTAAAGATTCTTATCGTGACTTCTTTCGGTGCTCCCGTGTCGTAGATTTATGACGCGTAAGAGAACTTAAAGCTGATAAAGGCCTCTGAGCAAAATTTAGCGGTCTTTCACGCCCGATATATAGCGGTACCCTGTTCATCATAGCAGTTAAAGATTGTCTATAAATGAAACTCAATTTAATTTTTACTTTCTCTACACGTACTCCGGAAATGTTTTGAGGCCCACTGAATCCCCCCTCCCAAACACATACACTCACACACCTTTTTAGAAAAAGATTCGCGCGTGTGCATATGTGTGGGTCTGTGGGCAGCATAGCTCAAAAACGAAAGTACTGTTATATACCATTTTTACTTTCTCCATGCGCACTATGTACATAGTGTATAGAGAAAGTATTGCACTCCACCAAAAATTCTATACCGAGATTTCACCGGAAATATATGTTTTAGGGTCCCCAATATCCAAAAAAAGCATTTTCACAAAAAGGTCCGTGTGTGTGTGTGTGTGTGTGTGTGTGTGTGTGTGTGTGTGTGTGTGTGTCCGTTTGTCTGTGAACACGATAACTCAAAAACGAAAATTCGGTAAAATACCAAACTTGGTATTTAAGTTTAGTATCTTCCAGGGATGCGACACGAAGATTTTGAGAAAAATCCCCCCACACCCAACTACCCTTTACATGGAACTTTTTTCGAAAATTTTGATTTTCTCAAAAATGGCTAACGATTTTGATTAAAATTTCGGATATTAAACACATTTACCTGACAAATGAAATGTATATCTTGAATTTTCTGGGAATAGCCTCTGAAGAGTAGTTTATTCTGGATGAATTTTACTAAATTTTGAATAACTGCTAAACCGTAAGAGATGGACAAAAACTTACTACACAAAAAATGTAGAGCACATTAAAACACACAATTTATGTTATATACATTTATTTCGTGGAATTCGTCGTTTTTGTGACATTCCTTATTTTTGGTTTCTGCTATGAAAAACGTATACTTTTCTCATACTGGAACTTTTCAACTCCTATCCATATAAACAAAGGAGCTTCAATGACATAGCAACCAGCTTTTGACTATCACTTTAACCCACGGTTGTCCCTTATTTCGCTTCTACTTACAAGGATGCGAGAAATAAGACTTTTTCTGCTAATGTTTTCATCTGATTAGCGTAAAGTAAATAGAATTATAAGCTTTTTAAGAATTATTTGTTGCAGGGATATGGAGAAAGTCATGTGAATGGTACACATCAGATTTTTTTATTTAAATTTAGTATCTTTCAAGGATACGAAAGGGAGATTTAAAGAAAATCCCCCATCCCAACTACCCTTTGCATGGAACATTTTTTTGAAGATTTTGATTTTCTCAAAAACGGTTCTAAAATTTGGATTAAATTACCTACCATATATTACAGATATTTACATGCTTTTAAAAAACGTATATCTTCAATTTTCTGAGAATAGTCTCTTAAGACCTCTTCATTCTGGTTGAATTTTGCATCACTGGTAAAAGGTAAGCGACACTTACTGCACAAAAAATACACACAATTTGTGCCATATGCAATTTTTTTCCTGTGTGGTTAACCGTTTCTGAGAATATTCCTTATTATTGGTTTCAATTTTAAGCTGCTTGAAATTTTCTCACAGAGGTGGTCATCTTTTGTTTCATCTCACTTTTGTTTTACTCCTGGCCGTGCAAAGGGAACTGAATTTCATTTGTTTCACATAGCGACAGGCTTTTTAGAAGATTTGACTATTCCTTTACCCTAGTGCATTACCTTATTTCCCTAATACATCCATTTCTGTTAATTTTTATCTTGGTTACCACGATGTAGATAATGGATTAAGCTTTTGTGGCAATAGTTTGTAAAAAAAAGTTATGTGAATGGAACATATCAGCAGTTTTGCTTATAATCCAAAAGATAGCAATATTGTAATTTTGTTTCCTAATTTATTTGTAATTTATAATGTTCTGTCGTACTTCTTTCATGTTCATTAAGTACCTTACGGTACTTGCGGCGGAATTTGCCCTTGACAGAACTGGTTGATTTAAATTGAACAACTAAAATAATGCATCTATTAATCCTTATCCTGTGACAGTAGCGTATGGGAGACAAATGTCCCTATTGGCAATTATTACAAGGTTATTGATTTAAATGACGGCTTAAGGAAGTTTGTTAACCACATTTCCAAAACAAGGTTCTGCGAACCGCAAAGCGAAGATGACGGGTACTGTTTCCGGTTCGGTTACACTTCTCTGAAGAAGCGGAAGTGATGTAACTGTTGTAAGGAGGAAGGAACTTCACGTTAGAGTTTCTGTAAACCGCTGAATTCACTACGAATTTAAAGTGAAGTGAAGTAGTGAGGGTGTATTAGTGGGTGCTATCTTGAGTAGCTCATAAAACATCAGGACAGGAAAACGGTAAGAAATTAATTCTCTCCAAACTGTCTTATGTTGTATTTTCTTTCACAACATCCATTTGGAAGGTTAGATTCCGCCGTGCTGGATGACATAACACATCATGGTGCGGCTTTGCAAAGGTCTGCACACCCAGATGCCATACTTATACCATGGCGTCAGTGAAGTAATAAAACTGGTTATGATACGTATATGTAATTATTTTATAGATGCAAGCCAAGAAAGAGGAATTTTAGATGGTAAAGTAACAGTAAAGAGAGGATTTGAATGAAGAAGAGAGCATATTCAAAAATGCAAGATTATGATTTGTGGAACAAGAACGTAAAATACTGATTAAAGACGAACAAATTACTTTAAATAAAAATAAGATGTTTTCTGATGCATACAATATCGAATCATCAACCAAATGCTTTCTAATTTTCTACTTTAGTCTTCATATATGAACCGGATTTTTGGCATCTGGCATGTTTTTTTATTACTAGTTGTGCTGCTGCAGGCTGTGAATTGCACCTCCAAATGGTCTATTACATCTTTTACGAGGAAGCTTCCTATCCAGTGCTTCTATTGGCAACGAGGTTCCAGTAAATTTATTTTATCCTATCCTAGAGACTTCATGTATCCTAGGAAACAACAAACATGAGTCTTTATGGCATTGTAAATTATTTTAACTCCTTTAGCAGCTCCTCATTCTATAAATAATGAAAATTCCTTGTCATGTAAGTCCTTCGATTTGCCGGGTAACAAACTAAGTACATCTGTTTTGGTATAATCTAAAACTTCTTCGGAATATCCATTTTCATTCATTTACTGATTTATTTGATGCAGTTTAAACAAGCAGAATTGAAACGGTTTATTCCAGCGGGATTACGCAGCAACGAACAAAGTACTACATACGTCACGACTAAAATGCAATGTCTCGTAATGATGAATCTAATAATATTAATAAATATAAGAATATTTCAGTTAATATTAGGATAGAATAAAAACGTATATTACGCGTGGCTTATTAGACTACTATTTGCTCATGAGAAGTTGGAGCACAAGCACGTAAAACATTCGCACTTACGCGCTCGTGTACTAAACATCCCACTCATAAAAAATAGTCTATATAAGCCACTTATAAATTTTCTATTACTCATTTTGATCATTTATAGCATTCTTCTCTCTTCCAGCATTCTTTTCTATGGACCCTTAATGCCAATTTCACCCAGCTGCTCTTCAAAACCACATTCAAATATTCAATTACATTTTCTCACTTCGTTGCTAATCGAAGTTTCCGCACTAGAGAATGCCAAAAAGTGCTTCATTAATCAATTCCTGCATTATTATCTCTAAACCCAAAACACGTTTCTTACTTTTTCTAGCACGCATGCACAATGTACAAAGGTATTGTGTTCTACCTAAACATTCGATCCCGAGATTTCACCATAAATACATGTTTTGAGACACCATGAATCCATAAAAAGACCCGTGAGGGTATGTGTGTGTCTGTGGTCAGCATAACTCAAAAACGAAAAGTCCGTTAAAAACCAAATTTCCCAATGATACAGCACGAAGTTTTTCATAAGAAACTCCCATCGCCCAAACTAAATATTCGATTTTTCTCTCTAAAATGGCTCTAACATTTAGATTAAAATGCCGCATATTAAAGATATATAAACGAAAAATAAAATGTATATAATGAATTCTCGGGAATACCTCTTGAAGTCCTCTTCATTGTGAATGAGATTTGCATAACTTGTAAACCGCAAGAAATAGACAAAAACTTGCTGCACAAAAAATTATATTGCGTCAAAACATTCAAATTATATATTCTATACAGTTTATTGTGGAACTATTTCTGAGATAATCCTTGTAATTGGTTTCAATTTGAAATACTTATACTTTTCTCAAACAGAACGTGTTTCTTTTGTTTTATTCCTAGTCATGCAAAGACAATGACAATCGATTAGCGACAGCTTTTTAAAACATTTGATTATCGCTTTGGCCTAGCGTATTCCTCTAGTTCCCTTCTACTTCATAAGGAACTAAGTAATAATACCATTCTACTAATGTGTATCTCGATTAGCATGAAATAGAAAAAAGAATAATCTTTTGTAAATAGTTTGTTTGCAGAGTAGATAGAGAAAGTGATATGTATGGAACGCAGATGTTTTGTTTATATTATTTATTTATTTATTGCATTTCCAAAATGTTAGTCCTATTTAACAATTGTATATTACGACTAAAGTTGAAAAGAATATGTACTTTTACATTAATATTAAGTATAAATACCGCAACATAAGAATTAAGTAGACAAATAATAAAAATATGACTATATTAATTGGAAATATAACATATTTATGTACATAACTGCATTAAGTAATTTAAATTTATGGGGAAATGCAGGTAATTATTTATAATGAATTAAATATATTATTGACTAACATTTTAAATTCTGAGTAGCAACACTGTTTTCTAATAATGTATAAGGTGGAGTGAATGCTTTATTACAGACGTCTAAATGCATTATTAATCTGAGCCGTTTCCTTTCGTGTAATGGACAGTCAAAGAGTAGGTGATTAATATTCTGTATTGGATGTGAACAGCCTCATGTGACAATTTTGATGCACTATTTTAAATCGTTCAAGATATGATCCAAATTTCCCTTGTTCAGTCAAGAATTGTGTCATTGAAAATGTAGGCTCAAAATGGATTATACCTAATATATCTTGAATTTCGGGAAAGAACATCTGTTTTGTAAAATGACCATTAATATTTTCTTGTCATATAGATTTCCATATATACGGCGAGTTTAATATTATATACATATATAATATCAAACTCGTCCTTTCCCACTGCGACCATGTCTGAAACATCTGGACATCAACGCACCCTACTGGTCAGAGCATATCTTAAGCACCAAATCTGTGCATGCTCCTTTGCATCTCAGGTGTATCTTATTTGGGTTTCCATGAAATGCCGATGCCCTTATTTATTTTGTTATTCATTCTGTACTCCTCACCTTTGATGTCCAATACCGTTTCTCTTAGTATTGTCCCATGCTGGCAACTGCATGCATTCAACAACCCATCTGCGTTTTTTTTTTCTCGTTCTTTAATTTCTCCCTTGGTGTGGAAACAATTCTTCACGAAAGTCTCCAAGTAAACGCTGGACATTTAGATGATAGGCATCCCTACCGTGGTACCCTTTCTATCCTGCTATCTAGTCTTTCCTGACTTGAGGATGTTCAGTGAGCTTTATTTATTTTCAGTCATTATACATTTGTTTTAGAATCTCCGACGATAAGTTCCTCTGTCAAATGCCTTTCCAGATCCATATACTATATCAAGCAATTTTCACTTTCTCTAGCACGTATGTACAATCCACAAAGTAGATAGAGAAGTATTGTATTCCACCAAAAATTCGATATGGAGATTTCACGAAAATAAATATTTTAAGGTCCACAAATAAAAAAAAAAATCTGATGTGTTCCATTCACATGACTTTCTCTATATCTCTGCAACAAAGTGTTGTTAAAAAGCTTATGCTTTTATTTACTTCATGCTAATCGAGAAAAAAAAAGTCAGTGACGGAAGTTCCTTTGTTGCATGGACAGGAGTTGACAAATTCCTGTATGAGAAAATATAAGTTTTTGAAAGGTGAAATTAAAAAACAATGAATAACTACAAAACGATCAACTCCACGAAAAAAGTGTATGTTTTAACGTGCTCTACACTTTCTGAGTAGTAAGTTTTTGTCTATCTCTTACCGTTTGGCAGTTAAGCAAAATTCGGCAAAATTCATCCAGAATAAAGAGGTCTTCAGAGGCTATTCCCAGAAAATTCAAGATATACGTTTTATTTGGTATGTAAATGTCAGTAATATACGGCATTTTAATCAAAATCGTTAGAGCCATTTTTTAGAAAATCAAAATTTTCGAAAAAGTTCCATAAAAGGGTAGTTGGGAGGGGGATTTTCTTGAAAATCTTCGTGTGGCATCCTTGGAAGATACCAACTTAAATACCAAGTTTGGTTTTTAACGGTATTTTCGTTTTTGAGCTATGCTGCCCACAGACACACAAACAGACAGACAGAGAGAGACACACACACACACACGGACATATTTCTAAAAATGTTCTGTTTTTTTTTTTTTTTTTATTCAGGGGGTCTCAAAATACATATTTCCGGTGAAATCTCGGCATCGAAGTTTTGGGTACAATGCAATACCTTTTCTATACATTATGTACATAGTACGTATAGAGAAAGTAAAAATAGAAAAAGATCCGTGTGTGTTTCCGTGAACACTTAAAAACGAAAAATCGGTTAAGTATTAAATTTGATATTTAAGTTCAGCATCTTACTAGGATGCGACAAGAAGAAAATTCTTTTATCCCAAACTACCCTTTGCATGGAAAAAAATTAAAAAATGTTGCTTTTTTTAAAATGGCTCCAACGATTTTGATTAAAATACCGTATATCATAGATACTTATATGACAAATAAAATGTATACCTTGCGTTTTATGGGGATAGACTCTGATGTTCTCTCCATTCTGAATGACTTTTGCATAGCTGGTAAACTGTAAGAGATAGACAAAAACTTATTCACAAAAAACGTAGATCATGTTAAAACACACAATTTATGACTTGTGAATGGAACATATCTGATTTGTATTCTCTCTCTAAATAATGTTCAAGGTTGTTCTTAGCAATTCGGATTTTTTACAGTTTTCCTTCGATGTTTTGCTACATCGTCTGTCAACTTATAACCCACAGATTTACTAGTAGAATATAACAGAACCCTGAAACTACAGCATGTTTTGCATTGCTGTTCTTTGTATTTGCAACATAATTTCCTCCGTTCAGTCTCGTTCCTGCACAATCTGCAGTCTAAGTTGCCCTGAAGCACTCCAATTGTGTTAAGATGCTTTTTCACAGGGGCATGCCCTGTGAGGAAAGCAGCAATTGTTCTCAGCTGAAGTCTGCTACATTTTAGCAGGCTCTCAGCTCTTTCCTTACATAGTCCTTTGATAAATAGTTTCCCATATCTGTTTCCTGAGGTTGTACGCCAGGTCTGTGGGGATATAATCAGTTCCTGTTTCTTCTCTATACATTATATTATTGGAAATCCTTTTTCGTCCTCTGCTTATTTCAGTTTCTTCAATCTAGTCATTTGGGCGAATTCTTGCCTTGTACAGTTCTATTTCATTCATATATTGCTGTATGAGAGTTAGAATATTATACATCTATTCAACATAGCATATTAAGTAAGTGAACAAAATTAAAATTTCCTAGCGCTAAATGTAAGCTCTAGTAATTTCTGTGTAGGAAGATGTATAAAAATATAAATAAATGAACGCTTAATTTCATTTTAAAAACGTGACTCACTTTTTAATGCTGTCATCTATTGAAATATTTGATTCATGCGCACATTTCTATTCATGGTAGCATTATAAGAAAATACTAAAAATGCTGCGTTGTGTGTAAAGAGTATACCTAAGCACAGAAATTGTACATTTAAAGAAATATGAATAATGGCAGAACATTAATACTCTGATGGCACACTAAATAGGTTTATAGGAGCTAATGTATTGGCAAATTTTAAAACGATATTTCTTAATCGCATTCAAGAGGTCGCGAGTTCAGGTCTCGCTAACTTTAAGCTCCATGGACCTCCGAGGTCATTTGAGCATCATTTCATTGCATTCAGCACGTCCGATATGACCAACCAGGTTAAAGGACGTTAACTACAATAAACAAAATTAAAAAAAATACTCCTTAATTATTTACCTTATTGTAATTTAAAACAGGAATAGAGAGAGAGGGCTTGAACACTGCTACAGCAACCCATTGTTGAGAATTTTAATGTCTTCCACTTAAACTACACATAAATATAAAATAAGAAATTATTCAAAATCTGTTATTACCTAGTGACAAGTTTAATTTTAGACACTTTATTTATAAAGGGAATATACCGTTAAATATTTTACTCCTTTCCGAACAATGATGATCAGAGGGAATATTTCTTAGCACAGTTGGTTTTACTAACGAGAAAAGAGCATTCGGGAATGAAAGAAAACAAACCCAGAAACAGGGTGCTAGGCGCTGGTTTATTGACCGAAGTTCTTGTTTGTTTTCAGGTGGAGGGCGGAGACGTAGCATCGAGCAGCCTCAAGTGTTGTGTTAGTGTTTTAGTGACATATCAGTAAACCATGTGGGTGAATAGGACATGTGCTGTGTGCCTAGTGCTAGTGACAATTTTTGTGAGTGTATCGACCCTAGAAGGCCCCAATGTCTGCATGAGGCAAGAAACGTAAGTACTGCAACTATTTCTCAATAAAACAGCATTTAATAGCAATTTAGTTACTGTTTAGATTTCATTCTAAATTAATATTACTGAAATTATAAGAATAAAACTTTAACAAAACAAATAAACGGAACTGATTGCCTCTGGTCGAGTGGTCACAGAGCTAACGTCTCATCCGGATGACCCGGGTTCGATTCTCGGCTGGAGCGGGGAATGTTTCTTTACCCAGAATTATTCCTTATCCCCCACAGAGTCTGGAAATATGTATGTCAGAGTGAATGTGCGTGTGTTTAGTGATATAAAACGATTAGGCTTAATGCTCTAAACTTACAGTAATATGAGTTATTTCACAAGTCAAAGCCCCCGATAAGACTATTGAAGTTAAAGGGGGCTATTCAAATTAAACAATTGAAAAAAAAAAAGTAAATGCAACCGTCAACAGTTTGTCAACCAATGAGACTTTTCTATTGTGATTTGCGATCGGCAGCAAAGCTTGTCTGGCTGCCACCGACTGAAAGTATCTCTGAAGTGAGTGATAGGAGTGCGAAATATATTTTGTCTTATTTGTCGCTTTTATATATATATATATATATATATATATATATATATATACATATAAAACAGTAACGGAGTCTGATCAGGACTCCGTTACTGTATCCCTATTTACATTTCCCCCCGTAGGTTTTACTGATTACTGGTTTATTGGTTTTACTGTTTCTTTTACAAACATATACACATTGCACAAACATATAACATCCATGCCCAAGGCGGGACTCAACCCACGATCCCCGAGAATAGTGACATAGACGCGAATCAGATGTGAGGGCTTTAGTGTGCGTTCGAATATCGACTAGTGCGCTGGCATAGAAAACTAAGATTTTTTTTTTGTCCCACCCTTGACAAACATTTGTCCACAGTGAAAAATCTATCAACAGAATGCTTATAAATTTAATTACTTGATTGTAAATTTGTATAACGAAAATCTAAAGCAAACGTATAACGTACAGCCAAATAACATGCATTACATAAGAATAGGAAGACGTTAGTATATTGTCATACAAGTGCGATATACATTGTTGTAGAAAGAGAAAGAGTTTGAACTAAGATAAAGTCGTTAGCACTTGAAAGTAATCTAATTAGAATTACCAACAGGTGTTGAACATGCTCCAATAGTACGGCCACCAACGTCAACATTGAAGACGATCTCTCTGATTATTATGACCTTTAAAAAGTCAATTAGAAGCAATTCATATTTAACTGCTGCATGAATTAAACCTTAAATAAATATTAAAAATATAAATAATTTAAGTTCCAGGTAAGATTTTATCGGAAAAATGCAATTGTCAAATATGATTGTATTTCATGTCTGCAATAATAAATGTACTTAACTTTAGAGAATTTAATATACTCCAGTAAAATGTTCATTTTATATGCAGTAAAATAGGCAGAACAAGCAGATAAATTAGGTTACCAGCGCTGAATGTCCACACACAAAGAGAGAATTCAAACTTTTATGATTCAATGGAAGTGGATCAAAAACACTATTGTCGAACAATTTTCATTTGGAAATATAGTATATAATGCTTTTTATCAGACTACGAAGACCCCACCCCCCCACCTCACCAACAACAACTGACATCTTCTCTGTATGGAAATGGTCGCTTAAGATATAAATTCCGCTTTGAGTTCGAATTAAGAGGGTCCGCTGTTTATGGTATAACTTATTATTGCAGAAAATTCCAATTTTAACAAAATGTATCTTAAAGCGTATATGCGAGGAATTAGTTATTATTAATGAGTCTTTCTACTTTGTAATATACCTACCTATATTTGTTCAAATTTGGCCCTGTGGGAGTGAAAGCCCAGACACGGGAATTGTTTACTTTCAATCTAATTTATAAACTCAATATGTAACAGTGTGACAGTGGCTCCTTGTGAGTTATGCCCTTTTTGTCCCATTTAAATAAAGTATACCATTATGCATTTATCAACGGTAAAGATTAAATGTAAAGTACGAACCTAATTTTTCCTGCACTTTTGAAAATCATAGAAACCCCCCCCCCCAATATTTTTTTAGCCAAGAACGCCCGTGTTCAATACCATATGGTTATAAAATATGTTAAAAGACAACACCAGAATGTTTCCATTTGGATTCTTGTCCACATATTAAAACAATAGTAAGCGAACAATTCTGAAAAGTATTTTCTACTGCATTAGCTAGCTGATTTCCTAGAATGGTAAATTTGGCTTGAGAAGAAACATTCTTCGTTCAAGCATCCAGCTATCATTTATAACCGTCATCACAACTTGACCGTCCAGATGGAAGGCATCCTTCTAATTTAGAATACCAAGTTGTAATAATGGGGCTGGATCATTTACAGGGGTATTCTCCCCTCAGTTTGAAGCTAGTGGTGTGCACAGCTACTATGGGCTGTAAAGCCTGAAGTGAAAGATGTGTCGATAAATCTGCCTTAAATATCTCGTTCTATTCTTATTTGAGCCCTCATCGGGCAAGATGGCGTCGTGGACAGTTTGCGACTGGCATTCGGGAGAGTTCAATTCCCGGGACCACCCTCTTTCACCTATGGGTTTTGGGGAGGGGAGTTCTTCGGGTCGTTGGACGAATGCTGAAGTGGTTTTTCCCGTAAATTTCCTGCCCATCCATATAGTACCTTTAATCACTTCATTCGTCCTTCACACCATTTGGTCTCTTTCGCGATTGGAAGTGTCGACGATGGTGATTCGATGTAGCGTGGCAGGTAAAAAGGATGGAACGTTCTCCGTCCTTGGCCGGTTGCTGGGACTGACGGACCGCGGGGGTCCCAGTTTTGCCTGTCCGACTACTCAGTCTTGAAGCTACAGGACCCTGTTATTGCTCTTGGTTCCGGACGCCCCATGTTTCTTCTCATCCCTCCTCCCGGGGCGCCCCTTCGAGGGGCATAGGTAAAATGGCCTCAGTGGAGCGAGATTGAGTCCCCTCCGATAACGCCCTACCCTGATGCGTACTTGATCCTTCTGTATTACGACGCTGGATAATTCTAAATAACAATGAAGAAATGAGGGAACGTGAACATTACTGTTATAGAAACTAGCTCTCTTAAGGGACAGTGCGACAAAAGTGACAACATTTTCGATTATTAAATTACATTATAAATAATCTGTAGACCCTCCGCAATGTTTTTGCCAAACATTTTCACGGTCCAACACACGTGGGATTTCTGGTGAACAAAGCGGCACAGGGGCGGGTTTTATCCGGGTTCTCTGGTTTCCTCGCCATCGCATTCCACTGGTGTTCCATCTTCATTCCATGTATCATCAATGTCATCGCCTGCGATGCCTATGCGGTAAAAGCGGGCATAAAACACTATAAAAATCACGATCCGCCATTTTCAAAATTCTAGCGACAATGCGCCCCTTTTTAAACCCATTGGATTCTCCCAGTTCCTCTTTCCTCGTGTGCTTTTTACCCAGCTTTGCATTTTTGCGCTGCCATTTTTCCTTACATATCAGTTGTATGAACATTTGCATTCATGATTCCAAATGTGCCAGCTAAAGACGCTTACAACAAATGTACAATACTCATTCTGCCCGATCGTGTATTTTGTACGCTTTCCGATGATATTTACGCAGTAGGTAATTTATAATTCTAACACATGAATCCGTTTTCAAGGAAGCCCACATCTGCCAACAGGTTTGGTGGCTGTAATAGCATACAATGTGCAGTAGGGCGGACGTAAAATACACTTGAAGGCTAAAGTTACACATTTTTAATCAATATTAACACGTCACAGTGAATCGAGTAGTATAAAGGGTAGAGAGGTATGTGAATGTAATGCGTACGATATTTGTTAGTACCTACATTAAAAAGCACTCGATAGTGTATAAAGCCGGCCAAGGCGGGTGGAGACCTGCACTGGGAGCGTAACGTAGGTGAATCACGGCGATACGCAATACAAATATTAGAAAATGCTGCACAGTCTCCTATACTCTTCAGCGCGAGCCTAGTATCCACTTTGTTAGTGATGGAACGTAAAGAAAATAGACCGAACATGGCTGTTGATTCTACTGGCTTAATAAGACAGCGAAAATACTTAAGATTAGGAAGAAATACCAGCTTGAAGAAAGTGCGGTGAAAAAGCTAAATCACCTCGCAAAATTGCATAATATGCACAGTTCATTTATTAGATCATTTCAGAGAATTATGAAGTTAAAAAATCTGATGTTATATTCATGTGACTTTTCATGTAAAAGATATTTGTGATGGGAAGATTTTCTTGAGATTCTGTGTGGCATCATCGGAAGATGCTGAACGTAAATATTAAACTTTGTACTTAGCGGTCGTTCCGTTTTTGAGTTATGCTGTCCAGAGATACATAAGAACACATGCGGACCTTTTTCAGAAAATGTTTTTTCTTTTTATTCAGAAGTCCTTTAAATATGTATTTTCCGTGAAATTTCGGTATCAATCTCTACTATGTATGTGGTGTAAAAAGTAAAAGGAAATATCTACACTGCGAAAATTATTACATATTTGCAAGAAAGAACCATTTCACTATTAGATTTCGATATAAAAAGTGTAAAAATAAGAGAAGTTTACTGTACGGATGTTCTGATGTGGCTCAAAGAGCATCATTTCTTAGAAGAAATGAACGCTGTGAAAATATGATAAATAATGGAATCTGGATTCACAACAATTATACAGTTTCCAAGTGATGGCGGAATGATAATATTCCAGGAGTAAGATATAGGACGAAAGACATGCTGAACAGCTTAACTTCGTTCATGCTGGTTGGGAGATGGGATTTATGACTCCAGGTTCAGCAAATATGACTACCAGAAACAGAGAGAGAGAGAGAGAGAGAGAGAGAGAGAGAGAGACAGACAGACAGACATTTATCATATAAGATAACTTAGAATACACAGACACTCGCACGCGCACACACACCAAAAGTGGAGGAAATTGTATACAAATAGATAGTCATTCGACTAGTGTAATGTGTGCAGCATTCTAATCCTTCGCGTTTTCCTAATTGGACTGTGCAGAGGGGATGGCAGGCTGTTAAGCGTACAAGTGGAGCTCTCCGATGCAGGGCCGCACTTGCCTTGGTCATGCTATACAGAGTGGAATATATTCTAAAATGCATAACAATCTATTCCCCGATTCTGTAGGTAATAATGCGCTTCCCAAACTCATATCGCATTACACCTACTATTATGTTATGTCCTGAAGCTTAAACAGAAATAATTGGGAATAATCGCCAACTTCTAAGTTGGCTTACTAAATAAGTACCATAGCTTTGACCGAATTTCGAACAAAAGTGGAAGTGAATATACAAGCCTTCTCTTATATTGATGTTAACAACGCCCTACTATGGCATTAATAAACTAGTTCTAATGGTAAACGTTTTCTCTTGCTTATTTACAAACTTCAGCTTCGTACGCCAAAGTGATTTGTGAGTTGTTTCTTCTCGACAGACGAACGGACAAACCGACAAATGTACGTAATCAGACGGAACGGTGTCGAGTGCTGTTAAAACTCTCGTTTGTTTCTCTCAAAGCGGCAGTTTCAAATGACTGAAGACTTCCGATTCTCTTCTTGTAGATGTTGTTGAATGAGTTGAAGTTTTACAGCCTCAAACAGGTCATAAAAACTACTGTCTGTTGTTTTCGTGCCTCTCCGGCTGCGCAATACGCGTACACAAAGCCAGGCTTTAAGGAAAACTGTTAACACCGGGGTAGATCTGGTGAGCACCGGTTTCTACTACAAAAACAAGACTAACATCCTGTAAACTTGTTCTAACAAGGAAATAACAATTATTAAAATAACTTACAAATATATGAATGAGGTCACACCTGTTGATTGTTTTATTCAACGGACCTAGTTCTTCGATGAAAAAGAGTATTAGTATGTTAAGTATCTTTACTTTCTCTAGCCTCGTATGTACAATGTGCATTGGAGATAGAGAAGGTATTGTATTTCACTCAAAAATCGATGTCGAGATTCCACCGGAAATATATGTTTTGGGATCCTCTGAGTCCGAAAAAAGTATTTCTACTTTCTCTATACGTACTATATACATAGTGTATAGAGAACGTATTGTAATGCAGTAAAAATTCGATACCGAGATTTCACCGGAAATACATGTTTTGGGTGTGCGTGTGCGTGTGCGTGTGAGTGTGCGAAATACCAAACTTGGTATTTAACAGACGTCTGCGAACCTGCAAAAGATAATGACAACGAAGATTATTGAAACGCGTCCAGATTACCTGCACCAACATCATATTTAGTAGAGCATGTGTCTGCAATTGATGTCCAAATTTGAACACCAAACTTAGTATTTAAGTTTGATATCTTCCAAGGATGCGACACGAAGATTTTCAAGAAAATTCCGCCAACCTTTTACCTTTTACATGAAACTTTTTTCGAAAATTTTGATTTTCTCAAAAAATTTGATTAAATTATCGTATATAAAAGATATTTAACTGACTAGTACAATGTATATCTTGAATTTTCTGGAAATGGTCTCTGAAGTCTATTTTATTCTGGATGATTTTTACGGAATTTTGCATAACTGCTAACCCGCAAGAGATAGACAAAAGCTAACTTAACAGGAAATGTAGAGTGTGTATTAAAACACACAATTTATGTTATATATATATATATATATATATATATATATATATATATATATATACTCTTTTCGTGGAGTTGGTCGTTTTTGAGATATTTCTTGTTATTGGTTTCAGCTTTAAAATACTTATGCTTTTCTCATACGGGAATGTATTAACTCCTTTACATACACAGGAACTTCAGTTACATAGCAACCAGCTTTTGACTATCACTTTAACCTATGGTACTCCCTTATTTCGGTTCTATTTACAAGGAACCAAGTAATAAGACTATTTCTGATAAGATTTTCTCGATTAGCATGTAGTAAATAGAAGCATAACATTTTTAACAATTTATTGCAGTTATGTGGGAAAGCCACGTGAATGGAACACATAATATTTTTTAACCTTAACAGTATTGGAAATAAGTTCACATTCAGATTTTACGTCGTGTCGAAGAATTATGTGTCTCTATAATTTTCTTTTGTTCTTTAATATTTTTGAGCTTTTGACATAAAAAACATATTACTGTATTGAAATGTTAATAACAAGTATTTTAACAATCATTTTAAAAATATGAAAAAACGTGTCAGAATGCAGGCAGTTTTGGACAGGTTTCCCCTAACTCTTTACGTTAAGCATAGCAGTACCATTAACGTGTATTTTATTTTTAGAAAATATATCCCATCGACGTTTACTATGAACTTGACTTAACTTGAGGACCTAAACTTAATGCCTATTAGAATGCACATTAATCTAACGTTACAGGAATTACTCTTGGTAGTTTTTGTTACTTCATGCTACAGCTTCACGCCGATTGATTCTAATTGCCATATGCTACCACTTAACGCAACGGGAAGGAAAAGTTTGATACTACCAAACTTGTCAAGTTACGTCGCGTTGTTACGTCAACCCTGAATATCTTCATTTAATACAATGTGCTAGATTTTCACGTAACGTCGCGTCAAGTCAAGTCACGTTACGTTTAATTCATCGCAATCATGGCATTAGAAGCCTGCGGCCCTGTTATGTAATGATTTAAAACCGGATACACTTACTACAAAAAGTGGTGCGTTAGAATTCAAAACACTTCACTATCGTTTATTTTTTTCTCTGTTCTAAACATATTTGTTACTAAAACTTATTTTCCTACCTACTTCTAGTTAATCGATGTAAACGTTTGAAGAAATGGTACGAACTTATATGCTGGCACTGAAATTCCATAGTCTTTCCTTGACATCGCGAGAAATAAGCAATGGTGGATAACACTTCAAGGAATTATATATTTACAAATTTTCAAACCATTAACGATTAATATGGAAATGACTGATAAAAATACTGAACATGTTTGAAATATTTTTTTTTTAAAGATATCAGATCTCCGTGTAGTATACTTTTGTTTACTCTTATAGTTTAATTAGTTGTAGAATATTTACACAATTTCTTCCGAATAAGGAGGATGTAAATAGGATATTTTCAAAACATTCAACATATTTTATTCGCCTTCAGCGAGAATAATAAATACCAAAAATGTTCCATATAAAGGATAGTTGTGAGTAGAGAGGGATTTTCTTGAATCCTTTTGTCGTGTCCTTGAAAGATGCTGAATTTAGAATACTGACTTTAGAGTTACGCTGCATACACATAAGGACTTTTTTTTTCTAAAACTATCTACATTTTAGTCAGGGGATCTCAAAACATGTGTTTCTGTGACATTTCAATATAGAATTTTGGGTGAAGTGCAATACTTGCTCTACCTACTACAAGAAGATGCTAAAGAACTTTTTTATTATTTTCTCAAATTCCCCCATGTTCTTATTGAATTTAATGGAATTTTTTATAACTAGGAACCTATGAAAGGTGCATAAAATCTTATTACCGGAGCAATGCAGTGCTCATTAAAAACGCCAACTTGTGTTCTACTTCTTCTTTTAGTAGAATTAACCACTTCGGAAATATCCCAACGTTCTTGTATTGAATTTTTAACATTTAAGGGGAGTTCAAATGGCGTAAATTTAAAAAAAAAATAAATCCCCTTTTGGTGCAGTACTGTAAATTAATTGGAATTTCCTCTTTATTTGAGATAATACATATCATTTTAGACACAATATTTTTATTTAAAATATATTTTTAAAATGGTATTACGTCTGTCATTTTGTACTGTGAACTGCACTACTTGATAGAAAGTATCAGAACTTCTGAACACTTTGGAGCACAGGGGTAAGTTTAATCTTTTAGAGGGAGTTTTGCTCTAGTCTGCAGCTGGTTAAACATGGCAGCTTTTATGCGCTCATTCCATGCAGCTTCTTTCTTTGCAAATACTCTATGCCGGTTTGTTTTCTCCACTTCTACTTTGAACAGAGTATTCTACATCATATGGTTTGATATAAATAAAAATTAACTAAGAACTGAAGCTTTCCTGGCGACGTATTAATTCAAATTATTATTAGCTTCATTCCAGCTCTTATAAATACCAGTCTCCGCAAGTTCAATCCATCAGTTCACCCTGAAGACGAGGAAGATGCACTTCTTCGAAGCGTTGGTATCAAGCCAAGTTTTTACCTGGTTAGAAGCCCGAGAAGATTTTGAATTAAAAGAAAAAATTAACTGTTTTCTGGGAAACTATTGAAGATAGCTAAATTAAATTTTAGAATGATAAAAGTAATCTCTAAGTTGTATTCTGGAACTACTTTGGTTTTAGGAAAAGGTATGTTATATGTTTAAAAAATAATTGCTGGCTAAAATTTTAATAAAAATGGCATAATAAAGTAATGAAATGTTTTCTTTCATAATAAACAACTTACTGTGTAAAATCGATCAGTGCACTTAAAAGACATTCGTCTATATCCTATAGAAGTTTGTTGCTCTCCGTGGTATATGGTTACCATGCTTCATATACCCAACGTCGAAGTTTCAAACCCGGCGGAGGACGATGGTTTTTTCGGGCATAAAAGTCATTATTAGCATGGCCGTTGGTCCCGTGTCGCAGATTTACGACACGAAAAAGAACCTTAAGCCTGATAAAGAGGCCTCTGAAAAAATTAAGGGTATTTCACGCTGAGAACCATAGCAGTTAAGAGTGTCCATAAATAAAACTCCATTTCCAATTCTGTATAAAATTTGATCTGATTTCCTAAATATTTATGGGATTTTTTTTAATTTTATTTTTTCTAAAACATGCTGGTCTTATGTGAAACAATTGAAGAGAATTGAACAAGAGAGATGAATCGAAACGTCACTTCCCTTTTGAGAAAATTTCAAGCAGTTTAAAATTGAAACCAATAACAAGGAATATCTCAGAAACGGTCAACTCTACATAAAAGAACATATATGAGATAAATTATGCGTTTTAACGAGATCTATATTTTTTGTGTAGTAAGTTTTTGTTTATATTTTACGGTTTAACCACTATGGAAAATTCTGCAAAACTCATCCACAGGCTATTCTCAGAAAATTCAAAATATATATTTTATTTGTGATATAAATATCTTTAATATACTGTATTATAATCAAATCTCTAGCCATTTTTGATAACAGCAAAATGGTCAAACATTTTTTCCATGTAAAGTGTAGTTTGAGGTGGGGGGATTTTCTTGGAAATCTTTGTGTTACATCCTTAGAAGGTACTACCTAATAAATACCAAGTTTGACATTTAACGGTTTTTTCGTTTTTGAGCTTGCTACAAACACGCACGCACAGGACCATTTTGCTAAAAATGCTTTTTTTTTGGACTCAGGAAACCTTAAAAAGATATATTTCCGGCGAAATCTTGACATCGTACTTTTGGGTGGAATACAATACCTTCTCTACCTACTATGTTGCACATTATAAGTACATATGGCTAGAGAAAATAAAAATTGTTTAGTGTAGAAATTGGTGTGATTGTAACACATTTTACTATGCAAAACTTGATTATTTCTCTGACAATAAAGTTTAATCATAATTCTAACGGAAATTCCATGCTCGTTTTCTGTTGGTATTGCGCATTAGCAAGTGAAGCAATGAACAGGCTTTCTCATTGGAAAGTACGAACCTAAACACAAGTTATATGTTAATGCAGCATAACATTGAAATGTTTCCGGAACAATGGATGACCGCGTTTCTGTTGTCAGCAATTCAGCACAAGCATCGTGTTTCTGCTCATAATGCGCATATCGGTTTCCGCTAAAGGCTCCTATTCTGGCTAACTTTTGTAGGCGTACGTCTTAGAATAAAAACGGCATTAGTGACCTGAACGATTTGGTCTACTGGTGTATTTATAAGAATTGAGTCAGCATTGTTGTGTCGAGAAGTTAATAAACTAACAAATTCTTGCTATAATAGAAGTACGCAGCTGCATGATTTTCCAATTCTGTTAAATTGCTATACAAAAATATTTTTATTTTTCTACCCTAGTTCTTTAATCGAGATAAACATTTGCAGAAATAGGTTTTATTACTTACATATTTCCCTGTAGGTACAAAAGGGATATTATGGCTTAAATTTTTAATGCTGGTCGTTATGTGACGGCTTTGGATTTCCGTTCTCTTGTCATGGCCACGAGGGAAGACAACAGCTATTTCGCAGTTTAATAATATATTAAATATTTGATAATTCCAAGTAATAGTAAGGCATATCTCGGAAATGTTTAATGCCACTAAAAAGCTGGCATTTTTGTGTGATTTAAAGAGAACTAATTTTTTGTGCATCTCTTACACTGTAAAAGTTAATAAAATTCATTCCAATGAACATGCCTTCACAGGCCAATCAAAGAAATTTCAAGATACACATTTCATTTGTCATGCATTTAATTTTAAAAATTAGGTATTTAATCAACCTGTTAGTAATTTTTGAGAAAATCAAAATCGACGAAAATTGTTCTAAGTTAAGAGTGTAAATGGAGAATTTCGAAGACGCTGAACATAATTCTTAAGTTTGGATTTTTTGTTTTTTATTTATCTACATTAACTATTGCACAATTTATAACTATTTAGCTATCGAGAGAGAGAGAGAGAGAGAGAGAGAGAGAGAGAGAGAGAGAGATTAAGGCAGCGAGGGAGCTATATGTTTATGTTACAGTAATTGAAGAACTTCATTATTGCATGGTAAACTTTTTTTTTGGGGGGGGCAAGGCTGTAATATAGGATGCTAGCTTGGAAAAAGGACGGAATGGTGATAAGAGACTGCGGAACAGGAAGAACGTCGGGAGTTGCAACGGGAACAAAAGTTTGGTATTAAAGTCGACGCTTCGTTCTTAAGTATACTGTACAGTGTGCACAGAAACATACAGAGAACCTTTTTATAAAATAGTTTAGCGGATCTGAAACATTTATTTCTGATACTACATTTATATCGATTAGTGATAAAGAAATTAGAAATTTCTATAGAAAAAGTGGAGCGTTCAAATACATGATTTTTCTCAAATAACTTTTTCTACTTTCTCTAGCATATATGTATATACAATGTGCATAGTTGATAGAAAAAAATTGCATTCCACACCAAGATTCGTTGGAAATACATATTTTAGGGTCCTCTGAATCATACAAAACAAAAACAAAACAAACAACTATTAAAATGTATGTTTGTGGACAGCAACTCAAAAACGAAAAGTTGGTTAAACTTGGTATTTAAGTTCAGTATATTCCATGAATGCGATACGAAGATTTATAGTAAAAACCTCCACCCCAGCTATCCTTTACATACAACATATTTCGAAATTTTTGATTTTATCAAAAGTAATTGTAATGATTTTGATTAAAATACCATATGTGTATGATATTTTATGACAAACGAAATGTATTAAGAATTAGACTAACTGAATACACAAAAACTGTAGATTCTTGTTAAAAGCTACAATTTGCGTCATAGCTAACCATTTCTGAGATATTATCTGTAATTGGTTTCAATTTTAAAGTACTTAAAACTTTTCTCAAACGGGAAGCTCTGATCCGTTTCATTTGTTTCACTCTTGGACACAGAAAGAGAACCGAATTTTAATGACAATCGCATAGCGACAGTTTTTAAAAGATTTGAGTGTACTTTAGCCTAGTGTATTCCCTTATTTCCGTTTTACTTGTAATGCAATAAGTAATAGGAACAGTTCTATTAATGTTTATCTCGATTAGCATTATGTAGACAAAAGAATAATATTTTGTATGAATAGTTTGTGGAACAGCTAGAGAAAGTCATGTAAACATGGAACATATCAACATTTTTAAAGCACCAGTCGTTTTCGAATTCGCTGTCTGTGGTGTAGAAGCCTCTAAAAACCAAGACAACAGGTTCAAACATGGCGAAGGGTGATGGATGGCTCCCTTCGGAAGGGAAGTAAAACTGGTGTTCATTTGCAGACAAAAGAATCCCATACCTTGAGGTTCCTGAGCAAAATTTCGCCTTTAGCGTCCGCAAGTCGTAATTTCGTCCTACAGTGCCATCTGTGGGCGACGAGCTGTGATCACTCGTCACAATGGCGCATAGCGGCGAACACGAACTAGAAATTCACATCCGAAACATCGTAATGATGGCCTATGCTTCACTTAGGAGTTACAGGAAATAACTTACTCTGTTTTTATTTGATAGCGTTTAACGCCCGCTTTTACTACATCGCAGGCAATGACACTGGTTATACATGTAATGAAGATGGAGTACCGGTGGAATGCGATGGCGGGGGAAACCGGGTAACGGGAGAAAATCCCCCTGCGCCGCTTTGTCCACCACAAATCTCACATGCGGTCACCTGGGATCAAACTCTAGTCGCCTTTGTGAGAAGTGCGTGGACTAACCATTTGACCACGGCGCGGCCAAACTAATAAACTAATGTTTTCAAAATAATTCATGTTGAATTTATACATTTTCCTAGTGTTTGTTTCACTAAAGGTAATGCTTTAAAGTTTTGGATTCCATTGTTTCATTTTCATCGTAGAAACTATTACCTTTAATTTATATTTTTGAAAATATTTGTGATCTTTCTGTATGTATATTAAGCAGTTGCTGCTTAATTTTAAGTCATTATAGGAAACATTTGTTGTGGATAGAAGAACCGCTGCAATACGGATACTATGTGAATCTGTAATGCACAGAAAATGTGTTAGTGTACATCAGATTTATTTCTTCCATAAGAAAGTTTTGTTTTAAACTTTGTAAATGCCGGATAAATCACCTAAAAGAACGGAAGTGCACGTAACATTACTGGCAATTTGTGCACGTGTAGCAATTTATGCCTATCGATGCATAGCTTGGCTGAACAAAAGAATACACACCATGACATGGATGTTTTGTTCTGCTCATTAGCAATCCATTAACTACACATGCGTCAGACTCGGCGAAAAGGGTTTCAGACACAAGAGGTTATGTGCTTATTGCAAAAAGGCGAAAAAAATTGATTATATAAGCGAATTTTTACCTCACTTTTTATCTTTTAGCGTAAGCAGAAGTGGAAAATAAATAACTGATGAATGGACAGTACTTTTCCTATAATTTACATATGTCTTTGGCCTCGTTAACATGTAAATATCATTCATTAAGCGTTTAGGAAAACAGTATTACTTCCTCTACCAAGCAGATAGGACGTAGAGAATGTATTACATTGCACCCAAAATTTCTATTACAATGTTCCACGGGAAATACATACTTAAGATCCCCTAAAGAGCATTTTTTTTTTAGAAAATGTGTGTGTGTGTGTGTGCGTGTGTGTGCGCGCGCGTGAGAGAGAGAGAGAGAGAGAGAGAGAGAGAGAGAGAGAGAGAGAGAGAGAGAGAGAGAGAGCGCATGTGTAAATAGCATTACTGAAAAGGAAGAGTGATAAATACCAACTTTTATTACACCTTCCAAAGATTTGACAATTTTCAAGAAAATCCCAAGTTACCTTTTACATTGAAGATTTTTTACAAATTTTGCATTTTCTGAAATACGGTTTAACCATTTTCATTAAAATATCACATATTTTGAATCTTACACAGGATTTTAGAACTTTCATTTTATCATGTGAGTATACACAGAAAAATAGGGGAAAAAGCTTGCTGGAGTCCTTTGTTACATGGATATTATAGATGATCTGGGATTTACTTTAGTGAAAGCTTTCTCTCCCACAGGCTTAAAAGAAAAAACAAACATTAGAATGAACTGCTAATAATTTTTAATTACTTACATATATCGGTTTTTAAAAATATTAAACTAGAGACCTTACATAACTGAGAAATGTTTATCGATTCAGTACTTTTACTTTCTATACTCAGTACATAGACAATAGCCAGAGAACAATTCTGTCCAACAATTCAATATGGGATTTCATTGGAAATGCACGTTTTAGGGTAACCTGTATCCAAAGCATTTTAGAAAAAGTTCCACCCGCGCGTGTGTGTTTGTATACAATATAACTCTAAAACGAAAAGTCGGTTCAATATTAAACTTGATAATTAGGTTCAGCATCTTCCAAGGTTGTGACACAAATATTTTCAAGAAAATCCCCCATCCCAAACTAACTTTATATGGAAAAATGTTCGAAAATGTTAAATTTTTCAAAATTTTAACGATTTTGAATTAGCTGCCGTATTCTAAAAGTCCTTACATGACAAAATGTGAGTCTTGTATTCTCTGGAAATGCCTCTGAAGACCTCTTTCACTCTGGATAGCTTTTGCAAAACGGCTTTAACAGAGGTATCTCTTGTTATTAGTTTCATCTTTAAAATGCATAAACTTTCCACATATGGGAATATGTAATTCCTGTGTTCATTTTATTCTACTCTTGGCCAATGCCAAGGAAACCGAATTTCAATCATTTAGCAACCAGCTTTTAAAAGCAACCAGCCTAATGTATTCCCTGATTTCTTTTCTATTTATGAGGAACTAAATAATAAGACTATTTCTGCTAATGTTTATCTCTATTAGGTAACTAGATAGAATAAATTTTTGTAGGAATATTTTGTTACAGAATAGGTGGAACAAATCATGTGAGAGGCACCCAAGAAAAAAAGTAAAACAGAAGAAGAAAAGGAAAGGAAAGAAACAGATCTACGGCTGATATTCTCTTCCCTACAAGAACTTTTGTTAGAAAGTTATCTTTAATGCAATCTTGTGTGCAGATGCTTGTAGCCTAGGTGCGGGCAAAGTCCATTATCGACGCATGGCACAACTACTAGGAGCTAATCGTTGAGCGGAAGACAGACCTAGAGTCAACCGTTGCAATTTAAAACCTTTTATTTTTCTTTAGATCAATAGTCCCTATGGGAGAGAAAGCCTCGGCATGGGTATTGTTGTTTTTGATGTATTTTCACTCTAAAATTGCAGCTTAATCGGTGGCATTAATATGACAATAGCAAGAAACATTAAACATATGACATTCATATCTTCAAGTATTAATTTAAAATTAACTTAGTGGATATGGAGAATTTGTCCATCTCGTTTTCAGAGTTTGAACTTCGTTACAAGAAAAGATGTTTTACATAAATCGAATGAAAAGGTCTTCTCAGGCTAACTAAAGAAATTCAACGTGCACATTTTATTAGTGATGCAAAGTCGTAATAATGTTGGAGATGCTGCTGAAAAATTAAAAGCAAGGAAACTTTTTCCAAATAACGGATAAATAATGAAGGTTTGGAAATTTTTATTGAAAATCCTCCTCTGCATACTTAATGCCTAATTCAAATGCAATTTGAAATTTATCGCAATTTTGGGTTTTGAACTATGCTGTTCACAGTTTACTAAACGCCTTCCTAGTTTGCACTTACTGGTTTATTCAGAAGACCTTAAAACACAGGTGAAAATTCTTTATTAAATGTTTCGATATAATGCAGTCAATCCCGGCTGCTATATAAGGGTACAAGAGCATGTATACATCCTAAATGTTGTTGTTTTAATTATGCTTAACATAACGCATGAGGTAATTTAGAATATTCAGTATTTAAATCTTCCGCGCTACTCGTCTCAACTCGCTAAAATTTGGCATAAATGTCGGTAGCACATCTTGTGTTATGTACGTTTTAAATTGCTTTTGCGCATGCACGACTGGTAAAACACAATTTTCTTCTAGGCGGCGTGCACACTGGAAAACGTGCTACACTGCTCTAATGATTAAGCGCTCTGAAATCAAGGTCGTCAGAGGGAAGGAATGTTAATGCGTCTTAACATTGCACTTAATACTTGAAGAGTGCAATGGCTGTAATTCGTCTTCCTTCTTTGGGAGAAGTAGATAAAGTACATGTGCACGTAACCGCACACGACTTCGTATTTCGGACTAAATATATTTTCAGCTGTCGTCCTCCGTGGTGTAGTGGTTATTACGCTAGCCTCTAATACCCAAGATTGCAGGTTCAAACCTGGCGGAGGATAATGGATTATTTTTGGACGCAAAAACCGGTGTTCGCGTGTAGATTTTATTTGCACGTAAAAGAATCCCATACCTTGAAAGAAGGTTCCTGGGCAAAATTCCTCATTTCGCGTCCGCAAGTCGTGATTTCGTTCTATAGTGCCATCTGTGGGCGACGAGCTGATCCTTCGTCACCATGGTGCATAGCGGCAAACTCAGGAACTATAAAAAATCCGACTAAAGAAACATCGTAACGGTGCCATATTCTCCACTTAAGCTACAGGAATTAATACTACTACTATATTGTCAACTGGTTTAATTTACACGTTACTTCCTTCTTGCCTTAGAACTCTGTACTTTATGAAGTACGCAACATAACTATCTTATATACCCTTTCTTTCGTAAGAAAACTTATGCACAACTATCATCGTCATCGTCGTCTTTGTTGTTGATGTTGGGGGCGGCTGCAGTTGTATCAACTTGTTCGTAATCATAATTATTATAGAGTAGATGCTATTCAGATTTCTACGCTATCAGTCTATCAAACTTTTATGAAAATAAAGTATACTCACGAGCCGCTACTGAATGTAGTGCTTCGTCAAACCTACTATATGTATACAGTAGAGAACGCTATATATATAACTTTCTCTATACGTGCTATGTACATAGTGTATGGAGAAGGTATTGTATTGCACCCAAAAATTCGATACCGAGATTTCACCGGAAATATATGTTTTGAGACCTCCTGAATCTAAAAAAAAAAAAGGCATTTTATAAAATGTCCCTCTGTGTGAGTGCAGCATAGCTCAAAAACGAAAAGTTCGTTAAATACCAAACTTGGTTTTTATAAGTTCGGTATCTTCCAAGAATGAGACACGTAGATTATCAAGAAAATCCCCCACCCCCAACTACCCTTTACATGGAAAAATTTTCGAAAATTTTGATTTTCTAAAAAATGGCTCTAACGATTTTGATTAAAATATCGTAGATATATTGAAATATTTGCATGACAAATAAAATGTATATCCTGAATTTTCTGGTAATAGCCTCTGAAGACTTCTTTATTCTGGATGATTTTTTTTTGTTTGAATTTTGTATAACTGGTAAAGGTAAGAGATAGACAAAGGATATTGCACTCGTTAAAGCGCAATTCTTGTCATAAAGGTACATTTTCTTCTTATACGGGAACTTGTCAACTTCTGGTCATGCAAAGAAACGGATTTCAATCATATAGCAATCAGCTTTTAAACCATTTGACTCGTTTTAGCCTAATGTATTCCCTTATTTTCCCTGCTTGTAAGAAAATATGCAATAAAACCATTTCTGTTGATGTATATCTGGATTAGCATGAATTAAATAGAAGAATAAGCTTTTTAATTATAATTTGTTACAGAGATGTAGAGAAAGTCATGTGAATGGAACCCATAAGATTTTTTATATGTTATTAAATGCATTGTTTTCACATAGTAAAAGCTTATGCTAGTTCTGATATAACGCCTTCCTAGCTGTAGATTCGTTGCGCTGTTTCGCCATTCATTTGTTTGTCGTGTAATAGTTCCTGGGAATCCGAGTTATGCCTTGATACACGTTTTCGTTTTTATGGCCTAATTGAAGGATTTGCAACTAATTGAGGGAGAATTAGGCTATGACATCCTTGTTTTTTTTAATGCATACTTAAAATTCCCAATGACGTAATATAGTCTTGCATGCGTGGGAGAAGAAATTCCCAAGTCCCTGTTTTATCTTGAACAATGCATAAAATCTGACACAGAATCATGTTAATGCGAAGATTTCATAATAGCTAAGAAAAAGTATTTTCGTTGCGACATCTTGTGCGTCTAATGCAATTTTCTAAGCTATTAAATAAATAAGGTTTCTTAACATCTTAGAAGCATTTAATTAATGTTTTTGTTTTGCTTTGTACGGTTAAAATGTTTAATATATCTTAAATAAAATATATTCAAGAATTGAGAAAATGCATCCCGGTCTTGTGCCTAAAACTCATAAGCTATTATTTGGATATTTAATGATAGTCATAATACGCCGAACAGCGGTTTTATGCCAAAACCAAACATTCCGGAGATAACGGAATCAGAATGTTGAAAACGGAGTTGAAAAATCATGCCTTAGCAGGAGTAGCAGTCTAAAAAACCTTATGTATTCAATTCACATGACTTTCTTTACATCTTTGTAACAAATTATTGTTAATCTTATTCTATTATCTATTTTATGCTAATCGAGGTATGGATAGGTAGATTCAGACTGAAAAATTCAATACCGTAGCCGGGATTTGAACCACGGATCTCCCGATCTCTAGCCGATTACTCTTCCACTGAGCTACCATGGCAACATACGAGATCACCTTGTGGGAAACATGCGAGTCAGTTTAGAAATTCAATGCTATGCCGGCATGTTGCCATGTTAGCTCAGTGGAAGAGCAACCGGCTAGAGATCGGGAGATCCGTGGTTCAAATCCCGGCTATGGCGTTGAATTTGTCAGTGTGGCTACCTATCTAACTCCTGTCCTACACACGGCTTGTGTGAAAAAACAGTTAATCCATTATCAGAAATGTTCTCACTGCTTAGTTCCTTATAAGTAGAAGGGAAATACACTTGGCTAAAGCAACAATCAAAATTTTGTCATTGTAATTCGGTTCCTTCCATGGTCAGGAGTAAAACAAAGGAGGTATGAAACGGATTAGGGCTTCCTTGGGGGAAAAGTTTAGGGTATGGATTTTAAAATCAAAATCTATAACAGGGAATAACTCTGAAATGGTTAGCTCTACAAAAAATATTATATGATATAAATTGCGTGTTTTAAATATATCCATGTTTTTGAATTACAATTGTTAGCCATTTCTATATGATGGGAAATTTCGAAAACTGTTCCATATCTGTACATACTATTACATTGTACACACATGCTAGAGAAAGAGGAAAGAGGAAGAAAATGTTTTAAATGCCTCAAACTATAGGCGAAGTTGGCAATAACTGTCCACACACACATATACACACACACACACACACACACACAGTGGCATTTTCTTAAAAATCCACACATTTCTGGTGAAATCTCAATATCGAATTTTGGGTGCAATATAATACCATCTCTATCTACTATTACATTCTACACACATGCTAGAGAAAGTGGAAAGAGGAAGAAAATGTTTTAAATGTCTCCAACTACAGGCGAAGTTGGCAGTAACTTATTATGGTCCACAATTTGCTATTTTACTATTTTAAATATCTCCCGCCAAACATATAGAAGACATTTTCTTTGATTAGATACACATACTGAACAGCTTGAACACAAGAATTCAAAACTGACATCTGTCTTGAGAGCTATGTCAAAACATGGCACGTATACCAACAAATTAGGCTTTAGAGGGCTGAGATGCGGGAGGTCTATGAAACTCGAAACAGAAGCCCCGGTACAATCATTCCTTAACAAAACTGCTCCCACTCCAGCCAGACATCAGGTTTTTGGATACAAGTAAGGTATATGTCCATTTACATGACTTTCTCTACATCTCTGAAAAAAAAGTATTAAAACCTTATGCTTCTATTTACTTCAAGCTAATCAAGAAAAAATTAGCAGAAATAGTCTTATTACTTGTATCCTTGTAAGTAGAAGCGAAACAAGGCAATACCATAGGTTAAAGTGATAGTCAAAAGCTGGTTGCTATGTGACTGAAGTTCCTTTGTTTGTATGGACACGAGTTGACAAATTCCTGTATGAGAAAAGTATAAGTTTTTTAAAGCTGAAACCAATAAAAAGGAATATCTCAAAAACGATCAACTCTACGAAAAAAAAAAAAATATATATGACATAAATTGTGTGTTTTAACGTGCTCTACACTTTTTGTATGGTAAGTTTTTGACCATCTCTTACGGTTTAGCAGTTATGTAAAATTCCGTAAAATTCATCCAGAATAAAGTAGCCTTCAGAGGCTATTCCCATAAAATTCAAGATTTACATTTTATTCGTCAGGTAAAATCTTTAATATACGATATTTTAACCAAAATCGTTAGTAATTTTTGAGAAAATCAAAATTTTCGAAAAAAAGTTCCAATTAAAGGGAACGTGTCGCATGCTTGGAAGATACCAAAACTACATACCAAGTTTCGTTTTTAAGGGACTTTTCGTTTTTGAGCTATGCTGCACACATACACAGACAGACACAAACACGGACATTTTCCTAAAAATGTTTGTTTTTTTTTTTTGGATTCAGGGGTTCTCAAAACATTTTTTCCGGTGAAATCTCGGTATCGAATTTTTGGGTGCATTAAAATACCTTCTCTATACTCTTATGTACATAGTACGTGTATAGAAAGTAATAAGATTGTTTGTGCTCAAGTATGTGCTGTGCGAAAATTGTGCAAAATAAACTGGTGTCCAAAGAGCTCACGTATTCTCAGGGATTATTATTATTATTATTATTATTATTATTATTATTATTATTATGATAGAGGTGGTCGAGGGCATCAGCGCCCGTTCTCAGCGATGCAGATGTTAATTACTCCTACTCTTTATATTGCTAATGGTCGTTAATATTATGTTAACAGCTTTAATTTAAAAACATTAAAAAACGTAGATGAAGTGTTTTATTCTTTTCTCTAGCACTACGTGACTTCCACGCAAAACTTCGATGTCGAGATTTCACCGGAAATGAGTTTCCCTGGAGATAAAAGAATAAATAAATAAATAAATAAATAAATAAATAAAGCATTTTAGCGCGCGCGTGTATGTCAGTGAGTGTGACTGTGGACAGCGTAGCTAAAAATCGAAATGAAACTAAGATTTTCAAGAAAATCCCCACCCCAAACTGTCCATTACATGGAACACATTAAAAAGTTTTGTTTTTCTCAAAAATGTTGCTAACGATTTTGATTAAAATGCTGCATATAAAAATATTTACATGACAAACAAAATGTATATCTTGAATTTTCTGGAAAGAGTCTCTGAAGACCTATTGTAGAAGATTTTGTATAACTGGTAAATAAACCGGAAAAAGATATATGAAAACCTACTACACAAAAAGACGTAGATCTCGTTAAAACACGCAATTTATGTCATATTCCTTCTCTCTCTCTCTCTCTCTCTCTCTCTCTCTCTCTCTCTCTCTCTCTCTAGAATTAACCCTCTCCTATTGGACGGGAAGCTATTTTTCGTTTCTACTATCTTTTGTTTTTACTCCTGACCATTGCAAACAGAACCGAATTTCAATTGTTTTACATAGCATCAGCTTTTAAAAAATATTGACTATGCTTTAGCGTAGTGATTTGATTATGCTCATTCTCTTTATGAGGACCTAACCAATAAGGCTATTTCTTCCAATATTGCTCTAGATTATCTAGAAGTAGATAAAACAATGTCTTTTGTAAGAAAATTTGTTACAGAATAGGTAGAGCAAGTCAATGCGTATGTAACAGATTTATTTCCCCTTATTTCATCATTTAAAATAGCTTTACGCGAGTTCAATGTCTCATGTGGTTTACCTTCAAATTTGATATCGCTCAATTAAAAATGTTTCCATTCAACATAATTACAATATATTTTTTTTATTTTTTTTTATTAATTGTTACATTTATATAGCCCCCTTTAAAATCTGAGGTCATATCGAAGGCATTGCATTAGAAACAGCTCATCTCTACGTTGGGTTTAAATAATTTTATTTTCCTCAAACACACACACACACACATTCACTCTCATTCCAGACTCCAACCGGGAAGCGAACCCGGGACCTCCGGGTGAAAAGTAGCTCGCTGACCACTCGACCACGGAGGCAGTCTATTACAGTATTGTGCTGCTATTCATAACAATTTCCTTATCGTGCTTAGAGTCGAACATAACTTATAAAATAAGAACTGAAGCTTTCCTGGCGACGTATTAATTCAAAATCTTCTCGGGCTTCTAGCCAGGCTAGCCTGGCTAGAAGCCCGAGAAGATTTTGAATTAATAACTTATAACCTTAGATTTTGAAAACGTCATACCTTAGTTGCAGGGGGAGGCAGGATATCAGCTACTTAATGCTCAATAATAATAATAATAATAATAATAATAATAATAATAATAAATAATCGAAATATCTCGCTTTTTGTTCAGCTTTGTTTTATTTATTTATGGTAGTGTTTAACGCCCGCTTTTACAACAAATGGCACACCGTATGCGCTGGCACTGTTATATGGAATGAAGATGGAGCACCGGTGGAATGCGATGGCAAGAGAAACCGACGAAAATCCGCCCCTGCGCCGCTTTGTCCACTACAAGGCTGTTTTAAATGCTGCATTTCAAAAACTTACAAATATGGTGTTTCTGACTTTATATTTACAAATCTTCGATACGATTGATAATGCAATGTTCAGTTAATAATTAATATTCGTGAACCGGTTAGCACAGAAAACTGCATAGTTCCGATAGCATAGTCAGGCATAAGGAAGAGGCGTAAATGTGTGTACTATTAAACCTTTTATTTGGCTTTCTACCTTCTCTAGCACGTATGTACAATGTGCAAAGTAGAGAAGGTATTGCATTCCACCCAAAAATCGAAACCGATATTTCACCGGAAATACAAGGTTTAGGTTCCCCTGAATTAAAAAAAAAACATTTTTGGAAAAAGGCCTTTGTGTGTATGTCTGTGAATACGATAACTCAAAAACGAAAAGTAGGTTAACTACCAAACTTGGTATTTAAGTTCAATATCTTCAAGGATACAACACGAAGCTTATGAGAAAAATCCTCCCACCCCAAGCTACCATTTCCATGGAAAAAATTAAGACAATTTTGATTTCCTCAAATAGGCTCTAATGATGTTGATTAAAATGCCGTGTATTAAAGATCTACGAGGGTCTGGTGATAAGTCCCGGGCTTCTCAAATGAAAACAGCTTTTAAAAAAATTTTGCTTTATTTCTCAACAGAATCTCCAGAAAGGCTAATAAATTTGTCAGATCGGTTTCTAATTTAATTAAACCATCTCTGTAGTGTGATTATCAAGCTCCTCAAAATAATTGTTTACCGCATCAATGACCTCGTTGCTGTGAAATCTTCGTCCTCCAAGAAATTGTTTAAGATTTGGGAATAGGTGGTAGTCACTGGGTGCTAGATCTGGCGAATAGGGTAAATGTTCCACAATTCGAACTTTAATTCGTACATTTTTCCCATTGCAATCACTGAACGATTGGCCACAGCATTGTCGTGATGAAACACGATTTTTTTTTGCCAAATGAGGTCTTTTTCTTTTCACCTCATCACTCAAACGTTGTAGTAAGCTTGCGTAGTAGTCACCAGTGATACTTTTACCCTTTTCTAGGTAATCAATCGAAATAACTACCTGTGTATCCCAGAAAACATTCTCTATAATTTTATTTATTGACTTGGAAAATAAAATGTATATCTTGCATTTTCTGGGAATAGCCTCTGAAGACTTATTTTCTGGATGACTTTTGCATAACTAGGAAACCGTAAGAAACAGAAAAAAACTTGCCACGCAAAAAATGTACAGTTGACAATTACCGAGATATAACTTCTTATTGGTAACTTTTCTATACGGATTTTGCCAACTCCTGGCCATGCAAAGAAACGAATTTCAATCACAGCAGCAGCTTTTAAAGCATTTGACTATGGAATTAACCTAGTGCATTCCCTTATTTCCCTTGTACTTTAAGGACGTAATTAATGTGACTATTTCTGCTATCTTATGTTTATCTTAACACGAATAGGAGAGAAGGATCAGGATTAGCAAGGATAATCTGCTGCAGAATAGCTAGATAAAGTCATATGAATTAAACACACAATCTTTTTTATTACCACCCCAGAAAAAATGTTATTAGAGGTTTAGAAAAAAAACACCTCTATGCGGCACGAAGAGAGGTGAGAGAGGGTGGTAAGTGATAGATGTAAAGACTCGAGTAGAGAAAGAGAGCAGAAGGTTGATAGATAAAAAATCAGATATGTTCCATTTACACGACTTTCTCTACATCTCTGCATCAATTATTGTTATAAAGATAATACTTCTATTAAATTCATGTTAATTGAGGAAAAATTTGCAGAAATAGTGTTATTACTTGCTTCCTTGAAAATAGAAGCGAAATAAGGGAGTACCATAGGTTAAAGTGATAGTCAAAAGCTGGTTGCTATGTGACTGAAGTTCCTTTGTTTGTATGGATAGGAGTTGACAAATTCCTGTATCAGAAAAGTTAAGTTTTTCGAACCTGAAAACAAAAACAAGGAATATCTCAAAAACGATCAACTCCACGAAAAAAATGTATACACATAAATTGTGTGTTTTAATGTGCTCTACATTTTTTGTGTGGTAAGTTTTTGTCTATCTGTTACGGTTTAGCAGTTATGCAACATTCCGTAAAATTCACTCAGAATAAAGTAGTCTTCAGAGGCTATTCCCAGAAAATTCAAAATACATTTTATTTGTCAGGTAAATATTTTTAATATACGATATTTTAATCAAAATCGTTAGAGCCATTTTTAGAAAATCAAACTTTTTGAAAAAAAGTTCCATGTAAAGGGTAGTTTGGGGTGGGGGGATTTTTCTCAAAATCTTCGAGTCGCAGATACTAAACTTAAGATACTATAATTTTGAAGATACTAAACTTAAATACCAAGTTTGGTATTTTACCGACTTTTCGTTTTTGAGTTATAGTGTTCACAGACACACACGGATCTTTTTCTGAAAATACTTTTTTTGGATACAGGGGACCCTAAAACATATATTTCCGGTGAAATCTCGGCATCGAATTTTTTGGTGGAGTGCAATACCTTCTCTATACACTATGTACATAGTACGTATAGAGAAAGTAAAAATCAATTACAATGTAGATGGACCTTCAGGATCTTCCTATTGTTATGTTTAAATATTCCTTTACTTTGGTCGGATTAAATACCTTAGAAAATAACGATAATTAGCATCGTCATATAATAAAAAGAACACAAAGGTACACTTTCGCAATATACTATTAAATGAAATATATATATATTAGAGGTGCGTCGGTAATTCAAGTCAGTTGAGAAATTATTTCTCAGATCACGGAAGTTGATTTCTAATCTGGTTTCGCAAATGAAAGCTTAACGAATAAAATGTTATTTCTTTATACCTTTATCCTTTCCGCCATGACTTTCTAAACCGGTTTCCAACTTGTCTTTACCTCTCTCTAGTGATTCCTCTAGTTGCAAGCAACTAGATGTCATAAAAAGTGCCCAAATAAACATTCCATCCTGCTTCATCCTAAATGGGCATCCAAAGCATTTCCGATGTCCCTGAAATTTACTCAGTGCAAACACTATGGACAGCATTTAATGGGTAACAGTGGATATTTAGCATCTACAGTGTATGATTACTTGATTAGTTATAAACTAATTCTTTGACAACAGTCATTCTATGATTATTTTCAATCAAAAAATAGTTTTAGCCTGCCGTAAAAAGGGAGGAATGCCAAAGTAATGAGAGCAACTGTCTAAACATTAAACGTTTTCTGAAAATCTTTCCTAAGAACCGAGTTTAAGTATAAATTAATAAAATTGGGTCAAAGAGGTTTGTAGATCATCAATTTTTCTTCGACTCACAAGGTACATTTGCGGAGTATCTCATCGATATTGAAATTAAAAAAATGTGATGTGTTACACTCTCATGACTTTCTCTAGCTGCTCTACAAACGTCTTGCGAAATATTATTCTTCTTTCCACACAATGCTAATCGAGATGAACATTAGCAGAATGTTCTTATTACTTAATTCCTTATAAGTAGAAGGGCACTAAAGGGATGCGCTATGCTAAAGTGATAGTCAAATGTTTTAAAAGCTGTCGTTAGGCGATTGCCATTGCAAATCGCCTCCCCTCCCCCATTTAAATAGCCCCCTTTAACATCTAAGGTCATATCGGGGGTTTTGCATTGAAACAACACGTACGTTTGGTTTAAATAATTGTAGTTTCCGCAAACACAACCCACACACACACTCACTCTCACATACATACTTCCATACTCTTAAGGGGGATAGGGAATAATTCTGGCTAAAGAAAAATTCCCCGCCCCAGCAGGGAATCGAACCCGTGACCTCCGGGTGAGAAAGCTCGCTGACCACTCGACCATGGAGGCAGTCAAATCGCTTCTTTGCTTGGCCAGGAGTAGAACAAAAGAAAAACGGACACTTCCTGTCTGAGAAAAGTATACTTTACAACTGAAACTAATAGCAAGGAATATCTCGAAAGCAGTAAACTCCGCGAAAAAAAAATGTATATGACACAAAATTGTGTATTATAACGAGATCTACATTTTTTGTGTTGTAAGTTTTTGTCTATCTCTTACGGTTTACTAGTTATGCAAAATCCAGAAAAAATCATCCAGAATAAACGGATCTTCAAAAGCTATTCCCAGAAAATTCAAGATATACATTTTATTTGTGATGGAAATGGCTTTAAAATATGGTAATTTAATCAAAACCGTTAGTTATTTTTAAGAAAAAATGTTTTTTGAAAATGTTTCCACGTAAAGGGTAGTTAGCGGTGGGGGATTTTCTTTTAAATATTCGTGTCCCATCCTTGGAAGACACCAAACTTTTAACTATTTAACCGTATTTTCATTTTTGAGCTATGCTGTCCACAGACACACACGGACCTTTTTCTGAAAATGTTTTTTTTTTTATTTTATTTATTCAGGGGGTTCTAAAATACGTATTTCCGGTGAAATCTCGGTATCAAATTTTGGGTGCAACACAATACCTTATCTATCCACTAAGTACATAGAACATACAAGGCTAGAGAAAGTAAAAAATTATCTACGATGGAAACGTCAGGCGTAATCAATATTTACCGCACCAACTTTAGCTGCCCATAGCGGTAATTATGCATGTTGGTAAGTCTTATAGATTGTGGCGCAATCGTGAATTTGGCAGGAAACACAGGTATAACATAATATGCTATTCCATTTAGCTGTGCGTACCTATTATTAAGGATGTTGATGTGTCTTGACGTAGAAATCTATTAAACACAAATGTAAACGACAATATGTGCATTGTTATATGTATACGGAGGATTCAAGTTGATCAACATGCAATCATTTTCCAATGCGCATACTAGAAATTCATTGCCAACCTAAAATAGGTAATAAAAGCCGCCAAATTCGTGAATCCCTCGGCAACACTCTGGATCACTGGAGTTGTTTGCCCAAATTGCTAAGCTAAGCTTTGTGACTTAGGGCTTGTAATATTGGCAAAGTCACCTGCAGATGTATTAGCAGTTCTGCAACATCGGATGACATCAACACTGGAACTAGCAAACGCTACCCAATATACGATCGCGTGTGCTCTGTGTGCTACCTTCCGCATGAAGGCGTTTTTTTTCTATGGTGTGCGTCTAGATCTAGACTGCCATTAGTGGAAGTTTGCAATTACTCGGAAAGTAAGTATTCAAAGAGGTGACACCAGCGGTTTATAACTTTAGGTCCTGACAATTTTTTTAGACAGTTGATACTAAAAGTAGGTCTTTTACCAGATGTCAGCTGTGTTAAAGGTGGAAAACTCTGTCGCTCGGTATTATAAAATGTAGCCAACTTTGGTTTATGCGTCCACGGCCTCATTCAAGTAGGTTATGACTGAAAGCTCGTACCGATCCATAAAATGGCGGATGATTTGAATGTCATGAACATGGAATTTGCTGAAACAGAAGAAATTATGCAAGTAGCGAAGAGACTAAAATTACAACTGCTACACTGCCTCCGTTGCATAGAATGTTTTCGTTCTGTACGAGTAAGTCGTCATGTTGTCAGCACGGCTGCTAAGCAAGATAACAACTGAATATCGCAGACCATTAAGCATGATCTCCGTCAAATAATATTTATAATTATGTGTCTATAAATATTAAGAACTGTTAGTGAATGAGACACGTGTTAAAATTGTTTTATAGTGTTCGTAAGATTACGAAACTCTGCCTACGGCCTCGTTTCGCAGGCTTCCTACTCAACGATAGAAAACACCATTTTTACCACTTGTATCTTAAACCGAGAGGTTGCGGGTCCTAAGCCGCAAAGCGAAGCCGAGGGATTGAGGGCCATTATTACTATAAAATGGTTAAACCACTTAGCATCACTTAAATACATAAGTACTTTTGTTATTCTGTCATTAGAACCGCTTTGTAGTTAGTTACTGGTCTGTTATATACGTTTAGGGCGCTAAGCCGCAAAGCGTAGCCCAAGGTGGGGGGCCTTAAGTCCAAAAGTAGACGAGGGATCTGTGAAGCTAAAACCCCAATGATCCCAAGAAGAAGTCAAAACTTCGGCTATCTGGCGACTTTCACATCTAAAAACTGAATGTTTTCAACGCTTTCATATATGTATCGCCAGTAGAAGTAATTTAAACTACTACTTAAGACCGTTGTGTGTGTGTGTGTGTGTGTGTGTGTGTGTGTGTGTGTGCGCGCGCGCGCGCGAGGGCAATAAGCCATAGAGCGTAGTCGAGGGGTTGAAAGTCCGAGAACATAAAGCGTAGCCTAAGGATTTAGGGCCTTAAGCCGCAAAACGTAACTGAGGGAGTGTAACAGACGAGGCCGAAGGTCGTGGCTGCGGAATAACGACAGGACATAGCGGAGGGATCTGTGAAGCTAATCCTCAATGAATTATGGCGTAATCGTGGAATATATAAGCCCTAAACCATACGAATTATCTAAAATAGCGAATTTATATTCTAGCGACATTTTCTAGGTTGGCAACTGCCAGTTTTACCGCTGTTAGTAGACAGAATAATTTACACTCCCCTCCTAAAAAGCATCTCTCAGCTACGCTTCGCGGCTTAAGGCCCTAAATCCCTAAGCTACGCTTTATGTTCTAGGACTTTCAACCCCTCGAGTGCGCCCTGTGGCTTATGGCCCTCTACTCTCGGTTACGCTTTGGCTTAAGGCCCTTCACCCTCGGCTGAGCTTTGCAGGATAATTGATGACTAGGAAAGGAAATGGAAATGGCATGTTATTTATGAACGCACGTTAACTGCTGGGTTCTCAGCGTCCCATTCTAAATTGGGCGTGAAAGACAGCTTAATCTTGTTCAGAGGCCTCTCTATCAAGCTTGAGGTTCTTTTACGTGCGTAAATCTACGACACGGGACCAACGGCTTTACTTCCCTTCTGAAAGAAGCCATGCTAGGGATTTTTTACACCTGAAAAATTCCATCGCCCTCAGCCGACTTTGAACCACGATCTTGGGGATAATGACTAGGGCTAGGATAGTTATGTAATAACTTTTTTTACTTTCTCTACACGTACTATGTACATAGGGTATAGAGAAAGTATTGTAATGTACCCAAAAATTCGATACCGAGATTTCACCGGGAATACATGTTTTGGGTCCCCCTGAATCCAAAAAAGCATTTTTACAAAAAGGTCTATGTGTGCATGTGTGTGTGTCTGTGGACAGCATAGCTCAAAAACGAAAAGACCGTTAAATACCAAACTTGGTATTTAAGTTTGGTATCTTCCAAGGATGCGACACGAAGATTTTCAAGATAATCCCCACCCCCAGCTACCCTTTACATGGAACTGTTTCTGAAAATTTTGATTTTCTTAAAAATGGCTCTAACGATTTTGATTAAAATGTCAAATATTAAAGATATTTACCTGACAAATAAAATGTATATCTTGAATTTTCTGGGAATAGCCTATGAAGACTACTTTATTCTGGATGAATTTTACGTAACTACTAAACTTAGCACACAAAATATGTAGAGCACATTAAAACACACAATTTATGTCATGTATGTTTTTTTCGTGGAGTTGATGGTTTTTGACATATTCCTTGTTTTTGGTTTCAGCTTTGAAAAAATGATACTTTTCCATACAACAAAGGAACTTCTCACCCGGAGGTCCCGGGTTCGATTCCCGGCTGGGGCAGGGAATGTTTCTTTAGCCAGAATTATTCCTTATCCCCCACAGAGTCTGGAAGTTTGTATGCGAGTGTGAATGTGTGCGTGTTTGAGTAAAACAAAATGATTTAAACTAACGTAAAAAGTACCTGCAGACGAGTTGTTTCAAGTGGAAAGCCCCAGATATGACCTTATATGTTAAAGGGGGCTATATAAAAAAAAAATAAAAAAAATTCAGTCATATAGCAACCAGCTTATGGTTATCAGTTTAGCCTATAATCCTCTCTTATTTCCCTTCTACTTACAAGGAAGCAAAAAGACTTTTATGGTATTTTTTCTCGATGAAAATGAAGTAAATATAAGCATAAGCTTTTTAACAATAATTTGCTGCAGAGATGTAGAGAAAGTCATTGGAATGGAACACATCAGATTTTTTTTATTTGGTTAAACATACGAAGTGTTAAATGTGCACGAAACATTGTTTCCTGAGTCCGAAAATGTACATTTTATTGTACATGTTGTTGCATATTTTCAATTTTTTCATAATTGCATAATATTTAGAGAATGTCGTTTCAATTATACATATTTTCGATTTTTCAAAGGAAAATGATTAAAAAATGTAATTGATCACGTATTCCAAAACAAATTAATAAAATAAAATAAAGTCTGAGACAGTAAACGGCGAGCAGTAGATATCGCATTTTGAAAGAATTTCCGATTGTTAACGCGGCGAGTATTATATGAAAGAACTGCTAATGTACACTTATTCAGTGGGACGATAATACAAATGCGGTTTGGTTTTGTTTGTACATGCAGAGTGATTGCGTTAACCTTCAGCATTCTCTCGTTATAGCAGATAAATTGCCACCAGTGAAATCGAGTATATCTACTCAACTAAATATACTTGAACGTGAAAACGATGGTGTGCTTACTACAAATGGACTATTTTTATTTTGTGTTGGGTGTGAAAGGCGTATAAGTGCAGACACTCGTTTCCAAGTGACGCAACATTTAAAAACAGCAAAACTTGTTAAAAATGTGTCACTAAAAAAAAAGTGCTAAAGTGAATGCTAAATGTCAATACGGGTATCCTATATGAAGCTTTCGCTTGTGCTGACATTGTCGGTAAGCTCGATGAAAAATGCTTATCTTCTAACAGTGGAAGAAATAGCAACGACAAATTATTCAACAATTGCGAAAATATTCAATAATGCAATGTTGCTGTTATGGCCAGAGGGTATTAGGTATGAAAATGTAGTTTTGTTTTATTTGACGTCCCATATATGGTAATGGCAGGAAAGGGGTTAATCTGCTTTATAGTAGACTGATTCATGTATCATGCTCGGCGCATGCAATGCATCACCTGAGTGAAACTGTGCGCTTAAATGTTCCTACTGTTAATAGTTAAATACCAAGCGTAAATAAAGTTTTCCTTATGTCTCCGAACACGAGTAGAATCAGTTTGTTTAAACAGTTGGCTCTAGGAATTCCACTCCCTCCTGAATCGATCATTACGAGATGGGGTACCTGGTTACAGGCTGCCATATATTTTGGCATTATCGAGAACATACTTCAAGAACTAAATGAAAACGAAGCAGAAAGCAGTGTTGAAACGAAGGATGCTATATGTAGGGATGAGATAAAGGAGGAATTAATATACATTAAGTCACATTTCAACTGCATTTCTATAGTCATCACAGCGCTCGTACCACTTGTCACAAACTTAACTTTAATAGAAAGTTTCTTAACTAAAGCTAAAATCTGCGCCAGGTCAAGTTGCAAAAAAAGTAGTTGAAAATGTTGAATATGTACTACAAAAAAATCTAGGGTTCCATGCATTACAACATATTGCAAATATCATTTCTGGTAAAACGGAGAGCAAATTGTTGGACATTGAAGAAACATATTCGCTGGAAGAAATTGTAGTTTAAACATGCATCTATAACGTCTGTTATTGCCGAACGTTGTTTTCTCAGTACAAATCAATTCTCAGAAGCAACAGAGAATGTTTCCGTTTTCAAACCTTAAAATGATTACTGTTGCACAATGCAATGGGAAGAATGAAGTTTACTTCAGAAGCAGCTTTTCCAGTCCACTGATTCGGTGAATTTTACATTAATTTATTATTTTGGTGGATTATAATGTTAACTTGTATTTTCCAATATAACGAATATTACATGAAGTCACAATGGCAATTTTGAAGAATTATTATTTCACCATTTTCATGAGATTTTGGATAGCACATATTCTCTAGGTTGTTAAAGAATATATTGTTGTTTTGAACAACATAATTACATACATGTTTTAGTTTTTTAATGCATAACTATCGAGCTCTAATAATGACGTTACTGGTAATTCTGCGCTTAGCATCTAATTATTATTCCGTCTCCTAGGCGGAGTACCAACATATCTGCGTTATATATTCCTTACTCCTTCGGGATTACACTGGATATAATATTTACTGGACTCCGTAAGCGTTTTGCAAATAAAAGGACTCGCGGGGTTCGAGATAAATGATACACGTAGCAGTTTGCAGGTTATTTCATGAACAGGCTGAGCGACGCTAATAGAGTCGATTTAAGCCCGGTTGTTATTGCTATACAACAATACTACAAAAACGTTATTAGAATAGACAAACGTTTGTCAGAATGTATCGTACCTGGATTGTTATCCTGTTCCACGTCATGTATATCCAGAGGCACCTTTAGATTCTCTTAATATTTGCAGTCCACTAGCGGCTTCACTTTAACTAACACATCACAAATATTCGACATCTTAAAAAATAAGAACTGCTAATCTTTTACCGCCACAAAACTCGTTTATTCAGTGTGTTTATTTACCATAAACTTGAGTAGACGTATGATCACGCTTGTTATCGACCGCTCAGTAACAGCGGGAATCCCCGCTTCCAGCATCGAGAACTCGAGCATCTGTTTCGATAGAGGTCGCACAAGACGGTATTTAAAATGTAACTTTATAAAATATTTTTTTTCTAAGCTGATCTGGATTGCAACAGACGTTCAATATTATGACAATATTATGCTTTATTCCTGAAACACACCCATCTGGAATTTGTTACACAAAAGGATGATATAATAATAATAATAATAATAATAATAATAATAATAATAATAATAATAATAATAATAATAATAATACCAAACAACAATTCTCTTGCACTCTTAAGAGCGAGCAAGGGGAGTGCAATTTATAGGAATATGGTTTGAATCAGTTTCTTCCTGGTATTTTGTATTGCTTCTTTCAAATATCTTTTTAGTTAAATAACAACATTTCAAAAATAATTTCATTGTAAAATGTTGTGCTTTAGTCTTTGCATACTACTCATAATTATTCTCTCCAAGAGTCTCTTCAAATAATCCTAATTCAAAGAATATTTTCATATAAATATTAAAATACAAAGGAAACTATAACATTTTTCACTAGAACATTTCTAGAATTGACATAGTCTGTTTGCTCTATTAGGTAATTAAAATAACAGCAGAAAAACTATGATAGACAAATATCTCCATTTCCATACAAACATTTTTATGGTAAATATTTTTAAAGACACATCAGAAAATTGGAGAGCAAAGATAAATAAGAAGAACTTAATAATTCAATCACAGAAATTACAAACTCTTGGGATTAAATTATCTGCAACAAAAGTTTTATGCAGAAATAAGTTGCAAGTTTTGAACAACTAACCTATATGTCAATTGCAGACATATGGAAGTGTAGAAAAGAGCAATATCATAATTTAGGACAGGTGAATTGTTACATTTTCCTCTTCAGTTGTTTCACCCCATTAACCCACATTCTGTGATCTTAATCCCTTATACACTAATTGGTTTTGTCCACAGGTATACAACAACAGTGAGAGTTTCCGAACAGAAGCCTTATCAGGTGCGAGATTACACGTGGTGTTTCAACTTCCCACCCAGGTGCTCCAAGTACAAAATAAACTTCAAGACTGTTTATAAGACTGTTGTAAGTATTAGATGAGAAAATTTTGTATTTATATATTTCATCACAGTATCTGTAGGAAAGCATCAATAGGTACAGAGAACTGAAAATTTATGGTTTGGTTTATAACTATTTCACTGAATTTTAAAAATTTAATGATTCAAATTTCTAAATTTATTGTTCTGTTTGCTAAATATCAGAATTCTGAATTCAGAACTGAGCTATAATATTTTTTTTTTCCTTCCTAAGATATTTGCTCTGAACCAGTGAACATTTGCTAAATTACTTTCTCTACTTAGTACTTAGAGAAGGTATTGCATTCTACCCAAGATATTGATACCGATATTTCACCAGAAATAGACGTTATAGGCTCCCCTGAATCCAAAAACAGCATTTTTGAAAAAAGGTCCCTAGTCTGTGTGTGTGTGTGTGGGGGGGGGTGATAATTCAAAAACAAAAAGTCTATAACATACCACACTTGGAAATTTAATCACCAATAAACTACATGAAGAATTTAATCTTTTAATTGGAAAAAAAAAAATTAATGAAGGATCTACCTTCATTTTCATTTCCATTTTCTCTATTATTTTAGCTATTGCATGAATATTAAATTTTGGAAAATGAAATTATATTTTTTATTTGGATTGTTTATTAAATAAAATGAAATATATTTAATTTCATTATTTAACTCTAGTATCCTCCAAGGACATGTCACGATTTTGAGAAAAATCCCCTCACCTCAAACTACCTTTACATGGAAAAAGTTAAAGGATGTTGAGTTTCTCAAAAATGACTCTAAATTTTCATTAACATACTGTATATTATAGATATTTACCTAAATAGAAAGTATATGGTGAATTTTATGGGAATAACCTCTGAAGACCTCTTCATTCTGGATGACTTTTGCATGACTGGTAAACTGTAAGAGATAGACAAAAACCTACCACACAAATAATGTAAATCTCTTTAAAACACAATTTATGTCATATATTATTTTTTCAAGGAGTTGGCCATTTCTGAGATATTTTTTATTGGTTTCATTTTTAAAATACCTAAGCTTTTCTCATACAGGAATTTGTCAATTCCTGAGCATGCAAAAAATGAATTTCAGTCACATAGCAACAGCTTTTAAAAGATTTGTCTGTTGCTTTATCCTAGTGTACTCTCTTATTTCCCTTATGCTTACAAGGAAGCAAATAACAAACATTAGCAATTCTGATAAAGTTTATCTTGATTACCCTAAAGTGGATAGAAGAATAAGCTTTTTGACAATAATTTGTTTCAGAGATGTAGAGAATGGAACATGTATGAATGGAACACATCATATTTTTACTTTCTCTAGCCTGCATGTACAATGTACATACTGGATAGAGAAGGTACAACATTCCACCCAAAAATTTGATGTCGAGATTTCACAGGAAATATAAGTTTTGGTGTCCCCTGAGTCTGAAAAAAGCATTTTTAGAAAAAGGTCCATGTGTGTGCGTGCAAGCGTGAAATAACTCAAAAATGAAAAGACTGTTAAATACCACTTGGTATTTAGGTCTAGTATCTTCCAAGGATGCAGCACAAAGATTTTCTAAAAAATCCCCTACCACAGACTACCCTTTATATGGAAAATTTGGATTTTCTCAAAAATGGCTTTAATGATTTTGGTTAAAATCCTGTATATTAAAATATTTACATTACAAACAAAATGTAAATCTTGAATTTTCTGGGAATAGCCTCTGAAGACCTCTTTATTCTGAATGGATTTTGCTTAAATGCTAGACCATACTACACCGTATTAAAACTTACTACACAAAAAATTTAGATCTCATCAAAACAAACAATTTAATCCTTTATGTTTTTGTTGTGGAGGTAACCGTTTCTGAGATATTCCTCCTTTTTTTTTTTTTTTTTTTTTTTAAATATATATTTAAGGTCACTTTATAACAACAAAGGTCATCAGCGACCACAATATTTGTACTAGATCAATGTCACACCTTATTGGTTTCAATTTAAAGTACTTATACTGTTCTCAGACAGGAAGTGACCATTTTTTTATTTCTACTCCTGACCAAGCAAAGAAGTGAATTGTAATGACAATCACATAATGACAGCTTTTAAAACATTTGACTATCACTTTAGCATTACGCATTCCTTTAGTTCTGTTCTACTTATAAGGAACTAAGTAATAAGAACATTCTGCTAATGTATATTTTGATTAGCATTATATAGAAAGTAGAATAATCTTTTGTAAGAAGTTTGAAGAGCAGCTAGAGAAAGTCATGTGAGTGTAACACGTCAGATTTTTCTTGTTCTAAGAAAAAGCTGATCAGCTGATAGGAAAGTAGCACTTGACCTGAAAGTACAACAGTCATTGGCATGGCAAGCATATTATGTAAGGTTCTTGCTGAGGATGGCAGTAAAATGAATAATGAAATGGAGAGTTCTTTTATTTATATTGCACATTAGACTTTAGATCAAAGCTGTCATCTACAGGCCTTGGAATTTGTTCACTCTTAAGGCAGCCATAGACATGCATGTAGTCTTATCCATCTTTTCTTATGCAGTCATAAGCTGTAATTCAGGATGTAGTGTGTTTTGCTAAGATGATGAGTTATCTGTTGCATCCTGTTTCTTATTTGCCTTCAGTTGTTTGATACTTTGTTCATGTGCATCACGAAGCAGATATGGATAATAATATCACTTGCTGACTGATATGGGTTGAAAACAATTAACTCTCAGCTTTTTTTTGAGAATTTTGTGCAGAGTTTGTTATTTTGTATCAAAACATTCATATATGTGGAATATTAATTTTAAAAAATCTGTTGTGTTGCACTTACAGACTTTATTTACCCATTTTGTCACAAACGATGCTTATAAAAGCATATTCTTTTATTCTAATCAAGATAGCCTCTGGCAGAAATGTCCTGAGTACTTATTTCCTTGTAGATAGAAGGGAATAAGGGAATGCATTAGGCTAAAGCAATAAATAAATATTTTAAGAACTGGAGACTAAATCAGGTTCTCTTTGCATAGCCAGAAGTTAAAAAATATGATGGGTAGTTTTCTCTAGCTGTTTTGCAAGCAAACGTTTCTTACAAAGTATTATGCTTTTATCTTTATCATGCTAATTGAGATAAACATTAGCAGCATTAGTGTTATTACTTCTTCTTTGTAAGTCTAAGGGAAATAAAGGAATTCACAGGCTAAAGGGAAGAATCTTTTAAAAGCTAGATGCTATGTGAAACAATTGAAATTTGGTTCTCCTTGCTGCTAGGAGTAAACAAAAGAGAGATGAAAAGAAAGATGATTTACTGTTTATGAAATGTTTAAGCAGCTTAAAACTGAAACCAATAACATGGAGTGGTTAGCACCATAAAAAAAATATCATAAGTTGTGTGTTTTAACAAGATCTACATTTTTTGTGTAGTAAGTTTTTGTCTATGTCTTACAGTTTACCAATCATACAAAAATTGTACAGATGTCATCCAGGATGAAGAGACTTCAAATCTATTCCCAGAAAATTCAAAATATACATTTCGTTTGTCATGAAAATATCATAAACATATGGCATTCCAATAAAAATTGTTAGTGCAATTTTGAGAAAATAAAAATTTTTAAAAAATGCTCCATGTAAAGGGTAGAAGGGGTTGGGGGATTTTACTGAGAATCTCTGTGTCACATCCTTGGAAGATACTGCACGTAAATACCAAGTTTTCCATTTTTGAGTTATGCGTCCCCCCCTTCACAAAAACACACACACACACTTCTAAAATGCTTCTTTTGGATTCAGAAGACCTTAGAACTTGTATTTCTGGTGAAATCTCTGTACCAAATTTTTATATGAAATGCAATACCTTTCCTATCCACTATTTACATTGTATACACATGCTAGAGAAAGTAAAAACAGAATTCTCTTTTGAGAGAAGTATAAATAGGATATTAATATTAATGGAATAATTTTTTTGATTGGTAAGGTAATAAAACAATTTATTATTGAAAGTCTTATTGAAACAGTTATACTGATGTGATAACGAGGAATATCTCAGAAATGGTTAACTCCACAAAAAATTTGTGCTTGACGTAAATTATCTGCAAATTTTTGTGCAGTAAGTTTTGTTTAATTCATATGGATTACCAGTTATGGAAAAATCATTCAGAATGGATTGAATTTCATAGGCTATTCTCAGAAAATTCAAGATGTAAATTTCATTTGTCATGAAACTATCTTAAAATATATTTTATCTGCACCAAAACCATTATAGCCATTTTTAAAAAAATCTAAATTTTCTAAAAATGTTCCAATTAAAGGCTATTAATAGTTTGGGGTGGGGGATTTGCTTGAAAATCTTTGTATGCATCCTTGGAAGATACTGAACTTAAATATTAGGTCAAATATTTATCCATGTTTTGCTTTTGAGTTACGCTGTTCTCTCTCCCTCGCATGAACACACGCCCACACACATACAAACCCCCTTGTGCACGCCTATACCCAAGCACACGCACACACATTTTTTATGTGATATGTGGGTAAATAAAATTAAACTTACAGATTTATTTTTCTTCATTTAGCTTGCATTTGGGAAAATTAAGGTTAAAATCCTTTCTATGATTATTGTTACTAGGGTTTCTCATGGTTTTCTATAGCCAGACAAGTTCCTGGCATGCTGGGATATTTGTAGTTTGTAATTTATTTCTTCATAATGCTTTTCAAAACTCTTACAATTTTTCATACATTATTTTGAGTTGTTATTTTATTCCATAGTACATCATGTGTTTTAACACTGTGGTTATTTATGCAGTTATATAGTGTTCAATGTCATGTGAATTAACAAATTACTTCCCAGAAGTATGTATTCTAGAGAAAGTAATGGGCTAACTTACATATGATAACATTCCAGTTCCATGTCTTTTTACTCAGAATGTGGTATGCTAATCTTTCATGAGCAATTAAAGCATTTTTACTCATTCATGTTTCCTAGTTCAAATCTCCGTCTCAGTGAATGTTCTTGTAATTTTATTTTCTTCTTTAATAAACAACTACAACTATTATATACTATCATTGCTTTAGGATTAATGATAATCCATTAAAAACATACAAGTACTACCATTTAACTCTTTGGGTTTTTATTGGTTTCACTTTGTCTTAAAAATATATTTTAAGAGTAAGATACAGTTTATCTTCTTCAAATAAAATAAAACAAAATTAAGCAAAAATAAAACAGAGTCAACTTAATATTTGGTAATTCCTTGTAATCGGGTTACCTTTATTTCAATTTCCATTATTCCTTCCTGTTTGTTTTTTACTAATATGTTTATGTTATAGGGTAATCTGCTTGACAGTATTCATTTTTGTAAACCTATGCCATTTCAATTCATAGTTACTTTTACTGGTAGGTTTTATGTTTTTTTAATGTGAGAAAACATAAAGGATCACTTGACATACCCAGGTACATAGTGTGTGATGTTTAAAAAAGGTATCTGACATAAGATCATGAGATTATAGCATTTATGATGATCCTACCACTGATTACGAATGTGTTTTGACACATTTAGGAGGATAAAGCTTATTTCTCTCTCATAGTGAATTAATTCCAGGTTCTCTGCCTGACAATGTTGTGTTAACTACTACACACCACTGAAGACTATCATCTGTCATCTTCTACTTGCACTCTGTAAACAAACTATAGTGAAAGTCTGCAGCTGATATTGACAAATGCATGACCTCTTCAGAAGTGTCCACAAAGGCTTCTAGATCAGTTTGTGCCTCTTAAGCTGGGCTTTCAATCCAATCATCCTGATAAAATGGATCATCTCCTTTGCTGATGATGTAGACATCCCCTTAAAATATAATCAATTAATTAGGAGTTCATTTGACTCATATTGCAATTTAGTAGATAGATATTTTATTTAATCTTTTCAAGTTACTAACTTCATACATCCATAATTACTTTCCTGGAGTTGCTGAATTTGATATCATACACAGTTAATACCCTGGTTATTAATGTTATATACCGTTCACTCTAATTGTACATTTTTATACCCTTACCAACTTAATCTATTTATCTCTCTTCTAACTTACAACTTCATCAGTTTTATTATTAAGATATTCTCTTTCTTTGGCAATTTTCCTCCTCCATTTCTCTCTTGCTTTCCTTGTATAGTTACTTAGTTGTTTCAGAAATTCTTTTTTATTGTTTCCAAAAAGTTTTAAGTACACTATCTCTGCCGGTAACTTAACCCAGTTTTTATTCCATATTTATTCTCTCCACATTTTAGTTTCTTGGCACTCAATTATACAGTGTAAATTGTTATTGACATTGCCACATAGTGAGCATAGATTTTTCTCAAATTTTAAACTTTTTAGTAACATTGTTCCTGTTCCATGCTAGACCCTCTGTTTCATTTTTCCACAGACATCAATGTATTTTTCTTTTCCCCATATTTTCTTAACATTCCTATTTAATATTAAAGCACTCTTATCCCTTAAGATGCCTATTATTTCTTGCTTCACAATTTAATATTATCCTTTGCATTATACTGTGTATCACTTCCAGTTTTTGTTTTTGGATCAATAACTGATTTTGTTTATATGTTTAAGTTTCAACTACTCCAATGAATTAGTGTGTGAAAACTGTCCACATTTATTCATTGATATTTAAATCATTTAGAACTGTTTCTGGGTTATTCATTATTTTTTATTGAGTAACCAAAACAATTTCTGCATACATCTCATCCATCTCGAAATAAACAATAAAATGGGACAACTTGATTGACATGACTCAATTAAATTTGGACTAAATTGTGTGCTATCTATTAACAGCATTAGTGAAATGTTACATAAGACATTTGTGGCTGTGTTTTTATAGCTATTAGCTTTAATACCCAGTGAAAAGTGTTTTTTTTAATCTCTTATCTTTCCCATCAAAATAAAAAAAAGTAATGAACAATTAGTGTGTACCAAATAAATCCCAGGCCATTTTTCAATTAGCCATTATTTTGTATGATACTTATAGTTGTTTTTCTTTCAGTCCCTGGTCAAGACTAGGCCTGTGGAAGACTGCTGTAAAGGGTATACCAAAAGTAACAATGCAGATCGTTGCATCCCAGTGTGTTCTGAAAACTGTCTCCATGGAACTTGCGTAGCACCAGACACATGTAAATGTGAAACTGGTTATGGAGGACCCACATGCAGCATTTGTAAGTAATTCGTTGTAACGCATTTACTCAAAGAGAGAGGTCTGTTAATCAAACTTGCTGTTAAGAAAACTTAGGTAGTGACAACTTAAATCTAGATCCTAAAAATTGTGATGAAGACATAAAAGATTGCTCTTTCAGCAATTTCTTTGGTTTTACATAGCTTATGATAGATTCCAAAAGTATTTATATCACTGTATTATTTATAAACTAGTACATTTATTGATTAAACGAAGGCTCACTGCCTCCTCAGTTTGCAAATAATGTGCTGACATTATTTGCAAATGTTTTAAGTCATATATGTAACATATCCTTCTTTACAAGGACATTCCTAGGCAGATTAAAATATTTAGTTGTTAAGCCATTATACAAGAAAGATCAAATCTCAGAAATGTCAAACTATAGACCAGCATCTGCACTTACAGCTTTTTCCAAAATCTTTGAAAAAATTATGTTTAAAAGAATTTATCACCATCTAGATAAATATAACAGGAAGCACAGTCAACCAGTCATGCCATTTTCAAGTTAACTAATGAAATTCTGAAGTCCTTGGATGGCAAACTTAATACACTAGGAATATTCTGTGATCTATCGAAGGTATTTGATTGTGTTAACCATGAAATACTTCTATTAAAATTATTGCACTATGGTATTAGGGACATAGGGTATCAATGGATTACATCTTACTTATCCAACCGAAAGCAAAATACTTCAAATAATAGTAATACATATTCAGAATGGTTTGAAATAATGCATGGTATCCCACAAGGTTCTATTCTGGGTCCTTTATTATTTTTAGTATATATAAATGATCTACCTGCAGTAATAAACAACAATGCCTATTCAGTTCTTTTTGCAGATGACATAAGTATTATAATTAAAAAACACAATGTCAGTCAGCTAATAAAATCTTCAACACACTAAATAACTGGTTTGAAAGTAACAAAATTCACATAAATTTTGAAAAAAAACTAGCTACATTAATTTTTGCACAAAGCATAAAAACATTGCAGAAGCCTGTAATACAAAATCCTGGGTCTTATTATTGTTCGTAACATGGATAGGAAACACCATATTGATTATATCTTATCCAAACTGATCTCTGCATGTTTTGCAATCTGATCTTTAATTCAGCTTATAAACAAGAGCATACTAAAAACAGCTTATTATGCATATTTTCATTCATTGATGATCTATGGAATAATATTTTGGGGAAATTTGGCAGATGCTAAAAAAGTGTTCATTATGCAAAAGAAGGTAATAAGAATAATGGCAGAGGCACTTTTCAAAACGTTTGGAATGTTACCATTAGCCTGTGAATATATTCTAGCCATATTGTCATTTTTAACCCAGAAAAGTTTATAAAAAATGCTGATATTCATAACAAAGAGACCTGACATAGGCAGGGCTTGTATAGACCAACAAATAATTTACAGGCATTCCATAAAGGGGTTTACTACAAAGGAATAGTTTTGTTTAATTCACTTCCCTCTCATATAAAAGAATTGCAAATGAACAAAAACAAGTTTATTAGATCAGAATAAAAAAGTTACTTTATTACTCATACCTTCTATACAGAGGAAGATTTCATTCAATCAAAAAAACTACTGGTAATATACCATTGTAAATATAACCATGAATATTCTAAGAATGCATGTATGAGTAGGTGTTTGGAAATAGACATGTAATGGTAAATTATGCAAAACTGAAAATTTATTTTCAAAGTTATTATTTGAAAATAAATATATTAAGAAGTATGAATAAATGTAATTCTTGACATGATCTACATCCTAGAGCTTGGGCATAAGGTTTAATCTCAAATAAGATCTACAGATAGCAATGTTATGTATGTGTGTATGTATGCACCTCTGCAAGACAATCTTCAGCAAAAGACATTAACAAAATCTTTGGCAAAATAACCTTTGTGGTGTGAAAAGTTCTGAAATGGAATCAACTCTGAGCTCATGGGTATGTTGTGATCACTACAAAAGCAAAAACAGAAAAGCTAGATTTTTGCCTTGAACATTCTGTTACTGTATGCCAAAAAATTGACAAAATGTCCTATTGAATACATGCATTATTTTGATTATAGCTCATTTATATGCAACTTCATTTTGCGTAATGACTTTGATAAATAATTAAAATTTTCCTTTAAGTAAAAATATTACAGTAATAGATAATGATACTACTTTATTTGCTAATCTTCCGCTTAAACTCCTGCTATAACCAAATCCTCACTGTGTAACTGATTTTGAAGTAATTCTGTATTATTCACTTTCTCTTTTATCTTAAAAACACTTAGAAAATGTCTAATACTAGCAAATCATGTGCTTCTGATATGGTTATTGTTACATTATAACAATTTTTATTACATTATAAGGATATTTTATATTTTGAGTGTTAATAGAATCTGTTGCCTTATTTCCATTTTCCTTTCTCTTATGTAACTTATTTGTCTTTTATACAGCATGACTTCTATTGGTTGTTAAAACTATTTTCTCAGAAAAAAAAAGTGTGATGATACTTAAATATGCAGTCTAACAATAAAAATAATTGTATTCTTTCTGCACATAATTCACAAAAATGTATACAATATTCACTCCTAAAAACTCCTAAAAACTGAATTAAATTAGTTAAATGTTTATTCCATTGCCTGATGGCAATTTTTTGCTATATATACCATTCTTCCTCTTAATTCATAAACTGGTATTTACATTTTTTTTCATAGTCAGTTAAATATAAACAATTCTAATAGCCGTAATTGTTAAGGTGAGATGAAATGGACTGACCATACATTCAAGGATATACATTATGAGCTGAAATCCAAGTGACTGCAGTCAAATGTGTCCGTGGTAAAGAATGGAAGGCTAGATGTAAAATAATTAGTGTAATGGCATACATGAATGATGAGGATTAAATTTGACCGTAATTGCTGGATTTTACTTTTGAACTAAAATAGTATTGAAGTAAATTAATATGTTTGTGATATTCTATAGCTATAATTACCTCCATTTTATTGTTATGAAATAAAAATATCACTTAAAATATTCAAAATATTTTCTAAAATAATAACTCTACATTGGACATCTATATGCATCCATATCAGGAAAGAGCTTAAACAACATTAATAGCCTTACTTTTGGGTAAGTGATTATGTCTAGCATTCATTGGAGTTTTAACTGAATTGGCTGAAATTTACTGTGATGTGTTCCATTCACATTGCTTTTTCTATCTGTTCTGTAAACAAACTATTCTTACAATATATTATTCTTTTATCTATATAAAACTAATCAAAATATACATTGCCAAAACAGGTCTTATTGCTTAGTTTCTTATAATTAGGAGTGAAATAAGGGAATACATTAGGCTCTTGTGTAAAAGCTGTTGTTAATGTGATTGTCATTGAAATTTGGTTCTCTTTCCATGGCCAGGTATAAAACAAAAGAGATATGAAATGGATGAGGATTTCTTGTTTGAGAAAAGTATTTTAAAATTGAAACCAATAACAGGGACTATCTCTGAAATGGTTAGCTCTATGAAGAAAATGTTTATGGCATAAATGTGTGTTTTAACGAGATTACATATTTTGTGCAATAAGTTTTTGTCTATTTCTTACATTTACGAGTTATGCAAAAGTCATTTAGAATGAAGAGGACTTCAAGGGTTATTCCCAAGAAATTCAGGTCATACATTTTTAATTGCCTTATAAACATCTTTAATATACTTCATTTTAATCAAAATTGTAAGAGCCAATTTTTAGAAAATGTCAAAAATAGTTTTGTATAATAAGCTATTTTGGGTGAGATATTCTTCTATAAATGTTCCTGTCACCTCTTTTATAGATACTAAACTTAAACACCAGTTTTATCAAATTTTTGGGTGGAATACTATACATTCTTTACCTATTATGTACATTGAACATATGTGCCAGAGAAAGTAAAACATAATATTAAAAGAAAATGAATAAAACTGGTCATTTTTGTAGTTCGTAATAAATACAGCATTAAAAGCATCCATTGAGGAGTTGCCAAGCGGCAGGATCTTATAATCTTAGTTGTTGGTTATATAATGTACAACACTTAAGTCACTGTTTTTATCATCACAGCCTGTCCAACTGGTCGATGGGGCCCAGATTGTCAGCACCTTTGCAAATGTGAGAATGGTGCATCCTGTGATCCATATAGTGGAGAATGTAGATGCACAAGAGGATGGAGGGGACAGTACTGCAACAAGGAATGTCCATCTGATCATTATGGACAAGACTGTGCAGAAGAATGTCGCTGTAAAAATGGTGGCTCCTGTCATCATATTTCTGGTGAATGCCACTGTCCACCAGGATGGATGGGCCCTCTGTAAGTGATGTTTTGTAGTCTCAGATCTAAAGCTTGTTCATTTATTGTGGGAACAGATAAAATAGTTTTGCATATGGCATTTAAGATTTTATTTTCAGAACGTTGAAAATGAAATTGTTTGGTTACTCCCCTTTTGGTGATGATGCCAGACAGAAGAAGATTATTAATATTGTGTTATGATTAATCCAGAAAAATGCACAGCATCACAGAACCTTGATCCTCATTACCACACCCATATAATCCAGCTAACTTAAAAAAAGTTAGCTAATTGAACTGCATAGGCTTTTCACTGCCTGTGTCATTAGATAGGACACAGCTTTGGAACAAATGTCTGGAAGAATAATTCCAGTATAGACCATGGCCTACAAGCCTGGATAATCATTTTCTATCTAAAGACGCTAATGTTAACAACAATAACATTCACCAAATAAATAAGAACTAGTTCAGAGTAATTGTGAGCATATGGATAATAATTCTTACTTGTATTATTTTTTATTTTTGATTCTTTCATGCTCTTTGAGCTTTTCCTGTTTAATTGGTGAATAAGGCTATTCATTAATATTATTTGAGTCAGTATTGACATCAGAACCACAATAAAAAGCAAAAAAGAGGTTTCTGTTTCCTTCCCCCCCATTAATGTGACAACTTGTTTGCATATGTTGGAAACCATTTATGCTATTAAATATAAAAAGTGATTTGAAACAACACCAAATGAATATAACAGTCGTATTACTAATACTTTAACCAGTCTAAAGTTTGATGTTGCAGCTTCAAAACTCTTTTAACTAAGCTATGTAATATTGAAAATTATATCATTTTGAGATTAGGCACCACATGAAGCATTAGTGTGTAATGCCTACATACTCATACCTCAAACTATGTTCTTGCAAGCATAAGTTTTCCCCCTTGTTTGTCATCAGCAAACATGTCCTAGCTTATGGGTAAAGGGGCTGAAGGCAGTTGCCTTCTCAAAAGACTAATTATGACTTGGACAGTTCTGAGGTGCTCTTGAATGCGAAACGTACATATTTTCTCCTAACCACAAGTATCTTGTACTTATTATCATAACAATTTTGTAATTATTCTGATTGTAAACTTTCGACAATTTAGTGCAAGCAAAGTACAAGAAATTACTGTTAAATATACAAATGTTTCATTTAATATTGCAAGTTGAAGACAATATTTGTCTCACGCAAAAAGAATTTAATTTTGTTTAACTTTATCTACAGTGTTCTAGTAGTATTCTTATATATATCCTCTGTTGTGTTTATTAGTTCCTTGTCTCCATCCTCAAGATCACTAATGTTAAATTGCCTCTAAAGCATAGTATTAGTGCATATGTATTCTAGCTTGTTTTTAAGTTATTTTCTTTTTTTCATTGTTTCTTATGTCTAAATATGTTGGAAGAATAAACAAATAAGTAATTATACAGGTTCTTTAGCAAGATTTTGTAAGACAAAGAATCCCTTAATGGTAGCTAACCAAGTGTAACATGTTGGCATGTGTACAAAAACACTGCAAAAGCTTGTAACTCGGAGCTTCCCAGGCTACTGAGTTACTTCCGATAGTGAGGACCAGGTGTGCAGCTTTGTTCATGAGTAACTGCTTAAATCATGCTGACATTCAGGCATTTTGTTGATATACCTCTGTTGGCACTGAAGGCTAATTTTTCATATCACATAGGATCTGGAGCAATAATATTGAAGCCCACCTGGGTAGTGTGGTGGTAGGGTATCTGCCTCACATTCCATGGGTCACGAATTCAAGTCTCGCTTAGGGTGAGTCGCCCGGATTAGGTTTTTGGGGGGGGGGGTTTCGCTTATCCTGAGAAGACGAATGTCGAGCAACTTTAAGCTCCATAGGCCCTGAGATTGTTTGAGCCACTTAATACTAAGTGAAGGTGAGTGTAAATAAGTGTGACTCAGCATAACTCCAAGATGATGATTACTTCACTGTTAATAGTGCTGCTGTTTTTAAAGTTTAAAAAAATAATAGGACATCTTCGTGTTGTTTCAAAACACCCTATAATAATGGTAAAACCTAACATAAACATTGCACTTGTTTAGAAGGAGAGTGTAAAATGTGATAAAGACGAGAGCTTTCACTGAATAATTACAATTTGTTTTTTGCAGATGTGAAGATCGATGCCCTGAAGGGAAGCATGGCTTAGAATGTTCAGCGGATTGCAGATGTCAAAATGGTGGTACATGCAGCCCAACTAATGGCAAGTGTTACTGCAAGCCAGGTTGGACGGTAAGTTAATGATAACGACTTGAAGAATTAATTTTGCATCCATGCCTAAGGAAACATTAATAAGAGTTAAAATTCCAAAATATTCTTATCCAGATTACTTAAGGTTTATGTTGTGCAAATAATTTATATTTACAATTTGAAATTTAGTTGAGTCGATTTTGTAACACTACAGTAAATTTCAGTGATGTAGTGTTACAAAATCGATTCAACTAAATTTCAAATTGTTAAAACACATCACTGTCTCAAAGTCCACCATATATCAGGATAATTTATATTTCTTTTTCAGTTTTAGAAATCTACCGTTTTAATTCTTGGACATTAATGTAGGGTAGATGTATTGTTTAAATCCTTTGGCTATCATGTACTATCCTCTATCACTGTTATATTCAGTTTGAATTGGACTCTTTTTAAATGCATAGATAAAATTTAAACCTCTAAAGTAACAAAAATGGGAACAACAGTAACCTCTGTTAAATAAAATAAATGATTAGTAAATATGTATTAGATAACGAAAACTGTGCACACAAACTTTAAATAAGATTTACTGGCTACCAAATGTATCATAAAATGACCCTTTCCTGGAAATGCATTCAACTAATACTTAACATATTTTCATTGTAGGGTTAGTCTGGCACAAGTATGATGGAAAAAATTGTTTTACTTCTGATTTTAATAAAACAATCATTTTTTCATTTTTTAATATTGTTAAGGGAATCCAAAACTTTAAGTTACTGCTCTACTTGTTTGTCTAGAAATGCTCTTTCATTGTAAATGGTGATGATAGAAACAAGAAAAACAAAACTTATTATTATAATTAGGGAGTGATACACTGTGAAGTTCAAGTTAATATCATTACTATATAAAACTTATAATGTCCACTGCAGGGTCAAGTTTGTGCAAATCGATGTCCCCCTGGCACTTGGGGACCTAACTGTGGTGATATCTGCAACTGCTACAACGGTGCTTCTTGTCATCACATAACAGGAGAATGTGAATGCCAGCCAGGTTTCCAAGGTGAAAGGGTAAGATCAAAGACATTCTTCTAGTTAATTTATTATTACCGGCTCACAGCTGCTTGGTTACACACATTTGGAAACACTATTCAAATGTTTAGTCATAGTAATAAACTCTTGCAATGCAAAGAAATAACACAATGACAAACTTTCAAATACCTCCATCAGGTAATAAGCTTATAAAAGTTATGCCTCATTTATAATAAAATGTAAGCACAGATGCAGTGTAAATGCAAGACTTTGCACCCATGTTATTCAATGTAAGCATTCACATAGATACACACAACATGCTGGGCAAAGCAAGAGTTTGCAAACTCCAAACTTTATCCGTGCATTGCATACATAGAGGAAGATTTCTGCATTCTTTCATCTATGCATTGCATGCTGTTCAACTGCAGATGATAGCAATATGAGATTCTACAGTGTCTACTGTACATACATGCTCTCCTCTATTTGGCCATGTCCATCATCTCTTATTTTCCTTAAAGAGGTTATGATAGTCGGCTTGCTGAATCCTCCTTTGTTTTAATGGATTTACCCCCATCTGCGTCTAGATTTCTTGGCTCTCAGAAATAAGGCACAAAGAGGTAATGCACACTTAAATGTGCAGCTTTATCACTTTCTGCAGTCTTGATGCTTGCACAATTTTCAATATTTTGGTCAATTATGTCACCGCTGCAAGCATCATGTGTGTATTTAATTTTTATAGCCTATTTATTTATAAAAGATTGAGTGAAATTTCTTATATTATATTGTTAGTATATTGTTTAATTTAAAACGTGGGAGATATCATGCAACTGGAAGATATCCCCATGTAATTTACAGATCTGTGCCAAATTCTTGTGTTTTACTAGCATCTCATTGTAAATATAGCTTCAAACGTGCATACTTAAAAAAATGGCCAATACTTTACAAAAACTGTATATTTAGTGAGCCTGTAGTTAGTTTTTGTTTATCTGCTATAATTTACTAGTCAATATGACTCAGATATCACAAGCTATTGAAAATTCAATTAGCTATGCAAATATGTCACACGTATTTCAGTCATTATTGAGAAAATAAGTAATGAAAATTTATTTATTTATATGACAAGTAAACTTCCATAAAAAGAAAAGTGAAAATGAAAATTTGTTCGTGTGTAAAAGTAGTTTGGGGTGGAAAGCTTTCATGAAAAGCTTCATTCTTAAAAGTTCTGATTCAAGTAAGAAAATTAGTTATTATGCAAATTTTTGTTCTTAAGATACACTGAACGTGAAGGTCAGTACCATGAGTAATAGCCTATGTGGTATATTTTGCAGTACAGTAGATGGGGTTAGGTATTTCTTTGAAGTTGTGTGTGCTACTTATACAGTGATTGCATTTTGAAGAAACTGAACTCTGTGGGGAATGTAATGTTCTATTAGTACATTTCTATTACATATATGACATTGAATTTGAATTTGCTGTAAATGAAATCTCTCATATTCTATTACACCAATGCATTCTATTTGTTGTATGTAACAAATGTATTATTCATACTTTCAGAGGACATTAATCTGAATTAAACTATTTCTGCAATTGAACATTGAAAAAAAAATAAAAGATACAAACCATCTATAAAGGGGAAAAGGAATAATACATCCATATAAAGTATTTATTGTTCATAATTTATTTTTATGTAATAACACAATCTACACTATGTTTTATTGAAAAAGAAATTACTTTTCATAGCTTTATTTTTTTCTTACTTTTTACAATAGTACTGTATTAAAATCTGGTTCTAAAAGTGTAAACTATTTCTAAGATTGTTATCAGTTAATTTTCACAATGTCGAGTTTTTGAAAGGAAAGGTTTGCAGTAGATTGATTTGTCCAATAGAATCAGGCTCTAAAATGCTTTCTAAGCTGATAATATCCTATGTTGTATCAAGGTGGAATAAGTAAATAAATGTATAAAGTTTACATAACTGTTACTGTGTTTGGTATTTGATGCTGAAATAAATTTATGAATATTCTGTAATTATGGGTACATTATTTATATGAAGAAAAAGTATATAAATACTTAAAATATCCAAGCTCCAATTTTATCATATGTGCTATAGAAAATAGGATTTCACTATTTTTTTATTTTTCTTACAGTGCTTACAAACCTGCCCTGAGGGGAAATATGGAGCAAACTGTTCTCAGAACTGCACATGTGTGAATGGGGCAACATGTGATAAAGTAACTGGAGCTTGCACATGCACAGATGGATGGACAGGATTAGACTGCTCTAAACGAGCATGTCCAAATGGACTGTATGGACCCACATGTACTGATGTGTGTGAATGTGTACCCAACAATACAGAAATGTAGGTACCTGGCTTAAAAAGTAACTTTATACAGCGAAATTGTCAAAAATGTAATAGAGTTGATGTCAATTAAACACTTATTTAATGCTGAGAAATTTATAGTATATAGGGTTGCCTACTGAAATTAGCTCTGGCCACTCATTCAGCAGACATTCAGCCCACATACAATATTTAGTAAATTGTTATGTGTATAAAACTGTCCGTTTCCATTTCTTTATAACTTTAAATAAATATTATCCCATACTCTTGCTCTCTTTTATGAATATTCTGCTCAATAATGTTCTTTTGTGTATTTTAAACTTGAACTTAATGAGTTCATTTCTTGATTTTTCAGTTTCCTTACAATCATACGCTATATGTTTCAAGTCTTCTTTCCCTCCACATAATGGGTATTTCCCTTGTGTAAAGATATCCTGTCTTTAACCTTTTAACTTCCACACACTGTTCTTGCCCATGCTATACTCTCTTTTTCCTTCTGACAGTTTTATCTATTTTTTGTCAAGTCACAATGTCAGGTGCAATCCTGGCCTAAAGAATTTGTTGCATTTGAAAATGGAGAGCAAATGCTTTAGATTGTCATAGTGATCCTTAAAATGAAAATTAATGATACATAAGCTGTGCATGAAATTCAAAAGTGAAGGTCAATAAAACATAAATTATAAAAGTACAACTAAAAGAATTTATAAATAAATTCAAGGTAACCCATGAGTACAGTAAATATTTGGAAAAAAGAATATAAACAATAGTAAACAAAAATATTGAATTTTATAAAAACAGCTGCAGAATGGTTTAAATGCAATATGCTTTTATGAATAAAGCATTCATATTTTCTAATATACCTGCATATATGTAGTTTATGACCATGTGTGGTAGTAGACTTTCAAAGCTGGGGAAAAAAACTAAGCATGAACTTTATTCATCAAAGAAAGGAAATGTAAATTAAGTTCCATTAAAAATTAATTTGCTTCCAAAAGTTGCATAGTATGGACTTATGGCTGATATGCAAGAATGGCATGTGATACTGATTACATAAATATTATATTTTAACATTTGAGACACACCGCAGTGAATAACATAATTGAAATCCCCAGGTTATGATTAAGTAAAATCTGTTAGATCAAAAGTTGTTGACAAGTCTTCTTTGCTAATAATCTTAGGTTATAAATTTTAATGTCATATGTACTTTGTTTTATAGGTGTCATCCGTGGACAGGGAAGTGTGAATGTAAGGCAGGCTGGGATGGTGAAACATGTTCTCGCCCATGTCCATTTTACAGATATGGCAAGGGCTGCAACAATATCTGCCAGTGCAAGAATGATGCTCAGTGTTCTCCAGTTAATGGAACTTGTATATGTGCAGCAGGTATTTCACATTCAAATTATTTATATGCTTCCTGCTATTGTGAAAAAGTAGATTAAAAAAAAAAAAGTTATATAAGCAATCTACCGTACAGAGCAAGTAATTGGATTTTGTGGCACTAGGTGGCATAAAAGTTTTATATGTGGTTGCACTTATACAAATTTCAGTGAATTAAGTATTTACCTCAGAATTAGTATAAAGGGATCTCTTCCTCATTGTCAGCTGACTGCAACTGGCTGGTTACAGATTACTACTTATTTACTATAAATTTTGAGATAAGATATTGGTCCATTGGGATCCTGAAAGTTAATTAATTTTGGTTGATATTTCCATAAAAATAATTTTCCTAAATATTCTGAACAACAGTGCTACACCAAAGTTTAAATCACAATTTAAGTGAATACTCACTACTCATTATGGCTTTTACTATTGTCCAACTCTTAATTGCTAGTTACAGTCATAGATCTCTATCAACCTGATGTTGTGTATAGCATCTTCTAATATGCATATATTGTTTGATAGCTTCAAACAATGCTGGTTGGTTGCTTTCTAATGTTTAGCACTTGGCAATAAAGCCATTCGCTCTCTTGCGTTCCAGTATTTTGATGAAAGGTTAGTATTAAATTTGAAGGCTGGGCAGTGAAGTAGGTGGCATTGTTACATTTCTTTTCCTAGTTCACAGAATGGACATATAGGAGATTCAGCAATACCAATCCTATGTAGGTATTTTAAGACAGTCATGACCTGTTAGTAGTCGAAAAGTTGCTGCTGAATATTTTCTTGATAGTATAAATATGTTAGATGTTTCATTATACAGATTTTCCCATTTTTTTGCTTTGCTTGTGATGCAAATTCTTCTTTAAATTTATTGCTATATCTTGCAGTAATTATTCTTTTAATAGAGTGATAAGATAAAGGACCAGATGATTTTGATGTATGCATGATTTTCATTGAAGGAATGTTTCTTGAACTGGGGGCTTTGAATTCTTATTTTAGTAATTGCAACATGTCTCGAAGCAGGCATTATTTTGTGAAAATCCTACACATTTTGGTTCATCGAACTGTGAAAACTTGACTGCATTAGAAAAAACCATGGCATTAGAAAAAATCGAGCAAATTATTTGTTAGAACCATCTGAAAACTCAATGACATGGCCGGGATTTGAACACTTGCTCTTGCATTTGAATATGAATCGTCAGAAGATAAATGCCATACTGGCATGTTGTGACAGTAGCTCAATGGTTAAAGCAACTGCACAGAGAGTGAGAGAACTGTGTTCAAATTCTGGCTATGGTATGAGTTTTCAGATGGCTCTAACAGTAAAACATTTACCGTTGGTAGGGCATTAATGCAATGTTACCAATATAATAATAAAAAAAAAAAAAACTTAATTTAGGTCAGGAACATATTCAATACTATTATAAGCATAATTATAACTAAAAGTCCTTTAAAACATAATGAAAGATAACTATCTTTAATAAGACAAAATGTTTGAATCACTGGATTTAAAAATGTGATTATTTTTTGTACTTGTTTAGAAGAACTTGTTGCTTTGCTATAAAACAAAATGTGCAAGTGCACCATGATATTGCATTCAGAAGCTTATGAGCAGAAGGCTGTACTGTTTCTGAGACATCTCAGTGCCGCTAATATCAATTAGTGGAAATACCTCAAAACATCGGGAGGTTTGGACCCAATAATAGTTCTTAAGCTAATGAATAAATCTAGCTTCTTAATATGTTCATACCCTTCATCAAGAACCTTCCATCCAAAATACATCCAATACCAAACATTTTTTTCTTAACTATTTTAAATATAAATATGTACCTAAAATAGAATATATTTAGTGAAAATTTGTAAACCAATGAAATATGGTAAAAAATATTCTACTATCTTACAATGCATTTGTTGAGCAGGTTATCGTGGAGCAGATTGCAGTGAGCCTTGCCCAACAGGAACATTTGGAGAGGATTGCGCACACAAATGCAATTGCAAGAATGGTGCAACTTGCTCCATTGAGAATGGAAGGTGCAATTGCACAGCAGGTAATACAAAAACTGAAGCCTTGTAAAAACTCCTGGGATACTAATTTCTCATATTTCTGCACAGAATTGGCATGACTTAGTAAATATTAGAAGTAGCATGTAATTTTTTATGTTGCTATTGTTTTAGTGTTTTACTGCACATAGAAACATTATATAGATCAGTGCTACAGTTTCCTTGTAGCTCAGTATATTTCTAACATCCAAAGAAGCTTACAAAGAGAGAAATCCTGTTCATATAATTTATCTTAGTTCATTATTCTTTGCACTTCCTGTTCCTTGATCAGTGCTGAATGAGGGTGTGGTTCTGGGAGGATTTTTAGTACACAGATGCATTCTGCACTTGGAGCATCTACTAATGTTGCTTGTCTGCCTATGTCAACATTAAACGGATCATAAACTGTACTTATAGAGTCAACATTTTCTATATGGGAGTTTCAATAAAATTCATCATGATCTACCAAATCTTGTTAAAAATGGCACAAAACTAAGGTAGATTTTTATGAAGAACCTTCTTATAGTGTTAGATGAACTGCATAGCTGCAAATTTGAAATGTTATATATTTGAGCTTGAAAAGAATATGTTTATGTATTTTGCATTTGTTTGAAATAAGAAAAAAGAATAATTTATAACAGGGACTTCTTTCTAAACTTAAATGGTTTTAGCATTATTTCCCAAAGTGTTCTTATCAAGTATTAAAATGCAGCTGATATATCAACAATCATATTTAAAATTTATTATAACTTATTTAAGTAGGCATATATTTAATTGTTTATGAGTACATGGTCAAGATCTAAATTTCATCTCTTCTACTCTATTCTGGCATGAAAAGTACAACAATATTGCAACAATTACCAATATCTTAAGGTTGGTACATTATATGAACTTTGCATATATTTTGTCTGGTGTAAACTTATACCCTTTTCCTTTGGAATACTATGCCACTGCTATTGCTGTGCAATGAAGTACAGAAAAGAAATTTCTTACTATTCAGCACCTTATGCCATTTTTCTAGTCCTTAAATCTAATTTTGACATGTTTCAAGGCTTCTGGTTACCCATTGAGTAGCACTGATAATATTTTTCATTTTTAATAATATGCCTAACTCTTATCATTACAAATTTTCATTAGTTCTAAACTCTAATTATTAAATGAAAGTTGATACTGTTTTGGATATTACAACTATTGAAATCATATTTATATATAATTTGAGCTGCAGGGGAGCTAGACACTGAGAAATTGCACTAAAATTATTTTTAGCATGTTTCTTGTTTGTTTTAATATTTAAAGGGTGAATTTCCCATTTTATGTATTTGCACATTTACAAGTTTATTTTTGGAAACACTCTTCAGAAAACAAATTCCAGTGGAAGTAGGTTGTGTAATTTTTAGCCATAAATACTCAGTGTTTCACGTTGCAGCAGAGAGATTATACTTGATTTCAAAATTTCTAATTCACACTTTATAATATTAGCTTTAAGCATTATTGTTTTGTGGGTTGTATTGCCCAAAATGCAGACTTTAATGATGATCAAAGTATTCAGATTTTCCATTCATACAAGTGGAATATATCACACCACACTTGCCATTGCCACTGCATTTTCACTATCTGTAATCCTCAAGATCACCAAGTAAATCTTGTTCGCAAATTTGGAGGAGTATAAATTACACTTCATTATTTGTATACTATAACTATTCTGAATTGTACAAGAGCTGGATAAAAGTAATGAGAACTATTTTTTTTTCTCTGAAATGACTTTATTGATGGGTACTTATAGTTTTACACATTCAATATAATTGTGCTGTTATTTATGACTTTCGCCAAATTTTCAGAAGGCATTGTATACCATCTGTGTATATATTTCTGTTGATTTCCCCATATTGACTGCCCTGTAATATGGATGTCATTTCTGATGTTGTACCAGATCCCTCTCAGTGGTTCTTTCACTGTAATTACTATCATCACCCTTGGTGTTGGAGCATAATGCAGTATTACCCCATCAATGTCATACACCACATGAACATCACTTTCATAGCACTTTGTGTAGCATACACTTTCTTTGGACGAGGAGAACCAGGAAGCCTCTATTCATTGAGATGCTGTCTACTATTGCACGCTCCTGCAACACCATATTCGTCCAGCGTTCAGGTGAAAGGGACATTTCATGGAGCAGCACTCCATCATTCTGCATGATAATGCAAGAAGACCACACCGCTGCTGCTGTACAGGATCTTGTACACCACTGGCAATGGGAGATTCTGGAACATCCACTGTACTCACCTGACATGAGTCACTGCAATTACGATCTCTTTGCCAAAGTGGAAGAACCACGGGACGTGATACAACACCAGAGATCACATTATTCATGCTATAGGTTGATCAATAAATGGATGTGCAGGTGGTATAGAATGCCTTTGGCAAAATGTAATAAATAATGGGGGTGATTATATTGTAGGTGTGTATAAGTCCCTCTGTCAATAAGGGGGAAAAAAACTACTACTTCTCATTACTTTTTATTCAGTCCTTGTACATCTTTTAATATTTGTGCACAAGTCATTATACCAAATGTTTTGCCTCTGATTTTCTTTAACATTTATATAAGAAATGGATATACTTATGTAAAGTGAAACCAACTGTTATGGCTATGCTGTTTCATACTGCATAAATGCATCATTTGAATTTCATGTACATTTTTACATTCAGCATTTTAATTATAAATTACATGTATAATTTCTGCTGGAAAAAAGAGTGGTTTCAGTTTTATTTATAGTTTTTTAGCCATATTACTTTTAATTTTTTCTGTTTGTTTATAAATAATGCATGTGTGTGTAGTAGAAGAGTTGAGCACTGTAAAGATGTTTTAACAGGTTGGGAGGGCCAACAGTGCGACCGACCTTGTAATGAGAAATTCTACGGCCACAACTGCAGTCTTCCATGCAAGTGTCTAAACAACGCTGCCTGCAATCCACAAAATGGTTTGTCTAAAAGATTGTTTTATTTTTCTTCTGATAAATCTTGTTTAAAAATAAAAAGAAATTACATTAATTCGGATTCCTATGTTTCAAGTTCTTTATACTATCTCAAAGACTCTTATCTTTAACTTTGCTTCTTTCTTCTGTATAAAATAAATTCTGCTTTCAAATTTTATTTGATAAACTAAATTTAAATTTTTTCATTGTTTTAAGCTTTAAGTACAACACAGATTCTTTGGATATTTTACATAAAAGAATAATTAATAAAGAAATTAACTGATGCTTGATCATTTCGCTTAACATTTATAAGATCAAAACTTGCACCTACACATTTGTGCACATCAATAGTACAGAATTGGAGAATTTAAACTTAAATAAAATAAAAGTTTCTACTAACAGTGAAGAACTTTCCATTAATGTAAACAACAACAATAATAATGATGATTAATAATAATAATAATAATAATAATAATGGCAATAACAACAATAACAATAATAATAACAGTAATAGTGTGCCATTATTATGCATGTCCGTATGTAAGCTGCTTTGGAATAAATGATAGAAAATTAAAAAGTGTACATAGTGCTACGAGGGGCATTCAATAGGTCCTTAGAAAATCAAAGAAATTACACTCATATTATCAAAAAAAGTTTGTATTTAGTAACGGTCATCTCTTACTAGATGGTAGTTAAAGTTTCAGCTATAACCATCATTGGTTTCTTTGCCATAGGCGATGGAATCAACAATCTTGTGCATATTTAAAAAGATGGGAGAAAAACGAGTTTCGTGCAGTGATTAAACACTTCTATTTAAAAGGCTTAACACTGAAAGAGATAAAAGCTGAGTTGGATGAAGTTCATGACACATCTGCTCCTGCGTATGCAATATTTTTCTATTGGATAAATGAATTTATACATGTCCGTGTATCCACAAATGGTGAATATCGTTCTGGATGTCTAGTAAAAGTGACTTTCTCTGAAATTATTGACAAAATCCAGGATATGGTTTTGAGTGATTGACAAATCATAATTCACGAAATATTAGAGGCCACAGGCATATCACAAGGTACAGTGTTCTCAATTTTGCACTAAAAATTAGGTCTGACAAAGGTCTCTGCAAGATGGTTGCCACGTTTGCTCTCAGAGGAGAATAAATGCAATCATATGATCAATTTGAAAGCTGGTTTGGCCCTTTTCTGTTGCAATTGTGACAAGTTTATGCATTGATACATAACTGTGGATGAAACATGAATGCGCTACTATGCTCTAGAGACAAAAGTCGAAACAGTGGGCTTTTAAAGGCAAACCAGCTCCAAAGAAGACAAAGGTGGTGAAGTCTGCAGACAAGGTGATGGCCTTGGTTTTTTGGGATGCATGAGGAATCATCTACATTGATTACTTGCAGAAAGGAAGAATGATAAACTGAGAATATTATGCTTGTTATTGCACCAGTTGAACGGAGAAATCAAGAAAAAACTCCCTCACCTGGCACAGAAAAAGATTCTCTTCCATCAAAAAAATGTAGGGGTGCCCACCTGCACAGTTTTGATGGCAAAAATTGTAGAATTAAGGTTCAGATTACAACAAAATCCACCATATTCACAGATTAGGCTCCCAGTGACTTCTTTTTGTTTGTAAACATGGAAAAGTGGCTCAGCAAAAAACAATTCACATCTAATGAAAAGGTCTTCTCCCAAATAGAGGCCTATTTTGAGGACTTTCCAAAATCCTATTTTTTGGAAGGCTTAAAACAGTTGGAGAAGTGCTGGGAAAAGTATATCAAGCTAAAATAGATTAAGTTGAAAAATAAAAAAAAAATCTACCAAAATTAATTTGTTTTTTTTCTTTTTCTATGTACTTACTGAACACCCCTTGTATTTTGAAAATAATAATCAAAGTAACAAGAAGTTAAACAGTAATAATAAAATAGCTAAATAAAGAGTAAATGGTGATACAACATTCATTTCAAGCACACTATAATTTTTTTATATTAAAAAATAAGAAAAAGCAGTGTTTATACCAGAATATTAAACGGGAATTTTATGGCTTTGATTTCTTCCTCTGTACTGGACTTAAAACTTGCCCAATAGTATGACTACACCAACAACACATCAACATTAGCCCAGCCTCTCCTAGCAGCATTCTTTTTTCCAAGGCTTTGAGGAGTGACAGCCAACAAATTGCTTCCCTCATATTTTTAAATTTCTAGAGTTACCCACAGTAATGCATCTAGCCAAATTTTAGATGCTTGCAGTTGTCAACTAGTGACAAAAACGTTCCTGACTATCTCTGTTATCTGGTTATTATCATGCTAGCTTCCAAATCCAGAGTCCAGGTTCGATTCCCTAGAATCTGGAAGTACGAGTGAGATCATAAACATGTGAGTGAATTCAATGTTTATTAAGAACCCCTACCATGGCTAATTGAATAGACTGCTCGCCTCCCACCTAGGCAGCCGGGTTCGACCCCAAGAGCCTACATGTGGGATTTCTGGTGGATAAAGTGACAACTGGATGGGTTTTCTCCAGGTCCTCCAGGTTCCCCTATCACTCATTCCACCAATTGTTCCATCATCACCTTTTCTATCATCCATAGATACCATCATATCACTTCCTCATGCCCATACCTGGCTATGAGCCGACCACTTGTTCTAGGTTCTCCATTCTGTGGTTTAGTGCCGTTGACTCCCCAACAGGCTTCTGACCCCTAGGCATCTGTTTGTAAGTCCTAGGAAGGTGTCAGTGCTAAATACGGGGATGTTAAGCTGGCTATTATGGAAATTAAGAACCAATCCCCCCCAAAAAGAAACAAACTAACACAATAGTTAATGAGTGAACATTATTGGTAATGGGCAGCCGTTCCAAAGATAAATTCTCCAATATGACCTTAGATGTTAAAAACAGCATAAATATCAATTCCCCCTCCCCAAAAGTGCTTATGCATCTAAAGTAACTTTCCTTTGCAGTAATTCTGATTTACATTTAATAATTAGGAAATAAATAATTGAGGTTCAAATATCAAACAAACCTTTCATTCCTCCCCCCCCCCTTTTTTCGTCTATATGGCAGATTTTACAACAAAAAAAAAATAATAATAATAATAATAATAATAATTGATATTTTTTATATTTAATACTGTTCTAAAAAACTTAAGAACATTCAAAGACTTGCTATAATTGAGGGTACATATGTTCCTGAAATTACAGCATCAATTTTCCTCTCCCTGTAAAAATGAAATATAATCTGAAGATCATAGTACTAGGGCTTTGAATATTAATGAGTATATTAACAAATTAAGTATCTCAAAGAATAAATAAAAGCTGAATGTCAATTTGATTAACATTAAATGCTCTTAATTTGATATAGTTTTAGAAATGAAAGAGCAAAATTGAGTTTCAGAATATTAAAATAATCTAATGAAGCTTTTGAGCATGAAGTGCGAGGGCTGATCAACAAAGACTGAGACTGATTTTTTTTCACAGATGTTTATTACTCCAATTCAACGTTTATGTAATATTTTTCAAATTAGTCCCCTCCTACTTCAATGCACTTTTTATAGCGTCTCTGCCAGTCCTTGAACACGTGCTGCAGACCATTCTTTGTCAGGTCCTTGAGAACCCCTAAGCTTTGCCTTTAGTGATGGGAATAAAAAAAAGTCACAGGGTGCAAGATCGGGGCTATAAGGTGGATGTGGTACACATGTAATGTTGAATCGAGTCAGAAACTGCATGACTTGATGTGCAACATGAGGCCGTGCATTGTCATGGTGAAGTTGCCACCCAGTCCGACAAAGCTCTGGTCGTTTCTTTAGAATGTGCTTCCTCAGTGGAGCGAATACTAATGTGTAGTATGCTGCTGTAACAGTAGTGTGAGGGGGAACTGGTAAACCATTCCATTACAGTAAAAAAATGTGATCACCATCACTTTCCCTGCAGATGGAACAACTTTTGCCTTTTTGGTGATGGAGAACCTGGCGATTTCCACACTGTGCTGGCTTGTTTTCCTTCAGGATCATAACGATGCAGCCATTACTCATCACCGGTGATAATCAATTTAAAAAATGCATCCCCTCCATCAGCAAAGAGACGCAGCACCTCACGGCTTGTCTCCATTTGCACAGCCTTTTGTTTGGGACTCAACAGACGTGGCACCCAACAAGCACAAACTTGGGTCATATGGAGATGGTCGTGCATAATGAAATTCTCAACACTTCACTGAGGTTATGTAATGTTATATGCCTATCCTCTCAGACAATCACAGCAGCTGTGTTGATCTTGACTTCATTCACAGCAGAAGTCCAAACACCAGGTCCACCTTGCTTAACACTGACAAGCATTGAAGTCCTTGAACTACCTAAACACTGTTGCATGAGGTAGTGCATCTTCACTGTATGCTTGCTTCAGCTTTTCATAAGTTTCGGTGGCTGTATGGTTTAAACGAAAACAGAATTTGATTGTGCTGTACTGCTCCTCTCGCGTCACCTTCATTGTCTGGTATGCAAAATGCACATAGGGTCCACAAAATAGAGCATTACTACCAACCTACCAATACGAGAGTGCTGCTGCCTACCGACATTATACATAAAAACTCGCTCTTTTCAAATATTTATGTTACAGATACAAAACTATCACGGAAGCTACAGGAAAAAATCAGTCTCAGTCTTTGTTAATCAGACCTCGTACTTACATTCTCTCACTTTCAATCCATGAGCTACTAAAAACTTGTCTCACCTAAAGTGTGATAAACAATTTTCACTTTCTCTGTTGTGTGGAATATATTTCAAGATAAGGCTGTTCCAAAGATTCCTGAAGCCTCCAAATTGAAATTCTGACTGCTACAATAACAGTAAACACACTGAATTTCCTTTATGGTTAATAAGTATTTAAATAAATAAACAGATAAATAATTAAATAAACGTTTTAAAACATTATGCTACAGAAGGTGCAAAGTGTTTTTTCAATTAATACTAAAAATGCACAATTTTATAAGCTGAAGATTTAAACTTGGAAATAAAAATTATTTTATAAATGTAATGATGCTAGCAAATGAATAGGTATGGCTCAAAATTGGACAAGTGCATACAGTTTAAATTCTTCATAAAAATGTAAATAAACTCAAAAATAAATGATACATTCATTAGTTTTATATCTGTTTACATTACAGAGCTTACTTGTGAAAAATTGCTTTTATAACTTTTTGTTACGTAATATGGTTTAGAAATTTCCCAAAAATGTTTTGGAGATTTAATTTTGATGGATATCATTTGTCAAATCTGGATTTGATTTCAAACCTGGTGGACTTTTAAGTTTTGAATATTGTTGGTGTTTGGAATCCTAAAAAATAAATGTGGTTCTCACAGTAATTTTGGGAGTAAACTTTAGCTTACTGCACAGAGAATATTTCAAAATTCCACATTCAATATTGGACATTATTTTTAAAAGGTGTATACCAGATGAATGAGGTACTTATATATTCTAAGCAATTTCTGCTGCTGAAATGGCTTGCTTTACACACATAAAGGATGTTCAGACTCGAAAGAAACTTGAGTATAAATCAAAGGCAATGGCAGTCAAGGTGTATATATTAACACCTTAATGAATCTGTCCACTGTTGAAGATACATGTCCCATTATATGTCCATGTAGGTATGACCTGTTTAAATTTGGTTGAAAATGGTTGCGGAAATCAAAACTATTCTAGAAACTATATTGCTAAAGAAGAATGAGCTAGTCCAATTTTGAATGCTACCTTCTCAATTATAATCCATATTAAATAAGTTTCAATCAAACTGTGTTTAATGGAGAAATGTAATAAGTGAATTAATTTACCACAGCTAGGGTTACCAGGTCATTGCAGAGAGAAAAAGAAAAAGTAGTTGTTTTAACAATTTTGCAGAAAATCAAATTATGCCATTTTTTTGCTTATATTATGAGATTTTATAGATTCTAATTTATAATGGAAAATTCAATGCTCTATCTGTTTACAATTTCTTGTCAGTTTTCTGTCCTAAGGTTTTTTTAAGAAGTGAACATAGATTTTTGCTTTTAGAAACTCAGGCTCTTTTTACCAAAACTCTGGCATGAAACGGAGTTGTCATCTATTACTGAATCAGGTTCTTGTTTTATAAATTACTTATATCTGTTTAGTTTTGTTTAAGAAACTCTATTTTATATATAATATATATATATATAAATGTTTTGGTCTCTGGGATATTAAACAAATCTATCGTATACACCAGGGAGGGAGTATAGAACAAAACCAAGTGAACATACATGATTTGTGAAGATTAAATAGAAATCATGAAACATTTTGGCTGAACAGATAGCAAAATTCCAGGGTTTGTTTTGAAATAGGGGTTTTAATTCAAAATAGTGTAATCAAAGAAAGTTTTTTTCAGAGAAAAATATGAAAACTGTAAATGTGTGAATAGTTTTAGATTTCAAATATAGTTGTTTTGGAGGATTATCCCATAATGATCATTTTGTGAAATTACGTTTGAAAATTATAAATTTTAAAGATGGTTTTCAAAAAGACAACTTAAACTTCTCAATAAATCTTTGTTAAAATCCTTAAATATAAAATGTTTAACTTATTATCATGCTTATTAGCTTAAAATTGTAAATTTTTGGGAGTCTCTCCATATAAACTGTCACAATGATTTCATATGAATAAATAAACAAAAAAACAAAGTACAGATATTCAATTTTATGGAAGCAGTAGGTCACCTAAAAGTTATAACATTTTAGGAATTTTACCATCTAAATATTTAAGAAATTGCTTTAAAATATTTATACATATAGTTTAAAACCATATATGTAGTGGTTGTTGAATGTTTTCATGTTTTTTGTTTGACAAAGCAAAAAGCAAATGTACAGAAAAATGTGAGGGTGAAATTAGCTGGAAAACCATACCATTGGAAAATGTAAAGACCTGGCAACTCTAAGCATAGCGTTATCTAAAAGTATGGTGTCACATTAAATATAGAATTACATTTCACCTTAACAGTAAGCTTTTAAAATATTTTAAAATAAAACTTAAATGATGGAAGCAAAGTTAATGACATGTGACATATAGGTACTTGTACTTGTGCCCCGGGCTACATGGGGGAGCTGTGCGAGCGCAAGTGTGAGTCTGGATGGTTTGGACTGGAGTGCAATCAGGTCTGTAACTGCCACGATGATAACAGTATTGGTTGTGACCCAACCACTGGAACATGCATCTGTAAGCCAGAGTGGGGAGGTGTGCACTGCGAGACAAGATGTCCTTCAGGGTTCTATGGACCAGAATGCAACAGAGTGTGTGATTGTCAGAACAACAGTTCTTGTGATCCCCAGACAGGGGCCTGTTATTGTGCCAGGGGCTGGCAGGGACCAAACTGTGATCAACCATGCAATAAAGGCTTTTATGGACTCAACTGCAAGGAAAAGTGTCCAGACATGATATATGGTTAGCAAATACTTTTTTTAAAGGTCTTATTTAATAGCAGATCTTATAGATCTTATTTCAGCAATAGCTGAAAACATTGAGAAATAAGCTAGAAGTATACTTGCGTTAATAGACAAACTGCCACATAATTATGTGATGGTTTGATGTGAAATAAAATGCTTACAGTGCTTTTTTTGAGTCAATATAGTAGAAAAAGTTATGCTTTCTATTTCATGACTGCTTGAGAAAAGCAATTTTGAGATTAAATAGAACCGAGGTGTACTTTAATTTGAAATATTTTAAAAAATATAAGGCACTCTTTCAGAGCAATCATACTATGCTTGCTCTTGATTGCATGTAGCTTTAAGCAAGGCTGTGATGAGATAACTGTAATAGCAGTGCTGCATAGATTCTACAAATCTTGATACTGTAGGCAGAGCTTATCAGATAGGTACCAATTTTGCCACAAGCAAATTCAGTGGCAGCTTGGGGGTTCCTGTTTTAGAAGGGCTGGATCCTAAAGTCAGCCTGTAATATCATTCATCAATTGGACTCTCTTAACAATAAATCCAATGATGATTTCATAACTAAAAAAAACAAAACCTTAGAGAACTGTCGCCTTTATAGTATGGTGGTAGAGGTCCCCAGTGCAAAACTTGGTTAAGATGAGTTATCTAGATACAATTTTTTTCCGAGGTTTTCCCTTACCTAAGAAGACAAATGTACCTCTAACTCATATGAGCATAATTTCACCCATTTCATTCCTTCATTGTCTAATATGACCTATCAGGTTAAAAAAAAAAAAGACTTGTATAATTATTATTGCATGCATTATTAATAGCATGGCTGCACTATGGGCTGAGTGATTAGACCAGTTGCCTATCATCAAGGTGGCCCAGGTTCAATCCAAGGCGACCTCATGTGGAATTTGTTGTGGACAAAGCAGTGCAGGGGAAGGGTTTCTCCAGATTCTCCGGTTTCCCTTGCCATTGCATTCTATATAAAAAAAATTATTAATAGAACCATAAATAAGTTTTCTTACCATCCCATTGAACTGTATTAATATCCTTATGTTGATGATGTCAGAGTTCTTTGACTGACAATTTATCTTTTGGTTTTAAGCAAGAGAATGGAGTAAAAATCAACCTATCAGGTGTGATTGGACAAATGCAATATCTTGCAAATCTGAGAGAAATGTTATTATCTTTACATAGCACCTATAAATGAATAGGGCGCAAAATACAGTTTTACTCTAGTCATATACCACACATCACACATACTGCAATATGGTGATTAGTTGCTTACAGTCATAGTTTGTGCAATGTAGAAGATGTATTTGTAGTTTGAAAAAGACAGTAATTGTGATAGCTTCCTTTTCTCACAACTTGGAAGCTGCTCTAATTAACTAGTGTTATGAAAATTTTGAATAATATCATCACTTGGTTGAAAAACATGCAAGAAACAGTCTTATTAATAAGCGAAAGAAGTAGTCTTATTAACAAGCGAAAGAAGTACTGATAGCTGTGGCAAGGCTGCCAATAAAAAGTAAATATAATGATATTTTTAATATAAATCCATAAAATTTTAATTCATGAATATTTTCAGATTTTCATTAGTATATGTTATTTTGATTATACAGCTATATTAGTCATGATGCATTGTAGGAAATTGCTTTTAGCTTCAAGCTGCACTGTTAGTCCTGACCATATGCCTGAAATAGATAATTTTTAGGTAAATTTTGTGGATTTATAGGCTGTTCTGTGGAAAGTTTGCAATTTTTGGAATGAAAATAGTATGCACATGAAACCAGGGGGGGGGGAGTCTCCTAAACTTGGTACTAAAATTAATATCTTAGAGATTTGAGCAACTCTTATTATTACATAACAGAAAATCTATTGTGATCTGTTTGACAAGAAGAAACTGTGCAGTCACACATTATTTGTATGTGTTAGTATCAAGAGAATACTAATTTGTAATGCATAAACTCATACTACTATATTGCTGTATCAGTTATGAAAGTAATTTTTGTTCCTGTTGAATGAATCGCATACAAAATGGAAGATAACATTTTATATAATGAACAAGCAATGGAAGCCCATAACAGGAAAGCTCTGAAAGAATAGAGTTCCATCATTATTAGTTAAAGTATAAATTAAATTCAGAAGCACTGCTAATGAGAAATATTTTCACTGTTTTAATATGCAACAAAAATTCTCTTTGTTCCAACAAGCAACTCTCTATTTCTTCCACAAACTGATTAGAATCAGAATCTGCTCACAAATAACTATCTTTCTTCAATGTTTTCATAACAATTCTGCCATTTAGTTTCCTTTAGACCTTCACAGCAGTGATGACTACTACTGCTCGCCATGGATTTCCCATCGAAACCAAACTCTGGGCAGGGCTTTGTTCCCCTTTTTATACCTGTTGATCATGTGGCTGGAAATTTCTAGAAGTGGTCACATGTGTAAATCACCACAGGTGTCACAAACTTACTCAAGTGTAACAATGCAATCTTCGATGTCAACCTTCCAACAGCATATTTTTCCAATCGCATAGGTGTAAGAATCACAGCTTTGATATCAAAAGAACTTGCCACCGGCACATGTGTCCACTAATACAACTGTGACAATGGATACAAACAATGAACTATGACTTAAAAGCAGACTGTTCACGCACGTTTGGTGATAGCTGGCATAGGGCATCGTTTCAATTCTTAAAAACTTAATTTACATAGATGATTAAAAACAAACATATTTTGGAAATGTTTGCCTCCATCATTAACTATTTGTCAACTGAAATGGAACCTGTTGTGTTCCTTATTGTGGTGGTCAGTAATTTACTGTTCCCTAATGAATGACTGGCATAATTTGAAGATGCTTCAAAATTTTGTTAATGTATTCAATAATAACCAAGAATCTAATCTGAAAACTTATGTCATATTTTGGCCACTCATTTGGAGGAAGTCTACCAAGAGTTGAATAAATTATTACTCTTACTTTGTTCCTTGTAATTAAATTGTTCAAGCTACTTTTCAACTTGACTGAATTACTCACATTTTAATGGAAAAGAATCCTTATGGCTTTAGAAAACTTTAATAAAAATCATCTTTAAGCATAGTATTGGTGAAGCTGAGAATCTTTTAAACATCATATCCCAGAAAAAGAACTTTTTAAAATTGGAACTAACCTATCAAGACACTAACTCATTCATTAAAAATGGCTGTCTGCTGTGGTAATAATGCAGTTTACATTGTTTCTATCATGTTTCTAATACAACAAGGAGCAGTTTAATGCCAAAGATACAACAAATGTGAATGTTCCTGTTTTTATCATTTTTACTTTCTGTATACGTGCTATGTACATAGTGAGGAGAGAAGGTATTGTAATGAATCCGAAAATTTGTTACTGAGATTTCACTGGAAATACATGTTTTGAGACCTCCTGAATCCAAACAAAGCATTTTTAGAAAAATGTGTGTGTGTGTCTGTCTGTGGGCAGCATAGCTCAAAAATAAAAGTCTGTTAAAAACCAAGCTTGTTATTTAGGTTTGGTATCTTCCAAGGATGCAACACGAAGATTTTCAAGAAAATCCCCCCCACCCCAGACTACCCTTTACATGGAAAATTTTCATTTTCTAAAAAATTGCTCTAGCGATTTTGATTAAAATATTGTATATTAAAGATATTTACCTTATAAATAAAATGTATATCTTGAATTTTCTGGGAATAGCCTCTGAAGACTACTTTATTCTGGATGAATTTTGCATAACTACTAAACCGTAAGAGATGGACAAAAACTTAACACACAAAAAATGTAGAGCATGTTAAAATACACAATTTATGTTATATAAATTTTTTTCGTGGAGTTGATCATTTTTGAGATATTCTTTGTTTTTGGTTTCAGCTTTGAAAAACTTATACTTTTCTCATATAGGAATTTGCCAACTTGTGTCCATACAAACAAACGAACTTCAGTCACATAGCAACCAGCTTTTGGCTTTCACTTTAACCTATGGTACTCCCTTATTTCGCTTCTACTTACAATAAAGCAAGAAATAAGACTATTCCTGCTAATTTTTGTCAATTAGCATGAAATAAATAAAAGAATAGGCTTATTAATAATAATTTGTTACAGAGATATAGAGAAAGTATGTGAATGGACACATCAGATATTTTAAAAATACATCTATAAAAGTACAAAAAAACTTATCTGGCTGTTACCTATATATAGTAGTACTACAGTATGAATATAGTACAGAATGCTTAGTGTATCACAATTTTGATATGATAAAATAATACAATACAATAATACATAATCACAAATGGACACATTTGTTTCTTACCAAAGAGATCATGTGCTCTTGCAATGATTTTTATTTATATCCCAAAAATATTAATTTTAGAGCTAATGTTTGTAGGAATTTTGCTACTGTTTTGGTGTACACTATTTTTTCTCCAAAGTTCCACAGAACATCCTATATTTCATTCTACAATTTAACTTGTTTTAAAATAAAAATATTGTTATTTCTTTGTATATCAAGAAAGATTAAAAACCTTATGATTATTGATTTAGAACCTAGTAAAAGAGAAGGAGCAGCTAAATTATATGGATTTGGCAATTTGAGTTTGGCTATTAGGACATATTTCAACAGCAGTTGTCTTTGTCATTAGCTGTATACTGAATGGTAGTGTTTTGGCTGCTTCCTATTTCTGTTTGAAGATACCTGGTAGCAATGAATCTACTGAGTTTACTCAATGTCGAAATGTTGAAATTCATGACTCGTGCATTTGCCATGCATTTTTGGACATACAGTATATAATAAAATATGTAACTAAATTATTAAGAACCCTCCAAAATGCACCTGAACTTTCAATCAGTGAAAACATTTGTAACATAAAATACCACAAAAAATGATGGAATTTCAACATTCTGATGTTGAGTGACCTCAGCAGATTCATCACATCTGGTTGAACAAGTAAATGCAGTTAGTCACAAAATTAAGTTTGTATTAATTAAAAACCTTACTCTAGATTTTCAAGTATGTACACTTTTTTTTTTTAAAACAAAATTTGGTTTTGAATACTAGTAATTATGTTTTAGATAAGTAGAATGTCAGCAATGCATGATCTGTTTTGCGAGTTTTGACGGCATGCTTATCTAAAATTAATGTATGCTGCAATATTTGTAAAAATTAGTCTCTTAGAAGCTATGTTTTTTTCATTGTACTATTGAAATTTTGAATTGTGGCAAAATTATTAGCTGCTCAAACATGAAACTATTAAAAATATATTTTTATCAAGAAATTATTGTATTACAGGGAACAGAACATGTGACCATGTGACGGGAGAATATGTATGCAGGGCTGGTTATATAGGATTCACATGTGAGCACCCATGTCCCCTGGGTTCTTATGGATTAAATTGCCAGAAGAAGTGCACTTGCAAGAATGGTGCTGATTGTCATCATGTTACAGGTCAGTAACCACTTTAGATTTTCTATTCCTATAAACATAACATTTGTATTAAAATAATATCTGTAAGCAGCATTTAAGAGGAAACAATATGAGAGTCGCATAATTAATTTCTGGAGGTGAGCTAGTTCAACCTTTGAATGCCAATCACGATCTAATCATGATCTGAGAATTCTGCAAAAATTGCCAGTCTCGATGCCATTTTCATACGTTTTAACTTTTTCCAGCAGGAAAGTCTGTGTATTTTCTACGTAATGGCCATAGAGAAAAGTTTTCTGGAGCATTTCTGGATCTTATCTTCACTCCAAAGTGCTAAATTAGCTTCAAATTTAGTTTCTCTAGCCTGTGTTTGTTTACTCTGGTTGAAATATGGAGTCGTGTAGCTGAAGGTTATGAACCGAAGAGAAAATAAGACCTTCAGTTCACGATGTATTATATGAAAGAGAGTGATTTTGAATTTTCAGACCTTGTTGAAAGAGTTTTTGGTATCGACGTAAGAGGGGCAGGTATATATTCTAGCTTCAGTGATGAAAATTCTTCTGATTACATTGGACCTGCATGCAAATAATCTGTGTACTTGCCAAAATAAATGTATGGAGGTGTAACCAGACAACGAATACAAAGTGAATCAACCATTTGACTAGGCAACAACACAAGTGCTAAATTGTACAGTAATCTACATTACATTTGTATCCTATTCTATATGCTGTTTTCATTAATAGTGGTATCATGCTTATGTGTGTGTTTTTGGGGATTTTTTTTTTTCAGGTTAGGTGAATTCATTTTTTTGTATTTTAAAAATAAAACACCAGAACAAAGTAGGATGCTATTTTAGTAAAGAAATATCCATAATTTCATTTAAGTAGCCTGAGCTTTCTGTGTAGTGAGGTTCAGCATGACTAATTATTGATTATTTTGGGATTTTTAATTTTATTTTAAAATTTTTCTTTTGTTTTCAATTTTTTAAAAATATTGAAGATACTTCCCATACATATAATGCATATTAAACAGTAGACAAAAGGGTTTAGTAAAAATGAAAAAAAGAATCAGCTCTCTATGTCATTTGGTACTCATTCTATTGCTAATAATTTAAAACCCTGCATTCTCCTCTAAAATTTCATGGCACTTACAGCATTTTGCTATTCGGGCTGGCACTAAAAGGGTTAAACTTTGCAAATTTTATTTTGACAGAAATGGAAGAATATCTGTATCAGAAAGTTAGCATATGGTTCCAGATGTTGTAACCCTGCAGTAAAATGCCAGTTGTGGTCTTGTGCTTGCTATCTGCTATTTAACATGGAGTGATTTAGTAATCATGAACACAGATGAATAGAATTAGAGTCATTGATATGTTTTATGAAACTCAAAAGCTGTTCCACAGATCCCTTATTTATGAACCATAAAACATACATAATACAAGCTTATCAAGTAGTCAAATTAATTCAGCATTTACCGCAACAAAATTTAAATTGATGACATCTTTATCATAGGTGAATAATTCTGAGGACCTGCTGAAGTGATAGTAGAGAGCAGGAGAGTCCAGCATGAATAAATCAGTACCTTTACAAGAAAAATTACATATTATTGTTACTTTCATTCAATACTTTCATATGGAAATGTAACAGGATGTGAACATTTTTTTCGAAACCAAAAGAAGATAATATGTATAATGACCTACTCAAGTTTCAGAGTTTCTTGCAGACTACTCTTTAATACTTTAAAAATCCTAACCCAACCATATCTATAAGTGTATAATCTCACTATATATATGTATATATATATGATAGTCTGCTAAACAATCAGCATAAATATAATTACAACACGAAAGGTAAACGGGACATAAAATATCTCACACATAGGCTTGCAATGCTTGAAAAAAGTGCACAAAGTATATTACTCAATTAAGGAGTATATGTAAGATGAACTTGATCTTGTAAATATTGGATAGCAATATATTGCACATAAGAATTTTTATTCACAGTTTGTTTAGTATACAATTGTCATTTCACATCTGACCAGTCACCAATTTAGCTCAAAATGTAGTGTCATGTGATAAAGTACCTATTATCATTATTATCATCATTATTATAATTAATTATCTGTGCACGAGTTATTTCTATGTGTTGTCATGGATATAGCAGCACCTATTTTGAAATCTTGCAAAATGCAAGGAAGTTTGTGACTGTGATGTGATTAAATTAAATCAAAAGAATTAGAGTCGGTTTACCAACTTACAGCAACCTTTGGAAGTTTATAGATCCAACACCAAACACCTTCACAAGTGATACACCACCACCCTCATTGCTGATGCCAACAAAGCAAGATTTAATTGGAATTAGGGTTGAAAATGGGAACAAATGTTCCCTAAACCAGTCCCAATAATTACTAAGTGATGTTTGTGTTACAAAAACTGACTCAAATTTTTTTGATGTAAATTAAGCACCTATTATGTTTTGAACATGAGCTGGTTCTAAGAGCTACCATGATTGTGGTAGTGCCTTTCACAGGTTAAAAGTTTTTTCTACTGGTTGCCGTTTTGGAGTGACAGCGACTCTTGAGGCTGATATTTATCCTGTAGGACTGTTTCTTTCCTCTGTATTTTTGTTTGTACAGGCAAAATTATTACATCTATTTAGGTATCTATAAACCCTATTTATAAGGTAGTGTTGCAAAAACTGCTGAAATTCAGGGAAAGCGCAAACAAATGCATGTATGGAGTTGGCAGTATCATAAATAAATGTTGTTTGATTCAAGCATGAAAATACATTTTGATCATGAAAATACAATGTTTGGCTGTGCATTTCATTCCATTCGATTCCACTGCAATGTACTTTGCATACACATGGTTCCTGGTATGTCAAATCTGCCAATTATGGCATGTTCTTTAATGTCTGCTCTGGTAGACATTGTCTTAGTTGTTTGATTGAGCCCTAGAAGGGCCCTTATATAGTTCTTTGTCTGCTAGGTATTAATTTTTCATTGGCTGCTAGATCGAATCCTAGAAGCATACCCTTAATACATACTATAATTGTTAGATTTGGTATTTGATTAGTACCTTTTATGTTGGAAGCACCTGCTAAAGCTCTTCCTTGAATAAACACTGTAAGTTTTTGATGCTTACTTCTTCTATTATCTTATAATTATTAGAAGAACAATTGAAACACTTATATCATTATTTCAAATTCTGTCATGATAAATACCAAATAAATTTTATCATTTGCTATGTGTATACTTTGCCTAAAGTGACATGCCAAAACCTAAACTGACACTTTGCTGAAGTCATTAAGGCACAGATTCGGAATAAGAGGTATGTGATTCAAATCAACTTTGATGCTTTTTTTCTACAAACATGTAAAGTGTAACATTTATTTTAAATGATAATGTTTTGTTATTCACTTCCTGCTCATGCTATGCATGGGTAGTCCTGCACTCCTTGAATTTTTACTTCTTTAGTACATATATAAATAAATTATATTTAATTCTCTAACTTTGATATGCATATTTATTATCACAGACACATAATATAATCAATCATATTTAATAGTTGAATTTCAGCATTTAAATCTTAACTATCTTTACTTTCCTTTATTTGTTAACATTTAATTAAGATTTAATTCAAGCAATATGTAAATATACTTAACTCTTTTGGAGCAAGCAACCATCTTACCTTCAGTGTTCACTGGCTTGGTCAACACTTCCAAGCATTACTAATCAATCAGAGTTGGTATAAGCTAGCATGGTAGACCCTGATACTGCTTTTGAACAACTGACATTAATTATTATTTTTGCATAATTATTTCTATTATTCACCTTGTTGAAAAAATAGTATGCGTTAAGTTCTTTGAGAAACTCAAAAGTCTTCTTTACTGTACTTATATCACAATAGACACTTGTTTACGCTTATGCCTAAAATATTAAATTGGATTTCAGGGGTTTGTCAGTGCTTGCCTGGTTGGATGGGAAAAAACTGTTCTAATCCTTGTCCAGCTGGAACTTACGGTATGAACTGTAGTCAGCACTGCAAATGTTTGCATGGAGGAAAGTGTAGACGTAATGATGGAGTATGTAGATGCCCACCAGGATGGATTGGTGCCCAGTGTACAGAAAGTAAGTATAACAGGTAGAGAGCATAACATTTTAATAATGTACCTCACAGTGGATTCCTTTTTCATAAACTTAAGATTATACATAGACTTAAAAATGCAAGAACAAATAGTTGATATTTAAGACCTAGCTTGTGCTTGCTAAACATAGGCATACTATTTCTCAATTATTTTTGTAACAAATTGTAAACCACAGGGAGACTTAATTAATGACCTCAGAAATCCTCTACATTATTTATGTTAAGGCTTCTCAGTTTATAGGTTCATTTAACCATTTGACATCAGATTTAGCTACAAAGTGACATTGTAACAAATCATTTCATTGCTCTTTCTTAGAGAGGTTATATTTTCATAGTTCAGGGAGCTTATAAACAATATTAGGAGAGTGAGTTACCAACATTGTATGCTTTCAGTTTGCCCTGAAGGTTATTATGGAGACCATTGCATGAGTCCTTGTGAGTGCCCAAATGAAAATTTCCTTTGCCATGCAGTAGAGGGATGTATTTGCAAACATGGATATACAGGTAGGTCATTTCAGTATTATCTTACAGTGAATTTTATACAGAAAATTTAATTATTGTTTTATAACATAATTATTGCTGCAGTTGGAAATTCAATATTTTTGTTTGTTAAATGAAACAAAGATCTTTTAATTATTTGAGAACTAAGCATGATATTTTCAGTTTGAAGTCTCTCGAAAGGTTTTACAAGAAAGAATCACTTTAATGTGTTTATAGAAAGAATTTCAGTCTTTGTTGCCCCCCTCCAGTAATGTTTCATTTTAGCCCTATATTCTTACTTCCAGACAGTTCATTTCTTGTTTTATCTTTTTCTTACCCACAGAAAACCTTCTTTGATTTAGGATTCAAATCCCACTAGCCTATGGAACATTTTTTATTTTTCCATTGTCACCATGATTTCAAATATATACTCTTTCAAAAAATCATTGGTATGATGCAAATTTGTGACATTGGGCATTAAAAGGTTAATAAAACCCATTTTTTTAAAATGAACAACTATTATGCCCATGTTCACCATTCTTGATAAAATCCTTGTTGACCAAGAATCACTGAAATGAGATAAAACTTTGAGCACAGTTAAATTGTTGAACAGTGCATCATTGTTAATTCATGTTCAGTTAACTCTCATCAGCTGACTGTGCACTAAACTCATGATTCTACAAGAATTATTCAAAGGAAGGCATATTACTTTACAGTCAAAGAGGTCGAGGTACATTACAATCTCCTTGTCATATTGCTTTATTTTGTTGACATTCTGATTGTACATTCTTAGTTGGTTCTATTGGAATTAGCTGTCCTATAGATATTCACAATAAATTGGAAAATGCAAGGATTGATTCATGTTATTTAAAGGACTAACAGGAGGCATAGCTATATTTAACCAGGAAACTAGGCAGATTCCAATAAATAATACACGATTCTAATATGCAAATTTTTAAGAGATTATATAAAATTTCTCCGTTAATTGCATTGCTTCTAGCACTTGTATAATGCAGCAGAATTTGTTTGATGATGATGATAATAATTAATAACAACAATGTGGCATAAGTTGTAGGTTAAGAGTAGGTTTGAGCTTTTTATTATAATTTTAAAGGCCCTGAGTCCAACTTTGTGGTGTGGTATAAGCACATATGTCTCACATTCAAGAGGTCCCAAATCTGGTTATGGCCACTTAGCTGGATAAGTTTTTTTCTGGAGCTTTCCTTTATCCATAAGATGAATGTCGGTAACGTTAAGCTGTAAGGACCCCTGAGGGGTTATTCGAAAATTATTTCAGATTACATGACCTACTGGTTAATTAGTGTTAAAACTAATAAGAAACACATTCAATAACTTTATTAAGATGTCTGATGTTTTAATAAATGCTAATGAAATAATAAATAAATAAATATCTAATTCCCATGATAACTGGAAATCTGTCCATCATAGATCTTTATTCTGCCTTTGATGAAAACCATACAAATCGGTAATAAAAAGAAGCATTATATTTGACACATCACTGATAATATACAACTTTGTTGTTTGGGGGATGCAGAAATATTAAAAGATTTTGTAGCATATAATCTCCGAGTTAACATTTTCTTTTGTGGATATGGCTCATAGGAAATTCTATCCTCTCAAGTCATTTCATTTACTGGCCACCACACTGTATTCCTTTGATACCTGGAACTGCTCTTCAGATTTCCTGTGCGCAGACTTACTTTTCAAAAAAAAGCTGTTTCTACAGTGATTGGGTTTTGACGTTGGTTTCATTTTTTAAGTATTCCATGTACATTATCTTGTCACTAATACCTTCAAAAAACTTGAAAAAGGCAGCCATTTTGCAACTTGACTGCAATCAACTGAATTGACCAATTCAGCTTCCATGGTCGAAGGTGACCATGATCAACTACCTTGTTTAACTTTGAATATTGTTGATACACCAAAGTATTGCATTAAACATGGTCAAATGTCAAAATTACTACACTCAAACCTTGATCGAGAATGATGCACATTGCCATTAATATTTAATGTGTAGGTTGACACTGTGGTATTAATTTCAAGATTAGGTATCAGATATTATTGCTGCTGTCCGAAAATAAGTGAGCAGGGGAGGAACATTTGGTGGTATGCATAAAGTCAAGCATAAGCTTTGCCTTGCTAATTTTCAAGTGTAATCTTGGTTTCTAATGCATAAAACAGCTTCGACTTGACTTAAGTCCAGCATTTGCTTTGGAGCCAACTAGCTGCCCAGCTTTGGCTTGAATTTTCCAGCAATGACTTGACTTTGAGTGCAAATCCAATGCATAAAACAAGCGAAAGCTTCACTTCTTGTAGCTTAGTCTTGGCTTTTTTCAAGTTACCTCAGTAGGTGACTTGATTCGTACTAGAGAAGTGTTAAAGAGTTGTTTTATCCCACAAAATGGCACAGTTCATGAATATCCGTCGAAGAAAAGTGTATCAAGTAAAGAGACAGTGTAGAGAATGTGTATATAAATCATTTTATAGATTCAATGAGGACAATGTCGAGTTAATTTCACATCATTTCTTGGGAGAAAACGCAGAAACACGAGGAGGTGCACTGACATCGAAGCAAAGGATGCAAATATTTCTACGTTTCATCGGCGACCCGGGATTTCAGACTGGTGTCGGAGAAGATGCTGGAGTTCATCAATCAACTGTAAGTAGAACCATCGATTATGTGAGTGAAAGAATTTTTGAAAAAGCTAATCAGTGGATAAAATTTCCATCACGACTGCAAGAAGTTAATACTGCAAAGCAAGACTGGCAAAATAAATTTAATTTCCCAAGTGTAATAGGAGCAATAGATTGCACACATGTGCCAATTCTGAAGCCACGAGTACATGGCGACGAGTACATAAATAGAAAAACGTTTTGTTCTATTAATGTTCAAGCGACATGCAGTTCCGATGAAGTGTTTACAAGTGTGGCCGCAATGTGGCCTGGCAGTGTGCATGACAGCCGCATATTCAGAAATTCAAATATTTTTGAAAGATTGCGAGAACAAGACGGAACGGCTATACTGCTGGGCGACTCCGGATATGGGATTGCTCCTTGGTTACTAACTCCATACAGAAACCCTGTGAATGCTGTGAAAGAATACTATAATCGTCAACATGCCCGAAGTAGAGTTACAATAGAGAGATGTTTCGGGCAATTAAAGAGACGATTTCCTATATTGATGAACACCATCAGAATTCCTACGGAGAAAGTACCGCGTATTGTTGTATGTTGCTTTGTGTTGTATAATTTCGCAAAACAGCTGAGAGACAATGATGTAGAGGAAGAAGTTGATGATAACAATGAAAATGAAGAGGAATATGGAGAAGGGGAAGATAGGAATGAAAATGAAGATTGGAGACGACGTGGAATGCAAAGAAGAAACGAAAGTTCACAGTTGTTGTATGAACATGTTGCAAATGATTAAATTACATATTGTTATGAATATAAACTATACATTTCAAGTTTGATGGCAATCTTAAACTTTATACACACAAATGCAAATGGTTATGCAGCTCAAGTGAAATATAAATGTCATCTGTTGTTACAGGTTCTGAATAAAATTTGATCCCTGTACTTCTATTACTGGAAGCAAGCTCTGTTTGTTTAATATCTCCTCTTGCTGCATGCGTATCAGTTTTAGTTGTTCTAGGAGTACCAACCTTTGCAGTTCATGCGTAGTCTGGTGTTTTGTTTCTGGGGTCTCATGTAATTTACATTTATTCGATTGTGTACCTGTTTCATTAGCAATCTTATTGGAATTTGGGGCAATGCTCTCATTATTTGTAGATTCAACTTCAACCTGCTCAATTACATCATTTGGTAGCTGTTCTTGCAAACCTTCCCCACCCACAGCACATCCACCTAAACAGTAAACAGAACAAAAAACTAAATAAACTAGCCGCAAGGGAGTTAAAAGAACAACATGGTTTATTTACTTAGTGGCATCTCCTTGTTTGGAGTTGATGACGCTGTAAGTATATCACATTACTTTCCTGGAAATGCATTGTCGTCCAGCTGTGACCTGATTATTGCTAACAATGTTCTTCTGTCAGTACATACAAGGTCGTGTTTACAGGTTAAGCTGACCTCCATGTGATAGTAGCGTCACTAGGTCTCTGCTTTTTCAGAGGTGATCCAGTGTGAAATTTCTTCAGTAGCACAAGGATGATGTCAATTATCATTGTGCTTTCAATAATTAACATCTTACATATAAATGCTGCGACTATTTTTGCTCTTAAATAACTTCAAATCCCATGAAAATGTTACATTTCTTAGGAGAAATTATGAGCTAGTAAAACTAGCACCAGCAAACAAGAGCTATAGACAGTTACATGTTGTAACTATTCAAACCAGAGACGTCACAATGAAAACAGAAGTTTTCCAATAAAACGTATATAAATGGTAAACTCAGCAGCATCCAGGTGCAATCTTTATGCAGAAATAAAGGCAAATAAAATCATCAATTTTACAGGAAAGTCATGTGTAAACCCCTTTGAAAAGTGTCTCTAAGAACCTAATAGAATTTATTATGAAGCAAAAAGTGCATTTGAAACAGTCCCTTTTTCCCCCAAAGTAGTATTATTTTGTTATGTACTTTAATATTCACTGTAATTTTCCAATATATTTATATTTTATAGCAGTTACATGTAACATGTATCACATTACAGAATACGTTTGAAATTGCACTTGATAGTACAAACCAAAGGATACTACAAACTTTTAAATTTGGCTTCTGAGATCTATTTTTATTCTTACCTGGAATCCTACTAATGGTTGGGTTGTTTTCTCCATCAAGAAGTTGAAGAAATTCTTCTTCCCACCTTTTTAACTTTATTTTTTGATTTCCCGTGGCTTTACAGTCAGTTTTTCTTTTTAGTTCAGTCTTCATATTCTGAATCTTTTTCTGCACTTGCTGTGGAGTTACTTTTCTGCCTAAAGTTTCTTCCAGCTTGACGCCGACGGTTCGCAAAGTGTTAATTTTTTCTTCTTTGATGCTCGGGATCTGAGATTTATTCAACAGTATTGGAAACTGCTTAAGAATTGCTACAAACGTATTCTGAATATTCACTTCATCTGCCATACTTGCCATTATACATATAACTTTAAGGTTAGGTATCGTATTCGCAAAACACTTCTGTGCAGTACACATGAGTGGCAGCACTTGGCAGACGACAGCTGTGCGCACAACGTATTTCAAGCATTTGTTGGTAAAACATCTAGCGAAAGCTTGATAGATTAAGATTTTTTTATGCATGAGTTGAACAAGCCAAAGCTTAATCTTGCAAAGTAATCTTAAAGCTTTCGCTTTAACTTAAACTATAATCTCCAAGACAAAGCTTGGATTTTATACATTTGACCCATTGCTACGGCTAAGTTACTGGTGTTAAATGATATTGTGTCACCTCTGGCTATTCAATGGCTACAGTCCTCATTATTATATTGTTTTTTATTACTTCTATTGTATGATTCACTGTTTTTAAATATTTATTTAAGTGTAGTGTCTGTACAGTTTGAAAATTACCTCCACATTTTGATAAGTTGGCAACATCACATTATGCTTCCCAGTTTCGCTGCTGAACTATCAGATTCAACTATTTAAATTAGTACTGTAAAGATCTTAGCCTACTATAATTTTGTCAACATCAGCAAATATTACATAATGAGCTCATTCATCCAAGTTTTAGATTTGTTATTCTTCAACTCATTGCAATGGTACACAAGTCCATTGAATAGTGTATACTTCACTAACACTAAACTTTTATATATATATCAATGCCAAAGTTAAATTTATGACTCATTTTACTGTACTTTAGTTGGTTATATCAAGAGCAAGGGCTAAAGTAAATAAAAAGATAAACCGATTTTAATTTGATTATCCTATGAATTTAGTGCAAAGTGATAGATTTTTAATTTTTATTTTCTGCCAAATTAAACTATTTATGTCTGCATACTTTTTCATATTGATCACTACTTTATGTACCTGTAAAAAAGTGAAACATTTCTTTTAAAACATATTTACTTTCAGGTGAAAACTGTGACATACCAGTATTTCAGAAAAATGTGCAGGAAAAGGAATCACATCATTATGGAAGTGTTGCAGCTGGTGTGGTGGTAGCTTTAATACTTGTTGCAATTATTGTTGCTCTGCTGTTCTACTACAGGCGGCGAGTTGCCAGTCTCAAAACTGAGATTGCCCATGTGCAGTATATTGCTGATCCACAAAGTCTACCAGGTAAGAAAATGTTGAACTTCTGTCCAATAGTTTTCGTATATTTTAAGTATATATGAGGTACCTAAAGCAATATGTTGTGACTAAATTGTTAAATTTTGAAAGTTAACAATACAAATAATGACAAATTCCAACTATTCTGTACATTATTGTTTATATGTATAAAACCAACATATGGTGTGTTCAAAAAGAAACTGAACTTTTGAAATAGCCTTTCAACCAGCAGATAGAGCACGCTGCAGGCCGTGTTGTGGCTGAATGATTAGACCACTCACCTCTCATTCCTCTTGCTAAAGTGGTTCGGTTCAATCCCAGGCGACTAATATGGGATTTGTGGTGGACAAAGCGGCGAAGGGGCAGGTTTTCTCCAGTTTTCCCCACCATCGTATTTCACCAGTGCTTCTTCTTCATTCCATATATCATCAGTGTCATCATTTGCAGTGCCATAGCAGTAGAAACTGACATTAAACACTATCAAAAAAAATAGAAGCACACTGAGGCTACTTAACACTCATAGTGGCAGGTTTAGACACAAGCTGCAATTTGCTACATCTCGCTCTGATGTTAGTAAGCGAGCTACAGCTGCTGGAGTGAGCACATGCATAAGTTGTTTATCGGATTAATGCCAAAGTGACAATAAAAGAGCATGAAGAATGTGTGTGCAATTTTGCTACAAACTTGGCAAAACCTTCACAGAGACATTGCACTTTTTGAGCCAAGCATATGGGGAGTTTAAGTCCTGTGAAGGGTTTAAGCAGGACGATCCCAAGCTTTGATGACGTTCCACATTACAAATGCAGAAATCTGTAACTGTTTGAGAAGTTGCTGATGAAGTGGGCATAGCATAGAATAATGCTATCACATATTGAATGACAAACTTGAGATGTGTCATGCCAGTGCAAAATTTGTGCTGCATTTGTTGAATGAAGATCAAAAACAGAAGGAACAGCAAGGAACTACTTGCCACTGCCAATAACAATGAAAGCTTCCTTAAAAACATCATAAAATGCAATGAGATATGGGTTTTTGGCTATGATACTGAAATGAAGTTGCAGTCATAGCAGTGGATGGGCAAAAGGTGTCCTCATCCAAAAAAAGTATACATGAATTGGTCAAAAATCAAAGTGATGTTAGTTATGTTTTTTGACATTTCCTGCATGAATTTGTACCTTTGGTCAGATGATAAATAAGAAAGTCTACCAGGTAATCCTAGTATGCATGAGGGATGCTGTGCACATGAAGAAGTCTGAATTGTGGGAAAATCAGAACTGGATGTTGCAGTCCCTGCTCATGCATCACTCCTTGTCCTCAGCTATCTGGCAAAACGTCGCATTCATGTGGTACTCCAACCATATTATTTTCTGGACTTAGCCCCAGCAGACTTTTACTTGTTTTCCAAATTGAAAAACATGTTAAAGAACATGTTTCTAAACCTTAAAGGAGATTAAGAGACCTGGGCATCATTTCAGAAAATGCATTCCAAGAGACATTTTAAAAATGGAAGAAATGGTGGGAGCAGTGTATTGCCAATAGAGGGGACTAATTTGAGGGGAACAGTGCTTAAATTGTGGTACAATAAACAATATAGGTATTATAGCAAAAGTTTGGTTTATTTTTGAACACACCTTGTATGTTCACAACATTTTCATAGTTTCCTTAAAGATCTATAGCAACATTAGTATAAAACACACATTAGCTCACCTTATAAAGAGTCCACAATACATTATGCAACAAACTGCCAAAGAATGAGGGGGTAATTAAAAATAACAATTTCAAGAAATTAGTTAATATGTGCTAGTAAACAGGCTGTCACTCAATTAGGAGTATATACATTATGTTTTGTATCATCATTACAACATGTAATTGTAAATACTAGTAAATTATTTGTTATAGCATTAGGTTCAAGCCAGCAAGTTGTTTTGTAAGTGTCTTAAGTATTGATGCAAACTGTCTTCTACTTTAATATTTTTAAATTGTTAGAATTTATCATTAATGTAATATCAGCCACCTGCCTATGAGCACTTGCTCAATTACACAGGTGTTATTTTTGACAAAAAACCTTCTATTCCACTACAATTGAAGGAAAAATTATGTATTCTATATGTTGGTTACTCTAATACTCTTTAATACAAAATAAAAATGTTTTCAACAGATGTTCTCCTGTCTGTTTTCTGTATATTTGTAAAATTCATATGAGGCCTTTTAAAAACAATCCACAAGCTCTGTAATACAAATTGTTCTGCTGTTTTTGACATTTGCCCCTGGTATTAGGTTATTCTCATATACCTTCAATAGTCTTATGTTCCTGTCATTAATGTGTTCTGTGCAGCATTTAAGTCTAGTAAGTTTTTTTTTTTTATTTTTTTGAAAGAAAAAAAAAACAATAAAAGAAAGAGAAGTACTAGTAAGGAGAGCACACTTTCTGCAAAATTAGCAATTTACAATATGAAATTAACATACATTTTACTAAATATCTGAATCAAGAATTTAATTATTTAGAGTCCTAATTTATATTTTCAGATCGGCATCACTTTGACAACCCTGTATATTCATATCAAACTCCTGCTACAAAAGATGATGGAACCAGTTTGCTGAACAATAGGCAGATCCACAACAATCTTGGTTATGCCAAAAATAATACTAACTTGGAGAGGCAGAAGCTGGGAATTGCATCTTCTGCAGCATATAGTGAAGATGATGATGATGGAAGCGTAAAAGGTAATTTTAAATTTTGATGTACTGTCAACTGGGTGATTTCAGTCATATGGTCTGATTTTGGACAATGTGCATCATAGCTAAATTAAAAGCAATAACAATGTTTTAAAACAATTGTAATTGAGCAGCGATCTTTAAATGTGAAACCTTATGCTTTGTTTTACATTTTCCAAATGCCTGTTGTTTGTTTCAGTGCAGTGTTATTACATTTATGGAGCTTTGAAGTATGATGCCAATTTCTGAACTATTGTTGACCATGTGTTCTCTCATTCCTAGAATCGAAATGAATAACTTTAAAATGTTTTCCTCTTCAACATCTGTTCTTTTAATTAGTCTATCACACAACAATGTATTAACTAACGTAAAATTTCTTCCATTATTGAGCATATACCAACTTTTATTAGAAACCATTCATTTGAGGGTTGACTTTGGACAATCATGGGTCGTTATAAGAGGAAGCTTGGAGCTCCAGTACGCTGTAATTACAATACAGAAAATTTAGAAAAGGCTATCAGAGCTATAAAATTAGGTATGTCTTACAGAAAAGCAGCATAATATTATAGCATACTGCGGTCGACTCTCGAAAATAAAGTCAATAAGTAGCATGTAAAACTAATGTGCTAAACGAAGATGAAGAAAAAACTTTCCTTGAAGGTATATTGACTGCTGCTCACTGGGGATTTTGCTTTACATCAACAGACATAAGATACCTGGTAAAGGGGTATTTAGACAGATCTGGCAGAATAATATGGTGCTTCAAGAATAACTTTCCAGGAGTGGACTGGGCTGCTTCCTTCTGTAACACTGTCTGTTAGACTAAGTGAGAATATAAAAAGAGCTTATATTGAAGTGTTCAAAGAATCAATACAAGAACATTTCCACAACATTGGTCTAATTATAGAAATTGTGCCTAATTCTAACATTGTCAACTATGACGAAACTAATTTCAATGACGATCCTGAAAGGAAACATATAGTCGTAAGAAGAGGTGTAAAGCATGCTGAATGCAATATAGATTTCTGTTATGATGGCTGCTTCTGGTGATGGGTATCTCCTTCCATATTATGTCCTCTACAAAGCGGAGTATCTCTGGGACACTTGGAAAGAGGATGGATCACCCTAGACAAGGTTTAACCGTAATGGAAGTGGATGGTTTGTTATGGCTATTTTTGAGGATTGGTTTTTGACCATAGCATTACCATATTTAAAGAAAAAGCCTGGTAAAAGGATTATAATTGGAGACAACCTAAGTAGCCATATTTCTGAAAAGAATGTGAAAAATTTGACATCCATTATCTTATTGCCTCCAAACAGCACCCATCTCTCCAGCCCTTGGATGTCAGTTTCTTCAGACCTGTGAAGATAGCTTGGCATGAGGTACTGAGTGACTGGAAGAAGAGCACTTTTGGTCCAATATCCAAGGATGCATTTCCATCCCTGTTAACACAGATGCTGAAAAATATCAAAGTCAGAAAAGTTGATAACATTAAGAGTGGTTTTCGAGGATCTGGACTCATTCCATTTGATCCATTGCATGTGTTGTATAAACTTCCAGACAGAGAAGAAACAAAATATTTGACTTCATGGCTGAGTAATTTCGAAGAAATCCTGAAGGAAACTTGCTACAAGAAGCCCAATATTGTTGGTGGAAGACTCTCAAAATTGCACCAGGGCAGTCAGTTCTGGGACGCTACTTGGAAGGAAAAAAACCAGAGTAATGTTTCACCTAGCAGCAGTAACAAAAGGAAAGATGAAAGTGATAATACTCTGACATTACAGGATGACTCATTTTTGGCGGCTAGCTGGAGTACAGTGTTGGAAAGAAGACTTGTATAAGGCAGTATGTTGGTGTTGTAACAAATATCGGTGCCAAAGACGTTGATGTGAAGTTTCTGCGCCCACACAACAGCAAAAGTGTATTTGTGTTTCTCGAAGTTCTTGATGTGAATAGAAGATCAAATAATAAAATTGCTGCTGGCACCAATTTCTACAAGACATACTGTAATAAACTATATCAGATATGTTACTGTGTTATTTCACTAATTTTTTTAAGTTTTTATTCATTTAAAATATGTTGACTTATTTATTGGTATAATTTGATCTAATGAATGGTGTCTTTTTTCTATTCTTACTGAATTCAGTGGATTGTAGATAGAATATTTTGTGTTTAAACTATTGTAAACTATTATACATTAAAACAGAAGCTGAAAATATTTTTTAAAACTAAAAAAAGTGTACGAAACAACTCGTTAGGATGACAATCTTCAGATATCGTAAGAATAATATGTGAGTCCTAAGTCACCCCACTATACCGGGCAACATCAGACACTATTAATATTTTTAAAAAACCTTAAATATGTTATATACAAAAAATCAGAATACGTCATACTATTCACCAAGATCATAACAAATGTTACCTACATAGAATAACCGATCCTATTCACATAACTTAAATAAAATGAAAATAAATGTAAAAAGTGTCTGAAGTCACCCAAGTTGACGGTAACATATAAAACTTATTTCCCAACCATATTTATTTCCACAATTTACCTAAAGCAGCCACTGCCAGGGTTTGCTTTTGGGAGGAGTTTAACATTTTTAGGTACTTTCACTGCAACAGAATGCATATTAGCATTGCTTTGTCATTCATAAAATTAAAACAGCTTGCCAACTCTGCATGTATGTGAGTAGAGTGAGAATAAGGTTTGTTAACAGCTTTAAAATTTGGTTTAAATTGGTGCAATATTAAGGATAGTTCATTGATTAACCTCCTAAAATATACTCTTACATTTTTAGGAATAACTACAGGTATAGAATTGAAAGTTTTAATTTAAGAGCTTGAACATTTCTTGCCTCATTCAAATTAATGTTAAATTGATGAAAAACTGGGGCAGTTATGTGGAGTGTCTCCTGAAAGGGTAACAGTTTTAATATTATTTAGAGCCTTGATAGCCTCTAGTGGTTTCTTAATCAATGGAATCTCTAGTTTGCAAGTTTACCACTATGCCTCACTTGGTGCAGTAGATCAACTCTTCGGCCGCGCCGTGGCCGAGTGGTTAGACCACTCGACTCTCACCTAGACGGCCGGGGTTCGATCCCAAGCGACCGCATGTGAGATTTGTGGTGGACAAAACAGCGCTGGGGCGGGTTTTCTCCGGGTACTCCGGTTTCCCCCGCCATCGCATTCCACCGGTGCTCCATCATCATTCATGTATCATCAGTGTCACCGCCTGCGGTGCCATTAGTAGTTAAAGCGGGCGTTAAACACTACCAAAAAAAAAAAAAAAAAAAAAAAAGATCAACTCTTCACCTATATATGGCACCAGAGGATGAAATAATGACTTAAGGATATGAAATTGACAGAATTTAGCCCAGGGACTTTTTCTTGCAAGGTGTAGTATTTGTTTATGTGCAAATATTACACAGGAACAATGGCTTTATTCCCTTTCAGAAGGAAGCCATGCTAAGGATTTTTACATCTAAAGTCCATCACCCTCTGCTGGCTTTGAACCTGCAACCTTGAGAGTTAGAAGCTAGCATGGTAACCATATACACCACATCTCTAACAGCTGCTACAGCTAAGCTCCTTACAATCCTTCAAGAGTTGCTTGGATATTAAAATTAAAACCTCAAAAGTAAACATTTTTTAATAATCATCACACCAGCGGTGCACAAGGGTCGTTCCACCATAATTGGCAACTGTCGAGAAGCAATACTTGCCTCCTCCTGTCACTCCACAACCCCATCTGTCACTCCACAACCCCATCTCTCACCCGCCATCCTGTAAACCCCATATTCCCGTCATAACGTGGTTAAGTTCTGTAAAGAATAGGAACACGTCTAAAACACCATCAGGCTGCCCTCAAGTGTTGTGAGCATGATATACACCATGGAGATTTATAGTTTTAACATTGTTTGCCAAAATATGCTTAGTATCTCCTCCCCCTTCTCCTCCTCCTCCTCCTTTTCAAGTGTTAGTGCCAATGGCCTTTTAGGATCGAAGAATTCAAAAACAAGTACAGTATTCAGGAACTGCTATGCAAAAAATTAAAGGATCCTATCCCAGCTAACAAAAAATCAGGAAGTATACATAGGAAGGAACAAAAAGAAGTTTGAAAACTTCGAACAATCTATGATTAAAAGAACATATGAGAAAAACAGAAAAATCAGCAGGTGCCAATCTGGTCATCAAGACATGAAAGCACACCTAATATAAAACTGTTAAAACCAGCTTATAAACATACAGAATTAGATGACTGGGTGATCTACATCATGGAGAAAAAGAACCATGTTATGAATTTTGATTTACCGCCAACAGCAACCTTTGGAAGTTCATAAATCCAGCACCAGATGCCTCCATAAGTGATGCACCTCCATCCTATTGTTGACATCATTGACATGAGGTTCATTAGGATTAGGAGTTGAAAATGGGAACAAGTGTTCCCGAAACTGGGCCCAGTAAGCAATTACTAAGTGATGTTTTGTGTTGTAAAAACGACTCAAATTCTTTTTATTTAATATCTTAGAACTGAATTTTCAGTGCAATATTTCCTTGGAAGGCCTGAAGATTTGTTCAACAGAGAAGCATGGCTTTTAGGATTTGAAGGGGTTGTTGGGCTTTATGTTGAGCACTATTGCGAAATGCAATCATTAATGGGGTGCCCATTTGGAACAGTGATGATGATGTGGATGAGGTCACATATTATATATTCAAATTTGGGCATCAAGTTTTAATGAAGGATTTTGTTTTCATTGATCCTGGCAAGTGACAAAAAGATGCTCAATGTTGGAAGTTAGACAATAGATTTATTATCAGCCTTAAGAAATACAGATTCTACGGCATTGTCAAAATACAAATAAATTTGTTACATTTGAGTTTAAATAAGTACAGAATTAATAAGAAGAAAAATCCAGTTTTCTGCCAGTGCTAGGTTCCTCAGGGTCTAAAGGTAGCGGAGACGGACAAGTGAATATAGAAGTTTTTGTTTGCTATACTTGATAAACTATAACTTGCATGAATAGTTTTGTAAATGGTAAATGCATTTTCATAGCAATATTATTTTTATCAAACAAATGCTTCAGAGTGTAACAGTTTTTCTTATTAGGACTGGCTTTCATGTCTGTCTTCTATGCTGTCCACAGAGTGATTGCCTTAGCACTCTCAAGCACTCCTGTAATAAGTTTGTAAACTGAACTGTGATTAGCTGGTGCTACTATGTTCATATGATCATGTGGTTTATTACAGATTCTTCTTCTACTACTTATTCTGACAAACAGCTCTTATAGTTTAATTAGCATCTTCTTAATGATAGCCCATTCTTCTCTAGTTTCTGCCTTTCTCAACCATCCTCTAATCTATATGCTATGCAAGTCCCTTCCCACACAGGTCAGCCATCCTAATCTTGGTCTTCACCTATCTCTTCTTCCTTTGGGTATACCTTCAAAGATCTTTTCAACAGATCTGTCAATATCTATCCTAATCACATGCCCAACCCATTCAGTTCTTTTAATTCTAACAAGTGTTACTATATTATGTTTTTTTTATGGCGGATTTAATTCCCTATTCCAAATTCTACCCCTCTTTATCTTTTATTTATCCATATATTGTCCTCAATATTTTCCTTTCCTATAATTTCAACTGCAATTTTATATCTTCTGTTATCACCCAGGTTTCACATCTATACATCAAAACAGATTTAATTATTATATTCTAGATCCTTTATTTAGTTGTTTCAACAGGTATCATGTTTTCATTGTTTTTAATACAACAAAACATCTATTCTCTTTTATATCCCTGGTACAACCATTATCAAAGATGACCAATGAACCTAATATTTAAATTATCAATTTCCTTATATTTTACATCATTTATCATTGGTTTTACTTTAGATGTCATATGTACAGTTTTTGCAACAACTTCAAAACTTAATTCTTTTGTTACAGTTGCTGTTTGTTCATTAACCTCCTTAAGTGCCAATAAAGCTCTAGCCATCATTACCAAGTCAGGCTAAATATTGATAGGGATTTTAATCCTCTAAACTGCCACTCACTCTTGTCACTGCCTTAGGAGGTTATACAACTTGGTAGATTAATTAAATTACTGTGAACAAAGAATAATAGAAAGAATGAAATGCATACATTGTTTTAATTATATGAATAAGCATGGGATTCATCTTCCATCCTGTTGTCTTCTGTGCTGTTGTGATTACAGTGCTAGCCTCCTATACCCAAGGTCGTGGGTTCAAACCCAGTGGAAGATGATGGATTTTTTCAAGCGAAAAATTCAAGGCTTCCTTCAGAAGGGAAGTTAAGACCTTGGTCCTATGTCATAGATTTACCACATGTAAAAGAACCTCAAGCCTCATAAAAAGATCTCTGAGCAAAATTAAGCAGTCCTTATGCCCAACCGTAGCAGTTAAAGAACATCCATAAATAAAACTCCATTTCCATTTTCTTCCATCCTACAAATATTAGGTGCATATTACCTATCAAAAGATGAAACTATTTGGTCTTGAGAACAATCACTATCCCTTGAGATTTTTTTATGCTTTGAGTCTGTTATGGGAAGAACTAAGCCTCAAGGTCCTTGAAGGTCAGTTGTTGAATAAAAAGTGGTTTCCTGTTTAAGTTATAGTGTCTAATTAGCCAGTAAGTGGAATACAAACAACTTGGCAATCTTAATCATGCCATCTGTACTGTATTATGCCCTACGCAAATTGATTATGCAGTAGGTGGCCCTGGCTCACTTCAGGGTGAATGTGCCCTGGAGTTAAGTTAAATATGAACAAATTAATTAATTTATTTGTACATCTTTTCTTACATATTACATTGAAATGACAATCCTCTCTGTACTTGTACAAATTTGTTGTTGACCCAATAGTATTGTTACCTCAGTTTACCTGGCTCCCTGGTCTTTTAGTTTGATGGTAGCAGCCTTAAACAACTCTACTTTCCTCCTCATCTTCTGTACTTCTTGTTCCCTTTAGCTTCCTGATGATCTATTTCACTTTTACCTTGCTCAGAACTTTTCCAATATTCTTATTTCTAGTTTCTTTTTTATCTGTTAGCATTTTCATTGTTACTATTTTTGTGTTCATCTCCCATTTTTTCCATATTTCATCCCTTGAACTTGCTATTTCTGCACATTCATTAGTTAATAAACAGGTTGATTTTATCACACAACTTTACTACATGGTGTTTTGCATCCAGAGTATGCTTCAAAGACTTTTCCCATTATCTTTATTATAGTCAATGGAGCTTGATACAGCTGTCTGACATGTTCATGTTGTAAAGTTTTATATATAAATATGCAAATATACATACACATTTACATACATTTTGCATATATTACAACTATCTTTATAAACAAAAAGAAGATAATTATGAGTATAGCAAATAACAGTATTATGAGCATAAATATACAGTTAAATGCAGTTGTGAATAATATAGAACAATTACAACAATACAATACAATTGTTGATTACAGTATTATCCTTCACAATTCATTTTAGGTATATAGGTTCTTGAAGATTAGGAATTCTTTCAATTTTTTTTTTTTAAGTGTTGCTTGTAGTTATTTTAATTTCAAAGGGTAATTTATTAAATATTAATGAACCAGTAACATAGGGATTAGTATGAATTTTGTTTTAATTGGTTGATATTCTGTGGATGTCATTTCTACTTGTATGGTGAGAGTGAGTTTCACTGTTTTTGAGACTAAATTAGGGATTTTCAACTACTAATATGACAACTTTATATACAAAAAGAGAGTAAATAATATACATATGTGTGTGTGTGTGTGTGTCTGTCTGTTTATCAGTCACATCAGTGTAACTTCTCAAGTGTATGAAGTACTGAATCTTTAATGCATCATAGTAGTAGTAGTATAATATATTATTGCATAATATGTACTAATGTACACTACTTTAATGTAATCATGTTTTGTATTACACAGTTATATGGATCAGAAAACGAACATGTTTTTTGATTACTTTAAAATAAACACACATACTTACACTCACAAAAAGAACTAATAAATCAATATATTGTACGTTTCAGGAGCCTATGGACTAACCTATGACCACCCACCATCAGCAAAGAATCGTGATGCAGATGCTTGTAATCCAAATGTGAATGTGTATCACAGTATAGAAGATCTGAGAGATGATCGTAAAGTGGAACATCTGTATGATGAAATCAAACAAAAAGAAGGGCAGGGTAAGCAAGTTGCAGGTTAGTGGTGATGGGTAGCATTAGCAATCAGTGACTAACATTGGGCTAGTTGTGCAAAACTAGCAATTTTCTGCCATACTAACATTCTGTGCTGAAGATAAGAGAATCTTAGTTGGTCCTTTCCAGATTCTGATTCTAGAATTCCAATAAAACATAGATTCTGGCTTGGGTTATGATTCATGGATGATATTTTGCCCATGGTCCTGCTGGAAATCTTCAGAGTTAATGACTCCTCACCTGTTATGCAAGAATGATGTTTGTTGGAACATCCAGCATACTTACATGTTGAGGTCAATCATCTGCCTAGATTCCTATTGCTTGTTGCAACCACTAATTGCAGTGCAGTTGGAAACAGTGTTTATTGATTGATCCAAGTGATTTATGAGACTTTAGGAATGCATACTAGTTTTTACTTTCTCTACATATTATGTATGTAGTGTATAGAGAATTTATTGTATTCCACCCAAAAATTTGCTACAGAGATTTGATACACTGGAAATACATGAATAAAAAAAAACATTTTTAGAAAAAGAAAGAGGTCTTCAGAGGCTGTTCTGAGAAAATTTAAGATATACATTTTATTTTTCATGTAAATATCTTTAACACACAGTATTTTAATCAAAATCATTAATGCCATTTTTGAGAAAATCAAAATTTTTGCAATTTTGTTCATATGAAGGGCAGTTTGGGGTGAGGAAATTTTCCTCAAAATCTTTGTATCACAATCTTGGAAGATACTAAATTTAAATGCCAAGTTTGGCTTTTTACTGACTTTTTGTTTTTGAGTTATCATGTTCATGCATGCACATGCGCACCTCCTCCCACACACATACCTTTTCTAAAAAATTTTTTTTTAAAACAGAGGACCCTAAAACATGTATTCCCAGTGGAATCTCTGTATCAAATTTTTGGGTGGAGTGCAATACTTCTCTACCTATGTACTATATAAAGAAAGTAATAAGAATAATTTGTGTAGTCACTAATAAACAATAGAAAGTTGAGTAAGCCATGAGAATGTAGCACATTATTTTTTTTTCTTTCTTTATTTCGTCACAGTTAGTGAAATCCAAAGACAGTAGTTTACTTAGGAACCCATTAAAGAAATCAGAACATAAAAGCTAATGGGTGACATATTTATATTCTGTCAGATATTACTAATGAGCATGAGTTAAAAAATACCAAATTATACTATTGTATTTCTGTACATTCAGGAACAGAATCACTTAAATCTGATGCCTATTAGTTTTATGTGATACCTACAAGTACATATCACCTTGGGAACAACTGTTTACATTGTTACTGCTGCATAAATGCTATAGATGATGAGATTTAATAGTCTATGAAATAATCTTACGTCTAAAGGAAAGCTCTTCCTTCCTCTACTTTTTTTTTATGCAGCTTATCGCTGACAGTTATATTGCAACATACATCCTCTGTTAAAATACTATCGGCAAACACTCTGCTATTCCTAATCTTTCTGCTGTCGATGCAGCAAAGTATTTTTTTGCTTCATCCGCTGATCCAGTGGTGCTCTGCTACATAAAGTGCTGCTTCAGCACCTGGCCTGTGAATCTTTTATTCTTTCATATGCCTTATGTAGGCTAAAGTTAGAAAGGTAGAATCAGACTCAAAAATTCAATGCCATAGGAGTGCAGTAATTTGAAACGAATCGGCAGGTTTTCATGTTGTTGCTTTAAACAATATACGGTACTTTCTTCATATCCAGGCATATGAACTTTAGTCAAAACAAGTCACTGATGCTGTTTAGACACAAAAATTACACTATCATACAACATTTTTACACTGAACTACAAACCAGATGACATGTATATACTCGTATAAGGTGTTTTTATTTTACAAATTGTAAACTTTGTTTTTGAATAATAAATTATTAATATATTGACATCATAGTGCAATTTATTAAAAAGTGACTTATAATTTATGCAAAAATAAACATTTACAGCATAAACAATTTACAAAAAATTACAAAAATAAACAACTTGGGACTTTTTCGTATCCCAATGCGAGACAAAAGTATTGAGGGAAAAAGAAAAGGTTCTTTATACTCCTCCACATTTTGAACATTTTCAGCTATTTGACAATTATATCTGAATTACAGGTAATGGAAATATAAATAAATTTAAAATAAGAACTGAAGCTTTCCTGGCGACGTGTTAATTCAACATCTTCTCGGGCTTCTAGCCAGGTGAAAACTTGGCTTGACACCAACGTTTCGAAGAAGTGCATCTTCTTCGAAACGTTGGTGTCAAGCCAAGTTTTCACCTGGCTAGAAGCCCGAGAAGATTTTGAATAAATAAATTTATTCGCCTTAAGAAATATAATGAATTTGTGGCTTTGTCAATGTCATTTAACAATTGATTCTTATCTAATTCTATAAATTGTTTTACAGTCTCTTATGGTACAAAGTAACATATCATTACTTACTAGTATTTTTCTCATGGTTATGAGACGCTCCATAACCACCAACTGTAACGATTATATCTACTTTCTGTTTAAGCTGCTGCTGAACATGATTTTTATAAGGGAATATGCATGATAAATCTCTGACTGAAGTAAACCTGTAATGCTGTGCCATAACACTTTGACTTTGGAGAATTTCCACCAAAGATACCAAATCATTCTTTTTAAAACAAGGCAATTTTTCAAAATACAGCCTGTGAAGACTATGTGTTTCCTTCTGAAACTTTTGTATAAATGATAAACTGTAAAAGATAGGTAAAAACTTACCACACACAAAAAGTGTAGTTTGTTAAAGATGCAATTTATTGCAAATAAAAATTGTACATTAACCATTTCTGAGATATTCTTTATTATTGGTTTGAATTTTCAAATACTTCAAATTTTTCAAATGTTAACATGCTGCTCACTTTTTCTTGTGGACATGCTCTTCCATCATATAACGAACAGCTTTTTAAACATCTTATTATTACTTTAGCCTTTTTACACCTAAAATGTAATTGTATCTCATTTAACAAGTAATTAAATGAATAAGGTTTTGTAAGAATGGTTAGCAGAAGATTGAGTAGAAAAAGTCATATGAATGCACCTATAAGATTTATTTTCTTTACAGAACTAGAATATGATCATCTGGACTACAGCAGACCAGCTAGTTCTTGGAAACCACACTATCAACGTATGGCAAATGGTTTTGGACCAAATCAAAGCAAGGAGGGTAGTTCATCTGGCAAGGAAGCTACCGAGAAGACTGACTGAGCTAACAAGCAAAAAAACAACATGGATGTTCATTGCAAATGTGCCAATACATGAAGGAATGGTGAGTTTCAGGTGGAAGGAAGATACAGTGTGGTATAGTTGGATGTTTTAAGTGCTTTTTACAGCATGTAGTGATTTGTAACTTATACATTGCAATAGGCTCTGTTGATTCATGTTTCTCATTACAGAATTTTTATGTTGGCAATAGAAAGCGATACTTCATGCCCAATTCAATGCTCTAATCATTTATCTCATAATTTGTCAAAGGGGAAATTTAATTGTACTTGGTATCTTCAACTATTCTAGTGTACCACATCCTGTGCCTTCTTCTGTACAAAAATTTGGGTTAGTGTTTGATGGAAACAAAGTTTTATGGTGGTGTTGACAGACTATAAATTACCCCTTTATGTGACAGTTCTGGTAGAGAAACTTAAGTTAAATGTGCATCGCCATTATCGTCATCAAGATGCAGGAAGATTTTATTCTATTTTGGTATCATATAAGAGCCTGAATACAATGCAATGTCTTGTTATCAAATTGTATAAATGTTTAAGTGTTTTAAAGCAGTTGAACGATGAAGTGATCAGGATATTAGAAGTGTTTTAAGAGTAGCTCTTTTATAACAGAATGTCAAAAGTAATATGAATAGTATGAACTGAAATATTATGTTCCGTTTTAATTTCAGATACTTTAACATAAAATATTGTTTTATATATGTCTCATTTTAAAATTTATGTTGAATACTTTAAAATCATATGTTACAGCAATGAAATTTCATAGTTTATAGTTGAAATGCTTCTATATATATTTAAGATGTTTTAGGACTTCATTACCGATACTTCATGTTTCAAGCTATAGAATTTTGGTTGTGGTGTGCAAAACCTCAGAATGCATCCAGAGGCATGGTTGGTGTCCCATGAACGAGTAATACTTCAACCTCAATCTATCATTTTCAGAGAGAGTGGCTACAAAAAATATTTTTGAATGCAAAAAGATAATGGATATGGGAAATCATGTACAAAAAATAAACCCAGTATATAAGCAAACAGATATTCTGCATTAATTTTACATGTTTGTCACTTTGTTTTAAAAAAGTTTTTATTGACATTTTCTTCTTAGCTATTTTTCTATTCATGCAAGACAACAATCATTCCATGTTCAACACATTCTGTTCTTGTTTCTTTCACTGTCATAAACCCCATAAATTTCATGTGTGCTCAAAGCTTCAGAAAAATTTGGCACATCTTTTGTATAAATTATAAACAGTTGATTTTCCTGTTGCTTCATCTTCCTTTTCTTCTCAATCTCCTCACCCATCACAAATATGTGCTGCTTCTTTCATTTCTTCGATCATTTCATCTACACTTTGAATTTCACATATAGTGTCAAAACTGATGACATCTGCAATTTTGGACTATCTATGAACTCTTGGCAACTCTGCACCATTGAATAGGAATGAACATTTTTATTTGAAGAGAGTATTTTTGAGTTGGGTTTGTAACACTTGAGTATCACTTACGTATAATTTTTCCAGCCCTGTTTCGATGCCATGTGGGCATCATTGTCTATGGTTTCCAACTGAATTTCCACAGAGTTGAGGTGTGATGGTCCCTGGTGGCTGGGTGACGAACTTCCACAATATATTTTGTGGCGGCAATTCAAAGTTTCATTAAAATTGTTCTTAAATTGTTATTTGAATACCTCTGGCCAATACAAGCAGCTCCAAAAGTATCGGCAACTACTTGAGAATTATGATCACTGCTCCAATTATTTCAGTATAAAAATTATTGTTTGAGGATAGAATTTGTTTTGGACTGAATTTTTTAAATGAATAATATGAGAAAAGAATACTTGAGGAATGATGAATATGAGTTTTATTTACAAAAGTTATAATGTAAACTGGTCAGGACCACATAATTGAATAATGATTGTGGGAAAACAATAGTTCTGGAATGATAGATTGAGGTTTTAACTGTATGTTTGGAGCAATGAAAGCTTACCTTGAAGGTTTACAAATAGCCATATATTATGGCTTTGAAGTTCCTGGGACAACTGGATATATGTTGAAAGCATTATTGGTATTAGGTGTACAAGGAGAAACTCTAAAGTTTATTAAACAAGGTACAGATAAACAGCTGCTGATGAATTATAGATGGGTGTGATATATTGTATTTATCTGAATACAAGACATTGTTTTTTCCAAAATATTAATCATGAGAAGTGGGAGTTATCTTACATTTGTGATGTGTTTTCCAAATAGCATGCAGAGAAAAAATAAGTTTCAGACTTTGCAGGTACAACAGTGATAGTGCCTAGGGTAAATGGTAAAGATTATTGCCGAGGACATGAGTTATGTAGTAGATTTTGTGTATTTCATTTCATGCTGAAAAATTAGATGTTAATGGACCTAAAGCATTCTCATTAGAAAAAATATATCTCTCTGAGACTAAAATAAAAATAGAGGACTTCCTTTCATGTTGGTAGTTGTGCATAATGTATACATAGCTAACGGTGAAGCAGAAAGAGACGGGTTTAGCAGTGTGTTTCCCTTCTCCTGCTGTAGATATGCCATACATTTCTATTCTCTCCTCTGTTCTCTCTCTGCTGGCCACAATGTGAATTTATGAGCAAATTTGGATTAACTGAAACTATTTATAATAATATATTAATTAGGTCACTTTAATATAAAGCTGTTGCTGTCACCACCGATTTCAGACAAACAGTACATTTCCATTTTCCCTTCTCTGTCTTAATCCTGCTTACAATGCAAATTTCTGTATAAACTCAAATAAATATTTTTTACAATGATGTATAATTGTATACATTATCATTAGGGCTCAGATTTTTAGGTGCTAAAAACTTGGGAAATATTTATTTTTTTATACATTAAAAATGTTAAAAATCTTGTGTACCATTCACATGACTTTCTCTATATCCCTGCAACAAATTATTCTTAAAAAGCTTATACTTCTATTTACTTTATGCTAATCAGAAAAAATTAGCAGAAATAGTCTTGTTACTTGCTTCCTTGTAAGTAGAAGAGAAATAAGGGACTACCATAGGTTAAAGTGATAGTCAAAAGCTGGTTGCTATGTCAATGAAGTTCCTTTGTTTATATGAATCGGAGTTGACAAGTTCCTGTATGAGAAAAATATGTTTTTCATAGCAGAAACCAAAAATAAGGAATGTCTCAAAAATGACTAACTCCACGAAAAAAATGTATACTACATACATTGTGTGTTTTAACGTGCACTAAATTTTTTTGTGTAGTAAGTCTTTGTCCATCTCTTACGGTTTAGCAGTTATTCATAATTCCGTAAAATTCATCCAGAATAAACTACTCTTCAGAAGCTATCCTAGAAAATTCAAGATATATATTTTATTTGTTAGATAAATATGTTTAATATACGAAATTTTAATCAAAATCGTTAGAGCCATTTTTAAAAAAATCAAAAGTTTCGAAAAAAGTTCCATGTAAAGGGTAGTTGGGGATGGGGGGATTTTTCTCAAAATCTTCGTGTTGCATCCCTAGAAGATACTGAACTTAAATACCAAGTTTGGTATTTTACCGACTTCTCGTTTTTGAGTTATCGTGTTCACAGACACGGACACACACACACATACACACAGACCTTTTTGTGAAAATGCTTTTTTTTGGATATTGGGGACCCTAAAACATATATTTCCGGTGAAATCTCGGTATCGAATTTTTGGGTGGAGTGCAATACCTTCTCTATACACTGTGTACATAGTGCATATAGAGAAAGTAAAAATATGTGCTAAAAAGTAAATAATATGTGCCAAAACAAATAAAATATGTTTTTAAAGATTTGAATGACTGATCTAATAAATGTATGTGGTACTCACCAGACATCATTCCTGGATGGATTAGCAAATACTCTAAGAATTACAGTAAATGATCACATGCTTCCTCAAATTTTCCATATTCTGAAAGATTGACGATTGTCACGAAGAAATACCTTGAATTTTGAAAATGATTGCTCACAAGAAGTAAGTCGAGCGAAATTATTATAGCATGGAACGTCACTCACATCAATAATTTCTTCATGTTGCGCATCCAACACATTTTAAATTTTACACATTATTTTAAATCCACATTATATTAAATATTTTCAAACACTTCCTTGCATTTTCTTTTTAAATTTTGTGCTGTAGGACCAGAAAGAACAGTCAGTTTTTTTGTTTTTTTCCCCCACGTCCTGAACTACTTGAACTGCTATTGGACATCAATGATATTGAAGTTACGAAAATTCAAATTTTTCAGTTGTTGAATTTGATTCCAGATTAGTGCAGTGAATTTAAGCTCCACTAATAAAGTTTAAACTTATTTTTAGAATATGCCTACACAAGCAAATTCAGGTTTACAAGACAGCGCTTCATCTTATGTTAAATCCACTATTAATTTTGAACACTTCCTTGCATTTTCTCACAATACACTGAAAATTTAGTAGGCTCTGCTGAAGTACTTGGCACTGGATAATTAATAAAGGATTTCTTTTTTGTAAAACGCGAAATAGTGCCTTGTGACCACTTAAATGTTGGTCTGCCATTATAACTTTACCACATGGCTGACAATACAGGATTTTACCATCAGAACTGAAAATATCATTAAATTCCGCAGCATATTGTTACACACAATATCTTGCACTACTTTTCACTCTGGGCATGTTTAATTAGTGAAGTCAAAATAGTCGATATGTAACTTCCCAACACAGTTAGAAGGTTGTCTAAACTTTGCAGATTCACAAATGACAAATGAGTGACTAATTGACTATACAGTTTAACAAGTATCAGTTTAGTATACTGGCCGGGCTGTGAAGCGATAACAGGTGTTTATTTATTTCAAGCATATGGCAGTGGAAGAATTCCCGTTCTTATCTTGCGAGCTCATGTAACTAAGAATGTTAATATTTTCTTCAAACTGAAGGGATACTATAGCTGACATATCAGTTCTTCCAATAATTAATAACAAATTGCATCGTCTGGCATGTGTAATCGAACATTACAGAAGTGGATAATGACTTGTTAAAAATAATTCTGCTACTACTTTTGTGATTTTATGAAATTATGTGAAAATTATTTTATAAAGGTTCCCTTTATGCAATTTTTGTGTAATTTATGTGAATGTACAAAAAATATTTATTTACATAGAAAAATCAGAAAATATGCAATTTTATGTGCAATATGTGTGTAGTGTGCATATCCAGAACATTAAACTCAGTTTCAAGTTCATATTAGGACGCAAACAAAATATGTATTTACCTAAAAATCCGAGCCCTAATTATCATCATTACAGCTATGCTGCTGCTGCTACCGCCACCATCACATTCTCCCACTGCATACTTACCACTTCATTTCCATATTTCCCTCTCCATCTCTCTCTCTCTCTCTCTCTCTCTCTCTCTCTCTCTCTCTCTCTCGGTCAAAACATGAATTTCCATGTAAATTCAAATTATTAACATAGATAAAACCTTTTACAATAGTAATTAACCTAACTTGAAAATCTTATCCATTGCCATTATAACAGTTATGCTGCTACTGCCATTGCCACTATTATCTTCTCTGATTACACACATACTGGTACGTCATTTCTGCTCTCCCCTCTCTTTTTTATTTTACCCATCACATGAATTTCCACACAAATTCAGATTAGATACACAAATTTAAAAAAAAATTAAAGGGCACTTAATGAGCCAACTTAACTATTCCTTATTTTTTTACAATATATGGAAAAACTTAAATTTTCATTTGAAAATTAAGATATCATGCCTTCATTTTATATAGATGATATGCTAAATTCCAAAATTAAGTTCTGAAAAATGCATTTGAGGTCATCTTGTATTTGGATAAATACGTATTTCAGTATTGTGAGAAACCAGTCAGTATCAGATTATTGTGAATGTAAAATCAAAAATGTTTCACATTAATGTATCAATCTGTCTTTCTGGTCCTTTAAAAATCTAAAGCACGATAGCTATATTGAAAGGATAACTAACCAAAATTATAATCCAGATTAGTTGGAGATTTCTAGACATGTACAGTATAATCAGCTTATCATATCATATATTGTAATTATTCATTCATTTGATTTTGATACAAGATATTGGCTGCATAACATTTTAACAAAATTATAGTATATAGTCAAACTATCATCATTATTCAGGAGTATAAACAAACAGATTTTGAATGATTTAAAAAAAAAGGAGTGATACAAACAATAATATTAAAATATTACTACTATTATATTACAAGACCATAGATGACATAACAATGTATGATTTTTGTAAATTATGAGCATACATCTAAAAGAAAACTGAAAATTACTCACTGACTATTAAACATTCCCAAAAAAACATGTTAAAACAGTATGCTGCTATTTATTTTAAGATTTACCTTTCTCGTTACAGTATTGTTCAATACAAAACTTTAAAGTTTTAATACAAAAGAGAACTAAAAACTTTAAAAATAATTTTAAAATTGAAAGATGTAAGCATATTCATGTTGTGTTTCTTTTTAACGAGAAAATTTTCAAAGTCTTTGAGATTAGAATGTATTTGGGCAGCTTGATTCAGTTTGGTCATGTAAAGTAAACCATATTTTAGATATACATGTTAGGTGGTGAGAAACTGTACCACTTTTATAAAAATTAATTCGGCATAACTTTTACAGCTTCTGCAAAAGCCAAGAAATACAGCAAAAATCTGACTATAATGCTAATAAACAAAACATTTCTGAACACATTCATATGTGCATGTATAATGTGTGAGAGAATGATTTTTTAGGCTAAGGGATTTTGTCTACAGATGTTAATCTGTACCATAATAGTTTTAAAAGTAATTACTAAGCAGCAAAAAGGGCACATTTGGAATTGTTCTGAGCCATAAAGAGAATCAAACTAAATTTTGGAATACCTCTGTCAAAAACAATATGTTCCTTGTGAATGTTCACACAACCAACAATTTTCTTTAATGGCTGTATGAGATGTTTTATATACAATAAATTTATTTTCAGCTTCTCTAACTTATATGAATGTTCAATAAGCTGTGATTGTTTTTTATCCATTGTTGGATATTAGAATTGTATATAATGATAGATATTATTTTGTATCTCAGTACTTTATAAGCAACTAATAAGTAGCTAAATGTAATAGATTTAAGTACTTGCATGAAACAGTGAAATTGATTTTCAGATCAATAAGTAACAACATTCCAGGAAAAAGTGATAAACATACACATCATTACAGATTTATGATACTAATTCTTTGTATTGACAGTTGTACAAATTAATGAAGAGCTCAAAATCTCCAAAGATTTGTTGAAATTAAAATGAAATTTGTGCAAGTATACTGTCTGATTAAGAATGTGATTTCCAAATACCTTTATCCTTCATTGTTCTTTGTCTGTTTCAGTAGCAACAGTTTACCTTAGAAGGTCAAGACTGCTTAGAATATAGAAATGAGAAAATAACAAATTTGATGTACTACACGTTTGATACCACTACCATTATGCATGATAAAACCCACTTAACAGAAATGGCAGAATATGAGCTGCTTGAATTCATTCTGGTAATGTTGCTGTGACAATTGGCAAATTCTTTTTGTCCCAATCCTAATTCCAACACAACTTCTTAGTACTGTCTAGTTAATCCTCAACACCTAATCCATATTCCAAGACTTGATAGTGAGTTCCATTACTGTTAATGGCCTAAAATTATGTTTACAAGAAATAGATACTTACTGTGCAGAATGCGGTTTAAAAGTGAATAGACACAAAACACAAATTGTAATAAATTCAATGAAAAAGAAAGTTAAAACAAATTTGGGAAAATTGGGAGAAGATCCTCATTAATCTCTTAACATAAAACCATGAGTATACTCGTTTTTTCAAATTTGATGGCATAATAAAATGCCAAGGATACTTGGACTTATCATTTCTGACCGGCATGCATTTTTAAAGGTCTAAGTTAGTTGTTCTATCTCATGTTTTGGCACTTATTTGATATTTGCATAGAAATCACTGAGATCTGTTGCTTTGAAAAGACCTTTGCTGACCTTCTGCTGTCCAAAAGAACCGATATGTATGGCACTGTACGTCCAACAAGGAAAGAAATGCTGCCTTCTTTCTGGACCAAGAAACTAAAGAAAGGGGAGGTTGCAGCATTTCAGTGAGGTAAACTAACTGCACTGAAATGGAATGATAAGAGAGACATGTGTATGCTGTCCACTATTCACAATGAGAAATGCAGACACAGAAAGTAAAAACACAAAGAAATTGTCAAACCAGCAGGTGTATTTGCTTATAATGGGAGGTATGGATAAAGTAGACCAGCACATCGCAAATAATCCATTGCCATGCAAGAGGGGCAATAAGTACTACAAGAAGATATTTTTTCATTCTTTGGAATTGGCATAATGGAATGCCTTTATCCTGTATAAAAAACATGGAGCAAAGCACAGTGCCCTGGACTTTCGCGTGGCTATCGCTGAGCAGCTCCTTGAAAAACATCAGAGGGAGCAATTGTCACCAAAAGCAGCGGGCTGTCCATCAGCAAAGGCAACCTCAACTAGATTTGTTGGACGTCAGCGATTCCTCCGACCAAGAAGAAGCAGAATCCAACAAGAACTTGTAGAATATGCAGTAGTGTGCGTGATGCCAAAGGAAAGAAGGCACGGAGGGAATCTAGATACATGTGTAAAGATTGTGGAGTAGTTTTATGTATTGATCCTTACTTCAGGGTATTCCACACAGCCACATAATGACTCTAAATGTGTTGCTGTTCATTTTTTAGTGCTTCAGTGCCTGGAATTCACTTTTGTTAATGTAATTTCAAGAAGAAAAACTAGGGGATATTCAGTGATGAAAATTTGCATTGTTAAAAAACAATTTCAAGGTTACTGTCATTATTGTACTGTACTGAATATTTCATTTTGACAATAAAAAAAAAATAGGCGAAAAAAGAACTATCATATTGCATGTGAATACATTTATTAAGAGGTTAATAAGAATGAAGGATGAGTCATGAACTTAAATATTCCAAACGACATAAATTTTTATTCAAAATTGTTCCAATCTATGCCACCAGTTGATACACCACCAAACAAGCCATTACCGTTACTGGATACCAAAAGCTGGTTGCTATGTGACTGATGTTCCTTTGTTTATATGGACAGGAGTTGACAAATTCCTGTATGAGAAAAGTATGTTTTTTCAAAGCTGAAACCAAGAAAAAGGAATATCTTAAAAACGATCAACTCCACGAAAAAAATGTATATGAGCCAGTCGACAGCAGTTGATAATGTAGGCAAAATCCTATGAAAACATGCTCCTGCATTTATTGTATGGCGAATGAAACCATTGAATGTTCATTCGACTCCATCAAAATTTAACAAATTGTAGTGTTCAAGAAAGGTGGGATACTGAGCAAACATGAGAAATGGAAAAAATATGATGTGTTCCATTCACATGATTTTATCTATCTCTCTGTAACAAATTATTGTTAATAAGCTTATCTTTTATTTAATTCATGTTAATCGAGGAAAATTAGCAGAAATAGTCTTATTCCTTGCTTTATTGTAAATACAAGCGAAATAAGGGAGTACCATAGGTTAAAGTGAAAGCCAAAAGCTGGTTGCTATGTGACTGATGTTCCTTTGTTTACAAAGCTGAAACCAAGAAAAAGGAATATCTCAAAAACGATGAACTCCACAAAAAAAATGTATATAACATAAATTGTGTGTTTTAACGTGCTCTACATTTTTTGTGTGTTAAGTTTCTGTCCATCTCTTACGGTTTAGTAGTTATGCAAAATTCATCCAGAATAAAGTAGTCTTCAGAAGCTATTCCCAGAAAATTCAAAATATACATTTTATTTGTCAGGTAAATATCTTTAATATATGATATTTTAATCAAAATCGTTAGAGCCATTTTTTAGAAAATCAAAATTTTCAAAAAAAGTTCCATGTAAAGGGTAGTTTGGGGTGGGGGGATTTTTCTCAAAATCTTCGTGTTGCATCCCTGGAAGATACTAAACTTAAATACCAAGTTTGGTATTTTACCAACTTTTCGTTTTTGAGTTATCATGTTCACAGACACACGGACACACACACACACACACACACACACACACACACACACACACACACACACACACACACACAGACCTTTTTGTGAAAATGCTTTTTTTAGAAAAAGGGGACCCTAAAACATATATTTCCGGTGAAATTTCAGTATCGAATTTTTTGGTGGAGTGCAATACTTTCTCTATTCACTATGTACATAGTGCGTATAGAGAAAGTAAAAAAGGAACATGTGAATATAAAGTGGTCCATGACTGCATTTATTTAGAAATTAAAATAGACACAGCAGGTAAATGGGAGAAGCAAAAGGAATTAGCTTTTGCAAAATGAGATGCAGCAATGTCAGCTGTTAGAGGGTGTTTATATAATGTGCCAGAGATGGAGATAAAATGGCTGGAAAGGGTATACAACTCAGTGGTTGAAACTTGTATTGAACTATGGGACTTGAAATAGGAATGAAGTTGTGGATTTAGTACATAGGATGTTTTTAAGGAAGTATTGGGGTTGCCATTAGCAACAGATGTTGAAGTAGCCCAAATTGAAGTGGGAAGAGTAGGGAGACAAGGATTGATTATGGAAAGAGCTTCGAAATGCTGGTATAGGATTATGAATTTAGTAGAAGACAATTTGTTAAAACAATGCCTAAAATACCAAGAAACAAGTGCACAAAGCACAGGTTGAATAAATGAATTAAAAAACAACTTAAAAAATAAAGGATTGTGGGATGTTTGGGAAAAAAGAGAAACAAACAAAAAGATTTTTAGAAGGGTGTCAGAAGAAACTTTGAAGATATTGAGGTATAAACATTTAGTCAGAACTGAGAAGAGGTCTAGTATTTTATATTACAATGAAAAACGATTGGAAAAGAAAGAGGTATATAGAGAATACCAATAAGGGATAAAGAAGGGGACAATATGATTAAGAGCAGGAGTATGTTGGCTAAAAGGACAGTGAAATATTTTCAATAATGAGCCCTAATAAATGAAAAAGATCAACCATATCAGGTACAGCTTTGGAATCTACTTATGTATTCAACCAGTGCAAACCAATGTTCCTGACATAACTCAAATTTGTCTAAGTCCTACACAGCACAGTATTTTGTGTACACCATCCGTGATACAGTTGTGTAGGTGCAGCAAAAGTTATCACAAGTTCCAAATTTTAATATTACTAACCCACATGATCAATAATCACAGTGAAATACATAACTTAAGCTTCTTTAATAGCAAACTATCAATATAAACTAATAATTTAATAACACAAATTATAATACAGTTTGTACAACATTTCTAAACCTGCCACCTTCCATGTACGTTCTCTGTAGGACTATGGCAAAACATAGATAAGTCCTCTGGTGAGAGTCGCAGGTTCATTACTTGCATGTAACAACTTTTTTTTTCTTTCTCTAAATGATGTTGAATCAATACATACTGACTATTTATTGTAGATTGTGGACATACTTATTTCATACACTACATTCCATACACTTAGTAATAAGATACTTATTATGATGCTTCTTTAGGTGTTTACTCTACCAAACAGCAATAACAGAACTGTGTGCAGACACACCAGGCATGATCAGTTCTCTCTAAATTAAAAAAATAAAAATGGAGTTTGCATAAGTATTTTTAAGAAAACCAATGTTTTGACATTTTTAGGATTTCATATTTGGGAAAATTTAAATTTTATTGGGAGGTAGGAACTTTGTTCTTTTTTAATGCCAACTGCAACAACATGATATTCTCAGACAAGGTGATATTTTCTTTCACATGTAAGAGAAAGGTGATTTATTGTCCAAAGGGTTCCAACAGCATGTAAAATACGTGGCTTCACAATTCCATCAAAGTCATGCTTCTGTATCATGCAGACACACCAGGCATGAACAGTTCTTTCAATAAATAAATAAAATGGAATCTGTATAGTATGAAAAAAAACAACAAAGTATTGTTAAGAAACAAAGTATTTTTAGGAATCCATATTTGGGAAAATTTGAATCTTTTGGGAGGTGGGAACTACTACTTCTTCTTCTTTTTTTTTTTTACAACGTGATATTCTCAGATGAGATGATATTTTCTTTCACATGTAGGGAATGGTAATTATCATTTAAAGGGGTTCCAATACTGTGCAAAATATGTGGCTTCATAATTCCATCATGGTTGTGTATCTGTATCAGTTGGGACTGGATTTCAAGGGATGAGGTAGGTGTGGGAGCTTGATGATACACTGAACGGTGTGCAGTACACAGTATACTCAATAATATTGTGCTTTGCTCTGTGGGGATGAGATATTCTGATGGGATTGTTGAGTTTGGACAGGATGATCATCCTGTCCACACATCTTGAAAGGTTTCAAATTGGTTTTCAGAGAGGCAGGATATCAGAGTGGTAGACTGGACTCACTGTTCACCCTATTGAGAATGTGGAAACTGCACTCCAATGTACCTGTAGATGGGTGAAGAACAAAAGATGGCTGCTGGGCACAAATTCAAGAAGCCTGGGATATTGTAGCTACTTGTGCACATTACTGCAGGCATTTAATTTTGTCTATGCCCCAAAGATTGAGGGCAGTTATACAGGCTGAGGTTCATACACCCAATATTAATTATGTTTTATTTTTTATTTTAGTTTTAGAAGATAATGCTTTATTCACACATTTGTTTTTAGTTATTTAACACGAGTGCTAGTAGAATTATATTTTTGTGTGCCCATAGTTAGTTAGGCCCATAACTTCAAATGTCAAAGTTATGTTAATGCAATATTATGTTCTACATATCCATCATAAAAGTAACAAACATAAAAAATGACAAGTAGTGCGAGATTTGAACCTAGGAACTTACGAGAGGGAGCAAAGCCTTTTTAATCTCACACCCAACGTAACGTTGCTCTGTCATCTGTTTTCAGTGCTCATAAATTAACCATTGCGCTCACAGTCACAAACCATTGTACAAGTTTTTTGTGTGCGTTGTGAACACAGCTTTGATGAAAATACACAAAGTTCTTCGAAGGGCACATGGAATCTGGATATGACTCATTTTTAATGGCTATACATTAAAATAAACAGATTTGGGCTGTTATGAGAAATAGAAAAATAGGATTTTCAATGTAGAACTTAAACCTGTTTGTCTTATGTTTAAAATATTGAATTTGGGAGGTATCGTCATTTGCATTTATACATTTCTGTAAACAATTTCTTGTATTTAAAATGCAAAAGGTTTTTAATGATTTCGTAAGATTCAAGTAATGTTTTAACTTTAAAATAATAATTATTTAATTTAATTTGTGTTAAATTTGAAAGTATATAAAGCTATTTTTGATTTAGTGGAATAAAATATCCCCTTTTATATTTTAATAGTTTATATCACAGAGCAAGACTTCTGTGATAAAATGTTCAGAAAAATGATACAAAAAAAAATACTTCTGATACAATAAAGAGAATTATTCCTCACCATAATCCTGTTATTACTTCTGTAGTATGCTATAGGGCCGCGCCATGGCCGAGTGGTTAGACCACTTGCCTCTCACCTAGATGGCCATGGGTTCGATCCCCAGCGACCGCATGTGAGATTTGTGGTGGACAAAGCAGCGCTGGGGCGGGTTTACTCTGGGTACTCCAGTTTCCCCCACCATCACATTCCACTGGTGCTCCATCATCGTTCATGTATCATCAGTGTCACCGCCTGTGGTGCCATAAGTAGTTAAAGCGGGTGTTAAACACTACCAAAAAAAAAAAATAGTATGCTATCCTTGATATTTTCTTTCTCGAACTACATCTCATTAAAATCTGAATTTACGAATATTTGTTTTGATGATGATTATTATTATTACTATTTATTAATTATTATGTTATCATAATTGCCTTTGTTTAAATGTTTCAAATATTTAATATTTGTTTAGCTTGAAAAATCTTTGAGTTCAGTTTATTTAAAGGCTTGTGTAGTGCCTGGCTGGTGAGCTGCTGAGTTCCAAATATCTGCTCTTGGAATAGGAATAAAATAAAGTAGTATACATTTTCAAAAGAATCAAAATACCGGAAGTGGTACACAGTGAAACATAATTACAGATTGGTTATAAAATGAGTCAAATTTACACTTGAATTGCTTCACTAAGTAATAATGCTTCACTAATGTTGAAATCTGTTGATGATGTAGGCAACATATGCCTGCGAAACATGTCGAGGTAATTTATTACTTAGTGAAGCAATTCAAGTGTAAATTTGACTCATTTCATAATCAATGTGTATTATATATTTTGTTTCTTTGGAATGCAAAGCTCTATCCATACTCCATTCTATGCCTTACACTGCTCAACTATCTGAATACATGGTAGTTGGAGCATTATCTGATCTCAATAACTGTATAAGCTTGTGAGTGATTTTTTATTTAATAAAGTGATAAAATACATATATTTGCATTCAATTAAAATGCACTAGATTCCAACCATGCCATTATACCAATTTCTTTAGTTGGGCCCTCACTAACCTTTACCACAGTTTTTATTGAAAATACATATATTTTTTACAGTATTCAATGCTGTCATCTTTGGCTTTATATATTAGCCATTCTTGTTGTGCCTTAGACCTTATGGCCATAAATTCTGATATTGAAGTCAACCACATGTGGCTTTGTTATCCAGTTAGTTATCAGTTGGTTAAATGGTTAATTTAACCCATTGACATACCATTTTTATTGAACAGTGTGCTCGGAAATACCATTTTTTTTAACACTAATTACTCTGTCAAGTATTCACAAACAACATATTGAGCTTCTTTGGGATTTTTACCAAGATGCATAGCTGTTGAAAGACTTATTTCACTTATATATGAGCATTGCTTGAAATGAAACATTATATATCACATCCCAAGCAAATTAGTATGTTATTATGACGAAAGACACTAACAATAATGTCTGGTAATGTTGGTACATAGGCACTCTCATTTTCCTCTTTCTCACTACCATCAGATTCTGATGATTCACCGGTAAATGTATCATCTGAAAGCACATCACCATTTTCAAAATATGATTGCAAAACCATGCATTTTCTAATTCGTACACATCAGTAATCGTTACTGCTCTGCTGCTCACGGAATGGCTGATGTTGGCAGCTTCTAGGAGAAATGATTCACTCAAAGCTTTCTTTTGCTGATTCAGTACAAATAACCATGACAATGTTTAACTCAGAGACATCTCTTGGGGATTTGTTGGACCAAAACAGATGATATCAGTCCAATTGGTATGCAACATGCGTAAAATTGATGCAAATCTGATGACAGAAGGACCTACCATTGTACAGAACACATAAATAAAACAATGACGGGTTAAGTAAGCAAATGGATTAAAAGTGCTGCACAGGAGATTATAACATGTCCATGTTAGTAAAGGAGTTAACATGAAGTATATACTTAATAAGAGTAAGCTTTTATAAGTGAATAAAATATACATGTGATTGCAAACATAAGAGGGTTTCAGTTTTATATTCATTTGTAACTTATCCTCATATAGTTATATATATTTTTCAATATCCTTTTTCCATATCCCTCTTTCCTCTCCTTTTTACAGAAAGATAGTAAAATCATCCCTTACTGTATCTGAAGTGGCTTTCACCAGGCATGTAGTAGACACAGCTTCTTGGCTGTTTTTGCAGATATTGCATTCAATGATAACTACTGAAATAAATGCAGCAGACTCCAGATAATTTGTGCCATCACTGCTTAAACTCAGCACAGAAAAAATGGTAAGTTAAAGCATGAAATGACAACTAAACTTAAAAATTCAACTTTTCAGTGTATCTTATAAACAGTCTCAGATTTACAACCACTTCAGAATCTTGGGGAAAATGTCGACATTTCTAAGCATAAAATAAAGGAATTTTGTGATTAATTTTCATGTTTAAACTTAAAAGTAGATAACCATAGTAGAAAATCATTTGAGAAATGGTTGGGTGATGCATTACTTAAGTCTGAGTCCAAATGGAAATTATATATGTATTACTGCAGTTGTGTTAAGAGTGATTGTAAGCATATATTGATCATAAGGGTTTAATTTTGAGGTTTTGTTACTTTGCCTACCTTATAGGTAGAGGAAATATTGCATTTCACCCAAAAATTCATACAGAGATGGAGACTTCATCAGAAGCACACGCTTTGGTGCCTCTGAACAAAAGATAAAGATCTTTATATGTGAGTGTGATTAACGTAACTCAAAAACAAAATATCTGATAAATGCAAACTTGATATTTATGTTTAGTATTTTCTAAGAAGCTAACTGATGAAGATGAAGAGTTGTAGGAAAATCCTCCTACACTAAACTTCCACATTGCAAACTTATCAAATTGTTTGAATTTCTCTAAAGATTTTATTAAAATACCATATATTTAAGATATTTATGTGACAAATAAAATGTGTATATTAAATTTTCTGGAAATTGCATGTAAAGTCCTCTACATTTGGAAAAAAAGTTGTATAATTTTGTACAACTGCTAAACCATTAGAGATAGACAAAAACTTCTGCATCTAGATCTCTTTGAACACACAACTTATCAAAAATGCTTTTCTTGAGGCATTAACTATATCTGATTTATCTGTTGTACCTGCTTTGAGTTTTTCAATAATTTGCATTTATTTTTTGAACCTGTCTTCAATTGTTTCTTGCAATGTCATGAAAAGGGTATGGAAATTCAGTTTATAACAACCAGTCTTTAAACATTTTAATATTGCTATTGCCTTTGTATTTTAATGAAATGTGTAACAAAACTATGTAAATGTGTTCTCAATTTAGCTCAACCACTGTTAATATTGTGTGTTTCAGTTTGTATATTTTCCTTAAATTTCTCCAATAGGTGAGAGATTTTCTTGGAAAAAACATAAGATTTTTGCCAATTTTATCTCATTTTTACTTTCTCTAGCATGTATCTACATGCACATAGTGGCTAGAGAAGGTATTTTATTCCACCCAAACATTTGATGTTGAGATTTCACTGGAAATACATGTTTTGAAGTTCATGAGTCCAAAAAAAACATTTTTAAAAAGAAGATGTGCGAGTGTAAGTGTGTGTGCATGTGTGTGGACAGCATAGCTCAAAAATGAAAAGACTGTTAAATATAAAACATAGTATTTATGTTTGGTATCTTTCAAGTATGCGACATGAAGATTTTCAAGAAAATCTCCCCACCACAAACTAATCTTTACATGGAAACATTTTTGTAAATTTTGTTTTTCTCAAAAATGGCTGTAATGATTTTGAATAAAATGCTATATATTAAAAATATATACATCACAAATAAAATGTATATTGTGAATTTTCTGGGAATAGCCTTTGAAGAGTCCTTTATTCTGAATGAGTTTTGCACAATTTTGCATAACAGTTAAACTATAGGAGATACACAAAAACTTGCTTCACAAAAAAATGTAAATCTGTTAAAACACATAATTTATATTCAATACAGTTTTCTTTCTCTCAGAGCTGACTGTTTTTGAGATATTCCTTGTTTTTGGTTTCAATTTTAAACTACCTAATTTTTCTCAAACAGGACCATGCAAAGCAAACTGAACCTCAACTGTTTCACATAGCGACCAGCGTTTAAAGGATTTGAATAACACATTAGCCTAATGTATTCCCTTATTTCCCTTCTACTTACAAGGAAGTAAATAATGACATTAATTTTGCTAATATTTATGTTGATTAGTATGATGATAAAAGAATAACGATTTGTAAGAATAGCTTGTATATGGAACAACTAGAGAAAGTTATGTGAATGAAACACATCATGTTTTTCTTCTATTGACTTTGTACATCTTTGTATATTTCTCTTGTTTTGTATGGAACCAGTAGTCTCAAATTTATTCATAAGAACATTACTAGCAATGGGTTGCTAGGAAAGAAAGTTTGATTTGATGCAGGAAAGTTGTTAACTTTGGGTAAACTTGAAAATATGTAAAAGCACATTATCTTATTTCTTGTATTTAAAACTTTTGCATTTATTATACACTTTATATGCTTTACATAGATTATATACTTTTATGCACATTATTTTATGAATCAGGTAAAAAATAATTTTGTACATATCTCAATCCAGAATGACACACACAATATGTACATTAAATTGTGAACTTAAGTTACTGTTTTGGTAAAAAGTATACATATTTTATTAAGGCAACAAGTACGCAAACATGTAAAATTTAAACATGCTATGAAGGTGGTAAAATGTTCTTTATATTTGCATACATTATGAACTTATTGAAAAGCAGTAGTTACCTCATTTGCATATACATTCAACAGAGCATGAAGAGCATACATATTCTTTAATAAATGTATGTATAATTATAATTAATCTGAACTAATTAATTCACTCTAGGCCATTGGGATTTATTAGTTGGAATGAAAATACAAAGTAAAGAAAAATATTAAGGGGACAAGATATCCGAACATACAGAAATTACACCTTAAGGGAGTTAAATTACCACTGCTCTTAAAGTTCTCAGTGATTTTTCCTGAAATTTTTATGAACTACTCCATAAAGTGGTTGTTTGCATTGATAGCTTATGTGGTTTAGTCATGTTTCATTCAACAGAAAAATAATAACATTTATTCTTAAAACATGTGAATTCACGTACCTTTTTCTCTGGTACTACTTGCAATACATAATCACACTTTTGATGCTTGTTTTTAGTATAACAACTGTGTTTTGAGCCTCAATTATTTAGTTGGGTATATCAGTTCAGGCAGCACTGTAGCCAAATGGTTAGACCACTCACCTCCCACCTAGGCAGCCTGGATTCAATCCCAAATGCCCATATGTGGGATTTGTGGTAGATGAAGTGGCATCTTGGTCCTCTGCTTTCCCCTGCCACTCATTCCACCATTTGCTTCATCATCACCCTTCCTTTCATCCATTTCACTTGCATTTCATATCATCCACTTCCTCATGCTCATGCCTGGCTGCAGTACAACCACTGGTTCCAGGGTCTCCATTATGTGGTTTCATGCCATTGGCTCCTCAATATACTTCTGACCTCTAGGCATTAGCTTCTAAGCTATAGGGGAGTGTCAGTTCTAAATATGGGAAGGGTAGGCACACTATGAAAAAAAAGACATATCAGTTCACTAAAATTTTAAAAATATTACATTATAAAAATAAAAATATGGAAAATGTGCAATATAGTAGCTTTTTTTAATATCACTAATATATATTATAAAATTATTATTTTAGTTTAGAAAGTTTTACTGTGTATTGTATACACATACAGAAAATTTCAGCTCTCTAGCGCTCCTATTTTCTGAGAAAAAGGTACATAAGCATCCAAAAATGCTGTTTTGAGAAAACTGAATTTAAAGATACAAATGCTCTAAAAGGAGCATTGCATGACAGCTCTAAAGGAATACAAACTAGCACTTAAATGACATTTAAATGCCTTAAAATCCTCTTAATCTCCCAAAAGTATGTACTGCCTAAAACAAAAAATGTGATTTATTACCATTTCAGAGTACCTTGTCCCCTTAAAACAATGCAGTTTTTAGCTTACCCTTATTGCATAAAATGCTGCTTCCAAATTGCATTCAACAAGAGGAAATGAAGGCACCTCTTAGAATTATCACAGAGAGAGGATATTTTGTTATAAAGTTTTCGATTAAGGGCCATATGCTGACTCAAAAACATTTTATTGGTGAATAAAGAGAATTGCAGTAGTGATCATATGTGCATCCTGTGTACAGAGTTCAATAAGCCTTTGCTGGATTCAGTATGATGCTGACATTACAGTGAATTTACAGTTACAAAAACAGTAGACTTTTGGCAGCAGCATTGTCACATAATGGCAGATTTGCAGCTTCAGTGGTAAATTATTTATGGTGGTGTGTTGCCTCAGATGAAACAATTGACAGGAATAGGTGAGGTTTTTAAGGCACACATTGTTGAACGGGAGGTGTGATTCAAATCAGGATAGGCCTCCATGACAGTTTTTCTAGGTTTTCCTCAGTCTTCATAACTGCCAAATGGCAGGGATATCTAAACTCAGGCTTGGAATGCTTCCTTCCCCAATTAGCTTTCTTTTATGCATCATCAGTGTGAACAATCAATGGTGCCTTATACAGTAAGAATGAATATTAACACCACTAACAAACACACAAACAGTAAAAGAATAGAAATATAAAATCAAATATGAACAACTTTGAAATAGTTAATTATGCAACACATGCATGATTTTTGCAGTTCTGATATGAATAAATATTATAACAGTAGTATTATGTATGTATTGTGACATATTTTGGGCATCCTCTGAATATGTTGATGTTATTGGGATTGCCAAAGAGTTCACCTGTTAATAAAGTGGTATTGACACTTAAAGAAAGAAGAGGAGGAGGATAAGGGGAAGGAGGAACAGATCTAATATGAATGCTTCTTTACTTTTAATACTGCTCCGTGCTGTCTTCTATGTATTATCTGCTCCTGCTTTCTTTTCTCATTTTATAACTGAACAAAACACATGAAAATGTACTCCATACAACTACTGTCTTCATAGTCATATGACACAACAGATGTGGCAAAATGGTTCTTCATGAAGGTACATCTTGATAGTTATGTAGGCGTGTTCCTTGTGTTGAAATCCTAATGCCTTTAAGTGGCAAAAGTAGTAATGATTAAAAGGTGGGATAGTTTATGGAAGAAACTTGGAATAAGCTACGGGATGATTCAGTGGTAATTAAAATGCTAGCAGAAACAAGAGAAGAGAAAAGTAACACAATAGGGGAACTTTTAGGAAGAGTAACGGATAAGAGACCTTAAGAAATGAGGAAGAGAGTGAACACAGTTTGGAATTCAGCTATACATTTTAGTGACTATTCTATATATACAATCAGAATTAAGGTTTGGGAGAGACAAGGTTTTGTTTACTAGATATTTAAATGTACGATCTATAAGATCTGTGAATGTATATTTGATGCAGAAGAAATAAATTCATTAATATTTAAAAATAACACTTGAACATTTCTTTGCTTTTCAATTATGTGATTCTCAAATGCTTCACATTTATTTGTATAACATTATTATAGTTGCAAGCTGGAAATCTCCACTAGGTTTTGCTTTTAGAGGCCTTACTTCTCCATTTGTTAGACCAAGATTACTGTTACAAGTTTCTTATAATGAATTATTTGATAATATTAAAATTTTGGCATGCTGTAAAAGAATATTCTTGGCAAAGAGAGAAGGCAAAAGCCTTTCCTTGAGTGCAGATTAGGCTGTTCCATCTTGAATACACATCAAAATAGCTGCAAGTAACCCAAGACTAACATGGGGTCTACCTACAACATGCAGTACTGCACAACAGTGTAAGCTGTTGTCATGGCCAAATCAAGAGTTGAAAATAAAGTGGAGGGATGAAATATTGTGAATATTACAGTACTGGCCAGACACATCAGCTCTGCTGCTAGTTTTATGGATGAATATGTATGTGTTCAGACAAGTCGAGTTGGAACAGCCTGGTGTAGATGTAGGTTTCAAGTTATATAAAAATTTCAAGTATACAATTTGTGTTTCTGATCGTAGTGTAGTATTAGACTAACTTTTAAAACAATTTAAAATACATAAAAATTAGCAGCATACTTTTTATTTCATTTTCTAATTTTATATATCTACTCTCAGTATATTCTAACTCCTTTCATTCTGTAGAAAAATAACATGCCATGACTAAAGTTATCATTTTAAATCTTTCCTGCAACAATATTGAAATGATTTTACCATATCAAGAACACATACATGATTATGAAAGATTTTGCTTCAAAACTTTCCAGTTAAATAAGCACTGATTTCAGTCTAAAAGTACTGGAAAGATTAAATTCATTTACCTGTCATGGATATACATGAACACATTTGGATGAACCAGACATAAAATACAATCATTATTTTGATGATAAATTCAATAATGAAATCTTCATTAATCCAGTAAGTTACACTTACAAACCTAAGCAAGATGCACATTTTGCTATGGTAGTGAGGGCATGGACTTTGAGGATACAAAAGGAGAGTAGGATAACTGCTAGTGAAATGAGGTTCGTGAGATACATGGCAGGGTATGCTAAGTAGGATTACAAACTCAATAATGATCTTTTGAAGGAACTGTGCTTAGAACTTGTCATTACATACATAAAAGAAACCAGAACTGGATGAATCACTTCCCAAAGCCATACTTCGTTAATGCCCAACAGTGAAATGTGAGATTTGTCAGTGAGATCATACAGACCTTTAGGCCTAAGACTAGAAGAAGACGAAGAAAATTAATTTAAACAGAAAGTACATAAACTCTGGTATTGAGAAGAATATTTAAAACCAGTTATTTGTATTCTAGATTTAAACCCCTCATCACTAGTTGCCTTCAAATTGAAAATTCAGATAGAATCAAAATATAAAAATACTTTAAGAAGTTTTGTAATTGTTTATACATTTTCATGCATTTCCCTCACGTTTATTGTTTCCATTACCTTAACATGGAGTCTTTAAACTCAGCCAAATAAAGACCAAAGCTTAATCTAAAGCAGGAGAAAAATGCCACTTCTTTTATAATAAATTTTCTTTGACACCATCTTATATAGGTTAAAGTTGGAAAGGTAGAATCAAGTTCAATTTCATACCCAGGATTTGCACCAATGCCCTGTGGCATTGAATTTTTCAGTCTGTTTCTACCTTTCCTTCATTTATTTTGTTTAATTTTCTATAATTAATGAAAAATATCAAAATATTCAAAAGTGCTCCAGTGTTGACTGTACAATTGTAAGTGTAATTCAGCCTTTTTCTGAACTTCTTTTGTAGCATAGTGTATGAGGATTAGATTAATTGTCAGATGGGGTCCTCAGTCACTGGAGCAGAGCACCACATGTCCGCATGGAGTCACTAAGGATCCTTTGTGACTCATGTGACTCCAAGAAGAAAGAATTGAGGGGAGAGTACCGAACTGTAACTGGATGATGATGGGAGCAAACATGGACAGGATTCCTAACAATTCCAGATTGAATGCCTCCAATGCCTCCAGAGCCCAACCCACAAGCCCCAAGCATGCAGGAGTCCTCAGGACATCTTCAAGTAGCTGTGGAAGCATTTTTGCAAAAAAAAAAAAGTACCATAATCATATTAATCATTCAAACAAGCATGACATATGGCCACACCAGCTAGTTATCAACAAATCCAACCCAAATATTTATTGAAAAGTTCCATTGATTGCAGATATTCTCCACAGCTTTAGGGTTATCTTGCTCCATTGTGAGTATTAAAAAACTCTTGAAAAACATGCCTTCTGCTATAATACGAGCTTGAAGCTGGATCCCAATAGAGTGGTCCTACAATGATACCAGGAATTAATCTCTATAGTGCACAAGCCACATTCCAGCTGAAACCTGCTGAACACTGTTGCCTGCTGCTTCAATCTGAAACAGATAACCTGGAAGGGATGGGAATAGGAAATGATGTATAAGAAATTTGGTGGATGTAAGAAACCTTTCCAGAATTCAACTGGTGAGCTGGAGAAACCCCTGCAAAAAAAAAAAAAAAAACCCATGGGGGCTGGCCACAACAACTGCAGCACCACCTTGCTAGGTTAGCATAGGATTCACAATGGAGGGGGGGGCTTAGTGCACTGAATCCTATGAGAGATCTATGATGATTACTATTCCCTAGGTGGAAAGGATGACGTAAGGAACCACAGGAGGCTACAGGTTGCAGGTCACAGAGATATGTGGAAGTCCCTAACAGTTTGTAACTTGAAGATCTGTCCCCCTACGGAGCTGCCCAGAGAGGGTGATGAATGATCTGTTAACCAAGCAGCTCTCTGGCATTCAAGGGGAATAATCTTTCCTTTAAGCAAGCATCTGCACCATTTTCTGGGAGCATAATTAAAGGAAAATGATGGAAAGGAGATCACGATAGTTAAGAAACCACCCTAGCATTTGTCCACCTACCAGGGAAAACACAAGATCAGAATGGGCAGTAGATGGATCAAACCTGGGACCTCCTGAAGATGGTTAATTGTGATGGCTGAAGAATGGTTAATTGTTTGCAGGTATGCACTTAAAATTGATTAAGCAAACGGCAAGGATACTGGTATTTTATAATTAAATTTTTATGAGAAATTATCCTTTTAAATTATGGTGCCGTCAAAATGATAGGTTCAGTCTCCTCAATGTTAAAGAATGAGCAAATAAATTAGTTTGCTACTTGCATATATTCATGTATAGTCTCCTTAAATGCTAGAAGATTAATAACTTTTGCATATTAGATATTTGTTTTATAAAACCCATTATTCTGTTTTATGCATTGTAAATTTTACTTTACTTCTAGCTACCCTTTGAATATGAAAGAATACAGTCGAACTGAAAGTACATAATCCTTTTGATTAATTTTAATTCCCTAAAATTTTGATTATATTTTCTTCATTTCAATCAAAACAGCTTGTTGGTACCTTAACAACAGGAATATATACAAGAGCTGCCTCATCTTGCATGTCTATTATTTTGATCTCAGTTCTCCATAATATGCTGTTAGTTTCTAGCCTCTTTAACAGTTAATTGTTAGTGTTCAATCATAAGAGAATGCCATTAGGATCTGTGTGATATGTTTTGTTCTTTTCTAGTTTGAATGGAAAAATATACACTACTCATTCCTGAGATACAGAAATACAATACATTGATATTTAAATGATCATTCTCTATGTACAAATTTTAAATGAAAGTTCTTTAAGCGTTGTTTTCAAATCTCATGTAAAATCTTTCTGTAGAGAAAGTTTATTATTCCACAGAAATAGATAGCTTAAACACAACTGAAGTTTGTATTAGGAATAAGGCACTGCTTTCATAAGCTGTCTTTTTAGCATTTGTTCAGAGTTTAATCATATTTGCTAGCCAGGCACTTCCCACACAGTTGCAGTACTCCCTCTGGGTCCATTTTGACGTGAGCTGGAGTCTGAGACACGGCTGAGACGTCGTCCCCACCAACTGCGTGCTGCACTGGCTGCTGCCTGAATGCCTCGCTCTCTCTGAGCTAGGAGCATCTCTCCATAGTTCTCATTTGGTCCTGATCTAATACCATATTCATACTTGGCTTCTTTCTCCAGTAGCTTTTCCCGTTGTATCTGAGTTTTAACTTCACCTGGTACATCCGGGATTGCATATGCCATAACTCCTGTTAGTGCAAAAACTATATGCTGCAAAGAAACAATTTTAATAAGATTTAACCACATTGGAGATTACATTAAACATGTACTACAGTGGTTTAAATTATTCCTATTAACATTTATAAAATAATTTGAGGCACAAACACTCACAAGACTGTACTTGCCAACTGCCGATTACATCTGTTTGGTGCATTTTGTTCTGTTCATTTAAAAAGTTATTCTTTTAAAATTATACATTAATCATAACAAATATCTTTGCAGAAACGCTCTCAGATTAGGAAGTGAAGATACAATAACATGCGTGATGTGAAAGCTAAAGCACCATTTGTATCAAATACATTTTGGTTACTAATGAGACCATAGTGGGAAAGAAATTAGTAAATTTACAGCATTGATTTGTGATAGTGAAAAAGAAAAAAGAAACAAAAATACTCTTTTCTGCACCCTTTGGCTCTTTTTTGTTGCTGGATACATTACTACGTGGTACATAGGTAGAGAAGATCTTGCACTCCACCCTAAAATTTGATACCAAGATTTCAACGGAAATACACGCCTTAAGGTTCCCTTTATCCAAGAAAAGCATTTTTAGAAAAAGGTCTGTGTGTGCGTGCATGTATGTATGCATGTGAACAAATTAATGCATAACGAAAAGTCAGTAATACCAAACTTGATATTTACATTTAGTGTCTTCTAAGGATGTAATACGAAAATTTTGATTATCTCTAAATAGACTCTGACGATTTGCATTTTTGGGAATAGCCTCTGAAGATCTCTTTGTTCTGGATGAATTTTGCTTGGTTTAGCATAAATGGTAAACCATAAGAGATAGACACAAACTTAGTACACAAAAAATGTTGAGCTCATTAAAACACACAATGTCTTAGACATTTTTTCATGTAGTTGACCATTTCAGAGATATTATTATTATTGGTTTCAGTTTTAAAATACTTTTTTCATACAGGAATTTGTAAACTTCTGCCCATGCAGAAAATGAATTTCAATCACATGGGAACCAGCTTTTAAAAGAGTTAACTATCGCTTTAGCCTAGTGTATTCCCTTATTTCCCTTCTACTTACAAGAAAGCAAGTAATAAGACCATTTCTGCAGTGTTTATCTGAGAAGTAGATAAAAGAATAAGCTTTTTAACAATTATTTGTTTCAGAGAGGAAGAGAAAGTCATGTGAGAAAGTCATGCATTATACATTTTTAATAGGCATTGGCCAAAATCCTTGCACATACTTATTATACAAATATTTGCCCTTCTCTTGTAATGTGTATAGAAAATGGATTTGTAATTAATTGACTAGGATGTGTATCTCAAATTGAATTTAAGATCTTGTGGTTTACTGAGAAAATGCAAGTCAGTTGGGGAATTTATTTTTTTATCTGGGTTACAGAAAAGAGCAATAAGAATAATTGAAAAGATGTCAAGCCAAGAAGAGATTCATGTAACAGTAGTTTTAAAAAACAGAGAATCCTCACAGTACTCTGCTTCTATATTTGCGAATACCTTAAGCATATAATAGGAACCCACAAAGAGGGAAAAAATATAAATATTCATAAACATAACACAAGAACAAAGTTGAACTATTTTAAGGATAGACTAAGAGGTTCACTGGTTACAAAATGTAGTATAAACAATGCAAAAGATTTATACAATCATTTTCCTCACCAGATCAAGGAAATGAATAAAGAAACAAGGAAAATAAAGGCTGTTAAGACATACCTAATAAATAATGCTTTTTACTCACTTCAAGAATACAAAAATGTAAATAGTATTTAAAAAAAAATCTGTATATAACTTATCCTAAATGTGTATATAAGCATAGTTTTTAGTTATTTTTAGTTATTTTCAGTGATGAAATTATTATTACAAATGTTGAATAAAATCTTAGTTCGCATCTTTAAGGTCATGTCAACATGTTACTATAGTAGTTCAACAATTAGACAGAAACTGCAAAATCAAATCCCAGCATTGGATTGAATTTCTTAATTTGATTCTACGTCAATTTGATTTGGTCTTCCATAGTACAGAATTTCTGATAAAACCAGGTTTTATAAAGCTACTACTAGGAGTACCTATAGAAATGTATTCTTACACTCAATTTGCTAACCTCAAATCTTTTTCAAATTTGGATAAATTGAACTTTAGATCTTACCTCAAAAATAACAACAAAAGCCAGTCTAGCAGCAAAGACATGCCAGTATTGTGGTGAAAGATCATATTTGTTTGTATCATTGGGTCCGTTGCGATAACCTCGATACTGACAAGTAGATGGGTCAGTGTCAGTGGGATCAGCTCCCATGTCTTGACCATAATCTGTTGTGTTGAACTCTGTAACATAGATTACATACATAATCTATTTGAACAAAGAAATTTCTAATAATTGATGACCTGGTGTATATGCAGAATCACTGTTATATACATATACCTATTTGAAATTTTCAGTATATATTATATTCAGCTGTATTATAACCCTTTAAAAATTATGAGGTTTGAGGAATTTGGCATTCTAATTTCATAGTTGCATTAGCTCTACTTAATGTAATAATACACTTTCTTGATAAAGCAGCATGTCTTCTATTTCATGCAGGAATCGATACTCTAGTAAATGAGATTATTACTATGTATGATTAGAGATATACATTTTTGTGCTTGTTGTAAAATCAGAAAAGAATGGTATTGGCTAAATATAGAATGGCTATGGCTGTAATTTTGAGATGTTTATTTTTAATACAATGAGTGTTAAGTGGTTGGAAAAAATTTATTCTGAACTGGCTGAGTTCAGAATAAATGGCAGATGGATTCCAATTTAGGGAGCTAATGGTCTATGCTATATTAGAGATTTAATTTAAAAAACAGCTAACATAGGAATCTTGGCTGAGCTTTTTTTTTTTTTTTTAAAATACGGTTCCGGAGGCTTGTTTGGCACTATACTCCTTTTTCCTCTTTTTTTTTTTCTTTTTTCCATTTTCTCAATATTTCTTTTGTATTTCTATTTGATTACCATTTTTGCTTTCTGCTTCTAACACACACACACACACACACACACACACACACACACACACACACACACACACACACACACACACACACACATACACATTTACAAACACCCATGCCAAAGGTGGGACTCGAACTCACGATCCCCTACGCCATGTAACACCAAAGCAAGGCACTTTAGCGAGTGCGGCTATGGGGACTGGCAAACTGAGTTTACCTTTACATGGAAAAAATTTCAAAAATTTTGATTTTCTCAAAAATGGCTCTAACGATTTTGTTTAAAATCTCTTATATTTAAGATATTCACATGCTAAATAAATTGTATATCTTGAATTTTCTGGGAGTAGCCTCTAATGACCTCTTTATTCTGAATGATTTTTATTGAATTTTGTATAACTGGTAAACTGTAAAAGATAGACAAAAACTTACCACACAAAAAATGTAGATCAGGATAAAACACACAATTATTTATGTCATATACATTTTTTTCGTGGATTTGATCATTTTTGAGATATGTCTTGTTATTGGTTTCAGCTTTAAAAAAATTATACCTTTCTCATACAGGAATTTGTCAACTCCTGTCCATACAAACAAAGGAACTTAGCAACCAGCTTTTGACTATCACTTTAACCTATGCTACTCCCTTATTTTGCTTCTGCTTATAAGGAAACAAGTAATAAGATTATTTCTGCAAATTTTTCTCAATTAGCATGAAGTAAAATAGAAACATAAGCTTTTTAACAATAATTTGTTGCAGAGATTTAGAGAAGGACATGCGAGTGGAACACATCAGATTGTTTTTGTTGTGTTAGCAAATAATTATGTTAGTAGCTGGAGTATTCAGCATGGCGGCAATTGCATTGACCACTCTACAAGGGATTTCAGGAGGTCAGCAGGAGGAGATTTCCATGCCCTCTTTAATGTCGCTTTCTACGAAACATCCATACTTTTGCTGTCTATGGCTACATAATGCCGAATATACCCACCAGTTTCGACTTATTGCACATCACCCACCGCAAATACAGATTTTTTGCAACTGGATGACTGGAAAATTCTAAACTATCCAGGCACAATATGGTTCACTGTTTACATCACAAGAAACCCTTTGAGGAGTGATGGGTCCATTTTGGAGCCCAATTTGTATTAGTTGATAAGCAACACATAGATAACATTGTTGTGTCAGATTCTACCATGCAAAACATACTTATAATGGCTAAGGAATATTGCCATTGATTATATCTATTACTAATTTTCTAAATGGAATAAGCCTTTTCAAATGGGAGAAAGTTCAATTACCAGAGGAACAGGTGCTGTGCTGCTGTTTTGAATTCTTGTATCAAATTTATCGCATGGAATTACACTTAAATTACATCTGGCATGGCTACTGCACACCATCTGGTCCTCGATTGAGTCTACAATATTACCTTCATATGATTTTCAGGGATACCCTACTTATAACTCGTTAGATCAATGTTATAATGCTGTGGTGTATAAACACTTTAACTGGGCTAAGTCATACTTAATTTTACATATAATTTCACTTACCTACACCTTCAACATTTTAGCATATTTTATATATCTTATTAAGGGTTTGGGCTACAACAATTTGCTGGAGTAACACCCCCTCCTTTACTTAACACTATTTCCTCCTACTTCCTCTCTGCCCAAACTGATAACACTTAAAAGCGATCAAGGACTAAATCTTAGGTTACAGTAGTATAGACTAAAAAGAAAAAAACTGTTGTGTTCCATTCAGATGACTATCTCTACAACAAATTATTCTTAAAAAAGCTAATGCATTTATTTACTTAATGCTAATCTAAAAAAAATGGCAGAAATAGTCTTATTACTTGCTTCCTTGTAAGTAGAAGCGAAATAAGGAGTACCATAAGTTAAAGTGATAGGCAAAAGCTGGTTGCTGTATGACTGAAGTTCCTTTGTTTGTACGGACAGGAGTTGACAAATTCCTGTAGGAGACAAATATACTTTTTTGAAAGCTGAAACCAAAAACAAGGAATATCTGAAAAAATGATCAAGTCCACGAAAAAAATTGATATAACATAAACTGTGTATTTTAATGTGCTCTACATTTTTGTGTGGTAAGTTTTTGTCTATCTGTTATGGTTTAGCAGTTATGCAATATTCTGTAAAATTCATCCAGAATAAAGTAGTCTTCAGAGGCTATTCCCAGAAAGTTCTAGATATACATATTATTTGTCAAGTAAATAATATTTTAATCAAAATCGTTAGAGCCATTTTGGAGAAAATCAAAATTTTCAAAAAAAGTTCCATATAAAGGGTAGTTGGGAGTGGGAGAATTTTCTTGAAAATCTTAGTGTTGCATCCTTGGCAGATAGCAAACTTAAATACAAGTTTGGTATTCAACGGTCTTTTCATTTTTAAGCTAAGGTATCCACACACACACACACACATACACACACACGCACGCACACACGCACGCATGCACGCACGCGTGCATGCACACGCACACGCACACACACACTTAGACCTTTTTCCAGAAATGCTTTTTTTGGATTCAGGGGGACCCAAAACATGTATTTCCAGTGAAATCTCAGTATCAAATTTTTGGGTGCATTACAATACCTTCTCTATACACTCTGTACATAGTACATGTAGAGAAAGTAAAAAAAGAATGTAATTAACCTAGCTAATAATCATAACTTGCATAAGAGATTGCAATGTATTCATGTGAATGTGCGCAAGTGTATAACTATCTATACCTCAACTGACTCGTAGAAGTTTCCACTCTTCACCTGTAATTTAATCTGAAAATTACCAAGAATATTAACCTTAACTATTAACAAGTGCTATGCACAATGTGTTTCTGTGATCAGACAGGTCAGCCCCCACTCCAGCTGGCAGTCAGGTCGGAGCAACTGATTACTGAGTCTTCACTGCATGAGACCCTCATCTTATCCCCTCTTACCATGAGCCTACATGTTGACCACTGAGCCCTAGGTCCTGGTCTAGTTTCGATGCCAAGTCCAGGTCCTAGCCCACCAACTACCCGAGACACTCTCTTGTGACTTTATGTAGTCAGTCACAAATCTCAAGGTGCCACAGTGGTACCAGTAACGTCACAACATGAATATACCTATATAATTCCTAACGTTCCGTCCTTTCACTCTAATTCACCCCGTTCCTCCCCTGCTCACAAACACTGGAACTGCCGATGACCCCTTTGCCGCCATTGGGCTGTAGCTATGTGAACACTCTTACAACACAACATTATTCGTCGCTGTTGGAACCATAGCTCCCATATATTTTCACGAGAATCACCAGTACGTTTTTGAATAACCGGCATTATGAAGGAACATTGTTACTTGAAGTCTTCTTGAGCAGTGCAGCTGTTGAAGATTATCATTAATTGCAGCTTCCAGCATGGTGAACTATGTAATGCTTCATAAAGGTTGCCTGAGGCTCTTGTATTTATACTTTAGCAATAAACTCAATATCTGCAAATACCTGCCAAGTGAGTAAATATTATTTAAATGTGACAATTAAGGGAGACAATATACAGTTAACACCCTTTTTATTTATGTATATATAGCATTCCTTCCAATTGTAAATTTTTATACCCTATCAATTTAATCTATTTATTTCTTTTATACTTTCAACCTCATTAATTTTATTATTAAGATCCTCTCTTTAGTGATTCTACTCCTCCATTTCTCTCTTACTATCTCTGTATAATTACCTAGTTGTCTCAGAAATTACTTCTTATTGTTTCCAAAAAGTTTTAAGTACCTACACTGTCTCCCAATTTTTGTTCCATATTTTTTGTCTCCAAATTTTTGTTTCTTTGCACTCAATTTACAGTGTAAATTGACATCAACATTGCCACATAGTGGACATAAATCTTTATCTACTTTTAGACATTGGTTCAATATTGATCTGGATTTGGTAATGCTAAGTGGTGTAACCAACATATAGAAATAATATATTTTGTTGTAGGCAGGTCAAACATTGCAGTGAAGTTTAAACAATTTCTTTATGATATGCTATAAAAGCTACAGCGTTCGTAGAATTTGAACAAACAATGCTAGAAACATGGGGTTTTCACCAGTATGCACAGAAATGAGTGATCTATATTTACAGAACTACAGTTCTTCCAAATCTGTATGCTTTGTGCCTTCATGTATTATTTTAATTATTTCACTTAAAGTGGTAATATGTATATTTACAAGCAACATAGCAAGAACCTGAGTGGCTAAGAGCATTTATGTAGAGAAATACTATCTTATGAACTAAGTCACCTGATAAACATAATAGGATTAAGGTTGAGCCATAGGATTTTATATATTAGCACCTTAATACTTTAAGTTATGTTACTTACCAGATAGGGAATAATCAATATACCCAACTAAGGTACCCGTTGGCGAGTAAACATATTTGTATACCATACGTGGAATGAAGTCACTGGTGTATGCTATCACAAATGCCTGCAAAAACATTATATAAGCATTTACTTTAAATGAAAATTAACATTATCTACTACTAAAAAAAAAATAAAAAAAAAAATTGTATAGCCCATTTCTTTTTAATTAAAAGCCCCCCCCCCAAAAAAAAAAAAAACCACTAGGAAGAAAGAAGGAAAAATAAAAACACTTAATACCTTTTTAACAAGATAGAAAGTTAAGGTTGTTTCAATATAGTACTTATATATATATATATATAAAACACACACACACACCCACCCACACCCACATGCATACAGACACATATGCATGTGCGCACACAAACACATATTTTTTTTGTAATGATTGAACCGTAGAAAGCAAAAATAATATCTATTTGCAACATTCACATAGCATTCTTTACTCATTATAATTTATTTTATATAGCTTTTACAAACTCTATTTACTTCATGTTAATTGAGATAAATATTTGCAGAAATAGTTTGATTACACATTTCATTGCATGTAGGTACATAATACAAGTGCAATAGAGGAAGCTGGATGGATGGTCCAAGATTAAAAACCAAAAAAAGCAACAGTGGCAGCATTCCAAAACATTTCAAAGCATTGAAAAATTTAAATTATTATTAATGGATTTTAGATGTGGCAGATGCCAAAAAAGTTAAACTTGTGTAGAACTGTACATTTTTTATCTAGTATGTTTTTGTTTGTTTCTTATGTTTTCCCATTAAACAAAATTATATACCTGAGCGGATGGCTAGGGCAGTACTGTCTGTGGCCCACAATCAGAAGGTCCTGATTTTTTTTTTTGCTTCAGTCACTACGAAAAATACACATTGGATATTTAATACCATATCCCAATGTTCCACTTTCAATCTAAAACAATAGTAAACAAACATAGTAGATGGTAATGTGATTATGCTGCCATTTATCCACAGATGAGGGTGTAAAAATGTAAATGGCGTGTTATTTATGGACGCTCTTTAACTGCTGTGGTTCTCAGCGTCCCATTCTAAACTGGGCGTGAAAGACCGCTTAATTTTGCTCAGAGGCCTCTCTATCAGGCTTGAGGTTCTTTTATGTGCCGTAAATCTACGACACGGGACCAACGGCTTTACTTCCCTTCCGAAGGAAGCCATGCTAAAGATTTTTACGCCCGAAAAAATCCATCGTCCTCCGCCAGGTTTGAACCCGCGACCTTGGGTATATGAAGTCAGCATGGTAACCATTAAACCACGGAGCGCGACTATGTGGGTGTATGTGTGTAATGTCAGTGACTTATTGTACCCAGGAGGATAGGATGAGATGAGAGTAATATTAAAGGGCGTCGAAATGGATGGTCTGGAAGAACCACCATGGAGGGCCTCCAACTTAGTTCAACCAGTTCTTCATCTCGATTCGGGGAGGGCTAGGAGCCTGCACCCCAGGTCTGATCAAACTCCCTGAGTTGTAACTTCCAGTGCCGTTCAGCCACCAGAGTTGTATTTCCAGAGTGCAGTTGATTGTTTATCATTCGAGATAGAAGCAATGTTTAAATATGATTTATATGATACTTAGATCTAATACCTAATCCAAACCATTATTCATGAGCCCTATTGCTAGAAGGACAGCACTGCACTGCAGTCATCACTGGGAGGGTGCCACCACAGTAGTCCTCATCAACAGTATTCAAGTCACCTCATCAGGATTGTTTGTTTTTGTAGCTTAACATCGACACCCTGAAAGAGACCATTTAAATGAAATGGAGATAAAATGAAGGAACATTTTGGGGTAATGAAGAAACCTCTCTGGCATTTGCCTAGTAACCCCAAAAAACCCTCAGGTCAGAGAGGTTGGCTGCAGGAATTGATCCTATGACCTTCCAATGCCAGTCACAGACAAAATGTCTGAGCCATCTGGCTCAGTCCATCCACTGGTAGTGAAAGCAACTAGACTGGACAGTGTCCCAATACCATCTGTTTGTTGCAGAGCAAAGTGGAATGGTGTAAAGGGATGAAACCTCAAAGGCTGACTGTATTCTCTCTGGGTGCTGATGGTGAAAAGCAGTTAGATTGAATGGCCCTGCCGCATCTGCTTAACACAAAGAGAAAGTATGGCATGGGGATGAGAACTTTAAGCCTATTGTCCACCACATACAATCAATGAGTGGTTCACCCAATAGAGTTGTGATATGCTCAAGTAGTTAAAAATTGTAAAATAAATAGAATATCAAAATTATATAAAAACCCTTCTGAATAAAGAGAACTTTATATAGTATTCCAAAAAAATTAAAGATATTTAGTTTATTTGTCATGTAGCTAACCTTATCTGAGAAAATCAAAAACATAAAAACATTTTTGCATGTTAAGAATGGTTATTTGAGCCTGGGTTGTGTAAGTTGATTTTATATTAATATAGTGATAATAAAAGTGCAGCTCCTATACATGCATTTGCAGTGGGAATATTTTCTTGAACATCTTTGTGTTGTCGCATCATTGTGATACAGAACTTAAATACCAAATTTGGTGTTTAATTCTTTTTTTTTTTTTTAGTGTTATGCTATTCTCAGGACACACAGACGGACAGTCACACATTTACAAACATTCACCTTTTTCTAAAAATACTGGTTACTTTCTCTACATGTACTATGTACATGGCGTATAGAGAAGGCATTGCATTCCACCCAAAAATTTGATACTAAGATTTCACCAGAAATAGGCATTTTAGGGTCCCTTGCATAAAAAAAAAAGAATTTTTAGAAAAAGGTCTGTGTGTGTGTTTGTGTGTATCAGTGTGCCAGTGTGTCCGGGTATCTGTGAACTTAACTGAAAAATGAAAAGTCAGTAAAAAACCCAACTTGGTATATAAGTGTAGTATCTTCTAAGGATGTGACAAAAAGATTTTGAGGAAAATCCCCCCACCCCAAACTACGCTTTACATGGAAAAATTTTGGTTTTCTCAAAAATAGCTCTAACTATTGTGATTAAAATACTGTATATTAAATATACTTATATGACAAATAAAATGTGCATCTCAAATTTTCTAGGAATAAATTCTGAAGTCCTCTTCATTCTGAATGACTTTTTCATAGCTGGTAAACTGTAAGAGGTAGACAAAAAGTTAATGTACAAAAAATCCAGAGCTTGTTAAAACACACAATTTATGTCATATATAATTGTTGTAGAGTTAACCAATTCCAAGATATTCCATGTTATTGGTGTGAATTTTAAATTCTTAAACTTTTCTCATACAAGAATTTGTCAACTCCTGGCCTTGCAAAGAGAAGGAATTTCACTCACATAGCAAGCACCTTTTAAAAGATTTGACTATTGCTTTAGCTTAGTGTATTCCCTTATTTCCTTTTACTTGAAAAGAACTAAATAATAAGACAATTTCTGCTTGATTAGCATGAAGTAAATAGAAGAATAAGCTTTTTAAAATAAGTTGTTGCAGAGATATAGAGAAAGTCATATGAATGGAACACATATTTTTTATTAAATGTTATTACCTATTTTTTTCTGTTTGTAATTTAAATCTTACATTATTTCAACACATTTCTCAACAACACTTCTGCAGTCTGTAAAACTTGACACTTTTGCAATTTGCCATTGTTTTTTATTTACGTTTAGTTCAGTTTCCATCCAGCATTTTAAATACCATTAAAAGAAGCTTACATTGGATACAACAGCTGCATAGGTGATTCCCTGTAATATGCCATACCAGGCACCTATGTCTTCTACTCTTTCAGCCAAAGGTCTTCTCAACTGGGTAACCATCTTGTATGCATCTAATCTTATTTCTCCAATATTGTTCAGTAAAGCAAACAGGGGAGCCAATGGAAATGCTGCCACAAACAGTGTAACAAAACCATATTGCAGAACTGCAAAGAAATAAAGAAACATGGAATCCAGAATTAATGAAATATCCTACCTAATAATTCTATCTAAATTATTTCAAAAAATTATTTAACACAAACATGGTGGCACATCCAGAAGTTCTTAAAGGGAGTGTATGATGATAATGACAGTGATGATGATGATGATGGATGATAGGTTGATGATGGATGATGATGATGATGATGACGACGATAATGAAGATGGGATGAATATGATTTCAATTCTCAATCATTGCCCTTCCCCAATACTTTGTTTGTTCCACAACTTCTCACATATGGTAATAAATATTTAGCCTATTATTTTATGCAGGCTTTAATGCTATTCTACTATACAGAAATATCTTATTTCAGATTATCACCAGTTCACAGCTTGGTCTATTGAATTTTCAAGGTAACATCACCTTCTGGAAAGTTTATTCCTAAAATGTGCAATGTTCAATCAAAATAGTATAATAAGTTCTTCAGCTTCATGACAACTGCTATAACACAATTCTTCTAGCCACGTATCTGTAGTTCTATCATGATTTGAACAAACATTTGAGTCATATGAAAAAAAAAAAAAAAATATGTATATATATATATATAATTTATATTTATTTATTTTTGTCTCTGAAATCATTAAAAAGAATAAGAAATAAAAATGTATACATAAAAAAGAATTACACAAACACATGTGTCATCAGAATAACTACAGTGGATATTTATTATTTACATTACAAAAGAAATGCAAGAATGAACCCCAGTCAGTAAGATTGACATCTAGGTTTTAACTACTGAATTGATGACAACAAAATCAATGAAAAAATATGGATTTATCATAATCTATGACAAATCAAAATCTCAAAGACAGCACAATTTTCCTACTGAATTGATGACAGCAAAATCAATGAAAGAATATGGATTTATCATAATCTACGACAAATCATTATCTCAAAGACAACATAATTTTCATTAAAGATTCAAACCTAGCTGTTTATACAGTACCATATTGCATTTAAGTTTGATGGCTAAGAATCTAATTAATTTCTAGCAAGTTTTATTTTAAAATTGAGCCTATGAATGCAATGAATACTAATCAGAGCAAGGTCTCAAATGGACCTATCAAACCAAATATCATAATTATGATGTGACAAAAGAATTCAAATTAAACTTATTTATGTAACATATTGGAAAATACACTTTTCCAATGAATAAGCAAAACTCTACATCTTACCCATTTCCAGATATTCCTCAAACAATCCTAAACGTCCTGGATCTTGTAGCTGGTAGTCCTCTTCCCAAAGCGTATACTTTCTATTTCTGTTCTTAGTATTACTTCGGTGAAGCCGTTTACTCCACCAGTTGTACATTTTCCTGCCAACAAATGGAACTATTAAGAAATTAGATTTTAAATATCCAATGTATTTCATTCACTGTAGTATATTTTCATAAAGCTGCTTCAAACTGTGCTTAAAATTCTTCTTTTGCTATCTAATTCTCACACATAGAGAACTAATTTCATTGGGCATGTCAGTTTACAAGAAGATATACACTGCCTTTAAAATCTATACTTTCTCCATGGCATGAGAAACAAATGATTAGTGTGAGTACTCAAATTTTTTTCATGTGACTACCCTATTCACTCTTTTGAAAACTATTATTATGAGGGCCATCCAATAAGTGATAGACAATTTGGCATAACTAAAAAGCTTTATTTACAAAGTTACAGTACTTTACTCTATTTTTCAACATAATCGTCATTGCTATCAAGGTATTTATTGTCATGTGGTACTGGTTTTTCAATATAGATGCTGTACTCTTTCACCACTAAAGATCTGAGCCAAGATGCCACTGTCCCTTTGAGGCCTTCATGGCTGGGAAATCTTTTCTATACAAAAAGCCTATACAGTGTTCAAAGTGAAACACCAGTTTTTCTGCATTCTTTTATTAACATTTGCTTTCAACTCCTCTGTAATAATTGATGAACTTTTACTCCAGTCTTTTTCATATACACTGGTTCACCCTTGATTACTCATAAATGATGTGCCATTTCCTCACTGAAGACTCGTTCATTGCATTATCATTATACACTTGGTTATTTGCCCGTAAAATTCGAATGGCTGAATATTTTGTGCATTCAAAAACCAAATAAATTCTTTGGCAGTAGAAAAGTATAACATTGACATTGAAATACTGGTACCATGTCACAATAAATATCCTTACAGAATGGAGATTGCATTGACAAATAAAGTAAGGTACTGTGACTTTGTAAATAAAGTTTTATGTTGATATTTTTCATTATTATTTAGTTATGCGAAATCATCTGTCCCTTTCTGGATGGAGCTCGTACAAGGCTTATTATTCTATATACTTCTTGTAAATGCAAATTCACATTTATGTACACTACTATATGTTACTATATGTTGTAAATAATGTGATAGATTTTTAAAGAGGATGTCAGTGTGAAGTCTTTGAAATTCCATGCTCTATGAGGGTTAAGAGGAATGAGAATGGTTGAGAAGGTACAACAATGAGCCAAAACAGCTTTTCCTAACTGCATATTTAGTTCAGATAGTAACATGTACAGTTCCGAGGAGAAAAAATGACTTGAAAGATTGCATTTGTATTTCAGGATCTTTGCCTTTTGTAATCCACCATTTATTGATGGTATGCAGAGTTTAAAAGAGGAAGGGATTCTCTCAAAGATGAAGACCAAGCAGAGTGACCAAATACAGCAACAATGTTGAAAACAAAGTGCATAATGTGGGAAGATCATCATTGCACGTACAGTGAGATTTAAGAAGCCCTAAATATTGGACCAAGAGCTGTGAAAACAACCCTAAAAGAAATCCTTGATGTTAAGAAGCTCTGCAGTTGTTGGATCTCCCACCACCCCTCAAATGAACAGAAATAAGCAGCGTGCTATGGTGCCAGAAAATGATTGAAGAATTCAATGGAGGAAAATCCAAAAACATATTTAATATTGTAACAGATGACAGAAGCTGAATTTATCAGTATGATCCAGAAACTAAATGACAGCCTTGGTCTGGGTCTTCCCATGAAAAGATCCTCTAACAAAAGTGAAGCAAAGGAGAGGTGCTGGCAAGAAGATTAAGTGAACTGAGAACAAGCGCTTAAGGCTAACCTGCGTGGAATTTTGTTGCACCATGACAATGCTTCTACTAGCGCTGCAGAAGAGACAACCCAATTTCTGCAGGAATCAAGAGTCAAATATTTGTCCCATCCCCTTAGAGTCAATCTGGCCCAATGCAACTTTTTTCTATTCCCCAAAATACAAGAAAAAATTTGAGGTCAACAATTTGAGCCATGTGAAATCACAGTAGGTGCTTACGAATAATTTATTTGCACTCTCTATTTACATACAAACCTTAAAGAAGGGGTGTTTAATCAACATCATTAGAGCCATTTTTTAGAAAATCAAAAATAATTAAAACTGTTGCATGTAAAAGATAGTATAGGGTGAGGAGCATATTTGAATCACATCTGTGGAAAATACTGAACTTAAATATTAGGTTTGGTGTTGAACCTACTTTTCAGTTTTGAGTTATGCTCACAGACTCACACACATTTACCTTTCTCTAAAAATGCTTCTTTTGAATTCAATAGGTCAATAAACATGTTTTTCTGGTGAAGTTTTAACATCAAATTTTTGGATAGTGAACAATATTTCCTATATCATCATCATCATCATCATCATCATCATCATCATCATCATCATCATCATCATCATCATCATCATCATCATCATCATCATCATCATCATCATCATCAGCATCATCATCATCATCATCATCATCATCAACTCTTCATGAATTAGGAGAGTTCTCCTGTTCCGGCCTCATATTTCTTCCCATCTTTTTACTGGTCTTCCTATCGTTCTGTAGCCTAGAGGTTTATATTTGTATGACTGAACTGGAATGCGAGAGTTATCCATTCTTTGTAAATGGCTTTTCCATTTTTCTCTATTTATTTGTATCCTTCCTTTTAAGGAAAAAATATTTCCTATATTTACTGTAAATATGTAGAAGAGAAGGAAACTAACTGTTCATAATTCTGTTCTTAGTTAGAGCTAAGTGTTTCATTTGTTTCCTAGCCTCTTCTCCGTCCTTATGTAAAGTGTCTTTTATTACTTACGGATACAGGATCTCCAAGAAATTGTTGAGCAATTGTTTTCCCACCATGATGATGGACAGCTGTATGCAGAGCTCTGAGAGACATCCCGCAGGATCACAGACATCAATTTTCAGTCTTGTGAAAGCAGAGTTTCTGGCACTAGCATCACCTGGATGCACAAAAAACCTTCCCTGGAACATTCACGAATATGAGGTAAGTTTAAAAGAAAAGGTTATTTTATTAAAGGTTGATTATGTACCCAGGTGTAGACTGTCCAAAACAATGAATAATTTTCCAATCATGGTAGCAAAGATAGGGAACAAATTTCCATCCCATTTATATGAATTAGAAAAAAAGGCTTTTACTATGTTAAAAGCACATCCCAGTTTATTTGACAGATAATCAATTATAAGACAAACTTTAAATAGTAGGTTTTTATACAATTTTATACAATTTCTATAATTTTAATTTGCGGAATGTCTTATATAGTCAGCAAATGAGCTGATAAAAACGACATAAAGATAAATGAAGAGAAGACAGAAATGGTAATATTAAGAAAAGGAGGCAGACTCACTGAGGCAGAAAAGGTAAAATGCAATGGAAAATTCCTTAAGAGAGTGAACAACTTCAAATATCTGGGCATTACAACATAGACTATAGGGAAGAGCTTTAGACTCCACATCAGAACAAGAATGGTGGCCGCAGTTAGGGCGATGAGTGAGATGGGACATTTAAACTGTTGTCAAATGACATAGCTATGCACCTGTTCAGGTTAAAGATATTGCCTGTTGTAAAGTATGGAATCAAAATAGTGTGGGGACATCTCAGGTATAAACAATTAGAAGAGATAGAATAAATAAAAGCCAGACACCTCAAGAAAGTTCTAGGAGTATCACAGAGCACAAGGTCGAGGCTGGTCTATGAACTCAACAGAGAAACCTTCCTAATTGAGGATCTGTGAACGACCTGCTACTGTCTTCTACTGAAGCTTACAATAACTTCAACACACTTGTGGGAAAAGAAAAAGGACATAGCAATGGAATTCCTTGCAACATGTGCGATGCAAGAGAGAAGATGAACACAGGCGAACTATGAAATGCATCATGTGACAACAAGGCATGGTTTCCACCATAAAGTGTGCTCCAAGAAAGTTTTCCATGAACCTAGTGATACATGTTTTATGCTCAGAGAAAAGTAAAAAATACCAAATGCTGAAGTATAAAATGTAAATATATTGCTGCTTATAGCAAGGACAACTAAATTCATGTATTGTTAAACTCACGTATTGTATCCTGTTCTCCATTATTATTATTATTATTATTATTATTATTATTATTATTATTATTATTATTATTATTATTGTTGTTGTTGTTGTTATTATTATTATTAATTATTAATTATTATTATTATTATTACTCTTATTATTACTCTTATTATTACTCTTATTATTACTATTATTATTACTATTATTACTATTATTATTATTATTGTTGTTGTTATTGTTGTTATTGTTGTTATTATTGTTATTGTTATTATTATTAGTATTATTATTATTATTATTATTCTTATTCTTATTGTTATTGTTATTGCTATTATTATTATTATTATTATTATTATTATTATTATTATTATTATTATTATTATTGTGGCAGTGGTGGTCATCATCATTATCTTTATTATATAGTCAGTGCTTATAGTTACCTTACTGACTATATTACACTAATCAGTTTTCTTTAACTGCACATTTATTTGACTGTTTATTTCTTTTGATTATATATATATATATATATATATATAAATAATAAATAAATTATTGTATGTTACAAACTATGCTATGAGGAATTACAATTTATTTCTTAATTATTATTTAAATAAACATGAAACAATTGGGGTAATTTTTGATTCAGTAACATAATGAAAATATTAATTGGAACAAAGTGTAGAAATAGTTGACACATTCTGGGCACTACATACAAAACATAAAACCAACACTTATGTATAATTACAGCAGATAGTTCTAGCCTAAATAGACCAAAATTATGTCAGAATCTGGTGCTGTAGAACAAAATTAACTTTAACATAGTAAAGCAAGCCCTACTAATTAAGAAGCTTCTAATACGAGACTATGTAAAATTGTTAATACAGTGTGAGAGAGTAAAAGTGCAAGCGAGTGAGTGAGTGAACGTGTGTGTGAGAGAGAGACAGAAACAGAGACAGAGAGAGAATGTAATAACTTATTAGATTGTGTTCTTGGTTGTAAAAAGTTGCAGCAGTTGTATTAAAATTGGCGAGTCTTATTTCATGCATGTAAAACTGGAAAATGCGTGTTATTTATGGACACTTTAACTGCTGTGGTTCTCAGTATCCCATTCTATACTGGGCATGAAAGATCGCTTAATTTTGCTCAGAGGCCTCACTATCAGGATTGAGGTTCCTTTACGTGCCGTAAATCACAGGACTAACGGCTTTACTTCCCTTCCGAATGAAGCCATGCTAAGGAATTTTACACCTGAAAAAATCCATTGTCCTCCTCCGGGTTTGAACCTGCAACCTTGGGTATATGAAGTTAGCATGATAACCATTACACAACAGAGGGCGACTTCATGCATGTGATCAAAATACTAGTTTAACATTAGGACTAACATTAACACACCATTAAAAAATGTTATGGTTAAAAACAACAAATTGGGAAAAAATACACTCTTGCAGCTATCCCTACTGTACCTAAATTGTTATTACCAGCAGACCATCCTCATCATTTTTTATACTATTGTTGTAAAAACATATTTTATAAAATTAATAAGGTTCATAAATATGTATGTAGAAAAATACTATCATGACAATTTAATCTACAGATTTGTTATTTAGGATGTACATTTAACAGTGGCGGCTCCATGGAAGATTGGTTAGACAACTTTCTCCCAGCTAGGCAGCCCAGGTTCGATCCCAAGTGCCTGTATGTAGGATTTGTGGTGGACAAAATGTTTTGTGGGTGCATTTTCTCTGGGTCCCCCAGTTTCCCTCGCCACTCATTCCACCAATTGCTCCATCATCACTTTTCCAATCATATATTTCACTTGCATTTCATATCATCCACTTCCTTATGCTCATGCTTGGTATGGGCCGACCTCTTGTTCCAGGTTCTTCACTCTGTGGCTATGTACCGTTGTTCCACTGACAGCTTCTGACCCCTAGGCACTCACCTGTAACTCCTAGAGGGGTGTCCTACATATGGGGAGGGTAAGCTGACTATGAAAAACAATATTTAAAATATCATTAAATTGGGAAAATTTATTAAATGTTTTTTTAACACTAATTTTTTATAATGAGACCCCCTACTTTTTTCCATGTGATGAAATGTAAAGTTAAAACATTATAATTACCTTGAAGAAAGCAATATAGATGAGCGATGAGTAGAAATTCACAAATTGGAACACAAAAATCTTAAAAGTATAACTATCTTCATACTCAGTCTGGGTTCGAGGATTCTCCACATTTGTTAGCCAGGTTGCTAATCTCTGATAAATCTACAAGAAAAATATTTGAGAATTAAGGCTTTAATTGCTTTTTGAATATTAAAGGCAAACAACAGAGCATGTACACCTGAAAGACCAAGAAAGACAGAAGAAGAAATAAAAGAAGAATTTTAAACTTATTTGCTTGCTCTTGAGTAATACATATCCCACCTTTTCATTTTGAAATTGTGGATAACCTAGCCCATTAGGACTGAAAGGATTAAGGAATATGAGCTAGGGACAGGAGTTTACAGTTATTATTAATGCATTTGACCTGCTTTTGGGATGCAATTTCATCTCTCTCTTTTGTTTCGGTAATCCTGTGGAATAAGTAGATCTTTGTTTCATTTTTCATAAGGTGTATAGTTTAAATGGTAGAGCAATTTCATTTTGAATAGCTGTGATTCAGTACCAAATAAGATTTTAAATTAAAAAAAGTAATACTTTCAAGTATATTAAACCTTATTAATAAAAAGGTTAAATTTACACACTTCACTTATTTATTTCGTAGGACAATGTTTCGTACAGCCTTTGCCCACATTCCTCAGCTGTTGAACCACTACCTAATTAATAAGCAAGTGAAGTGAGAATAAATTTAACCCTTTTATTAATTAGATTATGCCTTCACTGTAAGTAGTTTCATAATTTACATTACTTGTAATATTAAATCTAAATTAAATCTGAGACATCATCTTCTTACCTTTGTGAGTATCATAATGATGACCAAGTTAATGATGGCAGCAGTAACTGTAGTGAAGATTTTGGCATGTTGTTTGAGGAATATACCATTGCTGCTTTTACCAGCGCCATATATAACTGTCACCAGTGAAACTCTATATATAATGGTGCCCAGTACAGCTCCCAACACTACTGCAACCTGGAGAAAAAATAGTACATTATAAACATAATGCATTTTTTCTAAATAGTAAATATTAAAAACAACAACAGCAAAAAAAATACCAATAATAATAATACCAACAACAACAATAATAGTAATAATAAAGGTTTCATCCTTATTGCGTAATCAAATTAATTATTGCATTAATAAAAATCTGTGCTTACCAATCATAAAGAAGGGCAAAAAGAGAGAGAAAGTACTGTGAAGTTATTTAAATATATCACCAGTTCAAATCTGATGTGATACATTCATATGACATTCTCTAACAACTGTTGTTTATTTTAGATCTCTTCTGTTAACTATTCTAACAAAACTAACAGTATTTTTCTATCTGGTTCATGTTGACTGAGATAAGCATTCACAGAAATGCTTTATTTACACATTTCATTGGAGGTATAATAATGGGGAGAGATGTAAGAGGTTGAAGTGATAGTCATAATTTTAAAAATTGGTGTGTTCCATTCACATTTCTTTCTTTATGCTTTCTACAAACAAACTATTCTTATAATAGAGATTCTTATATCTACATCATGCTAATCGAGATAAGCATTAGCAGAAATGGTTTTACTACTTGAATCCTTGTAAGCAGAAGGGAAATAATACTAAATCGATAGTCATATCTTTTAAAAGCTAGTCTCTATGTGAGTTCACTTTGCAAGCCCAGCAGTAAACAAAAGCGAGATGAAAGGAAAAATAACCTTGTTTGAGAAAAGCTATGTAGTTTAAACTTTAAACCAACAACTAGGAATATCATGGAAATAGTCAACTATACAACAAAAATGCACATGACTTAAATTGTGTGTTTTAATGTGATCTACATTTTTTATATAGTAAGTTTTTGTCTGCTTCTTAAAATTTACTACTTATGCAAAATTCATCCAGAATGAACAGGTCTTCAGAAGTTATTCCCAAAAAATTCAACATATTAATGTTATCTGTGATGCAAACATCTATAATATTCAATATTTTAATCAAAATCGTTAAAACCATTTTTGAGAAAATAAACTTTTTGAAGGTGTTTCCATGTAAGGGGTAGTTTGGGGTGGGTGATTTTCTTGAAAATCTTTGATTTGCATCCTTGGAAGATACTGAAATTAAATACCAAGTTTGGTACTCAACAGTCTTTTAGTTTTTGAGACAAACACATGGATCCTTTTCTAAAAATAACTTTTTTCGGACTCAGAGGACTTTAATACATACATTTGTGGCGAAATCTCGACATCAAATTTTTAGGTGGAATACAATTCTTTCTCTATCTGTTTATGTACATTGTACATACGGTCTAGAGAAAGTAAAAACGTGTAATAAATCATACCCATATCCAGAAAAACCTTTCTGGGGGGGGAGATCTAAATTTAAAGTACCTTGTATACTTAGTATCTTCTCCTTGTAAACATCCTACTATCAGTAAATCTACTGTTATCTAATGAAATTTTCCCATATTGATTTGACATGAGTTTAAATAAGTAAAACCTGTCAGAACTTTCGGGAGGGGGGGGGGGTCGAATCCTAAACTCGCCTCTAAATATGGCCCTGTGATATATCATTTGTTAATTCAAACCGATAGCAATGAATTTCTCGGAAATAGTTAATACTTCAAATATACCACCGGTCAAAAGTTTCCAGATACCCACTGAATTGTTTCTTATACCACATAAGTACAACAAACCGTTCAGACTGTAGTATTAATTAAAAAATCTGATGTGTTCCATTCACATGACTCTCTCTACATCTCTGCAACAAATTATTGTTAAAAAGCTTATGCTTCTATTTACTTCATGCTAATCGAGAAACATTAGCAGAAATAGTCTTATTACTTGCTTCCTTGAAAATAGAAGCGAAATAATGAAGTACCATAGGTTAAAGTGATAGTCAAAAGCTGGATGCTCTGTGACTGAAGTTTCTTTGTTTTTTTGGACAGGAGTTGACAAATTCCTGTATGAGAAAACTATTAAGTTTTTCAAAGCTGAAACCAAGAGAACAGGAATTTCTTAAAAGCGATCAGCTCCACGAAAAAAATGTATATGACATAAATTGTGTGTTTCATCCTGTCCAACATTTTTTGTGTAGTGAGTTTTTGTCTATCTCTTTCGGTTTACCAATTATACAAGATTCAATAAATATCATCCAGAATAAAGAGATCTTTAGAGCCTATTTTTAGAAAATTCAAGCTATACATTTTATTTGGCAAGTGAATATCTTAAATATAAGGGATTTTAATCAAAATCGTAGAGCCATTTTTAAGAAAAACAAAATTTTCGAAATGTTTTCCACGTAAAGGGTAGTTTCTTGAAAATCTTCGTGTCGCATCCTTGAAAGATACCAAACTTAAATACCAAGTTTAGTTTTTAACAGTCTTTTCGTTTTTGAGCTATGCTGCCCACACACACACACACACACACACACACATACACACACACACACACACACAGACACACAGACACACATACACACGGACATTTTTATAAAAATACTTTTTTTTTGGATTCAGGGAGTTTCAAAACATATATGTCCTTGAAAGCTCAGTATCGAATTTTTGGGTGTATTGCAATACCTTCTCTATACACTATGCACGTAGTGCGTGTACAGAAAGTAAAAAGTGAATATAGTAATTATACTTAAAAAAAAATTAAAAACAGTACCACACTGGGCGCTTCTACGTGTCCTGTTATATATATTTAAAGGATTGCAGTGCCGGAGTGCCGACATGTTCCGGAGACCTGTCGGCACCCCGGCTCTGTATTCCTTTTGCCTCTTTTTTTCAGTTTCTCTACATTTCATTTGTTGACCTACTTGATTTACCATTTGCTTTTTGATTTTAAATACACATACATACGCACATTAACAAACACAAACACCCATGCCCAAGGCGGCACTCGAGCCCACGATCCCCTGCGCCACGAAGCACCAAAGCGAGGCACCAGCTGTGGGAACCGGCTGTTTTCTTTGTGTTTTTATAGTGTTTAACGTCCGCTTTAACTACGCAGACGATGACACTAACGACACATGAATGAATATGGAGCACCGGTGGAATGCGATGGCGGGGGAAACAGGAGAACCCGGAGAAAGCCCGCCCCTATGCTGCTTTGTCCACCACAAATCTCACATGTGGTCGCTTAAAATCGAACCCGGACTGTCTAGGTGAGAAGCGTGTGGTCAAACCACTGCACGGCCATTCATTCAGGCATACCGCGCCGCACATTATTTAACCTTATCTTATATTTAAACTTCCTATCTATTCTCCACTTATTTGTGGTCGTTAAATAGAGGCTGGTTTAATTGAGAGGAGTCTGATTCTATCAAACGACTTGAGTTTTAATCAGGGTATGCATTTGCGAGAAAATGCAACATTCAGTCTATGAGAGCTGGTAGTTGTAATAATTGAGTTAAAAATCTGCTGCTGCTTTCAGAGAGAAATAAACATGTATGTTAGCATATAATAATGAAATTAATTTTCTTGATGTGAGAAAATCAAGTGTTAAAATTACATTAAAAATTACTTTCACCAAGTGTCTGTAAGCTTTTGACCGGCAGTATGTAGTGTAAATTGTGTATTTCAACATTATCTGCATTCCTCTTGTACTAAATTTTTATGCAAATGAAGCAGATTTTTCAGGCTATTCCTAGAAAATTCAATTAGTTAATATTAAACTAGATTTTAATCAAAATCGTTAAATATTTTTTGAAATAAAAAAAAACAGCGAAAATTTTCAATTCAAATGATACTGTCAGCCAAAACACACATAACTGCATGCATATCTACATAAACACGCATGCGGTACACACTCATACTCATGTGTGCAGATGTTTTCTTAACAATGCTTTATTGGATTCACGAGTCTCAAAAATGCATTTCTGTTCAAATTTCTGTATTGAAAATTTGGCACATTGTTATTAACCGAACGAGGTGGCACCGGGTAACATGCATGACTCGCATTCCGGTGGTCCTGGGTTCGAGCCCTGGTGACCGCTCATTCTGGTCCATGTGTTTTCGTAGTTACCAGGGTCGGCAAGCGAATGCTCTCATCTACTAAGATTTATTTTTCACTATTTCCCTTTCATTCCGCTTCCTTCTCAAGTTTCAGGTGTTATTATAGCGGAATATGGCGGTGCCGAACAGATGCCGCGGATCCTTACTCAAACGAAAGAGTACTCCCCTATTCACCAGAGGGCTACAGTGGGACAGATCTTGGAGCTGAGAACTGCTAAAAACTTCCGCGCTTCTCGGTGGCCTGTCTGTCTACGCCCTGTAGCCTCCCGAGATACCTTCACTTCATCCCTTCCTTTTGGAGCGGTAGCTGCGATATATTTGTGTGTGTGTGTGTGTGTGTGTGTGTGTGTGTGTGTGTAGCAAGGCGTCTTTCTCCATCATGTTTTCCTAAATCCCCCTCGACACTAATTAAGTGGCTGAGAAAGAAATAAGGAAGCGATTTCTGTTCATAGATAGGAATTTAGGATTAGAGTTACTCACGGACGGGTTTCCCAGTCACTGTGCACGAAGCTTTTGGGGTCCTTTGCGACTCAGAGAGGGAAGGAAGGCGGAAGAGACTCGAATGGACCACCAGATTCGGATTAAGACGGATGCAAGCATGGACGGGGTCCCTAATGGTTCCAAATGGAATACGACCGACGCCTCCCGGATATATCCCATGATCCCCGAGTCTTCGAAGGGACCCAAGTCAGAAAGAACTTGAAGCCGGGGCGCGACAGAGCGACACCGCGACGATACCAGAGAAAATCCTCTACAGTGTGCAAGCCATTATCCAGCCGCGACTCGCCTAACACCACCGCCTGGTCCTTTAATCCTGAACTGACAAGGAAGTTATAGGAACAAGAAGTAATGAACAGAAAAATTCGGGATACAATGAATCTTCCCAGTATTCGCTCACGACCCGGGAAAACTCCCCAAAAACCTATGAGTCAGGAAGTCTGGCCAAGAGAATTGAATCCAAGACCTCTCGAATGCGAGAAGTACACGCTATTGTGGCGACACCTCGCTCGGTATGCATTACACTTATAGAAACGTCAAAATCATTTAACCGTATATCTTTTCTCAGATTTCTGGTAAGGAAACATATTTATTAAATTTATTGTTCTCATTTGTATTCTGGAGGGATTGCAAAGAAAAATGATAAAGTTGCCCCTTGTAACTGTCTCTTCAACAGTTCCATCTACACAGCAAAGTCTTTAATTGCATCATACAGGTTTGCTATATTTTTATTTTTTTCTTGTGGGTTAACTCATTTAGGCATTTATTGGTTTATTTATTCTCTTTAAACAGGATATAACCAAATTGCAGAAAGTAACTACCAAAAGGAAGGTAAAAACTTCATATGCAGGCTCAGAATCTGTCACGACGACTTTCCAATTGGAACTCTGTCGCTGCCCGCCACTGCTGGCTAGGTTACACATGGGCACATACTGTCACGTACACCGTGCTTCCGTAACCCATCATCTGTCATATTCGGAAAGGTCAAGAACTACTTTTGGCTCTTGAACCTATAAATGACCTGCCTGATCTAGATTGACCCGTTTTCTTGGTATTCTCGAGATGTTAAAATATCGCCAGTCTTGACAGTGCGGCTTTTAAGAAAGAAAGCCCGGGCGATGTTCATTGAGTTTTCCGCGACCTATACTTTTTAAGATTTGCTCAAAGCTTGGACGTTTTTTGAGGTATAAGGTATACAACGAAGAAGGGCATCCCACGCAATGATCTAGGGTGATCTATTGCGGCAAGCACCTCTCAGGAGGGCCAGATGAAGTGAAGAAACCGCAGGAGGCTACAGGTTGCAGAAATTCCCTAATAGATTTATTGAGGAAGATCACACTGGAACCCAAACAGGACGGTGAAAGACCCGTTCAAAAAGAAAACCTCTAGTGTACAGGGGGAATACTTTTTCCTTGGAACAAGCATTCGACTTTGACCACCTTGCATCACGAAATCTAGAAGCATATCTGATGGTGAAAAGGAAACGGAATGAAAGGGAAATGGGAGAAATGAAATCGTGGTAGATGAGAGATCACCCAGCATTCGCCTACCGACCAGTGAAAGCCTCGAAAACTCAAGGTCAGAGTGAGCAGTCGACAGGAATCGAACCTGGCCAAGCCTCATACATTACCACGAAGCCATCTCGATCGATAGCTTGAACATTTACTATATTCTTTAACATTCTTTCTAATAATTCCATTTTGCACGTTTATTAAACATGTATTTATATTCGATTTACTTGTTTTCAGAAATAGAGTGTAGGGAAATTTCTGAGCAGGGTAAAAGAGAAATGGATCAGGAAGGTAAAGGAAACAAAAGGATAAAATATTACAAGAAAGATAATGAGGAGCGAAGTAGTGTTTAAGGAAGATACACAATTAAGCCAAAAGACCAGGGAGCCAGGCAAACTGAGGTAACACTAATATTACGGTCAACAACACATTTTCACAAGTACAGAGTTGATTGTGATTAGTAATTACAGTGTAATTCATTTATACTCTTTTCATTTTACTTGCTCTACACGTACTATGTACATTGTGTATAGAGAAAAATCGATACAGAAATTTCACCGGAAATAGGTGTATCCAAAAGAAAATGTTTTTTAGAAAAAGGTCCTTGTGTGTCCATGTGTCTGTGAACACGATAACTCCAAAACGAAAAGTCGGTAAAATACTAAATTTGGTATGTAAGTGTAGTATCTTCTAAGGATACGACACGAAGGCTTTGAGGAAAATGCCCCACCCCACACTGCCCTTAACATGGAACATTTTCGAAAATTTTGAGTTTCTCAAAAATGACTCTAACGATTTTGATTAAAATATCGCATATTAAAGATGTATTTCTTGAATTTTCTCGGAATAGCCTCTGAGGGCCTCTTTATTTGGGATGAATTTTGCTGGATTTTGCATAACTAGTAAACCGCAAGGAACAGAGAAAAACATACTACACAAAATATGTAGATCTCGTTGAAACACACAATAATGTTCATGTACATTTTTTTTTTCATGGAGTTGACCATTTTTGAGATATTCCTCGTTATTGGTTTCAGAATGAAACTTTTCACATGCGGGAATTTGTTAACTCATGGCAAAACAAAGAAACGGATATCAACCACATGGCAACCAACTTTTAAACAATTTGACTTAATGTTTTAGCCTAGTATATTTCATTATTTACCCTATACTTATAAGAAAGCATTTCTGCTTATGTTTATCTCGATTAGCATGACGTAGATAGAAGAATAAGCTTTTTAACAATAATGTGTTACAGAGACAGGAGTGTCTTGTGAATGGAACTCATCAGATTTTTACTTTCTCTATACGTACTATGTAAATAGTGTATAGAGAAGGTATTGATTGCACTTCACACAAAAATTCGATGCCGAGATTTCACCGGAAATATCGTGTGTGTGTGTGTGTGTGTGTGTGTGTCCGTGTGTCTGTGAACACGATAACTCAAAAACGAAAAGTCGGTAAAATACCAAACTTGGTATTTAAGTTTAGTATCTTCCAGGGATGCGACACGAAGATTTTGAGAAAAATCCCCCCACCCCAAACTACCCTTTACATTGAACTTTTTTGAAAATTTTGATTTTCTAAAAAATGGCTCTAACGATTTTGATTAAAATACCGTATATTAAAGATACTTTCCTGACAAATAAAATGTATATTTTGAATTTTCTGGGAATAGCCTCTGAAGACTACTTTATTCTGGGTCAACTTTGCATAACTGCTAAACCGTAAGAGATGGACAAAAACTTACCACACAACAAATGTAGAGCACTTTAAAACACACAATTTATTTTATATACATTTTTTTCGTGGAGTTGATTGTTTTTGAGATGTTCCTTGTTTTTGGTTTCAGCTATAAGAAACATACTTTTCTCATACAGGACTTTGTGAACTCGTGTCCATACAAACAAAGGAACTTCAGTCACATAGAAGCCAGCTTTTGACTAACACTTTAACCTATGGTACTCCCTTATTTCGCTTCTACTTACAAGGAAGCAAGTAATAAGACTATTTCTGCTAATTTTTTCTCGATTAGCAGGAAGTAAATAGAAGCATAAACTTTTTAACAATAATTTGTTGGAGAGATGTAGAGAAAGTCATGTGAATGGAACACATAAGATTTTTTATGACAATGCTCACCATAAACATAACAGCTGACGTAGTGGCCATGAACCTCCACGCCTTACTCCAGGTGGGCAGATATGGCTCGCGCTCCATCGTCACGGGGTTTATACGAAAGGTTTTGACGGAGGCCTCAAACTCCGGTCGAGGATCCTCGTCCTCTTCCACGTGCTGCAGGTCCCATTCCCAGACGATCACCGCTTGCTTCCGCTTCCACAATTCCAAGAACATTGTTGCTGTAAAATGATAAATATGGTAAATCACTCGCTGGATAACATCAAAAGAATAAGCACAACTGGAGCCTTAGCTAAACGAGTTTTCATTTATTATACCACGACATTTTTATTACTTTCTCTACTAAGTACAAAGGTAGAGAAGATGTTGCACTCTACCCAAAAATTCCGAAATTTCACCGAATTTATAGAGTACACATTTTTAGAAAAAGATTCGCGCGCATATGTGGGTACGTATGTGTGTCCGTATATCTGTGAACACGATAGCTCAAAAACAAAAATCAATAGCATACCAAACTTGGTATTTAAGCTTAATATCTTTCAAGGATGTGACGAGAAGATTTTCAGAATAGTTACCCCACCCCAAACTACCAGTTACATGGATAACATTTCGAAAATTTTGACTTTCTAAAAAATAACACTGAGGATCTTGTTTAAAATGTCGTATATTAAAGATATTTACATGACAAATAAAAGATTATTTTGAATTTTCTGGGAACACCTTCTGAAGACCTCTTCATTCTGGATGATTTTTGCATAACTGGTTAACCGTAAGAGATAGGCAAAAACTTGATATACACAAAATGTAGATCTCGTTAAAACACACAATTTATCTCATATGCATTTTTTTCGTGAATTTGACCATCCGAGATATTCCTTGTTGTTGGTTCCAGTTTTAAAATACTTTTCTCATACTGGAATTTATCAACTCCTGGTCATGTAAAGACGCGAATTTCAATTACAGAGCAATCAGCGTTTAAAAGATTTGACTACCGCTTTAGCCTTTCCCATCTAGTTACAAGGAAGCAGTTAATAAAGCCTGGTGGTTTACCGTACGAGTCAGTTGAGGAATTTAATGCTGTGCGGGCATGTTGACGTGGTAACTCAGCGGTAGAGCAACCGGCTAGAGACCGGGAGATCCGTGGTTCTAATCCCGGCTATGACACTGAATTTTGACTCTACTTATCCAACTCCTGTCCTACACACAGCTAGTGTGAGAAAACATTAAAATTAGCAAACCAATTTATGCTAATGTTTATCTCGATCAACACGAAGTAGATAGTAGAATATGCTTTATAACAATAATTTGCTAAAGAGATGTATAGGAATTTATATTAATGGAACACATAAGATTTTAATTTTAATATCTTTCCCCCCCCCCTCCATGTCAGGAAATGTCTAGTTCCACTAGATTTTCCTTGTTCATATCTTACTTAATGCTTGCGGCACTTTTTGTGTTTGTGATTAGTTTTTCGATAAAACGCCTAAGATGGCAATTCAATAAGTACCGCTATTAGTAATGAAGACGCAGAAATTATTGCTTCTCAATATAATCCTGTTTTAAGAATGTATACTTCTCCTAACGTTCCTGCCATTTTTAATTCTCCAAAAATTCCTAACTAAGCTCTGAAAAATACGCCTCTCTCTCTCTCTCTCTCTCTCTCTCTCTCTCTCAGAACACCTCTTCATTTGCTCTAAATGTTATTCATTCATGCCATTTCTTCATATTTGAGAACAAGAAGCAATGACAGCGATCCAGACTGGACGAATACGTGAAGGAGGGGGATGTTACAGCAATTCATGTTTATCGGTGATAACTCCGGAGGAATGTGCTGGTGCGTTGTAGTGAAACCGCTTTTTCTTCTCCGTCTTCAAGTTCTTGTCTAAATGAGTAAATAAGTTACTGTAATATTGTCCAGTAATCGTTTTTCCTTTTTCCTTTCTCTAGCCCGTACGTACGATGTACATATTGGATAGAGAAGGTATTGTCTTCCACCCAAAAATTCGATATTGAGAGTTCATCGAAATACAAAAAAAAAAAAAAAAAAAAAAAAGTAAAAATATGTGTGCCTGTGTGCAGCATAGGGTTTAATTCCCTTATTAACTTTATTACTTAACTAAACCCTTAAAAGAAAATTTTTAATTCTAAATATAAAAATAAAAAATTTAAAAATAAAGGTAAAAATATCCTTCATGCCAAATATATTACTCTAAAACGAAAAGTCCGTTAAATGCCAAACTTGGTATTTAAGTTTAGTATCTCCCAAGGATGTGATACAAGATCTTCAATAAAATTCCTCCACCTCCAACCTCCCTTTACATGGAACGTTTTTAGACAATTTTTATTTTCCAAAAAATGATTCTAAAAATTTTTATTAAAATGTCATATGCTTAACACATTTTCGTGACAAACGAATGTCCGCTGACGTAATCTAACTTAATGTCATAAAACTTAAGACTCTATTGTTTCATATAGAGTTAATATCAAATACATTCTCACTCACCCCAGAACGACATGAAGATAGCAAAGAAGACTGTCGCGGGATTGTCGAATAGATAGGTTATCTTCGCGAAGAGACATGAAGAGCTAAGTGGCTGATAGTCACAAACCTTGTCGCACAGAGGACACATGATGATTTTTCCCCCGATGCTAGGATCGCAGATCTCCTTGCTGTAAATATCACAAAGAAACTTGAAGATACATAGAAATGGCTCTTGTTTCCTAGCAGCATTTGTCACCATACTAAAACTGTAAATACTGGCAAAATTTTGTGCTAAGTCAAGGACTAGGGGATTGTCATGGTTTTCATTGGAAGAGGAGCGAGATGTGAAAGTGATAGGACACACAGTATTGGAGATACAGAAGTGAACATTATGTACAGCTAAAATGATCCAATCAAACTGTAAGATTGGAATACCCAATTCACATGTCAAACATAATTTTAAAGAATTTTATGCACATTAAAGGACACTGGGAGTGAAATTACAAATTTCTATATTTTTATAGATTTTTCTTCTAGTTTTATTTGTGATTGCATTGTTGTTATGTTTTTATGAAACTAAAGTTCATTCAGATTGGGTAATTAGGGAGATATAAATTGCGTTATACATTTTATTATGTAAATATGTTACATAGTCAAACTGTCCCATGCGTCTCATAATTTGAGAAAATTGGCTGGAATTTTATGAACAGAATCTTTGAACCACACATAGCTACTTTAAAAAGGGATACTTGAATTATTTTGATTACTGAATTAATATAAGTTTTTTTTAAAAGTTAGACATTTTAATATGTAAAATTATTATATTTAAATATATTTATAATTCACTATTGATTTTAGGATAATTTTTCTCCTACGATATTACAATAGATACTTATGCACATTCTGGGAAATTTTAGTTGTATTTAACCATCGTTTTCTTAGTACGTTCATTCTTTTGTTTTTATCCTATCTCAAATATTATAACACTAGGGGCGTTCAATAGGTCTTTAAAAAATCAAAGAAATTGCGTACATAGCATCGTAAATAGTTTGTATTTAATAACCGTCATCTCTTACTAGATATCAGTTGAAGTTTCAGCTAATCCATCACATGGTTTCGTTGCCATAGGCGATTAAATCAGCAATCTTGTACTTCTTTAGAAAGATGGAGAGAAAAAAAAAAGAGGTTCGTGGGGTGATTAAACACTTCTATTTAAAAGGCTTAACACCGAAAGAGATAAAAGCCGAGTTGGATGAAATTCAAAGCACATCTGCAACAATTTACAGCAGGATAAATGAATTTAAACGTGGCCATACGGCCACAAATGATGAACATCACTCCGGAAGTCCAGTAGAAGTGACTTTCCTCGAAACGGCTGACAAAATCCAGGATATGGTTTTGAATAATCGACGAATTAAAGTTCGCGAAATAGTGGAGGCCACAGGCATATCTCAATTTTGCACCAAAAAATAGGTCTGACAAAGGTCTCGGCAAGATGGGTGCCACATTTGTTCTCAATGGAGAATATGTGCAATCTGTCATAGATTCAGAAGCTGGTTTGGCACTTTTCCGTCGCAATCCTGACGAGTTTTTTCGTCGATACATAACTGTGGATGAAACATTGATACACTACTACACTCCAGAGACAAAAGTGCAGTCGAAACAGTGGATTTTTAAAGGTAAAGCGCCTCCGAAGAAGGCAAAGGTGATGAAATCTACAGACAATGTGATGGCTTCGGTTTTTTTTTTTTGGATGCTTGCAGTATCCTCTGCATGGATTCCTTGCTGAATGGAAGAACGATAAATAGAGAGTATTATGCATCGTTATTGCACCGGTTGAATGGAGAATTCAAGAAAAAGCACCCTCATCTGGCAAAGAAAAAGATTCTCTTCCATCAAGACAATGCAAGGGTGCACACTGGGCAGTTGTGATGGCGAAAAGTGTAGAATTAAGGTTTGAATTACTACAACAACTATCGTATTTACAAGATTTGGCCTCCAGTAACTTTTTTAATTTCCAAACTTGAGAAAGTTGCTCTGCGGAAAACAATTCATGTCTAACGAAGAGATCATCTCCCAAACAGATAACTATTTTGAGGGCCTTCCGAAATCCTACTTTTTGTAAGGCTTAAAACAGTTGGAGAAACATTGGGAAAAGTGTATCGAGCTAAAAGGAGATTATGTTAAAAAATGAAAACCAAAATCTACCAAAAATAATTTGTTTTTCTATGTTTTTTCTAAGGACTTATTGAACGCCCCTCGTACTTTATAGCGGTTTGATGTCCAGAACTTGTGTAACTTTCGAACGCTTACAAATACATATTGCAAATAAGAGTACTGTTCTGGAATAAAACTCAACCTTGCTTAAACCTTTTTTACCTTGGTATATTGTCCATGGAGTTCATCGACAGAAGTCCATAGCTGAAGCACAAGAGACCAACGATGGACGCCGGAATGAGCATGTTTGTGTAGAAGCCCAGCCAGGCGAAATAGAGGCCGATTTTCTCTCCAAAGTATTTCTTGATGAGCCACAGAGGTTGCTGTTTGTACCATTTACTGGGCCTGGCCCACTCAAGATACAGTAACTATAAAGAGAATTAAAAGTTATTTTCCAGAGAATGTAAATCCATGACAACAACCATTGATTAAAGAAACTTGCGATTCCTTGCAAGAATTACGGTGGCTTGAGATGTTATTTAGTCAGGGCTATAATAAAATTACCAAATAGAAAGAAAGTAATAAAGAAAGAGAGAGGGACAGAAAAAAGAAAACAGCAATTTAACACTTCATACCTCATAAATAGGAAAATAAAATAAAAATAAAATTACTGTTTTTATCTACTCTATCTAGTCTCTAGTGAGACTAGAAATGAAAGGTCCAATTCTCGGCTTGTGGTAGGACTTTTTAAAAAATCTGATGTTTTAAATTCACATTACTTTCTCTACCCTCTACAATTAAATTAATGGACATAGAAACTATTCTTACCACTTAACTATCCACTTCACTTTAATCAAGATAAACATTTTCACTTTCGATACAAAGAATAAAATGTTTTAACTTGACACTATTTATACTGACTTAAAATTCCGTTCTCCTCTCACGCAATTGCGAGAAACAATTAAAGATTGAAAGGGGTTAAGAATTGCCAAGCATTGAACAATCCGAACCATTAATAACGAATGTCTCGAAAATGGCCTAAGGCACAACAAATTTATTTATATATTATGTGTTTTAACGAGATCTACATTTTTGGAGTATTGCGTTTAAGTCTATCTCTTAATATTTTCTATAAAACTCAGATTAAAATTGATTGATTGCTCTGCCAGTTATAGTATAACATTATGCAAAATTCCTTCTTAATGAAGAGGACTTAATAGGTTATTCCCAGATAATTGAAGATGTACATCTTATTTGTTATGTAAATATCTTTAGCATATGGTATTTTAATCAAAATCGTTAAGACCCATATTTGAGAAAATAATTAAAAAATAAAATAAAAACGTCCTAACGTTCTACCGACGGAGGTGCGACGGTAAACTTACCTCCTTGTGGGCACACAGGAAACGTTTAAAATACGCTCAATAAACACTTATTAAACGGCTAAATAGCTTACCAAAACTCGCAAATTCATTTGTTTATTTGTTGAATGTACATGTTGTGTCAGAATTTATTTTATTCGTATGTAAGTAATGCTGTCATAGCTATGGTTAATGCTAATATTCAAAAGCATTGAATTAAATAAATAACATTTATAAAACCTACCATGTAATGGGGTAGTTTAAGGTGGGGAGATTTTGTTGAAAATCTTGTGTCGCATTTGTACTTTTTTAGCCCATATGTACAATGTTCTTAGTGGATAGAGAAGGTATTCTATTCTACCAAAAATTTGATAGCGAAATTTCATTGGAAATACATGTTTGAGACCCCCTGAATCCATAAAAGCATTTGTAGAAACATGTCTGCGTGTGTCTATCGGTTAGTTTGTCTGTATGTCTGTCAGTGTATGTGTGTGTGTGTGTCTGTCTGTCTATGGGCAGCATAGCTCAAAAGCGAAACATTGCTTAAATAACAAATTTGGCATTTAAGTTCAATATCCTCCAAGGATGCGACGCGAACATTTTCAAGAAAATCTCCCACCCACCACGACACTTTTTCGAAAATGTTGATTTTCTCAGAAATAGCCCTAACTATTTTGATTAAAATATCAGGCGTTTAAGATATTTTAATGTCAAACAAAATTTATATCTTGAATTTTCTAGGAATAGCCTCTGAAGACGTCTTATATTTTTGTATAACTTTTGTGTACCTGCTAAACGCAAGAGAGGGACAAAAACGTACTACACAAAAATGTAACTAGAACTCATTAAAACACACAACTTATGTCATATACATCTTTTTGTAGGGTTAAGTGTTTTCGAGATATTCCGAGTATATTGGTTTCTGTTTTAAGGTACTTAAACTTTTCTCAAACGGGAGACATCTTTATTTTCCTCTATCTTTTGTTTACTCCTAGCAAGTAAAGAGATCCGAATTTCAACTGTTTCACATAGCGACCAAATTTCAAATGATTTGCTTATCGCCTTAGCCTAGTGTACTCCCTTATTTCCCTTCAACTTACAAAAACTTATATTTCCGTTGAAATCTCAGTATCGAGTTTTAAATATATTCGTATTTATATACAAATACAAATAAAATAAATTCAGGCACATGTACATTCAACAAATAAACAAACGGATTTGTGAGCTTTGGTAAGCTATTTAGCCGTTTAATAAGCGTTTCTTGAGCGTTTACTGAATGTTTCCAGTTTGCCCACGAGGAGGCAAGTTTACCGTTGCACCTCAATCGGTAGAAGGTTAGGACTTTCTTATTTTACCTTCTCTACCTATTATGCACATTATACATACTTGATAGGGAAGGTAAAAAGAGATAAATATATAAAATGAAATTCATCCCTTAAAATTTGCTGCTCTTTAGATTACTTGATCACCAAGAGCAGGATTTTATAAAATAATACAACTTTTAAAAAATGATCCAACTGAAAAAAAATCTTGGCTTCATTTAACTTATTAATATAACCTTACAGATAGTTAAACATTAACTTAAAGATGGGTATAAATTTTGCACAGGTATAAAATGTAAATAAGAATAAGGAGATAGAAATTAGAACAGTAATTAAAATTATGTATTTGTTCCATGTTTTTGTTTGAAGAATCTGTTAAGAGAATTAAGAACATTATTTCTAAAGCAGACCCTAACTCCTTTGAGTTATCACATTATACAACATTTATTACGAATGAAGAGGATTTTACGTCTTATGATAAGGTACAGCATCCCTTCCTGTAGACACCCATGAAAACGCGAAACAGGGAAAATTACACTGCATCATCCCTAGCAAACTTTGGGGACAGTACGCGCAACTGCAAACCTGCTCCCCTGTTAATAGCCACCCCTCCACCCACAAACAAATCTTGCCGGACTAATCATTAAATAGGAAATGATTTTCCCCCAAGAGTGCGAATGCGAGTAAAGAAGTAGTACATTACTATTATTATTATTATTTCTTAGCTAAGTGGTCAAATTCCCGGTCGAAAACTTAGCCTTATGTAAAATGTCGGCAATACGCAATAGTGGCATTCATTTTTAATATTTTTTGTTAAATTGACTTTCAAATTTATTTTTAGTCTAAAGTTTCTTTTATTGCAAGATTGTCTCACGGACTGCGTTAACAATAACGCATATAAATAGTTGAATATAGTAATAACAAACAAAGCAATATACAATAAACAATTGCATTCAACTCTCATTCAAGATCATTCTTATTTGATAAATTATATCCAGGAAGTGATACTATAATATAGAAATAACAATTTTACCACAATCTGGAACTAATTTGAACTTAATGGGTTGTTTTGACCCAACTTTGGAAAATATATTATTTTATACTATCCTATAGACTTCATGTATACATTTTATGTATCCTAGGAAGCAACAAAAATGAGTTTTTATTTCATCGTGAAACACAGCAAGTACATTATTTCACTGTAAATTATTTTAACTTCTTTGGCAGCTCTGCATTCTTTAACTAGTGAAACCTCCTTGTCGTATGAGTTTTTCGACTTACCGAGTAACAAGCTTTTTTTTATTATAATCTAATACTACTTCAGGAATATCCATTTTCATTATTTCTTGATTTATTTGGTGCAGTTTAAACAACCAGAATTGAAACTGTATATTCCGGCAGAATTACGCAACGAACAAACAAAGCACTACATATGTCACGACTAAAATTCAATTTCTCGTAATGACGACTCTAATAACATTAATATTAATAAATATGGGAATATTTCAGTTAATTTTTGGACAGGGTAAAACGTTGTATATTACACGAGACATATTAGACAATTATAATATAAATAATTTTTATAAATATATACACATATTTTATTTGGAGTTGTATTCAGTGTGAAAATCAGAATTATTGCTCTCATAGCATAGTGGAGTTCAAATGTTTGGAAATCTAATAATTTTAGGAATATTACATTTCAATACCTTAAGTAATACCATGAACATAATCTTAAAAATACTGAATTTCCCAAATTTTGGGCTCCCCTGTTGTATGAAAGTAGTAATGTATTAAATTTCATATTGGATGCACAATAAAATGAAAAGTATATTTGGAAATTATATATATATATTTTTTTTTTTTTTGCGAGGGGTAAAACGAAGGTCGCTCTTGCCCAGTTCTCCACTGGAAAGTTTTACTTGAAATAGTCCGATTGAGTTCTGCAACTCTTTTTAACGCACGAAGGGATTTCTGCATCCGCCAAATACGGGACAGTTGGGTCACCTGGTATTTACATACAATGAAATCTTGACATCGAGTTTTTGGGTGGAACATAAAGCTTCCCTTTTTAACTTACGTAGTAGACAAACCAAAATTGTTTAAAACGGACCAAAATAACCTAGAAAAATCTCAATTTTCATAATCTGGGACCCATGATAAGGATTTATCTACAGATTATCAATAACCATGATGCAACAATTAAAATATGACATCATCAGAACCCAGGCCTTGGTGATCGGTGATCGAACTTACAGAAGTACTTGTTCGGATTTACTTACCCTTCTATCAAGATTGATACCATTTGGAGAATTTACGTCATAGCGACCTTCATGAAGAGGAAATACTGCCAAATATGTCCCATTATTGAGCAGTCGTCGTATTCCAACCTGTACATAATTTAATAGATCAATTATTTCTCTTAAGAAAATAACTATTAGACTTTCATAAATTCAGGCAACACGCACCTTTTCACTGTCGTCATATTTGGCACGCATCATGATTTGCCATACCACCTGGCTTCTTTGTGTAGCCGTGAAGAAGTGTTCTCTGTCCTTTATGATAAATCTGCAGGAAATAAGTTATATCAATCGTAAAAGTCTGAAGCTAACTGGGGAAAAGGGGTAACAGTAAACAAAAATCAAGTTTATCTATCATTTTAATTCAGATAATCTGACTTATTAGCCATTTTATCAACAAATGTTCCACTTTTATTAATATAAATATCCCTTTATCGCTTACAAATCATTGATTAGTTGTTATCTTTCTTATTCCTGATCAACATTTTATATCTTAAGATCTCTGGCTAAGATTCCAAAATCCAACCTTTTATCGTGTAACTGTATCTACAATCAAAACAAAGGTAATGTTTTTAAAGGGAAGAATCCAAGATAGAAGTAAATGAAAAAACTTGGGACAAGAATCCCAGTCAATTATCTAGGATGTGATATTAGTTTTAAATGTGTCAAAAAAGATGAATAGAAAGTCAATAAGTATCAAACTATTTTGAGACAATTGTAAGAACTTTGGGAAGGAAAACTAGAAAAGAAACACAAATATAAGTTTATAGTTTGGTTATGCCTACTCTTATATATGATTTCAGATCATGTAAAAAACGATATATATGTATCTTATGTGTTCCATTCATAGGATATGAATATTTCGGAAAAGGGCAACTTAACAAAAATGTAACTGACAAATTGAGTGTTTTAACGAGATCTACATTTTTTTTTTGTAGTAAGACAGTCTATTTCTTACGGCTTACTAGTTATGCAAAAGTAAAGGGTAGTTTAAAGTAAAATATTAATTTTGGAACTAATGAAAAGAATTATCTTTCCTTTGAAGTTAAAAGTAAGACCTCATTTTGGTTTACAAGATCATTGTTTTATTTTTAAAATTTAAAACATTTAATGTTAATATTTTATTCTATATTTTTTGTGGTTTATGAATATTTTCTTCCAAGTATTGGAGTAAGAGTATTTTTGAAATAGCTCCTGAAGTCCTCCTAAAAATTTCAAGACATCCATTTCGTTTATCATGAAAATATCTTAAACTTATAGCAGTTTAATCAAAATCGTTAGTTCTCGAAAAATGTTTTCTCTAAAGGGTAGTTTGGGGGGACATTTTCTAGGAAATCTTCTTGTCGCGTCTTTGGGAGATGCTGAATTAAATATACTTTGGTGTTTAACGAACTTTGCGCTTTTAGCTATGCTAGTCGGACAAACATACACTCAGGCCCTCCTTCTATTTCTCTCTCTCTCTTTTTTTTTGATTCAGGGAATTTTGATTAATTAAGTGTAATGCAATATCTGTGTAATTCAAATATTTCTAAGTATAATGCAATAGTGTGTATTTGTAAATCTTACTACAATTTTTTTGTTTGGTGATGGGTCCATATGGCCCAACTGCCCCGCATTTAACGTATGTAGATATCCCTTCGTGCGTTAAAAGAATTGCAGAACTCAAAGGGGCTGGTCAGTGGAGAACAAGCGTGAGCGATCTTCATCAATGAGTGCGATCCGCTCACCGTTTCCGTTGATAAACAAAGAGGGGTAAAACGAATGTTACTCTCGCCATTTCCCCACTAATCGAACGGGGCAGTTGGGCCATCTGGTGTAATATTTATATCTTCGTTATAAACCCATCTTAGAAAACTGCAAATACTTACTGTTCCTCGCGATCCTGGCGGTAGGTGGCAGTGTAGAAAGAAGGATCTTTAGCAATGAGCTTATGGTCATATTCGAACAATTTAAGAAACTTATTGAAAGCCTGTCGATATCGCCCACCAGAGTCCTGCGTTTCTTCCTCCATGTCCTGCAAGCGATGAATTATATCAGTTTTATTTCAACAATATTATATATATATATATATATATATATATACAGCACAAGTTAAAGCATCTGTAACCTCTTTGGTATGTCATAAACATTTGCCAATAATCTAATACTATGCATGCAAAAACAATAAAGCCATTCTTTTGCGTCTCTTATCATCAACATTTATAAGCACTAAATTTCTCTTAGCATGCAGATATTTTTCTTAAAAAGGTACATAATTAATCAATAAGCACTTAAGAAGGGCGTAAAAACTGGATTTAATATAATGATAATTTCTTTCTGCTTTTGTAGCGATTATATATTACTTAACATATATACTTCGTTATTCCTAAGCATTTTCTTGTATTTTATCCATTTGATAATTTATTTATGACTATTTTTGGGGGGTTTCAATTACATATTTTTATTTAGTGCAGTATTTTTTGGGTTTTATTTTACTTAACAAAGAGATACGAAATGCCTGAAAATTAAGGATAGAAATAGTCACCAGAGTTACATTCTTCTGCTGAAGCAATGTGAAATGAAATGGACGCTCTTTAGCTGCTGTGTTTCTCAGCGTCCCATTCTATACTGGGCGTGAAAGACCGCTTAATTTTGCTCAGAGGCCTCTTTATCAGGCTTGAAATTCTTTTAAATCTACGACACGGGACCAACGGCTTTACTTCCCTTCCGAAGGAAGCCATCGTCCTCCGCCGGGTTTGAACCCGCAACCTTGGGTATAAAGCGATGTGTATTAAATCATTGCCTCAAATTTGATTCAACACAAGGCTCTGTTGCTGAGGGTAATTTCTACTGTCTTATGCAGAGAAATAACCGGGCATATGTTATGTTGTGTTTATATTTTGAATACACACAGAGCTTAGTAGTATTTTCTTAAATTAAGATAACCTAGCGGGAACGTAGGTGTTATGTAAGCGTATTCAGGAGGTCACCGATTAAAAAAATCTGATGTGTTCCATCACATGACTTTCTCTTCATCTCAATTATTGTTAAAACGCTTATTCTACCTAGTTCATGCTGATGGAGATAAACATTAGCAGAAATGGCCTTATTACTTGCTTTCTTGTAAGTAGGAAGGAAAATAAGGCAATACATTAGGATAAAGCGATTTTTATAAAATCTGGTTCCCAGGCGGTTGAAATTCGTTTGTTTACATTGCCAGGATATGCCAAATTCTCGCATGAGTATTTTATAACTGAAACCAATAAGAAGGAATATCTAAAAATGGTCAACTACACAAAAATATATATGACACAAATTGGTGCATGAACAAGATATACATTTCTGTGTAGTAAGTTTTTGTCTATTACGGTTTACCAGTGATACAAAATTCAGAAAAATTCATTCAGAATGAAGAGCTCTCCAGAGGCTGATCCCAGACAAATCAAAATATACACTTTAGGTGGGGAATTTCCTGAAAATATTCGTGTCGCATCCTTGGAAGATACTAAACTTAAATACAAAGTTTAGTATTTTACCGACTTTTCGTTTTTTAGTTATGGTGTTCACAGACACGTGAACCACGTGCACACACGGGTCCTTTTATTGGATACGGGGACTCTAAAACGTTTATTTCCGGTGAAATCTCGGTTTCCAATTGTTGGGTGGAGTACAGTACCTTCTCTACCTATGTACCATGTACATACTATGTAGAGAAAGTAAATAGTTTGCCTCATGTGCCAGGCATATAAGATTAAATCGTCAGTACCACGATCCACAAAGTAAAACAAATAAATGGTTTAGAAAGGTCGCTAATGTAAAATTATCAACAATCAAAACAATCAGTGCACTTGGAGACTTTAAAACTACGTCTGGCACTACAATAATAATAATTTAGCTAAAAGCCCGCCTGGGTAGTGTGGTGGTTGCGTCTCTGCCTCACATCCAACAGTTCGCGAGTTCGAATCTCGTTTAGGGTGAGTTAACCGGACAAGGTTTTTTATTGGGTTTTCCCTTATCCTGAGTAGACGAATGTCGATTAGCTTTAAGCTCCATGGATCCTGACATCACTTGATCATCTTTTCACCAATTTCATTCATCATCCGATATGACCAACAAGGTTGAAGGATGTTAAGCTATAAAACATAAAAAAATAGCTGCAAATGTAAAGTTTTACGGTGCTTGTTATTAGTAAAAATCTGGCCCACAACTATGAAAAAGCAAATTCAAACGCATTTTAGGCAGTATCCTTCATTGTATAAAAATAAAACCTTTCATATGTTTCTAAGCGTTTGTGAAAAAAGGGGCATACCGATGTTATTAGTTCTGCACATAATGTTCCAAGAAAACAGACGTAATGCCAGGTGGCCCAACTGCCCCGTAGTAACGTGTGCAATTCTTCACTGAAATAGCAATTCTTAACTTGAAATAGCCCCGTTGAGTTCTGCAACTTTTTTAACGCACGAAGGGATATCTGCACACGTCAAATACGGAGCAGTTGGGCCACATAGTACAGAGAAGTATCTTTCTACTGCAGAGTGATTTCTCTTACGTGCAGCTTATGCGTGTAATAATTTGCTTTATCATGTTTAATGTTTCACAATTAAACAAAAACAGTTCTTGTTGATTTAATAAGTGTTCATATTTTCTACTACTATTAATACTACCATTACTACTATTATTACTACTACTATTACTACTACTATTATTACTGCTACTACTACTGTCTACTACTATTACTTCTCCTACTCTATCATCAGTACAACAATAACAAACTATTACTGCTACTACATTTTGTTTTAAATTTTCTCTGGTTGTAGCAAAAATATGTAAAAACTTTTAGAAAATGGAACACTATAGTTCCCTTTAGTAAATATTTAGTAACACACAGAAATCCATCCAACATGCAAATACATTTTTTGCTATTTTTTATTATAAAATATACTACAAATCTGTTAAGTTCATATTTCTTTCTCTACCCTCTATCAGTTTTTTTTTAAATTTATTGTTTCATTTGTATAGCCCCGTTTAACTGTCACAATGGTGCTTTTAATTTGTGAAATCATTTTATATTAATTGTAAGTTATTGAAATTAGGTTAGTCATTTTATATCAATAAATGCACGCACATTACTTTCACATTCATACTTTCAGACTCTGTGGGGGGATAGGGAATAATTCCAGCCGGAAATCGAATACGGAACCTCCGGGTGAAACGACACCTCTATCATTATTAGTGGCTATACAAGCTATTCTTAGAAAGCTTATTTTTCTGCATAGTGCATTCTGATCGAGATAACATTTTGTGCAAAAATAGGACATTACACATTTAGTTATATATACAAAGAGAATAGCGATAGTCAGATGTTTAAAAATAAACGTTGTATCTTGGCATGAAAGCTCAATGCCTGCGCGAGAAACAAGTGAAAATCATTAGAAAATTAAAATAATAACAAAGTACTGAATTCTTCCAATCATTAATAGTGGGCACATCAAGAGATCCTTGCCTATATCAAGAGATCTATATTTTTTCTTTTCTTTTTGCGTAATGCGTATTTGTCTATCGCTTAGCAAGATATAAACAAAGTTTTACAACATTAAACAAAATTTCTTCCGAATGAAGAGCTCTAAATAAACTATTTCTAGAAAATTCAAGATATATATTTTATTTATAGGGAATATATAAATTTAATATACGCTGTTTTAATAAAATATTAGAGACAGTTTTGTAAAAATAAAAAAAAAAAAAAATTGAAACGTTTTCCATATTGTCCATGTAAAGGGTAGTTGAGGGTGAGAGGTTTTCTTGAAACTATTTAAGTCGCATCTTTAGCAGGTATTAAACCTTGGTATTTATCCGGCTGTTTGTTTTTTAGTTATGTTGTTCACAGACAGACAGACAGATAGACACACACACACACACGGACCTTTTTTAAATTTTTTTTTTATTCAGGTGTCCTCAAAAATATTTCTGGCAAATTAGGTACCTATCGGATTTTTGAATGGAAAGCAATACCACTTCTACCTGCTATACGTGGAAGAGAAAGTAAAAATTGGAAACATGTTCATGATCTTAGAAGAGTTAATCTTAAATTTACATAAAGAGCCATCTTCAGGTATTTTTGCAATTTTCAGCTCACATATTTCCTAAGCCAACTTGAAAAGAACGTATTAATGGTTCAGTATATAGGAACATGTACTTTCACAGTTTAAATATAATATAATGATGGTCTGCAAATCGCATTAAAGCTGTGTCTTTGTGTGTCATAAGCAGTGAAAAGTTCATAGTTTTATTTTTCTACTTCTTTAGAAATTGTAAAATCTAAATACGCGGTTTTCAAGTTCGCTGACAATTCTTAAGCAAAGAAGCAGTAATTTTAATAATTCATACACCATGCAGAAGACGCAAAAGCCAAGGGTGAGGAATATTTGTTCAGGTATTTTCACTTATGGGTGCAGCTAAATATTAATAGCATTATATTGCATATTAAAATAGGTATTAAAACACTCGCAACATGCAGGAGCACATGTTGGGTTAGTTTAAAAAGCATGGAAAAGAAACTCACTTATGTAAAAATATAACCACAGGTTGCAGATTTGAGGATTTCATGCTGACATATACCTATAGATAGTTGGACGACGAATCCAGTCGGCAAGGATAGAAGGTAAAAACGGCTCGACTAGAAGTACTAGATTACTTTACACTACGTACCATAGTGTTCATCTTGAACATGGATTCGTCGCGTACATTGCTGAAACCCAGGCCTGTTGAAGTATATGAAGTATAGATATTTCGTAGGCGAAAGCTGTTTTATGTATGTATAAGCTACGTCACTCTCTGAAGGTAGCTAAGGGGCTATCTTAGCTTGACATTGGGGAGAGTATCAGCGCCAGAGGGGTATTATTCTTTATTTGCCTTCTTTTATATTTTACATTGTTTTAAAACCTCCCAATAGATTGTTTTTTATTTTAAGCTCATGTTATGTTATATAGATGTGTCTTTTTTTATATTTTTTTAAGGTGTCTACTTTTATTTTTAAATTTTGTTTTGTAAGTTGTTTTTTTTTCCCTCAGGATTTCAAACTGTTTTTTCCAAGTGCTTAAGTGTAATAATGTTTAGTGTAGATAACTATGATTTTTTAATTTCCTCTTCTGTCATTTTTTTACTAGATTTTATTAACTAACAAAAGGTAATGCTTTTTAAATTTATTATGTATGCAACCTCAAAAGGTCTTGTAATAGTGTCTTGGGATGACTAAATTAAGCAGATTTGTTTTGTTACAACAATTTTAAAACTGACTAAAAATGAAGCATACGAGATTTGTCTGCAAATTGTACCATATTTCATCAAATTGTATATTTTTACTAATATAAATTATTTCTATAATCTCAGCACTTCCTATATAAACACGTATGTTGTTTACAAAACATTAAAGAAAGTGTTACATATTCTGAATAGTTGTATATTTTTACATCAGTAAAGTAGGCATTTCGATACGAGTAATGAAATTGCAGTTTATTAATAGGTATTTATATAATATATATTTTCCATATTAAGTAGAAATTGCTTTGCTAACTAGATCGTTTCTAAGTCCCGGTTAGCTTGTAGAATACCATTGGACAAGTGTGGGCAAACCCCAAAACACTTGGCTTACAATTTGAGAAAGCGGCTAAAACCACATAGTTTGAAACGAATCTTAAATGGATAAACAAACAGATGAGTGCAGTTGCTGATTATTAGATAAATATTATCTACTCATTTATTTTATGTTATAATTTAGACTGTAGTAAAATAATAGAAACAATATTATTTTAGTCTTATTCTTTACATCTGCAATTATTTCTTAAAATCTGGTTTACCTACGTTAGAGCTATTTTAAACTGCGTCTCGTGAACTAAACGAGACCTACATTTTAATTTCGTATAGCTAATTTGCAAAAGCAGCAGATCACACAAATATGTAGAAGCAAACAGCAAATAAACATTCTGTCTACAAAGAATCTTAATTGTGTGTGTTTTGCAGTTGTTAACTAAAAATAAATGTCGTGTTACTTATGGATGCTCTTTAACCGCTGTGTTCTCAGCGTCCCATTCTATACTGGGTGTGAAAGACCGCTTAATTTTGCTCAGAGGCCTCTTTGTCAGGCTTGAGGTTCTTTTATGTGCCGCAAATCTACGACACGGGACCAACAGCTTTACCTCCCTTCCGAAGGAAGCCCGAAAAAATGCGTCATCCTCCGCCGGGTTTGAACCCGCGAACTTGAGTATATGAAGTTAGCATGGTAACCATTACACCACGGAGTGCGATACAGTTCTTAACCATTTAAATAAAATAACACCATGTTGATCATGGCGAAAATATTTAAAAAATGTATAATTTTACACGGATGTCAATTGTAACAGCAAATCCAGCGTTACCGCTGCAGATTCGTTATGCATAGAATTACAAAAAGGTCAAAACCATTTTCTGGCAAATCATGCAACTTTTATATTTTTCAATAAGGGAATATACTTGTTAAATTTCTTGTTCTCATCTATTATTTGGAGGAATTGCATAAAGGGTTATGAAAGCTGCCTCTCTTGTAACAGTCCCTTCTATTGTTGCAATTGAACGACAACGGTTTTAATTGTAATGTACTATTTACTATATCTTGATGTCTTCTTTATTGGTTAAACTCGTTTAAATGTTTATTTATTTACTAATTTTCAGCAGAACAAAGTCCCAAATATACGAAAATAATTGTACGAGGAAAGCCAAATCTTTATACACAGGCTTAGATTCTGCCAAAATGACTTTCCAATTGGAACTTAGTCGTAGTCCGACCTGCTTGCAAGTAGGCTACGTCATACACCGAACTTTTGTAACGACATCTTTTGTCGTATGCGGAAAGGTCAAGAACCACATGTGGTTCCTGAACAAGTACTATACGCACACGTTTTCTTGGTCGCTATTATACGGGGAAGTGAGGAAGAAGAGAGCTCATCTGCCTTTCTTTTCGTAGTACTGTCATCCAAAGAAAGTTTATTTATTTGAAGCCCTCAGCCATTATGGTGAATAGATTATTTAATTTACTGAGAACTAGCTGAAGTATTAAACAAAACACAGCCCTCTTGCATATGCGTGAACTTTGGTAACTACAGACAGACCTTAGCATTGAATCTAAATAACTAGAACACCCGATAACAAGGTTTATAGCGTTCTTCAGGTCTCAATGTCGTTGTTCTGCTTCCGAAATTGCGCGAAACCTACCGAATGAAGAAAGAGCCGAACGCTCGAGGAAACGTCTACAAGTTAACGAGCCGTAGAAACAATCTAGTGTGGGCACAGTAGCGTAGCCATACAAATATACAAGAGGAATTATGTATAGGGATATATATTTTTAAACAATATGTATACAATCAAATACTAAATATAATTAATCATGATTACAATATTTTAAAAATTGATTTTATATTGATAGAATAAGGCGCAGCAATTGGAGAAATAGGTTACCTATGTATAGTGAGTTGCACGCTACGAGTGGTACAAAGCGGAAGCAGGAGCTTCTAGTAAACTTAATGTTGCGGGAAGGGGGAACTGTTCCTCTCGAACGTTTTTATGTAAATTTCTTCTTTCAACTGTCTAATCTACTAATGTTCAAAGTGACCATTCTTGTGTAATTTAATTTTTAAAATTATTTTAAATATTATTTTATCGTAATCTGATATATTATTCTAATATTAGGTTTCTTCCAAGGTAAGATGAAAAATATTATTGTTAACTTAATTGTTTAAATTATTTAACAAATAGATCCCTAAATTTATCATTACATTGAAATGTTTCCTTTCGATATCGATGAATGACACATCCTAGAGATACAACAACAATAATCGTGCAACACTTAGGTGAACTATTGTGGCGTGCGATGTCACTACGCTACCAGGATCTTCTGCATCCACAACAGTTAGTTGCACATCTAGGATTGACACTTAGGCACATTCAAAATGGTTATTTTCTCTGAACTTACCCAAGCTTTGCCCAGATTAATGAACCTCTTGTTTGAGCGCAAATAGAGAGAAAGAGAAAAAGGCAAGAAAAAAGAAAAGAAAAGTTAGAAAACTTAAGCATAAAGCTAAAATTCGCTAAACATATATACAAAGCTTTAAAAACACACTCAGAATGACAATGCTTCTTGCTGTCAAAAATAGAGAGTATTAATTTTTTAAATTTCTTTTGAGTTTAAGCTTTTGGTTTATATATTTGCTGGCTCCCCTAGATTTTATTTTCTAAAATGTATTTATTTTAGGTCTATTTATAACACTAAAAGGTCATCAGCGACTACAGTATTCGTATATCAAAGACCAACGTATATACAACATTTAGTGCAAACGTATTTCAGTGCAAACAAACTTAACTATTAGGTCTTTGAAAACTGTAGAATATAGTACATGTAGGTATGTTGATTAACAATTATAATAGTATCAGAATCTGGCTTTCACAATTAAATTAGTTTTTATTTATTTTTTGAGAAATTCCGTTTATTTAAGTTTTAAAGTTATTTGTAACCTTTACATTCTGTTAAGTAAAGACGTCTATCCATTTAAAACACTCTTGTGGCTTTGGAACTGCATTTAGCGCGAAGTATATCCTCGCATACAAGAAATAATGCAATGATCATTGTCTGAACATTAAGAACGTTTTTATAGAAGACAGAATCACAAGAAATTCAGGCAAGTGCTTTAGTATCTAAGATTGTGAAGTAGAATCGAAAGAAATATTATTAAATAACTGAAATTTTGTTTCGTGCTCACTAGTTAACCATTACTGCCTTTCCTGAAATCTGTTTTTCCCTACGTTATTGACTTCTGTTCAGGGCGGGAAGACTCAGGCGTTTCTTCGGTGACAGTCATTCGGGAGGTCGTGATTTCGATCTCCGTGATCGGCCTTCTTGATTCATAGTTTTTTTCGTGGTTTCCTTGGGTCACCAGGCTAATGCTGGGTATGTTCATTTCATCCCTCGAATTTTCCGGCCTACTATTTCCTGTTCCTATCATTTCCTATTCATCTCTCCCATGGTTAGAGGACAAGGCGGCGGGTTGTGGCTGGATGGTGATTTTCGCGTTGTAAACATTTATTCTTGCGTCATCTTCGGGAACACTCGGTTGGGACCCGCCTTCCGGTTTTTAGGGCTCTCTCCTGGGGCTCACCGGAAGGCTCGGGACTCGAGAGCAGGGCCCAGGGCAGCGTCGAATCTTAACCGATAGGGACTCCATCCATGCTTGCGCCCGTTGTCATCCAGATCTGGACGCCCTTCGGATCTCTCCCCCCATGGGGTCACATAAATGGCAAAGGGCCACAAGGGCCTATGCTAGGTGCTCTGCCCCAGAGACTTGAAGGCCATGCCCGTGAACTAACATAAGCATAGCTATTCATAGGCATAGGGCGGAATCGTCCGGAATGGGCCCGTGTAACGTCTTCTCCGAATGCTGCTTACAAACCAAAGTAGCATTGCATTATTATAAAATCCCACCGTTACTATCAAATCCCTTGCTCGTTACTTAACTGCCGTCCTATAAGGACCTGCTGACGAGCTTCACCACATTGATCCACTAGCGGCTCTTTCGAATAGATTATTCAAGAGATGGTCGAAGTCTTTCTCACCTCAGAAGGAAGGATTTTATAGTTGGGTATTTTACAACAACCTCCACCATAGAAGGTTTGCTTTGTTGGAGAAAGAAAAGCATCATCAATTAATAAGGTGAAGGCATATATATGAAGGAAATCAAAATTGTAGAGAGTTGAAATGGTCTAATCTAGAGGAGACGACCACAGTGAAACGGAACTAACATGGAAACCAGGGCTTAAGTCCCACATATCTGTGAATTGCAGTTATCTATTACTCTGAGCAAGCAGAGGGCTAATATTCGGATATCCTTTTTGAACCTTTGCTGTAAGTGCACAGTTAAAAGCTGCACCTGCAATTATCTGCTGTGCTCAGCACAAGATAATTGTCACGGCGGGCCTGAGAAAAAAAAGAAACAATTTGTTCCCATTCTCGCCGGCACATAGATATTAATAAGAAATAACTACCATATCCCTAAAACAGATGCAGATGGATGCATAAAGAAATCTGCGAATGTCTAAAAATGATGGTTCATCCTTCACCTTCACATATTTGTAGTGCGAAAGAAATTCGAGATTAGTCGTTGCTCACGCATCTTCTACATGTATTGATACTGAGGACGTTTTCGGTTATGGCCTGTCTTCTAGAATACTTTTAATATTATCAGTAACACATCGCGAAGTGTCCTGACTTTCCAGTTAGTTGCACATCTGTGCACCAATTACCGGGAGATGGTTATGCATCCGCAGTCTCCTCGACAGTCCTTTTACGTGTGTCTACCGCAGGGTATAAATACGTAGGCACTCTCAGATGAGAGGTGATCGCATTTCTGCTTTTCAGAAATCATGTAAATCTAAAGCGTCTTGCCGAGTGAATTGGTTAAGCGAATCGCATTCCCTACTCAGTACAGTAACATTAGGCACTCCTCGATACTAGAAACGAGAAATCAACTGACATGTCTGACACAACACTGGAGTCATTCAACATGCCACATTCAATTTTATCACTGTCCTAGTTTGTCGCGGACTTTGCAAAATAATATGTTACTACAGCTCTGAAAGTTAGATGCTCTCTAAATCGGAGACGTCAGTCCTATACATTCTGCGGGGATCATCGCTTCTAAGGTGTTTAATAATCCAGCATGTGGAGCACTGCTAGTTGTCCTTCATAAACAATCAAACCTGTGCATCTGCGATGTTAGGTTAGAAGTTTTCTGTCCTCGCAGCTATATGTGTTATCCGTATATCTTAAAAGGGACTGAGATGATCATTCTCTGGAAAGGGCATAGCAGTTCCATCCTGCGCTGATCCTATTTTAGGTCTTTTATGGGTAACTTTATCCAGACTAGGTGTAAATTTCATCAGTAGGTCTTATAGAACCCTAGAAGGCCCTATAACTGGTGTTAAAGTTACATCCGAGAGGGGACACTTAGAATCACCATGATGTAGTTGTAACAACCGTTAATAGAATTCCTTGATAGAACATCAATCACTTGTTCTTGACTGACCTATAGTTTCTCTGACATGCATACATTTAATTTTTAGAGCTAAAGCTTGCATAGATGATGGGAACTTCACATTAACAACTTCTTCTATCATTGCATGTACCTATCATTGTATGAATTTCGGTTTGACTGTTATAGAAACACAACAAGAAGCAAAGACGGCAACGTAATCATATACCTTTTTGTTGGTGGTTCGATCTGCACATTGTCTACCTCACCTCTGTGATATTAAAGACTTAGACCTCGCTGAGTGTGCGGACAATGTGCATAATATGTCATTCAAACTTGGACATCTTCCCAAAACAGCGATGCGGAAAAATTCTTCCTCTTTTGAATTATTTGCTAGTAGATATTTCTCATGCTGGGTGATCAAATCTATTCGAAACTTCCTACTAGTCACTTTGAATCGATGGCATCATTATTTAAGAGGGAGCAGCACGCCAGCGTCGAGAAACTAAAATGAAGGGCGATGAAGAGTGTGTGAGGCGTGCAAACATTGATATGTCTTGTCAAGACGGTTCTTGCTATTAGAAAAACCGAGTTATTTTGTATGGCTACAATGCTATTATTCATAGCCGTTTCCCTCCTGATCTGACGTTCTTGACCGTTCTGTCATTATTTCCCATATTTTGTTTACGCTCAAATTTTGAAGTTCAATGGGTTACACGAAAAGTGCACCTAAATAAGTGATTATTTTAAACAGAAATTTATGTGACTGCCTTTTTTCAATGAATGCTTAGTTATATCTGAAGGCATTCTTCTCCCAATTTTTTATTTTATGAATGCAGAATGCAGAATTCATATTAAATTTTACACACACATTATATATATATAATATATATTTTAGCTGCAATAGCTAGCTTATAGAATCATAGACCATTAAAATTCTCATCCGTGTAGTTCAATGGGTTACACAGAAAAGTGCACCCAAATAAGTGATTATTTTAAAAACAAATTTATATGACTGTAATATTAATTTTTAACATACATCGATCATTTTACATGGATAATATTTGAATAAAAATGCTGTATTCAGTTTTTAAGTTTAATTTTATTGTGTACAATATTTTTGAGAAACCAGAATCAAAGTCGGTACTCAAGCAGTAGTGAAAAAACTTTACTTTCAACCACCTAGTTTCCTTAATATACTTCTGTGTCAATCCATTAATAAGATGTTGAAAGACTTAACTCATATCTATCTACATTTTTCTGCATACTGCCATCAATCTGAACGGGAACTATTTCTTGCTTTGCAATAAACATTGGCATGTCAGACAAAAGCAACGATACCGTTACAATTACACTGAATATCGGCAAAGCGAGAACAAAATCAGCGATAGAAGATACGAGATATCTGATGTTCTTCATAACACTGGTAAGAAAAACATTAGATTGCGCACAGGTAAGCGTTACCGTTACTCATTTCAATGCTTTGTAGATTTTTCTGTTTTTCTATGGCTTCAGTTTAATGGCATTTCAGGTTTAATTTAACGAATAATTCATATTATACTAATAATATGGAGTAAATTATACATTGTACTATCAAAATGGATAAAAAGCAGTACTTTAAGTGTAATAAATATACAACTAGTGAGTGTCTGAAGAAAATGAACAATTTCGCTGAACAAGAAGGTATTGTCATATTGATGTCGCAAATTCCGCTGCTATTTTTTTTATAGCGAAAATACTTCTAAAACAAAAATACTAGTTTTGGCTCTCTCTCCCATAGGGTCCTTATTTGCCGGCTCTCTCTTCCGGTCAACAATCAACTGTTATTTCCTGTCAGGGTAATGAAAAAGCCACGTAGAATATTGTGGGCTCAACTATTCTCCCCTCTCCCGCATGTCCATGTGACATCAGCACTCATGTGCATCGCGAAGTTTTTGTCAGTGGTGGGAGAGAGGGCATTGCATGCGGCATGAGGGATTACAAAAATCGTGGTGTTTTGTTTATTGTAAGAGTATATAAACTAGAATTACTAACAGTAATGTCGGGGCCTTCAACATCTAAATTCTCTTCTGGAAAGTCCCTTAGAGGACAGGCTAGGGAGATTGTTTACAATGTTGCCCTTATTTGCAAAAACAAGTACTTCTCAGCCATGCACGCACGCATTGTAACAGTGAAAGAGGAGTGTTGGTAAACTCTCCCTCCATCCCTGCCTTTCTTACTACCTCCGAAGAGGGAGATTAGTTGAAGGCTTGAGCTGCGCGAATCGAAAAGCTGTAGTATTTGTAATTCCTTGCTAAACCTTATTATGATAAGCTTTGCTAGGTGTATCGGCGCGCAAGACCGCACTAAAGATGACGCACACACAAGATTTCGTGTAGTGAAGAGTACTTGGCCGCAGTTACGTTTCATCTATTTCCCAGTGATGCTCAAAAAAAAAAAAAAAAAAAAAAAAATGAACGGATAAATGTTGTTTTTTGTATGGTCACTCGTTTAAACATATATATGCAAGGAATTAGGTTTGTATTATTACTGAATAATGCTTATTTGTAAATAATTCTTTTATATTGTTAAACTTGAGTCTATAGGAGAGAAAGCTGAGATGCATGTATTTTATTTTCGATCTACTTTCACTAAAACTCCCAGCTCGATCTGTAACATCAATGTGACAATCAGCGGCGTATTCTGTGGGCTAGCTACACTAGCTGTGAAGCTCGGTAAATTTGTGAAGAAGGAATCCTCATTAAATGTATAAATAACGAAGATTTTATTTCTAATTTGTTGGCTTTTGCATTCTAGCCTTGTTAACGGTAAAAATGGGTTCCTTTCGTTAAAACTCGATTCTATTCACAACATAATGTATCCTTTCTTCTCAGGCGGGAGTAGCATGACTGAACGACGTGATGTAATAGGTGTGATATGTGAAAGGGCAAGTCACTACAAAAAACACCTCAGATCTTCTCTTGCCGTGCAAAGTATAGCTAACGATTCTCGAGGATAGCCGAAGCAGTTTCCGATAGGTGTTACATCAGGCTAGTGATTTCTAATACTGAGATTTGCCTAATGAACACAAAATCAGAAGTTATCTATTTCAAAAATAGATAGAAGTCATATTTATGTTTTCATTCAAAGTCTAGTTAATGCGTAATTACAATAATAACAATAATAATATAAACTTATATATTTAAGTTCATTGAGCATATTTACATTGTTATAGATAAATTTTATTAAATCCAGAACAAAACTATAAATTAGGTAGCGTTGCTTCCCTCACATTCAGAAGTCGCGAGTTCGAATCTCGCTTAGGGTGAGATATCCGGATAAGGTTTTTATTGAAGTTTTTCCTTACTCTAAGAAGGCAAATGGCGAGTAACTTTAAGCTTCATGGACCCAGGTCATTTGAGCATCATTTCACTGATTTCATATATCGTCTGATATGACCAACCAGGTTAAACGACGTCAGGCTACTTCCGCTCTCCCAAATAAAAAAAAAATTCTGATGCGTTCCATTCATATGACTTTCTCTATATCACTGCAACAAATTATTCTATTTACTTCATCTAATAGAGCAAAAATTAGCAGAAATAGTCTTATTACTTGCTTTCTTGTTAGTAGAAGCGAAATAAGGGAGTACCATAGGTTAAAGTGATAGTCAAAAGCTGATTGCTCTGCGACTGAAGTTCCTTTGTTTGTATGGACAGAGTTCACAAAGTCCTGCATGAGAAAAGTATAAATCTTTATAACTGAAAAAAAAAACAGGGAGCATCTCAAAAACAATCAACTCCACGAAAAAAGTACATAACATAAAGTGTGTGTTTTAAGGTGCTCTGCATTTGTTGTGTGGTAAGTTTTTGTCCATCTCTTACGGTTTAGCAGTTATGCAAAATTCCGTAAAATTGACCAAGAATAAAGTAGTCTTCAGAGGCTATTCCCAGAAAATTCAAAATATGCATTTTATTTGTCATGTAAATATCTTTAATATACGATATTTTAATCAAAATCGTTAGAGCCATTTTTTAGAAAATCAACATTTTCGAAAAAAAGTTCCATGTAAAGGGTACTTTGGGGTGGGGGGATTTTTCTCAAAATCTTCGTGTCGCATCCCTGGAAGATACTAAACTTAAATACCAAGTTTGGTATTTTACCGACTTTTCGTTTTTGAGTTATTGTGTTCACAGACACACGGACACACACACACACGGACCTTTTTCTGAAAACACTTTTTTTTGGATACATAAAACATATATTTCACATAACACGTATAGAGAAAGTAATAAACATAAACGTAATTTACCAAGTTAAAAAAAAGGGGTTAGTCCACAGCTTGGTAGCAGTGTGACAATGACCTTTTGTAAGAAATATCTTAAAAGGCCACTTCCTGCATACAACGAAACACATAGTTGACTCTATTCAAGTGAACTACTTTATCTATTAACACACTTTATAGGTGAAAGCGATTGATTTTAGCAAGAAGCATTGTCTCTGTTGAAAACAGTTGAAGAATTGATTACCCTTGTTGCGATTTTCACTCCTTCTCTTGTAGGTATAATTCGCTTGAAAATAGAGGAAATGAAAAATAAAGTTAACATGGAAATGTACTTCACAGTTTATCAATTCCGGAAATCCAGCATGTGTACTGAGCTTCATGTGCTCGGTGATTGCTCTAATATCGCGCCGGAAATGCGCCGCTCTCTATTTCCTTTCTTTAGACTGTCAAGAGTATAAAATTCGTAAATTCTAATTCATGAACGGTATTCACCAAAATTTCAAAATTAAAAGTTTATAGTGTATCTAAGATTTATAGAAATTTAACCGATGGATATGAAATATGCATTAGTATTGCCATAATGCAACAGTTAAATTTAAATATTTAAAATACTCCTGCTGAACCCTAATCGCTGTCGACCATCAATAATATGCTGGATTTCCTTAAGGTTTTGAATTTAATAGCAGCTAAAACTTTGTATGCCGCATTTTGTACAAAGTACAACTGAAATAATACATTTTATAGTTTTTAAATCCTATAGAAATAAAGCAGCCCTGCATATATTTTGTGACCAAGATAATATTAACATTTTTAACCACTAACATTAATTTTAACTTACAAGTGTTTCAAAAGTCCTACATATTTACTGTTATTGTTGAATGGAAATATTTAAAAAAAAAATACATTTCTGACATGTCAAACAGTACACGTTTTAACATAAATTTTCACGGAAACAAGTCATGTCAAAATCATTGTTCTGGTAATTGTGACGTCATCGGAAACATTTTCAAATGAAGCCCTATAGCTTTTGGTACCATCTCATATATCTGATAATCAATTATGGTTGTACACGCTTTCAGTTGTTTTATATAACAAACGTTGCTCTATTAACCAAACAAATATTTGAAAGAGAACCTTTATTTACATAGGTACTAGCTGGCATATCCAATGTTGCACAGTTAACTTTTTAAACGCCAGTGACAAATTAATTTCTTTTATTTACTTCATCCTTATTTATATCATTTTAGAGTAATCTGTGGTGTTTTATAGAGAATGGAGTACTATCTATTCCTAATAATGGATGAAGGTTCCCCCAACATTCATTCAGAAGGATTTGAAAAATTATCGGAACGTCAGGCTCCCCCCTCCCCCGGTAGTCTACCAAGTTCTAAACTACTTGGTAGCCTATAAATTCCCTTTGGGGGTGAAACAATCATCGGTCAGAATGGATGTCACCTTTTAGATAATTACGCCAGGTGATCTTTTAAATCGTTGTACTTTATTTTGGTCCAAACATAAGCTACTTAAAGCAAAAGTGAAGCTTTACGAACACCTAGACTATAACCTACTTAGTTTTCACATAGTACAGAAACTCTTAATATATACAATGAAATAATATTTTGCGTTCCCAGGCCTCCAAGTTCTTTAGAAATGACAAATAGTCCGCTACCACCGAGAAAAATAATCTTCTTATTTAATATAAAATATTGCTTCACTAATTTCTATTTTTAGAAATTTTCACTCTTGATTGTTTCATGCAAAATACAAAGGAAATAAACAACAACGCTCTTGAAGCTATTAATCCATCTATATAATTAGAATAAAGGTTATACTAATGGTTTGTCACTGTTTTATTAGGTATATCTACATCTGCAGATTTTATATACAATTATAGAACAGTAAAATGTAAATGGCATGTTATTTATGGACGCTCTTTAACTACTGTGGTTCTCAGCGTCCCATTCTGCATTGGGTGTGAAAGACCTTTTAATTTTGTTCTGAGGCCTCTCTTTCTTTTACGTGCCGTAAATCTACGACACGGGACCAACGGCTTTACTTCCCTTCCGAAGGAATGTTAAGGACTTTTACACCCGAAAAAATCCATCGTCTTCCGCCGGGTTTGAACCCGCGAACTTGGTATGTGAAGTTAGCATGGTAACCGTTACACCACGGAGGGCGACATTAAAGAACTGCCTTAATGTTGCCCTTCGTGGCATACTGGTTACAGTGCTAGTCTCTAAAACCCAAGGTTGAGGGTCCGATCCCGGCGAGGAGTGATGGATTTTCGGAAGTAAAAATCCTTAGCCACCCTTCCGATTTCCGGAATATAAGCAATGCTGTTGGTCCCGTGTAATGTTACTTTTTTGCATGTAAAAGTATCCCATATCTTCAAAAAATCACTGGGCAAAATTCCAAAAATTTTATATCCGAAAGACATGATTTTGTTTTATGGTGTCAACTATGGGCGACGAATTTATCCCCCATCACAATGTGCTCAAAAATGTGGCGAAATCGCGAGCTAGAAATTTCACTTGATCAAGAAAACGCTGTTAGGTGTCCCAATACGCCAGTATGATGTGACGGGACTTGTATTGCATACTGCGATACTAATTTGGTAAGCATTTGATACGGATCATGATAAAGTTTGAAAAAACAAGGCACAATAATGTGTATTGCATACTACTTTTAATACAGTGAGTATTTATACTAATGCATTATATTAATTGCTATATTGTCTGAAAAATATTATTATTATTAAAGATATATATGTGCCATTTTAGGTGATTTGCCTTATTGTGCTGCTATGGAACAGAACGTTTCCAAATGTAATTTAAAAATATATCCGATGACGTCACAACCTGCATGACAATGATGTTACAATTGCTTCATTCTGTGAAAAAGTGTCTTTTATAAAATATATTGTTTGACGTTTTTTGAAAAACAAATGTCCATTTAGCCGTAGCAGAATATACAAGACTTTTGAAACGCACTGCGTATCAAAAATTTATTTTAATACTAAACGTCGGTAGTTTGACTTAAATCGACTTAAAATATCACAAATTCTCTCATTAAATTGTATATTTTTAGAAAATTTTCAAAGCTTTATATGATGCCGTAAAATGCAATGTAAAATTTTAATTAATGATGTCAAGAGCAATTAAACATTCTGTGCAAAAATGTAATTTAAAAATTTAATTTATACATAGAAGAATTTTTTATATTAAATTAATAAATCATTTAATATTAATAATATTTTATAAAACTTTAATACCAATATGCTTTATTGATAGAGCATGATTAACTCAGATTTAACACCAAAGCCAATATTAATAAACGTACTTTAACATAAATAATATTAATCAATTACACTCTCTTTATATCCAATGCTTTAAATAAATAGCTTATGCAATTTATTTTAAATCAGCTATTAATTGCTTAATTAACTTTTTATTAAAATATACTGAAAATAATGTTCCTTCTTCACTAAAAGCAATTAGAAGTTTTAGCTTGCCCGGAAAAGAACTGTAAAACATAAATTCTCACCTTGATTGGCATCTTCATGTTCATTACTTCGGCGTAACGTGTCAGTACTTTCCAAGGAACGTGAACTTTCACGAAGCACGTCTGCTGATCGAAGGACATCTGGAAGTGTATTGCATTCCATATTATTTACTTTAGACATAACATAACAGCAATCTTTATTGTAAAATCTGATGTGTTCCATTCACATGACTTTCTCCACATCTCTGTAACAAATTATTGTTAAAAGGCTTATTCTTTATGCTAATCCAAATAAATATTAGCAAAAATGGTCTTATTTCGTAATCCCATATAAGTAGAAGGGAAACATGAGAATGCACTAGGCTAATGCGATAGTCATGTCTTTTAAAAGCTGGTTAGCCTGTGATTCAAATTCACTGGCCAGGAGTTATGATATTCCTGTATGAGAAATGTTTAAATATTTTAAAATTGAGACTAAGAAATATATCCAGGAAATGGTTAACTCTACAAAAAATTGTATATGACATAAATAAGGTGTTTTAACGAGCTCTATATTTTTATATAGCAACTATTTGTCTATCTCTTGGTTTATCTATTATGTAAAAGGCATTCAGAACTTTTTTTGATCGTATTTAACACCCGCTTTTAAATGACACCGCAGGCGATGACACTGATGGTACATGGAATGAAGAAGCAGCACCGGCGGAATGCGATGATGGGGGAAATCAAAGAATCCTGCGAAAACCCACCCCTTCGCTGCTTTGTCCCCCACAAGTCCCACATGCGGAAGCGTGGGATCGAACCTGTCTAGGTGAGAGGCCACTCGACCACGGTGTGGCCGCTCATTCAGAATGAATAGAATTTCAGAGGCTATTTCCAGAAAATTCGAGATATATATTTTATTTGCGATTTAAGTATGTTTAATATGTGTTATTTTGATAAATTTTGTTACAGCTATGTTTGAAAAATCAAAAAAATTCGAAGTGTTTTCCATGATTTGTTTGAAAATCTTCGTGTGTTATCCTTGGAAAATTCTGAACTTAAATATCAAGTTTGGTATTTAACAGATTTTTCATTTTTGACTTAATGTTATTCACAGACACACGAGCACACGTATACACGAACTTCTTTCTAAAAATGCTTTGTTTTCCTTTCTATCTTCATAATAGAAGATCCTAAAATGTGTATTTTCGGTGGAAACTCGTTGCACAATTTTTGGATGGAATGCAATACCTTCTTCACCTACATACTATGTAATAAGTAGAGAAAGTAAAAACTATTATCTGCTATAGAGAACCACCTGTGAGTGAACGGTATGAATTATCAGAAGTTTCTGTGTATTTTTACTTTATCTACATCTACATGGTGAATAGAGAAGGTATTTCATTCCAGCCAACAATTCGACACCAATATTTCACTAGAAATACACGTTTTAAGGTTCCATGAATCCAAAAATTACATTTTGGAAGAGTTTTCACGCGCGTGTATGTCTCCGTATGTATATCTGCCGAGTGTGTGTGTGTGTGTGTGTGTGTGTGTGTGTGTCCGTGTCTGTTAACAGCATAACTAGAAGACGAAAAGTCCGTTAAATACAAAACTTGGTGCTAATTTCATAATCTTTCAAGGATGCGAAACGAAGATTTTCACAAAAACTGCCCCACGCTATACTATCCTTTAATTAGAACATTTTTTAAAAATTTGGTTTTATCAAAAATGGCTCTAAGACTTTGATTAAAATACCATGTTAAAGATGTTTTCACCTCAAATAGAATATGTATCTTGAATTTTCTAGGAATAGCCTCTGAAGTCCTCTTCGCTCTGGATGACTTTTGTAAACTGTAAAAGATAGACAAAAAAATATAGATAAAACGCAAAACAAAACATATAAAACAATTTATATCTTTGCAATTTTTTGTGCAGTTAACTATTTTTGAAATATTTATTGTTATTGGTTTAAATGTTGCAATACTTACTTTTCTCAAATGAGCAACGTTATTCCTGACAAAAGAAAGAAAACGGTATATTCAAAACCATCCATAGCGACTGACTTTTAAAAGAATTGACTATCGCTTTCGCTTATTATCTTATTCCTTTTGTACAACAAAGTACTAAGTAATAAACCCATTTTTGCTAATATTTATCTTGACAAGTGCGAAGTAGATAGCGTTGTAGGGTTAGTTTGTTTCAGCACAGGTAGAGAACGTTATGTGAATGTAGCATATCAGATTTTTCTGAGAACATCCACAAATAGTGCTATCGCGGGATTTCTTGGTTTGAACATTTTTCTGCATCAAATAAGACTTTTAAGCTTATAGACCATACCTTATGTACTCCCCCCTAAAAGAAAACAACATCAAAATTCCAGCAAATCCTACTATTTACAGAGCCCTCGTTTTGAAGCGTGGCCGTATTAAAGGAAATACTTCCCCTGTGCTGCGCTTTTTCTACCTAAATCTTACCACTGTCCACTTTAAGTCCTCTCCGTGTGCCGACCAATCAGTTGATGTCAAGTCTTTGAAAAGCGATTAATACATTCTGAGACTACGTATTTCGGCGTTGTAGTATATTAGTGTCAATAAATCTATTTACTTTAGCACACAGAATCTTCATGAATGATTTTTATGTGACAATGAGCTCTTGTAGTGAATTAAGTCTTGATTTATAGACATATTTCCAGCTGTTCGTGCTCCTCACGGAAAAATAATTTGTAATTTTGTGAAATATTTAGGGAAAAGGGATTGTTTGTTGAAATGAAATCGAGATAAAACAACTGTATCCTTACGGACGAAAACCTTTATATCCTGGGAGAAAAGTTATAACAAAGTCCAAAGATATCTCTGATAAAGCTTGAAAACTCGGCTTGAAAGGTCATTAAACTTTTCAAACTAAAATCTTACAAGATAACGTAGTTCAGGAATTGCAAGCTCGCGGTAATGTGGGTAGGGTTAATTTCTCTAATTGAGTGTTGGCTTATGTTAATGAACGCTTTACTGACTCTATTTTAATTGTTTTCTCAGAGTAAACGGACGGTTTTGGTTTGATTTAAATGACAATGAATAATTAATAAGTGTTAATGCTGGTTGGTTGGTTGATACATTCCAGAGGGGGTTTCACACTGCAGCTACCTAAGGAGTTATTAGGCGTCACACACCAGGAGGATAGAATGCTACGAGAGTGTTATCAACGGGCGGCTGATAACGAGCCACGGGGAAAAAGCCAAATTGGTGGGTACCAAGCCGTTCATCTCGACGCGGGGAGCTGTAGGAGCCCGCGCCCTGGTGTGACCGAGCACCCTTGCTTTCACAGGCAATCCAACGCCAACCTGCTGCATAGAGCTGTATTTCAAAACCGCATTCACTACCATGGAAGGGGCCCACCACTGCAGTATAGCCGACATTTATAACCCTAAAAAAACCGGTTGGAATGAAATGGAGATGAAATGAAGGGGCAGGCAGTTCGGGAAATAAAGAAACCTCTCCAGCGCTTGGCTGAGGGAGGCCGCAGAAATCGAATCCACGACCTCCAGAATGCCATCATAAGAACCACCTGTCTTAGTTGGCGTGGGAAACCCGGGTTCGATTATCAGTGGGGCATAAGGATTTTTCCCCAAACAGGATTCTTCCCAGTTAGGTGTTTTCCCGCAGAAGGCCCTGACAAATCATTGCATATTCTCCTGCCTAGTCGCCGCAGTCGAGTTGTAGTCCCTCCCATGATTCCGTCCTGGTTCCAACCCACCATTATCAATGCGAATTAAAAGGGGTGAGAGGTATGTGGAGATAATTTCCAACATATTCTATGGCGTATGTATGTGATTCATTGTACTTATAATTTGTTTGAGAAATCTATGCGTTTGCTGCAGGCAAACAACGGACTTTCATGTGCTAATAAAGTTTCCGCTAGGACGGCCAAACGTCTAACGAAAGTCTGTATAGCATATTAAACTGATGACATGATCATGATGTGCGAGGAAGTATTATTTCCAAACTATTGTTTTGCGACACAATCGTATTTATAGAAGAATGACCACATCAAGATTTCTTTCAAGGTAGTTAAAGTGAAGTAGGGCATTTCATAAGCTTCACCAACCTCATTTTGTAAGAAAAGTTAGGTTTATAACCATAATTCACGGTTCCTTCTTATATAACTGAATCTTACTGAATCCTATGTTCAGTTTTAAGAAGCTTGGAAAGACTCGAAAGATTTGTAATAAAGGAATAAGCTGAAGGGAATTGGAAGAGAGAAATATTCAGGAAATACCTACTAATTTAAACAAACATCGCTATGCCCATATCCTATTATGGCGTTTACGATAACAGGCCGAGTGACCTCTTCTTCACCTCACTAGGCAAGACTTACGTGTAAGGTATCATCAGCGCATAGGTCCTGAAATGTATATTTAAGGCTTAATTTATTGTACAAAACTGCAACGTAAATATATTGTTCTGCATTCAGGTTTAACAGCAACTATTAACTTCAAAATTCTGTCCATTCCTATAATAACACTTAAACGAATTTTTAAATACATTTTAATTGTGGTTGAATAGTTTTTACTAACGTGTATTAGAGCTAATATAAAATAAAAACATACTTCTTAAGGTTCTCATAATTCTTAGCAGCAAATATATAACATCGAAGATTATAAAAGTTGGAGCCATGAATCGAATTGCAATTAATTTCAGCAAAAATACTAGAAATAATCAAATTTGCCCATAATTCGATTTAGAGAGTCTTTTAATACATTGGTTTGCTTATTATACTTTTATATTATTTTATAACTATGCAGTTTGCTTTTATAGTTGCTATAAATTTTCACTCCAGAATGAATAAAACCCAGTTAGAAAATAGACTGTATGGCATTGAGGCAAAACACAGATATATCTCATTTATTGTTCAGGTTTTTCTCCCCAAACACTATTTTGCAAATGTTTAGATTTTATTTACAAAATGTGGATGTGATAAATATTTGAGCAATTTTAGGTACACAATTTCTTCACTGCTTTTCGTCAATGTAAACCGCTTACGACGAGAAAAAGTATGTTCGAATCACATTGGAAAGAAATAGAAGAAACATGAATATGCTATGTACTGTTAAACCCTTTACTTAGATTTAAATTGTATTAGCACTTCCAGAAATTTCGATTTTATTACTGGTTTTCAAAACACTCGAGGACCACTATTTATATTTTGAGCTTTGGCAACACTCATCGCTGTAGGTGTCATCTGATGTTTCTAGTGGAAAGTTTAACATTGTTGACCTTAACCTACTTGAGATATTTTGTTAATAGAGCGTTATTTGTGTTGTTTACAGTAACTTTAAAAATGTGTCTCAGGAAAAGATGGAATAACTCGTGAAAATATTCTCGCAATTATGATTTTCGACGTGGATTATTAAGTCAAGAGTTTATTGATCAACTTACTACTACATTTGCCGATGAAGCTCCATCATTGTCTACTGTGAAACACTGGTATAACAGGTTTAATCGTGGCAGCCGTTCGCCCCTGACGAAATTCGTGCAGGTCGTCCAAAATCAGTTATGCCAGAAAACTGTATACAAAAAGTGATAGTGAAAAGTGGCACTCCACGTACTGTGAGATAGAGGCAACCAAAGACATCATTCCACCAGTTTATATAAAAGATTGCATGATCATTTAGCCGAGAAAAAGTTTTGTTCTCATTGGATCCTACACAATCTAAGTTGACACAATCTCAAAATGATGGTGCACACAAATGCTCAAGAAATAGAATGGTGGGGCTTCAGAAGAAGTACATAAGGTTGTAACAGATATATGTATATCAGCCGGAACGTAAACACCAGTAGACTGTATGGGTGTTTCAAATAAACCGAATCCAACAAAAGTTGTTCGCACTCGAAGCACTTAAAAACAAATGGTTACCTGTTTTTTTTCAGAAAAAAATGGTCATGTGTCAACAGTGGTGTGTCATGGTCAATTCAGAATGGTACAAACCATTTTGTTTCTGGAAATCTTCGATGAAATAAGGAATACAATTAAGTGTCGTCGGATCGTTCTTCATCAAGACGGTGCAAACGCTCACACATTGAAGCTGTCTAATAGCCGACTATTTGAACACTCAAAAATTTGAATTGATGACTCATCCGCCGTAGAACCCTGATTTGACACCCAATGAATTCTTTTTATTCCTAAATATCAAGAATAATTTTTTTGAACAACGAAAAGGTCATTGATGCGTTCAAAAATACGTTTTGGAGGTGTCTCAAGCAAATTGGAAATATACTATGACAAATGGTTCGAACTCATGCAAAATTATATTGATCGAAAGGAGAATATTTCGTGCAGCAATAAAGCAATTTTTGATGACAAATTACAGTTGTTTTATTATTACGCTCAAAATATAAATAGTGCCCCTTGTTTGTTGCACAAACAGAGGGAGAGAGAGATGGAGAGACTGCAATAGAGGAGGAGAGAGTAAGATAATTGAAGAATGAAAATATAGAGAGGGGAAGGAAAATACATGGAGAATAAGAGACAGTGAGAGAGGGAATGACACAGAGTAGAATCTACACAATTAAAGTAATAACATCGTGGTTCCAATTACACATACATACTTCAAAATTGAACTCACTTGTTTTCCTTCTACTTCCAGCTCGAGTCCTTCTTTCATGAGGTGATCCTGGAAAAACTTTCGCCGGTCTTGACGGGACACCTCTGCCAACGTGGCGACTCCCAAATCCTCCTCTTCATACACCAGGACCATATCAATCCTACGGCGACCGTCTCGAAAGAGCAGGGTCTCTGTATCCGGTAGCTAAGGAAAGATAAAGCAAGCATCACTTGTGTATTATGCTAACTGGAGTTAGGGTCGTCTCCTTAGCGCGGTGGTCGCGCGGCTGCTTACTTACGGCGTGGGGAACCCTGGTCCGGGGTACACTCAGCCTAGTGAGGTCCCTGGGGGGCCAATTGAGGAGCTACTTGATTGAGAAATAGCGACTCCAGATAGAGAAGACAGCATTAACCGGCCGGGAGGGACTCGCGGCTCTGATCAGGTCTCACCCTCCAGCACTGCATCCCATCCATGACTCCTTTGGTGGATGGGGAATGCAGCGGCCGGACGTTAGGCCTTGGTCCCTTGCAGAACTGTTTCGCCATGGATTTAAATTAAAGGAGTTAGAAATTGTAGGTGCTGTACCTTTTTTTTGTCTATTAGAATGCTCAAAATAACTTTTCTAAAGGCTGGTTCACAATAACCCGAGAAAAGTGACCAGAACGAAACTGAGAATGTGAAACCATTCAGGTCACAATAATCCGGTATCGAGAATGGGAAGGCATTTATTCTACTTCTTTTCCTGGTCAATTTTGTTTATTGTGACTTCACTTATTTTTAACTGGCCAATGGTGTTTTTTTATCTATTTCCAATTCAGTCAACATAATGCCAACGTTATAATTTGAAAGAATTGCAGCTAAATTGAGCTATAGCGGCTGTTTCATCTCACAGCCCCTTGGAATAATCTCTACATCGAAGAATCTAATAATGCACAATTTACATCTAATATGCGTGCCCGGTAACGAGATCTAGAAACTTAATCTCGGGAAGGCTTGCTTCCCGTTACGGATCCCGGGAAGACTTTCTGTCAATTGTGAACGCTTTCATTACAATACATACATTTCAACATTCTCATTCTGGTTACTGTTTCTGGTTATTGTAAACCAACCTCTACACAGTAAACACAAACAAGTACTCCTAGCTACATTTTTATTTTCTCTACATGTACTGTAGGTAGGGAAGGTATTGTATTACACCCAAAAGATCCTGTCAAGAAATATATGTTTTAAGGGTCCCAGAGTCCGAAAAAAGCATTTTAGAAAAAGGTCCTAGTGTCAGTGTGTGTCTGTGGACAATATAACTCAAAGACGAAAAGGCGGTTAAACACCAAACTTGGTAGTTAAATTCAGTATCTTTCTAAGATGCAATACCAAGATTTTCATAAAAATCCCCCATCCCAATTACCATTTACATTAAACATTTATCGAAAATTTTAATTTTTTTAAAAATGACTAACGATTTTGATTAAAATTCCACATGGTTAAGACATTTTCATGACAAACGAAATCTATATCTTCTGTATAACTGGTAAGAGATAGACAAACCCGCATTACACACAAAATGTAGTCTCGTTAAAACACAATTTATGTCATAGGTATTTTTTCTATAGAGATAACCGTTTCCCATATATTCCGATATTATGGATTTCTAATTTAAACTCTGAACATTTTTCTCAAACTCTCTCTTTTATTTGTTTTGATCCTGACCATTCAAAGAAACCAAATTTTACTTGTTTCGCATAGCACCTAGTTTTTAAAACATTTGACTATCGCTTTAGCTTAGTATATTTGCTTATTTCCCCTCTACTTATAAATAAGCAAGTAATAAGACCATTTCTGATAATGTTTATCTCGATTAGCATGATCCAGATACAAGAATAATTTCTATAATAATAGTTTGTTGAAGAACAGTAGAGTAAGTTATGTGCAAGGAACACATCAGATTTTTTTTCTTCAACTTGTTGGAGTTTTGCCCTATGTTGCACTTTTTGCACATTTTATATTTTCAGCACTTTCTGTATGTTTGCTCCTTTGCCTTATTTATACTTTCTCTAATTCGTACACAGTAGATAGGTAGGGAAGATATTGCATTTCGCAAAAAATTTTGGTACCGTGGTTTCACTGGAAATACACGTTTAAGGATCCCCTATATCCCAAACATTTAGAAAGTGGTCCGTGTGTGTATGTGTGAGCCTATGAACAGTATAAGGCAACCAAAAAGTCCGTTAAATACCAAACTTTATATTTTAGATCAACAACTTTCAAGTATGCGATAGGAAAATACCCCAAACTACCCTTTTCATGGAGAGAAGTTCGAAAATTTTCATTTTATAAAAATGGCTCTAACGATTTTAATTAAAGTCATATATGATTAAACTTAATCTGCTGCTGTATTATTTTGATAAATACATCAGCAGTGTTATTTATTGCCACTTATATTTTATGTGCTGGCAACTAATATGCATTTCAATTGTAAATATGACTAATATGCGTTTCAACGTACATTAATGTCCCACTTAAAATAATTTTGTTTACAGTTTTGTCTTTTCTTTTTATTTGTATTTGTTTTTATTAAGTTGTATAGAACGTATTTTTGTGTTTTTGTTTTTTATTCACTGTATCACTGCTGTATTTTATCTAAGTATTTCTGGTAGAGTGAAAGAGAGGGAAGTATGGCCTTAACTCCAACCAGGATAAATAAATAAAGTACCATATATTAAAGATTTTTGCTCGACAAATATAATGTATATCTTGAATTTTCTGGAAGTAGGCTGTAGATCACACTTCATTCAGAAGGAATTTTGTATAACCTTGTATAACTGGTAAATGTTAAGAGATAAACAAAAAGTACTCCGCTTTATATTTTACAATGAACCGTTTCTATTTTGCTTCGCTACGTAATATGATTTATTCGTACTGACAAATAAAATAAATGTAATGTACGATTAGCATATAGATGCAACTGAGAACGTTTCAATAACAATTGCATTTAATACCGCGAATGAACTACTAAAATGCAGTGTGTCATACATTGATGTATTACATGCGCACGCATTATAATTGTAGCCACAGTTCACAATTGTACTTCAAATGAAATAAAATGAACAAGAAGCTCTGTAACGAAACAAGTATCTAAATGAAACTAATTGAGAACTATGTACTAGTCAGGAAAGTATATACTACCTTTTCATCTCTACAAGAAAGGCAAATAGAAAAAGACTTAGAGAAATACTACAGTATCCGAAGCACAAAATACAACAGATCACCAGAGAAACTATTCAATTTCACAATCTGTAGCATCCCTGCAAAGGTTGCACCTAAGAAGAAATGAACTTCGCACCCTGTCATAAATTCCAGGAATGTTGTGAACCTCGCCCCAAGCAGTTAAAGTTCGTGTCAGTAATTATTTAGCTGACTCAACAGGCATCTGTAAGCAAAAGTCTTAAGTATGTGCAATAGAACCAAAAAGCACAAAAAGCATATGAGCTCAGAAGTTCGCAGCTTAGATTAAGTTAGGATGTTAGTCTATGTGATCTTCTTTCCGCACCTCATTGAAACAGTCTCTTTCCTTACACATATGCGTATACTTTTACAATATGAACACAATATTCAGTAATTCATGGCTCTCACAATTGTCACGTGTAAGCATTAGACAGGATTTTCAGAAACACATTTTCGCGGGACCACAGTAGCTCAAGTGATTAAAATGGCATAATATCTACATTCAGATAAATTCAAAGTACCACTGTTCGAATCTAAGTAATAATCAGCTTTTTTTATTACACCCCAAAACATAGTTCAGTTACTACGTTACAAACACACGTTACACACATGTTTTCAAGAAACTTAATTGTTTTATTGCATTAATCTACGCAGGTGCTTAAACAATTACTGCACTTAATATTGAAGGCTAAGTAGATATCATTCACAATCTTTTTAAAGTAATTCATACTGGAAGGTTTATTGTCTTGGCTTCAAAAACGTAAACTAAGCATATTAGTGCTGTTCAAAGTATGTGTCTCTTCGAAAAAAAAATTAGAGAGTGGTGCGAACTTTGAATCTTGGGATTCGATGACCAACAGATTAAACAGCAACAAACTCACTAACCCACCAGTACGGTTGAGCGCTCCGCTCTTGCTAACTATATATGATCTGAAATCAACCGAACTGTTATCAACTTATCCTCAAAGAACATGCAATTTTGCCAAAGTTGCGAATCCAATTATTTTAAATATCGAATGAATTGTGCACTAATACTGCATTACTTCGATTACTGGCATACAAATTAGGATTCTGAATGAAAATGGGACATATATGTTCACATTCTTTAAATTTATGGTCATCGTTGTGCGATTCAGAAAACATGCCATAACTTTGACATTTGATTAAAGCTACAATAGGTTACCTATCTCAAACTGTTTATCTAGGACCCCTCTACAATACTGCCAATTTGTGCCATTGAATTCTGGGACAGCCTGTGTACATACATACATACACACATACATACATGCATACATACATACATACATACATACATACACACATACATACATGCATACATACATACATACATACATACATACATACACACATACATAAATACATACATACATACATACATACATACATACATACATACATACATACATACATACATACATACATACATACATACATACATACACACATACATACATACATACATACATACATACATACATACATACATACATACATACATACATACATACATACATACATACATACATACATACATACATTCATACATACACACATACATACATACACACATACATACATACATACATACATACATACACACACATACATACATACATACATACATACATACATACATACATACATACATACATACATACATACATACATACATACATACATACATACATACATACATACATACATACATACATACATACATACATACATGCATCCATGCATGCATGCATGCATGCATACATACATACATACATACATACATACATACATACATACATACATACACACATACATACAAACAAATGAAACAACGGAAACGTTTTCTGATGTGCTACATTCACAGAACTTTCTCCACGTATGCTGCAACAAACTATTATAACAAAAGTTTATTCCTCTATCTATAGACAAAAGAAAAGGCTGTTCATAAAGTACAATGTATATGCACCAATAACAGCATGGAGGCACATATTTTCTTGTTCACTTACCCCATACCTCTTCGTTGGCAAAAAGGAGACCAAAGGCAGAGTTTCATCTAGGTTAACAATCATTTTCTCACTGGCAATTAGCCCACTGTCACTTTGTCCGTTTGTTTTCGGTAGTTACGGAAGTTTGGTTGATAGTGTTATGAGCCCGTATTTCCGAAGTCCAAAACCTGATAACTCAGCCTAGTTAACTTTATCGATTAGCAGTTCCTGTTTATATGTTGTTTCTTCAGCCATGGGCTGAATCTATACCAATTTTGCAAAGCTAATTTAGGTCAGCGGCATAAAATATGGTTTGGCTAAAGAGCTAACTGGTCACTGTGAATTCTTAAAACGTCATAGAAGGTAGAATTGGAGATATGAACATTATATAATTTTGGAGAAATGGCAATCCTCAATTTTGTAGCTTGATGAAGCATTCTGAACAATCTTAATACAGGTCGGTGCGTTTAAAATGTCATATTTGTTGTTTATTTAAATTTTAACATTGTCTAACAACTGATATTAAAGCCTTGGCCAAAAATGTATAAAATGAGTATGTCAAGTTGCTGTTTTCAATACATTTTCATCAAGAAATGAAATTCTAAAGAAGTGCGTCAACACTTTCGCATTTTACCTTTATTTTACAATTACTGGATTTTTATCGCCAGGAACCATTTAGCCATCAGGATGTCAATATTTCTGTTAAATTCTCTCTTTCTCACTCACACAAACATTTATTCCTTTAATGCTACAGACTCTAAAGAGGTTGGATAATAATCTCCTGGTTAATGAAAAATTCCCACTCTTACGGGGAGTCTAACCTGGACCTCTGGATTTGGAAGCTAACATGCTAACCACACTTACTTACAGGTTAAAGTCTCTGCATACTGATCATAGTGATCGTCAACCGTCTTTAGGCCCAAACATCATGATCATTACTATGGAATTGTGTTGGATGTCTGTCAAGCAACAGAATGAAACATTAAAATGTGATTAAATTGTTTACATACAAGCGAAGAAAGTAATTTACCACCAGAAATATAACCTTGTTTCTCTACACACTGCCTTAATGCTGATATTTATCATCACAGTTTTACTTTTTCTAGACGTACTGTGTACATAGTATATAGATAAGATATTGTAATACACCCAAAATTTCATTACCGAGATTTCACCGGAAATATATGTTTTAAGACCACCTGAATAAAAAAAAAAGAATTTTTAGAAAAATATCCGTGTGTGTATGTGTGTGTGTCTGTGGGCAGCATAGCTCAAAAACGAAATGTCCGTTAAATACCAAACTTGGTAGGTATTTTAGTTTAGTATCTACAAAGGATGCAACTCAGAAGATGTTCAAGAAAATCTCCCACTCCCAGCTACCCTTTTCATGGACAAAATTTTAAAAAAAATTTGATTTTATCAAAAATGGCTCCAACGATTTTTATTAAAATATCGTATATTGAAGATATTTACATGACAAACAAAATGTATATCTTGAATTTTCTAGGAATAACCTCTGAATGCTTCTTTATTCTGGATAAATTTTGCGGAATTTTGCATAACTGGTAAACCGTAAGAGATAGCCAAAAACTTACTTAACACAAATGTAGAGCTTGTTAAAACACACAATTTATGTTATAAACATTTTATTCGTGAAGTTGACAATTTTGACATATTCCTTATTATTGGTTTCAGTTTTAAAATACTTACACTTTTCTCATATGGGAATTTGTCAAGTACGTGCCACAAAAACCTAGGAACTTCAATAACAACCAGATTTTAAAACATTTGGCTATCCTTTAACTTATGGTACTCCCTTATTTTCCTTCCACTTACTAGGAAGGAAAGTAATAAGACCATTTCTTATATTTTTTTCTCGATTAGCGTGAAGTAAATAAAAGAATAGGCTTTTTAACAATAATTTGTTGCAGAAATATAGAGAAAGGCATGTGGATGGAACACATCAGATTTTTAGAGTTTGAAAAGAATCCAAATAGAATCGTAAAACGACGCAGTGCAACAAATAATGCCTTATTTATAAAAAAGATTATGATATTAAATAAAAAAAATCTGAAATATTCCACTCACATGACTTTCTCTGCATCTCTGAAACAAATTATTATTAATAAGCTTATTCTCCTATCTATTTCATGGTAAAGCATTAGCAAAAACGGTCTTATTATTTAATTTCTTTTAAGTAGAAGGGAAATAAGGGAACACACCAGGCTAAGCCGATAGTAAAATGTTTTAAAATGTGAAATCCGCTTCTTTGCGTGGCCAGGAGTTGACAAGTTCCCGTATGAGAAAAGTTTAAGTATTTTAAAACTGAAATCAATACAAAGGAATATCTCGAAAACGGCTAACTCCACGAAAAAATGTAAATGACATAAATTGTGTGTTTTACGAGAGCTATGTCTTTTGTATAATAAGTGTTTGTCTATCTCTTGCGGTTTACCAGTTATGCAACTTTCAATAAATGTCATCCAGAATAAAAAGGTCTTCAGAGGCTATTCCCAGAAAATGCAAGATGTAAATTTTATTTGTCATGTAATACCTTAAATGTAAGAGATTTTAATCAAAATCATTAGTCAGTTTTGAGAAAATCAAAATGTTTGAAATTTTTTCATGTAAAGGATAGTTGGGGATGGGGGGGATTTTATTGAAAATCTTCGTGTTGCATCCTCGGAAGATACCAAACTTTAATGCTAAGTTTGGTACTTTCATTTTTGAGCTATACTGTCGACACATTTAGAGGCACACACACGCACACACGGATCTTTTTCTAAAATGCTTTTTGTTTGGATTCAGGCTGCAAAACATGTATTTCCGGTAAAATCTTGTATCGAATTTTTGGATGCATTACAATACCTTCTCTATACACTATGTACATAACAAGTGAGGTGAAATTAAAAATATATAAGATCGATGAAATGTTCTCGTGGATGGATCCCAAGATATGATTAAAACGGCTCCTACAGAAGAAAAGCGTTTATTGACTCAACAAATAATGGAGCTGCTTGCTTTGGCGAGTTGCCACAGAACACAGCTTACCACATCAGTACATTGTATAGGTATACAATTGTGACATAACATGATTTTATAAGATAGAGCCATGAATCCTATATAGGATTCTCAAAATACATAAATAAAACGCTCCCATTTAGGTGATTAATTATTCTTGATGGTTGTCTACGTTTCATAGTGTAATGATGAATAATTATAGGTAAAATATAATATTTATGTAAATATAATTTATGCAAAAAGTTTAATACATCAAAATAGATGGTCACCATGGAGACCTGTAACTTGGAAATTACTCTGACCGAATTAAAATTTGTATCTATCTTTCAAGAAAGCAATTCAACTTTTATATAATCTGTTTTATACACAATCTTTATTTTCGTACTTATCCAGGATGTTCACGTGATCTCTTTTTTAAAGACACTTACGTCAATAAAACCGTTAGATGCATCAGAATCTAGTATGATCCATCAAAATACTCAAATTCTTTAATTCGCAATATTCTGGTAATGCATATTATTTTTTGAAATACTTGATATATAAGTTAATTATTCTGAACACATAATAGGTAATGCAAGCTAAATTTATAATTCATTCGTTAGTTCCCATGCTAACAAGCGCTGTAAGTACTTACAGTAAGTTTGAGAGGTAATTAATACTTACAGCACAATTAGGAAATAACGTAACACTCACCACATGTGTTACTTCAAGAAAGACTCTATTACAAAATGCATTAACAAAAGAATGTAAAAGAATTTCATTTCTTCTTAATGTTCACTAAAATATTGAAAAGTAATTTTGATTTATTATTATTATTATTATTATTTTTTTTTTTAATTTTTTCAATAAGTAATTGGCTAACCACGAACTGTAAGTTACTTATCAGGTCGAGAATGCATATTAGGAATACGAGGCCCGCAGGACCGAGTTTTCCCAACATGCAATATCGACCTGAAAGCATAACATACAGTTCTTAGTGCGCAATATACTATTAAACAATGCTTTGAAAAGCTACTTAATGCTTAATTGTTTGATAATATTATGGGTTCAAAGATTGAAAGCAGATGGAATTTTAACTACATTAGCCTGGATTACAAATGTGGGTCCCAAGTCTGTGTTAAGTGGCAGGAAATATCGTGTGTTTGTAGGAGTCTTCCTTATCGGAAGTATGCAGGCTATTACGAAACAAAGGAGTACATTTATAGCCGTTGGGAATGCTATCTTACGTAAGGAAAGTTAGGTGTTTTTTATTTATGGACGCTCTTTAACTATTGTCGATCCCGGTGGCCGCGCTCGCTAAAGTGGTGCACATGATCGTGGATTCGAGTCCCGCCTTGGGCATGGGTGTTTCTGTGTTTGTAAATGTGTCTATGTTTGTGTATGTATATGTAAAAGGAAAACGTTAAGAATAATAAGGTCTACTAAGGAAATATAGGAAACGTAAAAATGGAGAAAAAAGGAATACAGCGCCGGAGTCCTGACAAGCCTCCGGAACTATATTTTTTATTAAAAAATTAAAAAAAAAAAAAAAAACAACTGCTGTGGTTCTCAGCGTGCCATTCTATACTGGGTGTGAAAGACTGACTAATTTAGTTCAGAGGCCTCTCTATCAGGCTTGAGGTTCTTTTACATACCGTAAATCTACGACACGGGACCCACTGCTTTACTTCCCTTCTGAAGGAAGCCGCGCTAAGGATTTTTACGCCCGAAAAAATCCATCGTCCTCCGCAGGAAAGGTTAGGATACGAGGTTATTGTACCTATCTACGCCCCACGAGGGGGCGCCCTCGGGAGAGAGGGATGAGGTGAGAGGATATACCGGGCGGCCAAAGCCAGGAGCGACGGCACAGCAATGACAGGGTCCCTACAGTTTCCAGACTGGGGCCTCCGCCCCACATAGGGTCCAAGCAGTATTCATCCCGGAGGCAGGGAACGGAAATATTCTCTTTGAGCATCCGTTTTCCCAGCCACGCATCACCAAACGTTATTGCCGACACTTCCAACCTAAAAGAAACCAACGGGACAAAGTATGAATTAAATGACAATGGAAACGACATGGAGGGACAGGAAATTCGGCTGTCGACCCGGGGAAATCCCCCAAAAAACCTATGGGTCAGGTAGGCCAACCACGGGAAGCGAAGCACTCACAACACTCTTTCCTTCTTGCGATACCTGCTCATCATACAACCTTCTATTCATCCTTTACAATAGATTTAACTCCTCTTTGGAATTCCCTACTTGAAGACGTAAGGGACTGCCGGAACGTTATACTGTTCAAGCAGAAAATTAGGACATACATTTGTAATCAAACCTAATCTCCTGCTGTATTAATGTGATAAATATATCATTACTTTCATTTATTGTTATTAATATGTTATGTGCTGGCAAGTAATATGCATTTCAATTGTAAATATGACTAATATGTGTTTCAACCTACATGAATATTTCATTTAAAATAATTTTGTTTACAGTTTATTTTCTTTTTTTTTTTCTTTTCATTCCAGAATACTTGTTGCACCTTTATATATATTTTTTATTAAACTGTATAGAATTGTATTTTTTTTCTTTATTCCTTTATTCATTATATCATTGCTGAGTTAAATTTAATGTATTGCCTGAAAGAGTGGAAGAGAAGGCCTTATGAGCTTAACTCCAACCAAGATTTTTAAACAAATAAATAAATAAACCGCAATCTCCCGAATTCGGGCCACAGACGAAACCACCCGAGACATCTTGCTTTGTTATTTTATATAAACCAAGGGGTAAACACAGCGAGTGGACGCTAACGTAACTATTCAAAAGTGTAGGTGCTGCTTACACTAAAAGGCTGATGTGTTCCATTCACAAGACTTTCTCTACATCACTCTAACACATTAGCTATTGTTAAAAAAACATATTCTTCTATATACTATATGATACTCGAGATAAACGTTAGCAGAAATTGTCTTAATTACTTGCTTCCTTGTAAGTAGAAGGAAAATAAGAGAATACACTAGGCTAAAGCGATAGTCAAATCTTTTAAATCTGGTTGCCAAGTGGTTGAAATCCGTTTCTATGCATAGCTATGAGTTTACAGCTTTCCTTGTGAGAAACATTTAAGTATTTTAAATCTGAAACAAATAGATTGAAATATCTCAGAAATAATCAATTCCACGAAAAAAAACAACAACAACACAAATGACATAAATTGTGTGCTTTAACGAGATCAACATTTTATGTGGTTTATCAGTTATGAAAAATTCAGCAAATTTATTCAGAATAAAGTGGTCTTTATAGGCTATTCCCAGAAAATTCAAACTATACATTTTATTTCTCATGTAAATATCTTTAATATATGGTATTTTAATCAAAATCGTTATAGCCATTTTTGAGAAATTCAAAATTTTTGTTTTTGAGTTATCCTGTTCACAAACACGCCGACACATGGACACATACATACACAGGGACCTTTTTCTATAATTTTTTTAGGTCACAGGGGACCCTAAAAACCCAAATTGCCGGTGCAATCTCGGTATCGAATTTTTGGGCGAAATGCAATACCTTCTCTATACACTGTGCACATAGTATGTGTAGAGAAAGTAAAAATCATACGCGTTTCCACACGCTTCCCAAGGAAGAGCGGGTAAGGTGAAGGAAGCACAGGAAGTTACAGTGCAAGCAGGCCTATCAAAAAAGTCACCTGAGAAGAGAACTCAGGAGCTATTCCAAAGAAATTCAGATATACATTTTATTTGCCATGTTAACATCTTGAAAATACCTCATTGTAATCAAAATTGTTAGTCATATTTTAGAACACCACAAATTTCCAAAATTGTTCCATGTAAAGGGCAGTTTCGGGTGGAGATTTTCCTGAAAATCTTCGTGTCGCATCGTTGGAAACATATATCAAGTTTGGTGTTTAATCATTTTCGTTTTTGAGTGTTGCTGTACACAGACAAACAGATATATACAGACGGACCTTTTTCAAAAAATGATTCTTTGTTTCATTGGTCCTCAAAATATGTATATCCGGTGAAATCTCGGCATTAAATTTTTTGGTGGAAAACAATACCTTCTCTACCTTCTATGTAGATTGTACATACTTGCTAGAGAAACTAAAAATATACCTACATAATGCAAGATTGTTAAAACCTTTACATGAGTACAATAATACGTAAAGAATATCTGTAAATTTGTCATGGACAGAGACAGACAATAATATGAAAGTTCATATTCATTTTTGTTCCATGTAGAATGACTTTTGTGCAACATGCATTAACTTTGCATAAATATATCCTAGTGCTTTATCCAATAATTGCTGCTTTTATTGGGCTAGCATTGAATAATAAATCAAGACTTCTATTTCTTGTCTCCTTTTATTTTATCTGTTGTTCATGGTCAACCAGTTGGTCAATTTTTCTTTAGAGAGTACAATGAAAGTGCACCTATCTATGACGACTAATGACCGTCATTCTCGATAAGAAGTTTTTGACATTTTCTAATGATTAAATTTTGTCTCAGCAGCAAACACACGACCAGGAGTCGTTGCTGATCCCAGTGGCCGCGCTCGCTAAAGTGCCTCGCTTTGATGCTTCGTAGCGCAGGGGATCGCGAGTTCGAGTCCCGCCTTGGACATGGGTATTTGTGTGTTTGTGAATGTATATGTTTGTGTATGTATTTGTAAAAGGAAAACGTTAAAAACTAGTAGGTCAACTACGGAAATGTAGGAAACTGAAAAAAAAAGAGGAAAAAGGAATAGAGCGCCGGAGTCCTGATAAGTCCCCGGAACTGTACTAAAAAAAAAAGAATCGTTGTCGTGAAGTGTTGTACCTCTTCATCTGTAGCAAACCATCGACTTCTTAGGTGTTCCTCAAGTGAGGCTAAAGGTGAAAGTTGCTTGGAGCGAGATTTCGCCTCATTTCATATAATTATTCGCTGATACAAGACCAAGTTACAATTTATATTTTAAAATTATTCTGGGCGCTGCCATTTAAAATCTACTTTACTAAGATCATCCTCCTGGTCTACCTTCAGTCCATAAACTGTCGAATGCTAAGAAGGTACCCTACACCTAGGTTCTGGATGGTTTCCTTCCAAAAATTTCCTTTCTCAATTATCATTTCATGTATAACAATATCCAATCCCTATGTGCCGTATGTAGTAACAACGATGAGTTACAAATCTTAAGCCGATGTCCCACGGTTAAATATTTTGGTCCAATACTTTTCAAACTACAAATTGGATCGTGGGACATTGGATAATTTCATTGTATACAATTTCCGTCCTATTCTTTGGCCCAATTCCACTTAGCTACAACAGGATACAGCGGTTTCTAATTGTTGGTTCACACGTATGAAATCCACCAATGAGTGGTAAGACGTAATAAGATGGCAGCCAGCTCTGGGTCTTCCTTCCCGTCCACGGGATTGTTTGTGTAAACATTTGTTGCATCTTGTAGACTTTGTTCTAAATAGTTATAGTAGCTGAGCTATAGTTGAAATACACATTTTTTGTGCAGTAGAGATTTATGAAATAATGACTTGGGTATTTATAATCCCTGCAAATGCATTTTATCGGATCCATTTGTACCTAACCTTCTTTTCTCTACAGCATTATAAAAACGCGATTGCTGGTTAATTTGCTGGTATGGACTACCTCACATTTGTGTCTTGGCGAGTGAGTTTTGCCTCAACTAAAGACAGCATCTTTACAAACAAATTTTCGTCCATTCTAAGGAATATTGAAATAACTTACAGGTCAAAAATGAGTTCATTTTGCAGCATATGTAGTACACATCTTCCAGCCATGGTCTAGTCTTGATTTTTTCTTTCTATTATAACATGCAATGGATACATAAACTAAGCTTAAAACAGCAAACGTAAGTAATTGTGGATCAGGAACCTCCACCATTTTCTATCAGCTGTTAATGTGCATGCGAGAAATATTTGGACCAATACACACTCCCGTGGGAATGGAATAGAGAAATTGTACATAACGGTCTCGTTGTATAACAAATTTTGGACGAAATTTTGACCGTGGGACATCGGCTTTAGTTTGAGCTCATAAGGGACAAAAATATCTACTAGCGTTTCAGAGTGTCCTACTGAAATGAGAGGTATTTAAAACAAGCAACAAGGGATTTTATATCTTAACGAGTTTATGCTTCCTATAGTAAAATTTCATCTATCTTTCACAAATTATATATCATTTAAAGATCCTATATATTATATTTATGTAACTTTCTCGAGGCAGTCGTTTATTGTTTGTACAGAGTTTATAATATTAAACCAGAGTTTCTAAGTTTGAAAAACTTTTGAACACTTAGATAGCCTTATATGCAGCATATTTTGTTAAGGAAATAACAAGTGATTCTGTGGCATATAATTGCTAATTCAACCTTATAAACACAAAAAAGCTTGAAAAGACAGAAATAAAGAAAGAACGAAAGAAAAACAGAAGAAAGAAAGAAAGCAAGAAAGAGACAAAGAAAGAAAAACGCGTACTCCAGTATTACATTATTAGCAGTGTAACATTGGATTACAAATGAAAACTTTTTTCTCCACTACAATTAAAATAGGCAATTTTTACTAATTTCGGTGTACAGAATTAAAAGATCTGGTGTGTTCCATTCACAAGACTTTCTCTGCATCTCTGCAACGAATTATTCTATTTACTTCATCTAATCGAGAAAAAATTAGCAGAAATAGTCTTATTACTTGCTTCCTTGTTGGTAGAAGCGAAATAAGGGGGTACCATAGGTTAAAGTGTTAGTCAAAAGCTGGTTGCTATGTGACTGAAGTTCCTTTGCTTATATGATACGAGTTCACAAAGTCCTGTATGAGAAAAGTATGTTTTCCTTAGCTGAAACCAAAAACAAGGAATATCTCAAAAACAATCAACTCCACGAAAGAAATGTATATAGCATAAATTGTGTGCTTTAAAGTGCTCTACATTTGTTGTGTGGTAAGTTTTGTCCATCTCTTACGGTTTAGCAATTATGCTAAATTCCGTATAATTGACCCAGAATAAAGTAGTCTTCAGAGGCTATTCCGAGAAAATTCAAAATATACATTTTATTTGTGAGGTAAATATCTTTAATATACGATATTTTAATTAAAATCATTAGAGAAATTTTTTAGAATATCAAAATTTTCGAAATTTTTCCATGTAAAGGGTAGTTTGCAATGGGTTTTTTTTTCTCAAATTTGGTATTTTACTGACTTTTCGTTTTTGAGTTGTCGTGTTCACAGACACACGGACACACTGACACACGGACACACACATGGACCTTTTTATGAAAATAGTTTTTTTGGATGCAGGGGACCCTAAAACATATATTTCCGGTGAAATGTCGGTATCGACTTTTTTGTGGAGTGCAATACCTTCTTTATACACTATGTACATAGTATGTATAGAGAAAGTAAAAATGCATTCCGTTTTTTTCGAGGTGCATATTGTTTTTGCAACACGAGAATTATCAATGAAAATATTATTCCTAAATTTGAAAAAAAAAAAAAAAATATATATGACATACTCATATGCAACTTTTAAACAAAATAAATAATAACACAAAAACACGTTTTTATATTCTGTATTACTCTATGTACAATTATTTGTATACTCTTAAATACTGTAAAATGAATTACATTAAAAAACCAGCATCGCAGTGGACTCTGCGACAGTCATTTGGTTCGTCTACTAAGGCTCAATACACCATTCTTAGCAGCAGGTATTGATATAATCGAAGACAAAAACAAGACACCGCTAGATGTCTGAAAGCCTTGTGTTTACAAACATTCCATTGGGTTGCATAGCGGCATGAGACAATGCTTCAGGTGGAGTTGAACGAGTTACTGCGCCTCTTCTCCTCTATATCCTTCAATTTGGACATGTGTGCGTGGACGAGGCTCTTGCGTGACTGCAAAATTTCAAAGATAATTTAAGATAGATAACATCATACAAATCCGTAAATGTTTTACATCTACACAAACTGCCGTTCTTGCGCGACTTATATTCGGGATTCGATTCCCGTGGCCGGTCTTCCGGGTCCATGGGTTTTCTTCGGGGGTTTTCTCAGGTCCCTAGGGAATACTGGGAAGGTTCAATTTCCTGTTCCCTAATCGTGTTTTAAGATGGAAGGACAGGCGACGGCGTTCGATGGCTGCTGGACGGTGGCTTGCGTACTGCAGAGTTTTCTTCCTGGCATCGTTGCGGGACGGGCTTGTGCCGATTGACCTGTCGCTCTTAGGGTTTTTCCTCTCATCGTTCCCTCCTTAGGTCACGTTAGTCACAAATGGTCCTAAAGGCCTACGTAAAATGCTCTACCCCAGTGAATGGGTACACCGCCAGTTAGTTAATCCTATTACTACTGTTTTTCACTGTTCACCTGAATCAAAACAGAAACAAAGCATATAGACGTAAAACAAAGAAAAACTTTGCCCGCCTCTATAGTGCGGGGGTAGCGTGCCTGTCTCACATTCAAGAGGTTCCGAGTTCGAATCTCTGTTAGGGCGAGTAATAGTGTGAAAACGAATGTCAATAGCTTTAAGCGCTATGGACCCCGGGCTCACATGAGCGCGATTTCACCGATTTCATGATTTCATTCATCGTCCGACATGACCGACCACGTTAAAGGAGATTAAACTAAAAGAAAGAAAAAAAAATGTGATGTGTTCCATTTACATGACTTTCTCTACAGACAATTGTTACAAAAGGTTGTTCCTATATCCACATCGTGGTAATAAAGATTTTTTTAAATGATTTATTGATCGATCAGCGCATGTGCGCTCTACAGATCATTGATTTTAGACATTATTTACATGCATGATACTGAATAACATTGAAATGAGGTAAGCCCCATTGGGCCCCTCATAAGTAGGTACATTTTTTTGTTTTTATTTTACAGAAAGTCTTGCTGTGAGAGCTGGTCCAGTGGTAGGCGACTCTTGATGCGAGTTGGATAGCTAGATTTTCTGCCAAGGGAATAGTGAATGGCTCCTGAGACGTCTTTTAGCTTGCTGTAAAACTGTTCGGCTTGTGAAGAAATTGACTGTTGAATGATGCTGATTCCAGTTTCTCTATGTAGTTGACTATTTCTGACAAACCATGGTGCATTCGTTGAAATTCGCAATATTTTGTTTTGAAATGTCTGGATATGTTTGATTTCAGAAGGACTAGTTCCTCCCCAAACTGGACAAGCGTATAGTAGCAGTGGTCTTAATAGAGTCGTGTAAAGTAGTGTGCAGTTTTTTAGTTTGAGTGAAGATCTTTTGTTGAGGAGGGGGTAGAGTTTTGCCAGTCTTGCTCGGGCTAGTTTAAGTTTGTTGCTTATATGTGGTTTCCATGTGAGTCGTCGATCCAGGAGTACACCGAGATATTTCACTGTGGATAATAATAAGTTTTAAAATGCCTTTTTGCTCCTGTAGAAATCCTGCATTGCTATCCAAATTAGACACAGGTAAAAATGAGAATATTTCTGAGGTGTTGCCATTCACATGACTTTCTCTACCTACCTACAAATTATTCTTACAGAAATTATTTTTTATTACTTAGTTCCTTCTAAGTTAAAGGAAAATTACTAAGAAAGGAAACTAGCCTAAAGCGATAGTCAAATCTTTTAAAAGCCGATCGCTATGTGTGCAATTGAAATTTCTTTCTCTTTGGTTGTTCAGTGTAAAAGTGAATAATGACTTCCCATTTGAGAAAAGTCTAAGTATTGTTAATTTTAAAGCCAATAACAAGGGATATCTCGGAAAGGTTGGCTCTACAAATCAAAACAAAAATCAAAATAAACAAAAAAGAATGTATATGACAAACTCCTTTTTTATGTAAACATTTTATGACTATCTCTTACGATTTACCAGGTATGCAAAAGTAATTCAGAAAGAAGAAGAATTCAGAGCTTATTCCTAGGAAAAACAAAATATACATTTTACATGCCATATAAATACATTTTATATATGATATCCTAATCAAAATGATTAGAGGCATTTGTGATAAAATGTAATAAAAAAAAGCATTGGAGGATAATAAGCATGTCAATTTGGTATTTGACAGAGTTTTGATTTTTGAGTCATGCTGTCAACAAACACACAGGCACACATACACACAGACACATACGTGGACCTATTTCTAAACATTCCTTTTTTGGGATCAGGGGTCATCAAAACATGTATTTGCGGTAAAATCTCGGAATCTATTTTTTTGTTGAAAAAGAATATCTTCTGTACCTACGATACACGTACATAGTACTTGTAGAGAAAGTAAATCGTTATTTATTCGATTTTTTCTTACCCTTTTAATACTTAACAAATATTCATCAAAATGCAGTTTCAATGCCGGATTTACGTGTGGCAGTTAGGTACCACACGCATATGAAAGTTCGAGACGACTGGAAACTCTTTTGTGTATGCTAACGTTCGTATTAAATTCTCTTTGCACGGGCTTGTGAGAAATAAGGCACCTGTCGTTTAACCTTTTAAAATTTATTGATATGCATCAAGGTCATTTAAAGATTACTTATGCAAGCTGCTGTTCAAGGGCGCCGAATGTTATACATTTTTGAGAGGGCAGGATTGTGCAATAAAGTCGAATATTTATTAAATATTTAGAGCAAAGTAAACGGTATTTAATCACAGTATACTTTCAATTGTCCGAAAATTAAATTATACTTCTTAATTTACAGCTTGAAGAAAAATAATGTTAGCTTACTGTCTTCCAGTACAGGCGGTTTCGTCTGTAACTGGGTTCGGGAGGTCCGGGTTCGTTCTCTGTCGACCGCGTACTCTGGCCCTGGTTTTTTTTTTCCGTGGGTACTTTATATCTACCACGGTTCCTTTTCCTTCATTTCATTTCCCTTCTTCATCTTTCAGTCGGCGGTTGGTTTGGCTTGGGGCTTTGCAGTCTGGTTGCGCTGGTTGAGGCTAGGTGCCGTCCTAGACGCATCCTTCCGACGGCCTCCCGTGGCGCGCCAGGGCTGCTATCTAGTAACACTATTAGGGACTTTTGCGCTTGGCTTGTCATTCTGCTGCCCTGTCCTCTCATTCCTTTCCCCGGGGGTGTAAGGCCGCGATAGTTTGCAGTTGTCGAGGTGTCCCAAGCCGCTAGCTACTGTCTTCCGACGAATATGTTGCGTCTGACTTCCTACTGACTCGGGTGGCGTGGCGTTAAGTCACGTATTCGTCAATATGAGGTCTGCGCGTCAAACTCCGCTGTACTTCCTGATTGAGGGTACTTATTCATAACTAGAATATCCCGGGGAGTTACCTGAAACTTAGATCTGGAACACTTCCTTCCCGAATTTACTTTCCCAATTATATTTCATTTCATGTAGCATCGGAGTCCATCGCCTATATTGTGGTATGCAACAAGAACGGGAGTCCTTTAGTCGAATTCTATGAATTTCAGTCAATGACCACTCATATGAAAAAGGTAATAATTAGGTATATTCTCTAGCATGTTTGTAAATGTACATAGTAAGTAAAGAAGGCATTGCATTCCACCAAACATTGATACGGATATTTAAACGGAAATATTTGTTTTGAGATCCCCAGAAATAAAAAATAAATAAATAAACAAAAAGTGCAGTCTGTGTGTCTCTACGTGTGTCTATGAACAGCATAATTCAAAAACAAACAGTCGGTTAAATACCAAACATGGTATTTAGGTTAAGCATCTCCCAAGGATGCGACACAAATATTTTCAATAAAATCCCTCCACCCTAATCCACTACTCTTAAATGGAAAAATTATCGAAAAAGTTTATTTTCATAGAAATGGCTGTAATGATTTTGTTTAAAATGTCCTATATTAAAGATATTTACATAAAAAATAAAATTTATATCTTGAATTTCCTTGGTAGTAGCCTCTGAAGTTCTGTTTATTTTTAATTACGTTTGCATAACTGGTGAATCATAGAGAAAGACAAAAACTTACTGCACAAAACATGTAGATCTTGTTAAAAAAAACAATTTATGTCATATACTATTTTTTCGAGGAGTTGATTATTTCCGAGATTCCTTGTTATTGGTTACAATTTTAAAATATTTATACTTTTCTCAAACGAAGTTTTCAACCGTATTTCTTTTGTTTTACTACCGGCTATGCAAAGAGAGTCAATCACATAGCGACAGCTTTTAAGAAGTTTGACAATTACTTTACCCTATGTATCCCCTCATTTCTCTTCTACCCATGAAAAACTAAGTAATAAGACCATTTTTTTTAATCTCGATTAGCATGAGGTACGAAAATAAAAGAATTATCTATTCCAAGAATAGTTTGTTTGCGGAACTGGTACCGAAAACCATGTGAATGAAGTACATCTCTATTTTTGTTTGTTTAATGAGAGAGATATTTGGACATTTTGGGAGTTAGAGCCCTTTGGTGAAAATTTGGGGGGGGGCGATGCCTCTGGTTTTGTAAGTAAGGCGGGCAGAAAGTATTGTACTCTTTAAGTAGGCAACTATGCTACTGCTACAAACTTTAAAAGTGCATATACTGATTAATTATTTTTAACTGCAAACGAAAATAACATACAGTAGAAGCTCGAAATAACGCGGTTGTTGGAAAATCTTGATTTATAATACAATTACATGTACACATTTTACATTAACCTAAATTTGTACTGTCTTTAAAGAAACCAGTAAGTTTTGTTTGGCGGAATAATTCAGGTTTTTTCTCTCTGATATTGTTTGATTACAGTAAAATCTCAAGGGTGTGGTGAAGGCGAAAACTATACTGTGGAACTACTCTGGAAAACTTTTTAAACGCCACTTTCAAAATCAAAACAGTAGTACAAATAAAAAGTACGGTATTTTGTTTTTCAGAGGTCATCCTTTGCCCCGCGTTAAATCCGAATCCGCGGTATTTCGGACCGCATTATTTCGAGCTTCTACTGTATTTGACCTCTCTCCCATTAGGGCGATGGATTCGTGAAGTTTTACTAAAAATTGTGGACAATTTTAAAAATATTGTGTTTCATTATAAAATTATGAACTTAAATTGAAAGAAAATCTATAGTTTAATACCAATTAACTGAAGTTATAAATAGGTAGGCGCTGCTTATTAATAGACAATTCCACCCAATGCAATTTTTCACCAACTTGTTTCCAAATTTTTATGCTGCCTCTCAAAAGGCCTTTAAAAGAAAATGGTATACTACTTTTTTTTTAATAATGCTCCAATTTTGATAAATAAATTATTAACTTTTAGAAAACAAAGAGTTTTGGAGAGTTCGAAAAATAATCGTTTTTCTCCACTAATTAGGGATAATATCAAAAAAATATAATATGGCAGAACCATTCCAAATTTTATGCTCCTCTCAAAAGGTCTTTAAAAAGAAACTGCATATTACTTTTTCTATATAATGCTCCAATTTTGATAAATAAATTATTAACTTTTCGAAAACAAAGAGTTTTGGAGTGTTCGAAAAATAATGCTTTTCTCCACTAATATGAAAAAATATAATATGATAGAACCACTTTAAAATAATTTTCTGTAAGACTGGATATTTGTATTTAAACAGTTTTAAAAATTCATCACTTGGCTAATGTTTATTAGAACAATGAATTTAGAAAATACAAAATTATTATTAAACAACCATGTAGGCTGGAATTTTGATACATGGCAAAATATTATTGTTATTATTGTGTATAATAAATGGAATGATTTTCAAAATGAGATTTTACATTTTGTGAACTTTTAAATTTCACCGATGCATCAGCTTAATTTTCTGTAAGAGTTTTTCTTTTTATGTAATGCCTTTTAGACTTTCAGTTGTCCTCTTTTCTTTATAATATTATTTGGTACTTACCGCTTCGTCATCTTCCGGAAGGTAAATGCCAGTAAGTCCTCCAGTGGAATCCTCCAGGCTTGTGGTTTTCATTCCCTTTGGGGAAGTTATAGGCGATTCCTCTGGAGCTCTCTCGTACCCCACGTTGAGCAGACATAACCGAGGTCCTGCAAGTGCGACAACCACCGTGAGAATGAGGAAATAACCTGTTTTACTCACGCGACTTGTCCTCTACCATAAGGTGAACGAACACTGTCAGGAAACTCATATACAGTTACCGAGATAAGCGATTACTCATGAGTCAGAACATATTTGAAACACCAGTGACGTAGTTTAAGGGGGATGACGAATTAAATTTCAGCCATTTTAGGTAAATATAGGGTTTTTTTTGTTTTTTTGTTTTTTTGTTTGTTTGTTTGGTGTTTTGCATACAAAAATGTTAGACAAATTAAAGTACATTAAGCAAAGTTACAAAACCCCAATACATCAGCAAGTTGCCTACATTTCATGTTACCATAATTCATAGCATTACGCAACATTATAAGATCAGATAATACTGTAGCTAACATGAGTCCGAATGGTCGTCCTGTGTAAGGAATAGTATGTGAGGGTTAACCACACGATTTTCGCTCCAAAGGACCAGAATATATACCTTCCCCCCCCCCACTTTATCATCTTACCTCACCTCCTTCCCTTCCATTCTGCAACGGCTGAGAGGAGAATATAGGTGCCAGGTTGGCGCAAATGACTAAACATAACCACAACAGCGGACTGCGTTAAGCAATTGCAGTGCACATGAAACTAATTGTTGGCATATATCCATAGTTATAGTGGAATAATTTTGTTCGCTAAAAAGCTAATTTTTATGAGGCAGAGTATTTTTCTTGAAGGAATGTCGATATGTTTATTTTTGGTTGCGACCCAGCTTATCACCAATGACATGACAGCCACGAACATAGCCAAACAATAAGCAATATTACTGTACTCACTATATGTTTCTTTCAACAACTCAATCCTGCTCATTGCACCATCATTGTTGATCCTCATAGCCAGCATCGCTATTGATATCGTCGGCATCGCTATTCTTCTTCCAGGTTAACTATAATCTGCTCGTGCTTATTTCCATAAACATTAAAGATGCCGCACTAAAACTAGGCTACCGTACTGCACTCCCTCGTGGATAGAAACGTTATGACTTATGCGCATACATATTGGCGCAACTTCTCCCACTATCAGCCCTTTTAGGTAAAGAGCTGTCACTGCGCAACTTACGGTTTTGTTATTTCCTCGCCTTATGAGCTATATAACCTACTCCATGATACTCAAGATAAAGATTAACACCTATGTTTGATTTGCTTAATTCCTTGTAGCTACGAGAGAAATAAGGGAATACACTAGGTTAAAATTATACTCAAATCTTTAAAAGCTGGTCACTAAGAGATGAAATTCCTTCTCTTTATAAGGAGTAAAAGGACTTCCCATCTGAGAAGAATAAGTATTGGAAAAATTTAAACCAATAACAAGGAACATCTCTGAAATTTTTAACTCCACAAAAATATATTGGACATAATAACGAGATTTAACGAGATCTACATTTTTACTTTCTCTACACGTAATATGTACATAGTGTATAGAGAAGGTAATTGCATTGTACCCAAAAATTCGTTACCGAGATTTCACCGGAAATACATGTTTTGAGACCACCTGAATCCAAAAAAAGCATTTTTAGAAAAATGTCCTTGTGTGCGTCTGTCTGTCTGTGTGTATGTGCGTGTGTCTGTGGGCAGCATAGCTCTAAAAACGAAAAGACCGTTAAATACCAAACTTGCTATTTAAGTTCAGTATCTTCCAAGGATGCGACACGAAGATTTTCAAGAAAATCTCCCCACCCCCAAATACCCTTCACATGGAAAAACTCGAAATTTTTGATTTTCTAAAAAATGGCTCTAAGGATTTTGATTAAAATATAATATATTAAAGATACATACTTGACAAATAATATGTATATCTTTAATTTTACTGGGAATAGCCTCTGAAGACCATTTTATTCTGGATGAATGTTACGGAATTTTGTGTAACTGGTAAACCGTCAGAGATAGACAAAAACTTACCCCACAAAAAACGTAGAGCACATTAAAACACACAATTTATGTTATATACATTTTTATCGTGGAGTTGATCGTTTTAAATATTCCTTGTTTTTTGTTCCAGCTTTAAAAAACTTTTCTCATACAGGAATTTTTCAACTCCTGTCCATACAAACAAAGGAACTTTAGTCACATAGCAACCATCTTTTGCTATCACTTTAACCTATGTTACTCCCTTATTTCGCTTCTACTTACAGGGAAGCAAGCAATAAGGCTATTTCTGCTAATTTTTTCTCACTTAGCATGAAGTAAATAGAAGCATATACTTTTTAACAAAAATTTGTTGCAGAGATATAGAGAAAGTCATGTGAATGGATTACATAAGATTTTTTATAGTTCGATTTGCCTATTATGCAAAAGTCATCAAAATAAGGAGGCCCTCAAACTATTTACAGGAAATTCAAGATACAGACTATATTTGTGATGTAAACATATTTGATATGCGGGCATTTTAATCTAAGATCATTAAAGCCAATTTGACAAAATCAAATGTATCGAAACATTTTCCATGGAAAAGGTAGTTGGGTTGTTTTCTTTTTATCTCCGTGCCGCATGTTTGAAGGATATTAAACTGAAAATGACAAGTTAGGTATTTAACATACTTTTTGTCTTTGAGTATGCTGTTCACAGGAACACACACAAACACGAGCCTATTTCAAAATACTCCTATTCACTTTCTCTAGCACATATGTATGATGTACATGACAGAGAAGGTATTGTATTCCACCCAAAAATTCGATACCGAGATTTCAGTGGAAATGCAGGTTATGAGGACCCTGAATCTAAAAAAAGTATTTTTAGGAAAATGTCCATGTATGTCTGTGCATGTCTGTGTATGCACGCGCAAGTGAATGTGTCTGTGGATAGCATAACTCAAAATCGAAACTTCGGTTAAATACAAACTTGATATTTAAGTTCAATATTTACCAAGAATGCGACACGAATATTAAATTCCTCCACCTTCAACTATACATGCAACATTTTTAGAAAATATTGACGATTTTGATTAAGATATATGTTTAAGATATTTTCATGACAAACGATATGCACATACTTAACTATCTGAGAATAGACTATGAAGATCTCTTATTTTGTATGACTTTGCATAACTGGTGAAGTGTAAGAGATAGACAAAAAGTTACTTCACAACAAATTTAGATCTCGTTAAAACACACAATTTATGTCATATGCAAAGCTTTATATAGCAAAATATTTCCGAGACATTTCCTGTTATTGGTTTCGTTTAAAAATACTTAAACTTTTTTTCACACGGAAGTTCTCTTACTTTTCATACATATATATATTTTGTTTTACTTCTGGTCATTGAAAGATAACCCAATTTGAATGCCAATTGCATAGCGACAGCTTTTTAAGAGGTTCTACTATCGTTTTAGCGTAGTGAATTCCCTTTTTACTAAGGTTTATCTCGATTAGCATGATTTATATAAAATAATAATCTATTGTAAGACAATCTTTTAGGGACAGATAGAGAAAGTCATGTGAATGGATCATATCAAGTTTTTAGATTTTTTAGACAAAGGTCCGCGCGCGCGTGTTTGTGCCATGTGTCCCGTGTGTCTGTGAAGAAGATAACTCAAAAACGAAAAGTCGGTTAAATACCAAATTTGACAATTAAGTTCTGCAATCTTCAAGGTTTCGATATGAAGATTTTCAGCAAAACCCGCCTAGCCCAAACTATCCTTTACGGAAATATTGATTTTCTTAAAAAAGTCTAACGATTTTGATTACAATACCTATATTAAAGATATTTACATGACAAATAAAATGTATATATTGAATTTTCTGGAAAAGCCGCTTCCTAACTGGTAAGAGATAGACAAAAACGTATTACACAAGAATGTAGATCTAGTTAAACACACACAATTTATGTCAAATTCATTTTTCTTGTGAAGTTTACAATTTCCGAGATAATCCTTGTTATTGCTCACAGTTTTAAAATACGTTAAACTTTTCTCAAACGGGAATCGATCATTCTGTTTCTTCTGTCTTATTCTTGGCCATGCATAAAGAGGCGCATTCCAATCACATAGAAACCAACTTTTAAAACATTTGATTATCGTTTAGCCCAGTGTATTCTCTTATTTTCCTTCTGCTTATAAGCAACTAAGTAATAACTTAACCACTTTTGCTAACGTTTATCTTAATTAGGATAAAATGGTTAGAAGAATAAGCTTTTGTAAGAATAGTTGTTACAGCTACGAACACACAGAGCAGTCTGCGGTATAAAGAGAGGGTAGTGGGAAGGGGTTTGTAGCGTAAACATGTACACGTTGAGGTATAATCTGTTCCAAAAGTAGCTCATTACACATATTGACACATTCATCGTTATAATTCATGAAGTAACACAATAAAACAATTATTTCATAATATGATTAATTAATAAAAGGCCTTGTACTTTTACAAATAAAAACTTAACACAAAAAAGATCAGGATAATAATGTGCAGAGATTTGAAAAGACAATGGACAGAAATCAAACAAGCTAACTCAGAATACATTGCAATGAATTACAAGATACATCATTACTGTATCGAAAGAAAAGGCTCTCCTCCTGTCACTCAAAATATTTTGAACCGTCCACAGCCTTGTTCAGTGTCGAACCCTACCCTTACATATTTTCGACATTTTTCAATCTGTGCTCTCTTTCAGCATTCACTGGTTTATATATTAGCAGGAACTGAGCGAGGCCAGACAGTGAGCAATACTAAATAGTGCTACGCATTTCGAAACGCTGTAGAGACCACGCTTTCTCCATCACGTCATATTCACACCCTCTGTGAGTACTGAATCTCAGTCCGGGATCGAGCTCTTGTCATGTGATTGACACACATCAGCTTTTATTTAGAGTCAGGGTAATCAAAATATATATATTTCTGGCAAAATTTCAGTATCACATTTTTGGGTGGAGTTAAATACCTTCTCTACCTACTATGTACAATGTGCATAATAGGGAAAGTAATAATCATAAGAATAGTTTGTAGAGGCTAATTCACTAAAATCTTCTGCCTTGGGTGGTAGAACGTCACGAATTCTCTGGAGCCGGTGCTGCAGGGAATGTAACATTTTTATTCTTAATAAATGCCCAAACGAGTATTCATTCCTTTTTGAAACAGAAATCCAATAGGTAGCTCAGTTCCCTGCTTCCTCAAGCATTGGTTATTTCTTCCTTTTTAATTAGTGTAACATAAGGCTACGGTTCCTGCAAGTACACTTAATGACTTTATTGGCTGCACGAATTAGTATGTAATAATTTGTTTTAAAATTGACCCAAATGTCAAAAGTTCCTTTATTCACTATGTGGGACCAAAGTTACGTATTTATCAAGAATGCCACAGACAGACTAAAAAAAATTCTGTTGTGTTCCATTCACATGACTTTCTCCATCTGATCCACATAAACTATTCTTACAAAAGGTTATTACTTTATCTACATCATGCTAAACGAAATAGATTTAGTCTTCCTTGTAATTAGAAGAGATTTAAGTGTATATATCAGCTAGTCAAATCTTTTAAAAGCTGAGGTTCGATTCGATTAACATGGCCAGCAGTGAAACAAGTGAGATGAAACGAAACGTGCTTTCTCGTTTGAGAAAAGCTAGGCAGTTTAAAATTTAAACAAATAAAAAGGGATATCTCGAAAACGGTCAACGTATATGACATAAATTATATGTTTTAACAGATCTACATTTTTTTGTGTAGTGAGGTTTTGTCTATCTCTTGCGCTTTATCAGTTATGCAAGATTCAGCAAAATTCATCCAGAATAATGTCTTCAGAGGCTATTCCCAGAAAGTTCAAGATAAAATTGTATTTATTATGTAAATATATTTAATATACCATAGCTTAGTCAAAATATTTAGATCCAATTTGGGAAAAATAAAATTTTCAAAAAAATTCATGTAATGGGTGGTTTGAGATGGGATGATTTTCTTGAAAATATTCGTGTCGCATCCTTGGAAGACAATAAAAATAAATATTAAGTTTAGTGCATAGAGGTCTTTTCGTTTTTGCACACACACAAATACACACATGGACCTTCTAAAAATTCATTTTCTGGACTCTGGGGCCTTAAAAATTATATTTCTGGTGAAATCTCGACATCGAATTTTTGGGTGCAATACAATAACTTCTCTAGCTACTTGTACATCGTATATTCGTGTTAAAAGAAGTAACAAAACTTGTCCACCTGAAACTACCCTTTAAACTACTCTTTACTGAGAAAACCCTTTGGTAAGTTTTATTTTCTCAGAACGGCTCTAATGATTATAATTAAAATTTGGCACTCATTTAAGATAAATTCATGAAAAATAAAATGTATATACATATTTATCTTCTGGGAATAGTCTATGAAGACTTCTACATTAGGATAAAATTTCTTATAATTTTGCATAAATGATAAACACAAAGAGATATAAAAAACTTAAAACGGAAAAAGCTTTAAAACCAACAATTCATTTAAAACAAATTCAACCATTTCTAAACAGTTGTTTGTAAGTCTTGAATTTGTTCATACTTTCTCATATGGTGTTTAAGGTTCTGTCGCTATCCTGTTGTTTTACACGATGTCATGGAAGACCAGCGTATAGCGTCCTGCTTAAAACATTGATTTTCTCCCACCCCTTGTATCTATAACGAAATTGTATTTTTTTCTCCATTAAAACGAAGAAGCGTCATTAAGAATAGTTTGTGGATGCTTTATTAAAAAGGAATAGGTATGTCAAAGTAACTATTAACGCTTTAAAACTCATCGTTGTGGTTTATAAAGCCCCCATTCCCGCTCTTCTCGTTTGCCACCTCTTCGTGCTTTGCGGCCAGCCTTTCTGTATTAGGGAAACATAAATAGCAAAGAGTTGCTAAGTGACAAGAGTGCATCCATTCGTCTGACAAAACCAGCGTCCTTGCCTGCTCGTATGTTGTAGTGCCCTAAGATTATGCCCAATAAATACCTAAAAAGTATTTATACACTAATATTAAGCTTTTTTTGTTGTAGAATTCCATTCCTTTTCTCGGTGCCTAGTTTTCACAATCATTGCTTTGTGAATTTAATATATTTTTCTTTGTGTTTCTTACGCTTTTATTTTCATAAGATATAATTTCTGCCCGTTTTTGTTGACTGAACGAATCAATTTGTTTTAGCAGAAAAACTACCAGAATGACAAAGTTGTTATTTATTTATTTAGTTGTTTGCTTTCTTTGCTTCGTTCATTATCTAGGTAGAGAGGGTATTGAACTCCCCAAAAAATTGGATACCGTTTTTTTCATTGGAAATATACATATCAGAGTCTACTGAATACCAAAAAAAAAAAAAAAAAAAAAAAATATATATAAATACATCAATGTGTGTGTCTGCGTGTGCTAACAGCATAACTCAAAAAATCTGAAATTTTCCATTCAAATAGCTTACTCTACATCTCTGTTACAGATAAACATTAGCATAATGGTGTTATTACTTGCTTTCTTGAAGTAGAAGGGAAATAAAGGAATACACAAGGCTAAAGTGACAGTCAAATCTTTTAAAAGGTGTGATTGAAATTACTTTTTTTGTATGTTCAGGAGTTGGCAAATTCCCGCATGAGAAAAGTTAAATGTATTTCAAAACAGAAACGAATAACAAGGAATATCTCGGAAAATGTCAACTCCACGAAAAAAAATTGTATGACCTAAATTGTGTGTTTTAACGAGATATATATTCTTGTGTGTGGTAAAGTTTAGTAATATTTATGCAAAATTCAGCAAAATGCATCCAGAATAAAGAAGTCTTCAGATGCTATTCCCAAAAAATTGAAGATATACATTTTATTTGCCATGTAAACATATCTTTAATATACGATATTTTTATCAAAATTGTTAAGCCATTTTTGAGAAAATAAAAAAAAATTGAATTTTTTACCATCTAAAGGGTAATAGGAGACGGGAAGATTTTCTTGAAAAGCTTTGTGTTGCATACTTGGGCGATACTAAACTTAAATACCAAGTTTGGTATTTAACGGATTATTCGTTTTTGAACTATGCTGTCCACAGACACACAAACACACACACACACACACCGACATACATACACACTGACCCTTTTATAAACAGGCTTTTTTGGATTCAGAGGATATCAAACCATTTATTTCCGATAAAATCTCGGTATCGAATTATTGGGTGCAATACAATACCTTCTCTATACACTATTACACAGTATACATGTAGGGAAAGTAAATAACTGCTATATTCTAATCAAATATTGCTCTGTCTGTTCTACAAAAACATTTTCTTTACGAAAGATCATTCTTTTATCTACGTCATACCAATCGATGGACTTATCACTTGTTTCCTTGAAGGGAAATAAGGGAACACACTAATGTTCACCTCAATTAGCATCAATTAGATAGAAGAACAATTTTTTGTAAGAATACCTTGTTTGCAGAAGAGAGAGAGAGAGAGAGAGAGAAAGAGAGAGAGAGAGAGAGAGAGAGAGACACACACACACAAGAAAATGGAACACAGAATTTTTTGGATTCCCCAAACTGTTCTTACGAAAGCTTCTTTTCTATATAATTCATGTTAATCATTACAAATTTCTTTGTAGATAGAAGAATGAGTACATTGTTTATTAGTAGGTATAAACTATTCTAACGAAAGTTTGTTTTTCCTCTAGTTCAGTTTAATTGAGAGCTTTGAAGAAATATTTATTACATATTACATTCTTATTTGTAGATTCAAAGAGAATAACGATAGTCAAATGTCTAAGAACTGGACGTTATGTACTCTGTTAAAAATACATGTCTACATGCGATTGCGAGAAACAGCTGAATATCGATACGGCTCTAAAATAATATCAAAGTATTGTAGAATTGTACCGTTCAGTAACGGAAACCTCGGAAATGTTTTAGGGTGTAGTTTAGAATTATACTTATACCTCTCTAGACTACAACATGCCTTTGAATCATCTTTGAACTGTAGGCGAAGTGTAAATAACTGATTTCTATTTATTTCACCTTCTTTGGTTTAGCTGTGTAAAATATTAACCCCTTCATAAACAGAACCGGTAAAAAAGTTCGAAGGGATAGCAGTTGAATTCACCATAGTGAGCTAAAAAATATGTCCTAAATTCACATAATCTTCTCTACCTATGCTGCAGCAAACTATTCTTAGAACAGCTCATTCTTCTATCTATTCCATGCTAATCAATAAAAATGATTAGAATGGTTTTATTACATTATTTCCTTGTATGTACCAGGGAAATAGGAAATACACTACGCTAAAGCGATAGTAAAAATCTTTTAAAATATCTTCGATTTTAAAAGATATAACAACAAATGTTTCGGAAATGGCTAGTTTAAAAAAATGTATATGCCAATGATTGTATGTTTTGACGAGATTTATACTTTTTATGCAGTAGAGTTACGTCGGTTTCTTATGGTTTACAGTTATGTAAAAGTCGTTCAGATTGAAGGGGACTTCGGGAAATTCAAGAAATACATTTCATTTTTCATATAACTATCTTTACTACACAGCATTTTAATCAAAATTATTGGAGTCATTTCTAAGAAAATATAAATTTTCGAAAATTTTTCCATGTAAAAGTTAGTTTTGGTTATGGAGATATTCTTGAAAATATTCGTGGCACATCCTTGGGAGATGCTGAACAAGTTTGTTATTTAACCGAGTTATCGTTTCTGAATTATGCTGTTTCACTCACGGACACACAGATGGACCTTTTTCTAAAAATGCTGTTTTCTGTATTCTGGGGAACCTAAAACGCGAGTTTTCAGCGGTAGCTCAGTATAGAATTTTTGGTTGGAATGCAATGTAGAGAAAAGTAAAACACACGCTTTGTCATTCTGGTCAAGTTTCTGTTAAAATCAATTAATTAAGGAAAACATTCATTGAATTTTACACGTAGATATTTCATCTTAGGTCAATAAAACCGTAAGAAACCAATAGAAAAGGTATTAAATACACTACGCAATAATTGAGAAAACAAGTATACTTCTGCAACAAACGGTATATATTAGTGTATAAATACTCCTTAGCTATTTATTGGGCATAACATTAGGGCACTACCACCTAAATAAGGGCGCTTGGTTTGTCAGATGTACTCTTGCCATTGAGTAGCTCTTCAATGATTATGTTCCCCTAATACAAAAAGGCTGTCCGCGCCGCAAGAAGAGGTGGCAACCGTGAAGAACGAGAATGCGGCCCAGTTTTAGTTAAATAAACCACAAACATTTTATGTTAGTGGAGAACCTTTGCAGAAAAACCTTCATTACAGATTTCGTTATGGGTATAAGAGAGCTAGAAAAAAATCCCTAACTAAATGTCAAATGTTTTAAGCGGGGCGCTTGCTATATGCTAGTCTTCAAATTGCAGGCTCCTTCCATGGCTTCCGAGAAACGGCTGAATAGTGTCAGCACTTTAAATATGATGTGACAAAGTGTGAACAAATTCAAACCATAAGAACGGAATTTTAGAAATGGGTGAATTTATTTTAAATAAATTATAGGTTTCAAAACACTCTTTACTTTTTATGCTGTTAGTTTTTGTTCATCTCTTGGCGTTTACCAGTTATGATATATATATATATATATATATATATACATAACATACATACATACATACATACATACATACCTACCTACCTACCTACATACATACATACATACATACATACATACATACATACATACATACATACATACATACATACATACATACATACATACATACATCCATGCATGCATGCATACATGCATACATACATACATACATACATATGCAAGTAAATATCTTAAATATAAGGGGCTTTAATCAAAATTGTTATGGTCATTTCTAAGAAAATAAAATTTTTCAAAATTTTTTCCATGTAAACGATAGTTGGGGGTGGGGGATTTTCTTGAAAATCTTCGTGTCATATCCTTGGGAGATACCAAACTTAAATACCAAGTTTTGTTTTTAACGGTCTTTTCGTTTTTGAGCTATGCTGCCCACATACACACACACACACACGGATTTTTTTTCTAAAAATGTTTTTTTTTTTTGGATTCAGGGGGTCTGAAAACATATATTTCCGGTGAAATCGTGGTATCGAATTTTTGGGTACATTACAATATCTTCTCTATACACTATGTACAATAATTGATGCGAGATAGAGGAAATCAGAATGTACAGCACACATTACTTTCTCTATACGTATTGTGTACATAGTGTATAGAGAAGGTAGTGTATTCCACACAAAAATTCGATACCGAGATTTCACAGGAAATACATGTTTTGGGACCCCCTGAATAAAAAAAAAACATTTCGGGAAAAAGGTTCGTGTGTGTGTCTGTGTGTGTGTGTGTGTGTGTGTGGACAGCTCAAAAACGAAAAGACCGTTATATACCAAACTTGGTATTTAAGTTTGGTGTCTTTCAAGGATGCAACACGAGGATTTTCAAGAAAATTCCCCCATCCCCAACTACCCTTTACATGGAACATTTTTCGAAAATTTTGATTTTCTCAAAAATAGCTCTAACGATTTTGGTTAAAATATCGTATATTAAAGATAGTTACCTAACAAATAAAATATATATTTTGAATTTTCTGGGAATAGCCTCTGAAGACTACTTTATTCTGGATGAATTCTATGGAGTTTTGCATAACTGCTAAACCGTAAGAGGTGGACAAAAAATTATCACACAAATGTTTAGAGAACATTAAAACACACAATTTATGTTATATACATTTTTTTCGTGGAGTTGATCGTTTTTGAGATATTGCTTGCTATTGGCTTCAGGTTTAAAAATACTTTTCTCACATGGGAATTTGCCAACTCCTGTTTATACAAACAAAAGAACTTCAGTTACTCAGCAACCAGCGTTTGAGTATCACTTTAATCTATGATACTCCCTTATTTAGCTTCTACTTACAAGGAAGCAAGTAATAAGACTATTTCTGTTAAGTTTTTCTCGTGTACCATGAAGTAAATAGAAGCATAAGCGTTTTAACAATAGTTTGATGCAGAGATGTGGAGAAAGTCATTTGAATGGAACACATCAGATTATTTTTAAACATTTTCTTTCGTGTTTAACCTCACAAGCTGCCTGCCACCTGGTCGTTTACCTCTTTGTCAGGAATTCCAGCTAACAGCCAGCGTTTTTGTATTAGGGAAACATAAAGAATGAAGAGTCCTGGCGCCAAGTCGTTTACCTCTTTGTCAGGAATTCCAGCTAACAGCCAGCGTTTTTGTATTAGGGAAACAAAGAATGAAGAGTCCTGGCGCCAAGGGACCGTCCGTTAGTGTGACACCATTACGCCTTTACTTAGCGTCTAAATTTAAACACTTTATATCTAAGTATCAGTATGCTTTAATATATACTTTTTGTTAAAACTATATCATACACATTTTTACTTTTTCTAGCGCGTGTGTACATACAATGCAGTATATATTACCTGGAGTTATTGTATTCCACCCAAAAATTCCACGATATTTCACCGAAATGTATACTTTGAGGTCCCCGTCCAGGAAGGTATTTTTAGAAGAATGTTCGTGTGTGTGGATATGTTCGTCTGTGGACAACAAAACTCAATAATGAAAATACGGTTAAACACGAAAATTGATACCTATGTTTAGTATCTTACAAGATTGCGACATTAAAGTTCTCCAGATAATTCTCCCGCCCCAAATTATCCTTTATATCGAACATTTTTTCGAACATTTTTCATTACTGTTAAACCGTAAATCTTAGTACACAAAATATAATGATCTCGTTAAAGCATGCAGTTTATGCCAGATATTTTTTTTGTAGAGTGAATCATTGTTGTTGTTGTTTTTTCTGTAACGGAATTTGAATCTCTTAGCAACCAGCGCTTGAAAGACATATTATATGCCTTTAGCTTAATGTATCTCTTATTTCTTTCTGTTGTACCTACAAAAAATAAGTAAACAATCAATTTTTGCTCCCATTTATCTCGATTGTAGATAGAAGAGTAAGTTTTGTGGCAATAGTTTATTACACAGTAAGTAGAAAAAGTTATATGATTGGAACACACCAGATATTTGCGCAATCATTCGTGTTTAATACCGTTTTGCTTTGTTATTTTATCTTTTGTTGTCATAAAGCCAAGCTTACAATTATCCCTCTTCTTTGTCGGATTGCTTACCTCTTTGTGGGCCTACACCCCCAAGGACTAACAAAATAACGCTTTGGGTCAGTAGCCTTAAGGACCAAGCAAATTCGGGTCATAGCATAACCAGGATAACAATCATCCCACTGCAAGTTTACATTTATTGTCTGTTGGCTGCAGGAAGTTTTAGAAAGAAAAACTTGAACAAAATGGTAAATCTATTTTCTTTTCTTAGAACGTACCTAGTAGCTGGAGAAGGATTTTCATTCCGCCCAGAAGTTCAATATCGAGAGTTTCCGGAAATACATATTTTGACATCTCCTGAATCTTCTTCCCAAAAAAAATTGGATTAGTTGAGGTATTTGTGAACAACATAACTCAAAGATCAAACGTCTGATTTATACCAAATTTCGCATTTAAGCTCATAATTGTCCAAAGATGCGACACAGAGTTGTCATGATAATGTACCCACAGTAAACTTCTTTTACATGAAAGAATTTTGAAAATTTGGTACTCTCAAAATTGGCCGAAACAAGTTTAAAATAGACAATTCTACGGCAAATCTTAAATTTTAGAATTTCCTGGAATAATATGTGACGTCTTCATTTGGAAGAATTTTGGATAAACTAACACTTTTGTGACAATTTTGAGATGTCTACTGCTATTGGTCTGAATTTTTACTTTTTCTACCAAGTACTATGTACGTACATAGAAGTAGAGAAGGTATTTATTAAACCCAAAAATTCCATACTGAAATTTCACTGAAAATACAGGGTTTTAGGACTGCTGACTAAAACATCCATATTGTGTCTAGATGTGTGTGTGTGTGTGGGGGGGGGCAGCATAGCTCGAAAACGAAAAATCCGCTAAGTACCAAACTTGGTATTTATATTTAGTATACTCCAAGGATGCGACACAAAAATTCTCAGGGACGTTCTTCCAATCCAAGCTAAACTTTACATGGTAGGTTTTTCGAATTTTCGATTTTTCAGAAATAGCTCTAGCAAATTGAATTAAAATATCATATACTAAAGATACTTATATGAAAAATAAAACGTGTATCTTGAATTTGTGGGGAATAGGCTGTGAAATCCGATTCATTCTGAAGACTTTTGGCATTACTGGTAAAACATAACTTACTGCACAAGAATTGTAGATCAGATTAAACACACTGTTTATGTTATATACCCACATTTTTGTGTAGAGCTAATCATTTTCGAGGTATTCCTGGTTATTGGTGTTTAAATTTTCAGTACTTAAGATGATCCTCAAGAGAGAAGTCTTTATTCACTTTTCTCATTCTGATCATGCAAAGAGAAGGGAATTTCAGTAGTTCACATAGCGACCAGCTTTAAAAGATTTGACTTTCCTTTTTAGACTAGTGTATTCCCATATTTCCATACTATTTAGAAAGATCCAAGTAATACAACCACTTTTGCTAATCTTTTTCTCAATTAGCATGAAGTAGAGAGAAGAATAACCTTGTGCAAGCATAATTTTTAAGAATGGGTAGAGAAAGTCATGTGAATGGAACACTTGGGACTTTTTAATTGTGTCATTTCTTCCATGACTACCTCCTACTTACAATGAGTGGAGGAAGTATTTGTATAACGACTAAGAAGTGGATTGAATTATTAAATTAAATAAATTATTATTAATAAGTCAATGGATAAATACAAATATAACAATAGACTTCAACATTTACATCTATATACACTAGAGGTATTTTGGCCATACATATATAGAAAAAAAACTCAGATCATATGATTCTTATCCAACTCTTCAAATTCTTGCACACTATATACAGCATTTTCTATGATCTTTATTCTATTTGGAAGTGTACTAAAGACTTTATTCCTCTTATTTCAAAATATTTACTTGTCTTACTTAGTCTATGGTAAGGTTTATCCAATTTGTTTATGTTTCTTCTATTGTAATTATGTATTTCTTTTTTACACTATGGTTAAGCATATTTTCTTCTACATATATTAGAGTATCATAAATACAGACATTTACAATTGCAGAATTTTTAGTTTTGCGAGGAGTATTTATTCGTGCTTTTAGCATGTGATAAAATTCTATTAACTTTCTTTTTTTTTTAATTCTTAGCACCTCTAATACACGTGAATTGCTACCCCATAAAATTAACCTATATCTAAATGCACTCTAGAAAAAGGAAAAATGTGTTCGTAGAAAAGCTATTGAGATGACCTTTTTTAAAGTATATAGATTTAGTATGGATTTAAGTATAGATATAGAGTTATCACCATAAATGTAAGTTTTGAGGCTTTCTTTTTTCTCACAGAGAAAAAAAAATTGAAACAAGTCCTTGTATGTATCTATCAGGTATGTGCATGCACGTGAGTATGCGTGTCTGTGAAAGCTCAACTTTATTACGAAAAAACCGATAAATACCAACCAAATTTGGTATTTAATTTCTGTTATCTTCCAAAGGTGTGCTAAGAGGATTTTCTCAAGTACGGCTCTAACGAGTTTAATTATTTTCTGGGAATATCTGCGAGGCACTTCTCATTCGATAGAACTTTATTTAGTAATTGTTGCACCATAAGAAGTACCAAAATCTTACTACACAAAAATGCTAGATCTCATTAAATCACAGAATTTATATCAAACAACTTTTTGTGACTTTAACCACTTTTGAAATCTCCTTTGAAATATTCTTAAATATTATTTTGAATTTTGAAGCAGTTTTTCAAGTGGTAAGTTGCTATTAGGTCTTTCCTTGTGGTCATACAAGGGCCATGGAATTTTGAAAGTTATCACATAGCGATCCGCTTTATAAAACTCTGTTTTTGCTCAACTGTATTCTCCTTTCTTATACCGAAAAGAAAAACAAATATGTGAAAATAAGTAATGAAAGTTTATCTCGAATTACCAAGACGCAGAAATAACAATGTGTTTAAGAACCGAATGTCATGTGAACGCAACTCAATTTATTTCGTCCACGATTGTGGGCCCGCAGTCCCGTCACCTTTGAGTTATTTGCCATCTCCTCTGACGACTGTCAGCTTTTCTGTATTAGGAGAACATAAGCTATGAAGAGTTTTGCCGATCCCGGTGGACGCGCTCGCTAAAGTGTTTCGCTTTTTCGCTTCGTGGTGCACAGGATCGTGGGTTCGAGTCCCGCCTTGGGCATGGGTGTTTTTGTGTTTGTAAATGTGTATGTGTTTGTGTATGTAAAAGGAAAACGTTAAGAATAATAAGGTCTACTAAGGAAATGCTGGAAACTGGAGAAAAAAAGGAATACAGCGCCGGAGTCCTGACAAGCTTTCGGAACTGTATTTAAAAAAAAAAGTCAATGAGGCCCGAGTACCATACAGCGCCCTTACTTAGGTGGGAGCGCCGTAAGTTTATTTCCTCTCAATGCATAAGGCGTATTTATATTCTAATTAAGGTACACTTTATGTTACAAGCTATTTGTTTACTCAGCTGCTTATTTCTGCAAGCATTAATTAGCGCGTTTATTACCGTTTGCTTTGTTATCTTTCGTTTTCATTGGCACATAATAAAGGTTAAAGCACCCATAAGTGAAATTGAGTGCGCGTCTTTATTGGCTGCATCAGTTATCCTTACTTTTAACAGAAGCTAACCAAAATGACCAAACACTTTTAATTTCTCTATCAAGTATCTAGTAAATTGTATATATTCAGATAACTAAAATGAAGGCAGGTACGTTGGATTAAAAGATGGAATAATTCAATGAATTACGTTATCCAGGTCCTGTGTGTTCAAAAGCCTTGAACATGATGTACTCATCAGAACCGATAATGCTTACAATACACCCTCTGTGGTGTATCTGCCTCACCTTCAAGAGTCCCGAGTAGAGTCCCGAGTTCGAATCACGGTTAGAGTGAGTTATCCGGATTTCTTCTTCTTCTTCTTCGGGATTTTCCCTTATGATGAATGCCAAAATCAAATGAAATGGAGTTTTATTAATGGACGCTCTTTAACTGCTGTGGTTCTCAGCGTCCCATTCTATACTGAGCGTGAAAGACTGCTTAATTTTGCTCAGAGGCCTCTCTATCAGACTTGAGGTTCTTTTACGTGCCGTAAATCTACGAAACGGCTTTACTTCCCTTCCGAAGGAAGCCATGCTAAGGATTTTTACGCCCGAAAAAATCCATCGTTCTCCGCCGGGTTTGAACCCGCGACCTTGGGTATATGAAGTTAGCATGGTAACCATTACACTACGGAAGGCGACGACAAATGTCGAGTAACATTAAATTCCGCGGACCCCGAGCTGTTTTGAACATCATTTCACACATTTAATTCATCTTTCCATATGAACTATCTGTTCAAAGGACGTTAAAAACATTTTCTGATGTGTTCCATTCACATGAATTTCTCTACCCGTTCCATAATAAACTATTCTTATAAAAGATTGTTCTTTTATCTACATTACATTATGCTAATCGATAGTAACATTAGCACATTTGGTTCCTTTTATTTACTTCCTTGTAAGTAGAAGGGAAATAAAGGAATACACTAGCCTAGAGCGATACTCAAATCTTTTAAAAGCTAGTCGCTATGTAATGAAACAATTGAAATTCGCTTCTCTCTACAAGACGTTTCAGAAAAGTTTAAGTAGTTTAAAATTGAAACCAATAACAAAGAATATATCGGAAACATTAACACCAAAAAAAATGTATAAGGCCTAAACTGTGTGTTTTAACAAGATTTAATTTGTGTGTAGTAAGTTTTTGCTTTCTCTACACGAAAAGACCGTTAAATACCAAACTTTGAAAGTTAAAGTTAAAGTTTGGTGTCTTCAAGAAAATCCCCCTAACCCAAACTGCTCTTTGCAGGAATATTTTAAAACATTTTGATTTTCTCAAAAATGGCTCTAACGATTTTGATTAAAATACCTTATGTATAAGATATTTTATGACAAACAAAATATATATCTAGAATTTACGGGAATATCCTTTGAAGTCTTCTTCATTCTGGATGACTTTTGCATAGCTGGAAAACCGTTAAGAGCAGACAAAAACTTACTGTACAAAATATAGATCTTATCAAAACACACAATTTATGTCCTATAGATTTTTGTCGTGAAGCTAACCACTTTCGATATATTCATTGTTATTAGTTTCAATTTTAAAATACTTGTAACTTTTCTCAAACATGAAGTCGTCCATGCTTCTTTTGTTTTATCCTGGTCATGCATAGAGAAGCGAATTTCTATGACAATCCCAGAGCGAAGGCATTTTAAATATTTGATTATTGCTTTAACCTAGTGCGTTCCCTAATTTCCCTTCTACGTATAAGAAACTAGCAGTATTAGTAGTAATAGTAGGCAGTAGGAGTAGTAGTATTAGTATTAGTAGCGGCAGTATAACTGAGTATTTTAAAAGAGTTTGAAAGCACTCGTACTTCAATCTAAGTATATTTTGTGCAATTCCTTTATCCCATCATAGGCATTCTATTAACCTATAAGGCCATTCCATAGTTTTTATTTCAATTAGGTGAAGTATAAAGAAGAAGATTAATCTTTTGTAAGAAGTCTGTGTGCAGGTTAGACAGAGAAGGTCGTGCGAATGGAGCACGTCAGATTTTTACTTTCTCTACGCGTATTATATACGCAGTATATAGAAAAGGTATTACATTCCACCCAAAAATTCGATACTGAGGTTTCACCGGAGATGCACGTTTTAGGATCCACCGTATCCAAAAAAATTTTTTTTTAGAAAAAGGTCCATGTGTCTAGAACACGAAACGTCAGTAAAATACCAAACTTGGTATGTAAGTTTAGTATCTTACAAGAATGCGACACGCACATTTTGAGAAAAATCCTCCACCTCAAACTACCCTTAAAAGGAAAAATTTTCGAAAATTTTGAGTTTCTCAAAAATGGCTCTAACGATCTTGATTAAAATACCGTATATTAAAGATATTATACGACAATAAAAGGTATATCTTGAATTTTCTGAGGATATCTTCCGAAAACCTCTTTATTTTGGATGAATTTTTCTGGATTTTGCATAACTAGTAAACCGTAAGAGATACACAAAAACTTACTAAACATAAAATGTAGATTTCGCTGAGACCAACGATTTATGTAATATATAAATTTTGTTCGTAGAGTTGACCATTTTTGTGATATTCCTTGTTATTGGTTTCAGTTTTAAAATGCTTAAACTTTTCACATGCTGGAATTTGTCAACTCCTGACAATGCAAAGAAATGGATTTCATCCACATGGCAACCAGCTTTTAAAAGATTTGACTGTCGTGTATTCCAATTTTTCCCCTTCTACTTACAAGAAAACATTTCTGCTAATGTTTCTTTCGATTATCATGAAGTAGACAGAAGAATAAGCTTTTAACAATAATTTGTTACAGTGATGTAGGGAAAGTCATGTGAATGGAACACATCAGATTTTTTAACTGGCATTCCTTGAGTCGTTTTTGGTTTTCTCGACCGTTAACCGAGGTTGGCGGTCGCCAGTGACAGCGAAGCTATCCCTGCACGCAGCTCGCTTTGTATTTCAAAGTTCGGTCATTTCATATTGACTCCAGCTTTTATTGAGATAATTTTGAACTTTCGCTCTCCTTCTTATGAAGTGTTAAGCGTATTATCTGTACTTAGATGTGTTACAAGAACTTTACTAGAGCATTCATGTATGTACAGTTTAACATATCAAGAGATCCCAAGATCTAATCTCGGTTCAAGTTTTTCCGAAATTTTCTCTTACACTGAGAAAACGAATGTCGAATAACTTTTGGCTCCCCGAGCTTCAGCATAATTTTACTGATTTCATTTATCGTACTGATCTGGTAGGTTTAAAAAAAAAAAAAACCTTGTCTAGCACGAGTGTACAATGCAGTATTCCACCCCAAAAATTGATACCGAGATCTCAGTGGAAATAGATGTTTTGAGGGCCACTGAATCCAAAAGAATTTTCAGAAAATGTCAGTGTGTATGTGTTTGTGTGGACAGCATATCTAAAAAAAGAAAAGTTTAATACCGAATTTGCTATTTAAGTTTAGTGTCTTCCAAGGAAGCGCCACAAAGCTTTTCAGGAAAATCCCCCTACCCCAAACTACATTTTACAGGGAACATTGCCCGTCTGGGTAGTGTGGTGCTAGCGTGTCTGCCTCACATTCAACAGGTCGCGAGTTCGAATCTCGCTTAGGGTGAGTTACCAGATAAGGTTTTTTCAGGGTTTTCGAAGACGAATGTCGAGTAATTTTAAGCTCCATAGACCTCGAGATCATTTGAGTATCATTTTACCAATCCCATCCAACGTCAGATATGAAGAACCAGCTTAAAGGACATTAAGCTACGAAATAATGATGATAATAAAAATAAAAAAATAAAAATTCTCTATTTACAAAAAAATGGCTAACGGTTTTGATTAAAATGCTGTAAATTAGAGATGTTAACATGGAAAATAAATGTGTATTCTGAATTTCTTAGGGATATCCCCTGAAGTTCTGTTCATTCTGAATGACTTTTGCAGAATTTCTAAACCGTAAGAGATATACAAACTCATTGCACAAAAATTCTAGATCCCATTAAAACACGCACTTTATGCCAGATATAGTTTTTTGTAGAGCTAACCATTTCAGAGGTATACCCTGTTATTGGTTTCAATTTTAAAACACTTAAAATTTTCTCAAACGGGAAGTACTCATCCATTTCATATCTCTATATTTTACTTCTGACCATGGAAATAGAATCGAAATTAAATGATAATCGCATAACCACACCTTAAAAGATTTGACTATTGCTTTGGTCTAGTGCATTCCCTTGATTCCCTTCTACTTATCTAGAAGGAACTAAATAATAAGACCATTTCTGCTAATATTTATCTCGAGTATAATGAAGTAGAAAGAACAATAATATTTTGTAAGAATAGTTTCTTTGCAGAATAAATAGAGAAAGTTCTGTGAATGGAACACATCAGATGGTTTTTCTTCATTTATTTCCCATTCATCTTGTTGGGATGGCAAGCCAGAACTGCCAACATAACCTAACTGCATCCTTTATATTTTTTACTGCCTATCTGCGTTACTTGCGTCAAAGTTGTGACATTTTGATATATTTATCATTGCAAACATGAAATATAAATACATTTGTTGCTTAAATTTTGCAGTTTCAATCTTATTGTTTCTTTTCATTCTTTAATATAGACATTTATATATTATAATAGTGGATTAGAAGTTATTGTGGCAAGATTGGCTTTGTAGCAACTACCAAGTAAACTTATCGATCGTTTTATTAATATTCTAACACAACTGTCTCATCTTACGCTTTGCAATAGTTATGCTCATAAACAGAAGCGATTTTCAACCAGAAGTTAATCAAGAACATTTTAATGTCAGAAATATTACTTTATTATTTAAGTTGTCCAAAAACAGATTCCAGTATACATATCTTAAATACAAAACGGTAACATAGCATTAATCTCACCTTATTCAGCTGTACTACAGTAGTGCACTTATCAATCTTGTATCGCAATATACAATGATGATTCGTGTGTCAGAAGGTATATTACGGAGAAATTAAACTCAAATTATAACATAACCTCCTCTACAAGAAGATATTTGACGCCAGACTAGATAATAAAATCTCTATAGTTTCTTAAGGATATTAATTTGTTTGATAAAGTCTAAACATGTAAATTTCTGTGTTAATGTTGAAATATATGTTGTATAATATTGGAAACAATGTATTAATTGTAAAATTATGCGACCAAACAGTTAAAAATTACCCAAAATAAATATCCAGCACAAAAAAAGAAGATATTTGCAAATACTTTAGTTAATTTTATAATGCAGAATTGGTATGCACAGAATGAGAAGACGTGTACTTACATGAGACGAGGAGAGGAGAAGAGAGAAGGAAAGAAAAAGAGTGTTAGAGAAGAGGAAAAGAAAAGTGAAGAGGAGAGAAGAAAGAAGAGCATAGAAGAAGAGATCAGATAGGAGAAGAGAGAGAAAAAGTGAAGTGGGGAGTAGCGAAAAGAAGAAAAAGAGAATAACGGAGTAGATGAGACGAGAGAAAATGAGAGGAGAGAGTGGAAGGGAGCAGAGAAGATAAAGGCAGATGAAAGAAAAGAAAAAGTGAGAAGAGAAGTTGAAAACGACAACCATGTGTTGGAAGAACAGCAGGAAGCTATCAAAGAAGCATTTACTCTGTCAAAAGAATGAACATTCTTAAAAAGAAAAGAAAGAAAGAAAGAAAAAAAGAAAGAAAGAAAAAAGAAAAGAGATAAATATAAGGATCGTGCTGGATATTTCCAACATATTTTGTGCTAAAATATAAATATAAAAGAAGGATGAAATTAATTTTTTTTCAATATTCCCATTAACTCCTAAAGGATTATTAGATCCAATTTGCTGGAGAAAAAGTAAATGGCCTACCTCTGCGGCTGCAACGATGAACGAAAGAACAAAATGGAATGTAAAAAATGGATTTAAGGTTACATTATCAACGGCATTTAAATGGAATCTATGTAGTTGTAAAACCACTAAAAGTATCATAAGCAAACAAATGTTTTGGAAGATGTTTTTAATCGAATTTTAGGTTAAATTCGATTATTTTGGGAAACTGTCTTTTGTCTTGGATTAATTGTTTTTTCACACAAGCCGCGTGTAGGACAGGGATTGGATAGGTAGAGTCAGAATGAAAAATTCAATGCCATAGCCGGGATTTGAACCACGGATCTTCCGATCTCTAGCTGGTTGCTCTGCCACTGAGCTATAATGTCAACGTGCCAGAATAGCATTGAATTTCTCAACTGACGCGCATGTTTCCCGGTAAACCACAAGGTGTTCTCAAAATATTTTGAGATGACAACCCCAATGGCGACTTACAATGTTGCAAGTACTTTTGTCTTGTTTTACTCTATCCATCTCTCACAAACCGAGCCAATCCACTCCTCACAAACCGAGCCAATCCATCCCTTTATTTTTACTGCAGTTGTGTTTGCTAGAGCTTGGATCACTTCTCTAGGAGTTGCACATCTGGCTTCTGACCCACCAACTACCTTGATGCGGAAAAAACACAAAGAAAGAAAGTGTTTAACGTACCAAAAGCCTCTCGGACAGAGAGTCCAGGTGCAAACATCGCATTCGATGGAGACGTCCTGGAATTTCGACGCAGCAGCTCACATCCCGGCCTCATGGATACCGGTCCCATCTGCCCCTGGGGCCCTGGCAGTATAGGAGACAGTGCCGAACTTGCAGCACGCCGTTGGTCGGGTGTTGGAGGTGCTGAAGTCACATCCACAAGCAGAACAGCCGGCTCGCTGGCAGGTCGCGGCAGTTCCACCCTCACCTGACTCTTCGAACTGGGGCCACGGTCTTCCTCTGAAACACGAAGGCGTTCCAATATCCATTTATGAACTAGTGGAAAAGGCCACGTAGTCACGCACTGTCGTTTCTACACAAGATTACTACGATGTGGGCGTTTGTGAGCATCGCATTTCATGTCCAACAATATTGTCTTTTGATATTTACTCACGTATCTGACCAGATGAAAGAGTCCTAAAAGATAACCATTTACATATTAAACAAATTTGGAGCAGGCGCATACGATAGTATCAAGTAACTTCATGGGAAATATTAAATAATACATCTGTGACACACATTTTGTTTTTCTTTTCAAATTAGGTTACTTTAGGACTGTGTACTCTATACTGGAACTGCTAATTTATAGAAAATTCTGCCCGCGTAGTTGATATTTTCATCACTGATTTATTAAATGTAATAAACGGACACTAAACACTTTGAGAAAATAATTATCAAAGGATGAAATTTGACTCTCATGTAAATTACTCCAAGCATTGATAATTTAAAACGTTGAGCATTTTAAATTATGCATATTATTTCTTGAGCATCAGTTTTTACAAAGATTTAATTAATTTAGCTAGCAATAAGAACTATCTTGAAAGAAATAATAAAGTAATACTAGCAATTACCCATTATTAAATATAATAGAATTTATAAAGCATTTTTAGAAAAATATTAATGAGTGTCTGTGATGTCCGTGTGTTTAAAAATGAAAGTTGATTAAATACCAAACTTCCAAAGATGCAGCAAGAAGATTTTCAAGAAATCCCCACCCCAAACTACTCTTTACGTGATATTTTGATCTTTTGAAAAGTGGCTCTAACGATTTAGATTAAAATATCACATGTAAAAGGTGTTTCAATGAAAAATGAATATTATATTAAATTTTCTAGATGAATTTTCAACTCTGAATGACTTTTGCATAATTGGTAATAGATGATAAAATCTTACTATTTAAAATCTGATGTGTTCCATTCACATGACTTTCTCTATTCGGCAACAAATTATTCTCACAAAGTTTATTCTTCAATCGAAATAAACATCAGCAGAAATGGTTTTATTACTTATTACCTTGTAGGTAGAAGGGAAATAAGGGAATACACTAGACTAAATCGATAGTCAAATCCTTTAAAAGCTGTCGTCATTCTATGACATTGAAATCCGGCTCTCTTTGCTTAGCCAGGAGTAAACAAAAGAGATGTGAAACGAATGCCGACTTCCTATTTGAAATTGAAACCAATAACCGGAATATCACGTAAACGGCTAACTCCACTAATATAAATATAGGATATAAATTCTGGTTTTAACGCGTTATACATTTTTATGTAGTAAGATTTTGACTACCCTTTATGGTTTACTGGTTGTGCAAAAGTCTTCCAGAATTAAGAGGGCTTTACAGGTTATTCTCAGAAAATTCAAGATACTTCTTTTATTTGTCATAAAAACAAGTTAAACTTAAATATGTTCTTAGACACACAAACACAGGTTTTTTTATTATTCAGGGGACCCTAAAACATGTATTCTTGTGGAAATCTCGTTATCGAATTTTTTGTGGCATACAATTTCTACCTTCTCTATTTACTATGTGCATTGTACATACATGCTAGAAAAGGTAATACAATACCGAGAATTCATCGGAAACACATGTTTTGACCACCTGTGACTTAAAAATCTGATGTGTTCCATTCACATGACTTTCTCTACATCTCTATGACAAACTATTGCTAAAACGCCTATTCTTCATCGTACTTCATGGTAATCGATTAGCAGACATAGTCTTATTACATGCTTCCTTGTGAGTAGAAGGGAAATAAGGCAGTAGTAGCCTATGCTAAAGCGATAGTCTAATCTTTTAAAAGCTGGTTGCTCTGTGGTTGAAATACATTTCTTTGCATGACCAGGTGTTGAAAAATTCCCAAAATCTTTAAGTATTTTAAAACTGAAACCAATAACAAGGAGTATCTTAAAAATTGTCAACTCTACGATAAAAATGTATATGATATAAATGACGTGTTTTAAGGAGATCTATATTTTTTGTGCAGTAAGTTTTTGTCTATTTCTTACAGCTTAGTAGTTATGCAACATCCAGCAAAATTTATCCAGAATAGAGATACTCAGAGGCTACTTCAAACAAATTCATGATATGCATTTTATTTGACAAGTTATATCTTTAAAATACGGAATTTTTATCAAATTTTTTTTTGAGAAAATCAACATCTTCGACATGTTTTCTATTTAAAGGGGAGTTTCGGGTGGGGAGATTTTTCTCAAAATCTTCGTGCCGCATCCTTGGAATATACTTAACTTAAATATCAATTTTGGTATTTTACCGACTTTTCGTTTTTGAATTATCGTGATCACGGACACACGCATACAAACGCGGGCTTTTTTCTAAAAAGTTTTTTTTTTTGGATACAGGAGACCCCTAAAAGTGTATTCCAGTGAAATCTCGATATCGAATTTTCGGGTGGAATGCAATGTTATATCTATACAATTGTGTACATAGTATGTGTAGAGAAAGTAAAAGAAATAAAAAAGGCCATGTGTGTGTGAAGCACATTCACAAACAAAAGTCCGTTAAATACCACACTTGATATTTAAGTTCAGCGTCTTCCAAAGATGCTACACGATGACTTTAAAGAAAATTCTCTAACCCATACTACATTTTACATGGAGCATTTTCCGAAAATTTTGATTTAATGCCTCTAACGATTTTGATTAAAATTCTATAGGTTTAAAATATTTTCACGACAAATACATTGAATTTCCTGTAATAGCTACTGAAATCCCCTCTATTGCGAATGATTTTTGCATAACTAGTAGGCCGTAATAAATCGAAAATATCTTACGTCAAAACAAATGCTGATGTCGTTAAAGCACACACTTTATTCACATACTGCTTGCTAAGATATTCCTTGTTATAGGCTTAAATTTTCCAGTACGTAATACTTTTCTCAATTAGAAATTATTATTTTCTTTCCTCCTCCTTCTTGCTTTCTTTCTTTCATAGCAACTAACTTTTAAAATATTTAACTATCGCTTTAGCCTATTGTATTCCCTTACGATGATAGGATAATTCCATACTGATTAGAATATGAATGGACGTTATAAAGGGTTAAAAACAACAATAATAATAACAACAACAATAATAATAACAATAACAATAATAATAATGATAATAATTAATAATTAAGAATAATAATACTATTACTACTACTACTAATACTAATAATAAATAATAATAATTACTAAATAATAATTATATTCAATAATAATAATTAATAAATAATAATTAATAATAATTAATAATAAAAGTAATTAACAATAGTAATAAATAATAATTAATTAATTAATAATAATTAATAATAATATAAATAATATTAATATAAATAATAATCACCACCACCATCACCATCACGACGACGATGACGATCATGATCATGAGCATGATCATGGTAGTGGTAGTGGAGGTGGTGGTGATGGTGGTGGTGATGACGACGACGATGGTGATGATGATGATAATAATAATAATAATACTAATAATAATAATAATAACAACAACAACAACCCTCCCTTGGTCCCGCCTTTTTTAGTGGACCTGCCTCTCTTCTTTTCACCTTCTCCCCCCAAAAAAATTAAAATAAAAATAGATATAATTCGTATGTCTATTGTACCCAACAGAAAAAGTGACATTATATTAATACAATCACAAGTTTTAGATTGTAACCAAAAATAAATAAATAAATAAAAAGTTTTAAGAAAATTAAAAATTACAACTGGGAGTTATTTCCGGGCTGTTTTTGCCGTTGTTTATTGGAATAAAAATAACTATGATGATATTAATAATAGTAATCAAATAATAATAATAATAATAATAATAATATTAATTTGTAGTGATGGTGTAGTGACGTATACTAGGTGTATACGATCAAGAAGCTGCAAGAATAATTGCAACACCGTTTAAAATATATTCTTTTAAGAACTATTTCCTCCAAAGGTTTAGAGACGACTTAAACAAAAACAACTAGTTAAGATTTAAAATTTCTTTCAATTTACCTTAGGTTAGAACGCAATGCTGTACGTTTTCTGAATCTTGCAATCTCACCATCACACCAAACTGTAGATAGAGCAGTACCACATATGCACTACTACAACTGCACGGACATCACCAAATTCGACCAAAGTTGGCTCTAGCCTTGAGAAAACTAATGTACATTGGCCACGAGGTAGTTCACTGCACCACTAATGATACAAGTAATCGGAGAATAGACATAATTAATTGCCTTTAAATAGCATGAACAACATGCCATAATGATTGATCCGACCATCTCAATAGAAACAGTCTAGGACAGGCAAAAGAAATTCACGAGAGAAGAAGGCAGTATGTTGTTCCACAGTTTCTTAATGTAAAGCAAAGTGCCACCTCAATAATGTTGACATTACTAATATAATGATCGATGCAAGGAGCATTATGCTGCTTTTCATTTTCCGTTTCTGCAAAGCCTTGGGTATGTTTAACATCTTGCTCAGGGAGGTGGCCACACTAGTTATCCGAGGTCTCCTTAAAATGAAAACATTTATATGGGGATTGATTTAATATACTGTGGTGATCTACTATATTCTTCACCCAACTATCATTATTGTTATCGCCCTCCGCGGGTTTAAACTCGGAGAGGACGATGGATTTTTTCGGCCGTAAAAATCCTTAGCATGGCTTCCTTCGGAAAGGAAGTAAAGCCATTGGTCCCGTGTCGTAGATTTACGGCACATAAAAGAACCTCAAGCCTGATAGAGAGGCTTCTGAGCAAAATTAAGCCGTCTTTAAGCCCAGTATAGAATGGGACGCTGAGAACCACAGCAGTTAAAGAGCGTCCATAAATAAAACGTCATTATTATTATTATTATTATTTTACTTTTATGTTATTGTTATTGTATTGCTCATGTTATATGTGTACCCAATTTTGTATTTTTCCTTTGTTGATTGGAGGGCTTGTTTGTCAGTCAAACTCCTAATGAATAATGTTTTTTCAGTTTTAGTGTTTTAGACCTTATAATGTAAAACGTTAATAATGAACTCTATACAGGCAAGAATATGATTCTACCAATAATGTAGAGACAACAACAACAACAATAATGATGATGATGATATTTAGAGACCGAAAGAATTCTTTAAAAGAATTTCGATCATGTTTTAAATATATATTTTAAAAATATTTCGTACACAAATTCAGAAACGGTACACATGAAAAAATCTGATGTGTTCCATTCACACGACTTTCTCTAGCTGCTCCACAATCTATAGTTACAAAAGAGTTTTTTCTTGTACATCATTCTAATGGAGATAAGCATCAGCAGAATTGGTCTTATTGCTTACTTCCTTAAAAGTAGAAGACATATAATGGAATGCACTCAGCTAAAGCGATATCTTTTACAGGATGTAAAGTGAAATAATTAAAGTTCGGTTCTCTTTGCAAGGTAAACAAAAGAGAAATAAAAGGAAAGACACTTTCCCTTTGTTAAAAGTTTAAGTAATTTAAACTTGAAACCAACAACAACCAGTTAACTCTACAGAAATATGACATGAATTGAGTGTTTTAACGAGATCTACATTTTTTTTGTATGGTAACTTTTTATCTATCTCTTACCGTTTACGAGTTAGACAAAAGTCATCCAGAATGAAGAGCTCTTCATAGGCTATTCCCAAAACACTCGAGATATGTATTTCGTTTGTCAAGAAAATATCTTAATTCATATGCCATATGTCATATGGTGTATTTATAAAAATCGTTAGAGCCATTTTTGAGAAAAAAATTGTTTGAATAATGCTTCATTAAAGGGTAACTAAGTTTGGGAGATTTCCCCGAAAATCTTCGTGTCGCTTCCTTGGTAGATACTGAACTTATACCAATTGTGGACACAAAACTCAACAAATGCCATTTTAAAATTTTTACAGGAAATTTTTTTTTAGTTTACTCTGAGGCCTTTGATGTTGTAATTCCAGAAAAAATGTAAGTGTTTCTCTTTTTGAGATTCATTTATTGATAAGTAGTACAACTACTTTCTTTATTTTATTTATTTGAAAAAAAGAACTCAAAAAACTTATGAATTTTTCAAAACTCAACATATCCAATTTTTGAAATGCGCATAGCTTAAAATGTTTAATTATTTTTCATTCACAGTTGGCAAAAACCTCATCAAAATCATTAACATGTGTTTTGTAATAATGCTAAATTCAGCTGTATTGAAAATAAATTATTTTGTTCAAAATACATTATTTATATACAGAATAACTTCTGTGTAAGATTAAACTTTTGTTTTGCAATATTCATAATCACTGAAAATTGAATGTGCAAAATCTCAATGGAATAGCCTCATCATAATCCATCCTGTTTTCAAAATTTTCGCCACATCCTTTTAGAACTTTGCCATAAAATACTTTACCCTCTTCCGATTCATTAACATGGTTCACCATTGGAAGTTCAGGTGCACATACAGAAATTGTCTGCCTTGGCTTAAACACTTCAACTTCTATTGGTAAAGAAAAATAAGTATTTTGTACGTAACACTGTGCACGATTACTACATTTTTCACTTCCTCTACACGCACTATGAACGTAGTGTATAGAGAAGGTAATGTATTGCACCCAAAAATTCGATACCGAGATTTCACCGGATATACATATTTTAGGACACCCTGAATCCAAAAAAAAAGCATTTTTAGTCCGTGTGTCTGTCTGTCTGAGTGTGTATATATGTGTGTGTTTCTGTGGGCAGGTAAAAATTAAAGGTATAAATCATATAGAACCTCAAAAAATAATGAATCCATAATATTTAAATATATTAAAATAATAATTCAAATTATACTTAAATATTACACAACATAGCTCAAAAACGAAAAGTCCGTTATACACCAAACTTAGTATTTAGGTTTAGTATCTTTCAAGGATACGACACGAAGATTTTCAAGAAAATCCGCCCACCAAAAACTACCCTTTACATGGAAAATATTGATTTTCTCAAAAATGGCTCTAAGGGTTTTGATTAACATCACGTACATTAAAGATATTTACATGAAAAATAAATAAAATGTATATCTTGAATGTTCTGGAAATATCTTTTAAAGACCTCTTTATTCTGGATGATTTTTATTGAACTTTGCGTAACTGGTAAACCGTAAGAGATAGACAAATACTACACAAAAAATGAAGATCACGATAAAACACACAATATATGTCATATATATTTTGTTTTCGTGGAGTTGATCGTTTTGAGATATTCATTGTTATTGGTTTCAGCTTTAAAAAACTTGTACTTTTCTCATATAGGAATTTGTCAATTCCTGTCCATACAAACAAAGGAACTTCAGTCACATAGCAACCAGATTTTTACTATTACTTTAACCTATTGTACTCCCTTACTTCGCTTCTACTTACAAGGAAGCTAAATTTTACTTTCTCTAGCCCCATATGTACAATGTACATATAGATGGTATTGTAATGTATCCAAAAAATTTTAAAAAGTGATATAGCCATTTTCTTTAATGTACTTTTGAGAAATATTATCAATTTGGAAGCAAATTTGTGAAAAATTGCATTGTGTGGAGTATTTTGAGTCTGGAAAAGTGTTGGAAATAGTTTTCGAGAAAATAAGGTTTAAAGTTGTGAGTGTCCATTAGTTAGCATACGCTTATTCATCTGTAGCTTCAGATAATTAAAGTGTGCCAAGTGCCAGAAAGCGATATATTTTCTTAAATTTTAGAATGCACATCATTTTATTGTGAAACAGAGTGAATGTTTCATTTTTCAGAATTTTTGGTCAAATTTCAACCTTAAAGTTGTTAACTTTTTCCCAAAGAATTACACTATGTGAGAGAAAACCAGACACGGGTAATTTTGTATTCGATGTATTTCCACTAAAACATTTGCAGCTCGATCTGCGACATCAAAGTGAAGATAACCCTTAGTATGTGTTCATTAAAAATTCAGCTAGCAGTTCAACCTTCTGCCACACATTGTCAACATAACACATAGTACAAGAAAGTGACTGACGAAAGCCATCTATCTGATATACGTTGATAAAGATGAAGCAACAAACCTATAAGTATACCTAGTAATATTACCTAGACATTAGAGTGACATTTAAACAATTTGAAGTGCTACATTCACATAACTTTCACTACTCATACTGCAACAATCCTTTCTTATAACAGCGTATTCTTCCATTTTCTTCATGTTAATCAAAATAACATTAGCAGAAATGGGTTTGTTACATATTTTATCCTTGTGGAAGAGGAATAAGGAAATGTAATAAGCCAAAGCGACATTCAATTCCTTTAAAAGCCGGTCGCTATACAAGGGTCCGCTGATAAGTCGCGGGCCTCACACAGATATGGCGCCACTAGGCCAGTTAGACGGTTGCATCGTATAATTTAACTCTAGACTAGCTTGTATCCATAGTTACAGGCAAATAGCTTGTTTAGTCTTCGAATGACAGCATTTTAAACAAGACAACTTTAAAAGTTTTCACGAAAATGGAGGATTTGGAAAAAAAAGAGCAGTGATTAAATACTCCCATTTGAAAGGCTTAACCCTAAAGAAATCAAGGAGGAAATGGACAGTACATTGAAAGACTCTGCCCTTTCATATTCAAAGATTAAAAGGTGGGTTGTACAGTTTAAAATGCGACGTACGAGCACTAGTGATGAGCCTCGCTCTGACGCCCTGTAGAAGTGACAACTCCAGAGATCATTGAAAAAAATCATTATTTGGTACTGGAAGATCACAGATTAAAGTTGTTTGAGATAGCAAGACTGTAAACACATCAGAAGAACATGCAGGTAATATTTTAAGTAATGTTTCACAATGTCTGTGCAAGATGGGTGCCGCGCTTGTTGACACCTGATCAAAAGTTGCAAAGAAAGCTGTTTCTGTTAAGAATGTGGAGCTCTACCGTAAAAATCCCAGTGAATTTTTGAGACGGCTTATTACCATGGATGAAACTTGGATACTCCACTACACAGTGGACTGCGCCAAGTGACCAACTCCAAAAAAGGAGAAATCAATTTTGTGAGCTAACAAGGTTATGGCTAGTGTTTTCTGCGATGCACAAGGCATTATTTTTATTGATTACTTGAAAAAGGGTAAATGTATCACTGGTGACTACTACGCAAGCTTACTGCAAGGTTTCAGTGATGAGGTGAAAAGAAAAACACCTCATTTGGCACAAAAAAAAAATGTTGTTTCATCACTACAATGCTCCGGTCCATCATTCAGTCATTGCAGTGAGAAAATGTGCGAATTAAAGTTCAAATTGCTTGAACATGCTCCCTATACGCCAGATCTAGCACCCAGTGACTACCACCTGTTCCCAAATCTAATTTCTTGGAGGATGAAGATTTCACAGCAACGAGGAGGTCATTGATGCGGTAAACTGCTATTTTGATGACCTTGATAAATCGCACTACAGAGATGGTTTAATTAAATTAGAACACCGATATAACAAATGTATTAGCCTTTTTGGAGATTATGTTGAGAAATAAAGAACAAAATGGTTTTAAATGCTATTTTCATTGAAAAAATATTTCATCATCAGCCAACCCTCGTATTATGGTTTTAAAATGCCTTTCTCATTGTTGATCAGGCGAAAGAAAAGCGAATAATGACTTCCCATTTGAGAACGCTTTTGAGTGTTAGAAAAAAAAAAAAACAGGAAATATGCAGAAATGGTTAACTCCACAAACAGTTTTGACACAGTTTTCAATTATGCAAAAGTATCCAGAATTAAGAGACATTCAGAGGCCATTCCCACAAAATGCAAAATATACGTTTTATTTGTGATGAAAATATCATAGACGTACAGTATTTTAATCAAAGCCCTTAGAGCCATTTTAGAGAATATAAAACTTACGAAGAAATTTCTGTGCAAAGTATAGTTTGAAGCAAGGATGTTTTCTTGAAAATCTTCATCTGGAATCCTTGGGAGATACAGAAATTAAATATCAAATTTGGTGCTTAACCGACTTTTGAGCTATACTGTTTACAGACACACACAGCGATGTTTATTTATTCAGGGCATCTCAAATTCGGTGAAATTTGACATGAAATTGATGAGTGGAATACAATACCTACTCTAGCTACTATGTGCATAGTAGGCTCGTGGCAGAGAAAGTAAAATAAATAAAATAAAATTGACATTTGCTAGTCCAAAATTTATTTACTTTTGGGAAATAATCGCTGGAAAGTTTAAATGTTTAGAAGCTTATATCTGCAAACCTTCTCTTTTGTAGCAACATTTTGAACTTTCGTCGACAAGTACAGCACTCTAACTCCATTAATCTCGTAGCTACTTGACTGCTGTCTCGTCCGTGCAGTCAGACAAGACAAAATTGTACAACATAGTACGTAGTTTCCAGTTCTGTTAAGAGTATGAGGAGAAAAAAGTATTTCTTTATAAAAATTGACATTGGGTAGAGTTTATATTCACAACAAACTATTTTAAAATGAAATAAATTATCGATTAGGTCGCAACAATTTTGATCTATAGGCACACAGTTTTTACTTTCTCTACTTCCTATATAACACATACATAAGTAGAGAAGGCTTTGCTCGCCACCAAAAACCCTGAACCTGAGATTTCACAGGAAGTATAATTTTAAGAAAAATCTGATGTGTACCATTCACATGACTTTCTCTATATCCCTGCAAAAAATTATTCTTAAAAAGCTTATATTTCTATTTACTTTATTCTAATCAGAAAAAATTAGCAGAAATAGTCTTATTACTTGCTTCCTTGTAAGCAGAAGCGAAATAAGGGACTACCATCGGTTAAAGTGTTAGTCAAAAGCTGGTTGCTATGTTAATGAAGTTCCTTTGTTTATATGGATAGGAGTTCACAAGTTCCTGTATGAGAAAAATATAAGTTTTTCATAGCAGAAACCAAAAATAAGGAATGTCTCAAAAACGACGAACTCCACGAAAAAATTTATACAACATAAATTGTGTGTTTTAACGTGCTCTACATTTTTTGTGTAGTAAGTTTTTATCCATCTCTTACGGTTTAATTTTAACTATTTTATATTTCCTTTACTATATTTTAAATCCTTTAATTATAAATATGAGATAATATTCTTTACCAATAATATTTAGTTCAGTTATTCAAAATTCCGTAAAATTCATCCAGAATAAACTATTCTTCAGAGGTTATTCCCAGAAAATTCAAGATATACATTTTATTTGTCAGGTAAATATGTTTGATATACGAAATTTTAATCAAAATCGTTAGAGCCATTTTTGAGAAAATCAAAATTTTCGAAAAAAGTTCCATGTAAAGGGTGGTTGAGGGTGGGGGGATTTTTCTCAAAATCTTCGTGTCTCATCCCTGGAAAATACTAAACTTAAATACCAAGTTTGGTATTTTAGCTGGTTGCTATGTGACTGATGTTCCTTTGTTTGTATTAACAGGAGTTGACAAATTCCTGTATGAGATAAATATAAGTTTTTCAAATATGAAACTAAGAAAAACGAATATCTCAAAAATGATCAACTCCACGAAAAGAATGTGTATAACATAATTTGTGTGCTTTAGCGTGCTCTAAATTTTTTGTGGGTTAAGTTTTTGTCCATCTCTTACGGTTTAGTAGTTATGAAAAATTCATCCAGAATAAAGTAGTCTTTAGAGGCTGTTCCCAGAAAATTCAAAATATACATTTTATTTGTCAGGTAAATAACTTTAATATACGATATTTTAATCAAAATCGTTAGAGCCATTTTTTAGAAAAACAAAAATTTCGAAAATAGTTCCATGTAAAAGGTAGTTTGGGGTGGGGGGTTTTTCTCAAAATCTTCGTGTCACTTCTCTGAAAGATACTAAACTTAAATACCAAGTTTGGTATTTTACCGACTTTTCGTTTTTGAGTTATCGTGTTCACAGACACACGGACACACTGACACACGGATACACGGACACACACACACGGACCTTTTTCTGAAAATACTTTTTTTGGATACAGGGGACCCTAAAACATATATTTCCGGTGAAATCTCGGTATCGAATTTTTTGGTGGAGTGCAATACATTCTCTATACTCTATATACATAGTGAGTATAGAGAAAGTAAAAAGGTGTGTGTGTGTGTTTGTGTGTGTGTGCCTGTGAACAGCTTAGCTCAAAAATCTGCTGTGTACCATTCAAATGACTTTCTCCATATCCCTGCAACAAATAATTCTTAAAAAACTTGTACTTTTATTTACTTAATGCTAATCAGAAAAAATTAGCAGAAATAGTCTTATTACTCGCATCCTTGTAAGTAGAAGCGAAATAAGGGACAACCGTAGGTTAAACTGATAGTCAAAAGCTGGTCGCTATGTCAATGAAGTTCCTTTGTTTATATGGATAGGAGTTGACAAGTTCCAGTATGAGAAAAGTATGCGTTTTTCATAGCAGAAACCAAAAATAAGGAATGTCTCAAAAACGACGAACTCCACGAAAAAAATGTATATAACATAAATTGTGTGTTTTAAAGTGCTCTACATTTTTTCTGTAGTAAGGTTTTGTCCATCTCTTACGGTTTAGCAGTTATTCAAAATTTAGTAAAATTCATCCAGAATAAACTACTCTTTAGAGGCTATTCCCAGAAAATTCAAGATATACATTTCATTTGTCAGGTAAATATGTTTAATATACGAAATTTTAATCAAAATCGTTAGAGCCATTTTTGAGAAAATCAAAATTTTCGAAAAAAGTTCCATGTAAGGGGTAGCTGGGGGTGGAGGGATTTTTCTCAAAATCTTCGTGTCGCATCCCTGGAAGATACTAAACTTAAATACCAAGTTCGGTATTTTACCGACTTTTCCTTTTTGAGTTATCGTGTTCACAGGCACACGGACACATGGACACACGGACACACACACACCCACACACGCACACACACACACACACACACACACACACACACACACACGGACCTTTTTGTGAAAATGCTTTTTTTGGATATTGGGGACCCTAAAACATATATTTCCGGTGAAATCTCGGTATCGAATTTTTGGTGGAGTGCAATACTTTCTCTATACCCTATATACATATTGCGTACGGAGAAAGTAAAAACGAAAAGTCGGTTGTACAAGGATGTGACACAAAACGAGACTTTCAAGAAAACTCCCCACCTCAAACTATCCTTTACATGGAACAATTTTCAAAAATTTTGATTTGGCTCTAAATATCCTCATTAAAAAATATGCATTAAAGAGAAATATATTACATGATGAAGTAAATGTATACTAGAATTTCCTGGGTATAATTTCTGAGTCTCCTTCTCAATGACTTTTGCACAACTGGTAAATTTAAGACAAAGCTTACTACACAAACAATATTTTAGAATTCGCCGATCTATCGAGCGTCTTAGGCCGAAAATTGAGAAAAATCCAAAACTACAGGTTTGTCCTTTTAAATCAGTACGAGATTTACTGTTGATGAATATTTTTGTTGAAACACGTTTGTTATCTGGGTGAAAATTACATATTTACTCCAGAATTTAAGAGGAGTATAGGAGTCCAAAGTATAGGAGTATTTCTGCAAATTTTAGTTAATATATATCAATATTTTTCTAAATTATGCTATATAAAACTTCGAGTCATTTTTACTTTCTCTAGACGCATTATGTACATAGTGTATAGAGAAGGTATTGCACTGCACCCAAAAATTCGATACCGAGATTTCACCGGAAATATATGTTTTAGGGTCACCAATACCCAAAAAAAGCATTTTACAAAAAGTTCCGTATGTATGTGTGTCCGTGTGTCCATGTGTCCATGTGTCAGTGTGTCCGTGTGTCTGTGAACACGATAACTCAAAAACGAAAAGTCGGTAAAATACCAAACTTGGTATTAAAGTTTAGTATGTTCCAGGGATGCGACACGAAGATTTTGAGAAAAATACCCCCACCCCAAACTAACCTTTACATGGAACTGTTTTTGAAAATTTTGATTTTCTCAAAAATGGCTCTAACGATTTTGATTAAAATTTCGTATATTAAAGATATTTACCTGACAAATAAAAGGTATATCTTGAATTTTCTGGGAATAGCCTCTGAAGAATAGTTTATTCTGGATGAATTTGACTGAATTTTGAATAACTGCTAAACCGTAAGAGATGGGCAAAAACTTACTACACAAAAAATGTAGAGCACGTTAAAACACACAATTTATGTTATATACATTTTTTCGTGAGTTCGTTGTTTTTGAGACATTCCTTATTTTTGGTTTCTGCTATGAAAAACTTACTTTTCTCATACAGGAACTAGTCAACTCCTATCCATATAAACAAAGGAACTTCATTGACATAGCAACCAGCTTTTGACTATCATTTTAACCTAAGGTAGTCTCTTACTTCGCTTCTACTTACAAGGAAGCAAGTAATAAGACTATTTCTGCTCATTTTTTCTAAGTAAATAGAAATATAAGCTTTTTAAGAATAATTTGTTGCAGGGATATAGGGAAAGTCATGTGAATGGTATACATCAGATTTTTTTAAAAAAATATATAAGCGAAATTTATGTCAGTTAATACAAGAACATTTTTAATGTGTTTTCCTAGGTCATAATAATCTACTTTAGACATTTTTGAGCATTTAAAATGCTGCTTATACGGCAAGTGTTAAGTTACCATTTTACTTAATATGTGTTAAATAAAATTTGGCTATGCAATTATTACAGTGCAAATAAAATGTGCTATGCCCTCTAATTCATCCATGTATGAGAACATGTCTTTTTGCAAAATTCGAAACAAACAACTTAAAAATATATATTTTTAAAATTAATCAATTATAGTTTATTTCTTTTCGAACTTGTTTTTCAGGTCAGTAAGGAAAGCAAATCTGAAATTTTGTTTGAAAGTTTTGAAAACTAGATGGTATGCAACGCTTTTTATTTTCTCTTCTTAGTACATAGTATATCAGCAGTATTGCATTTTCAAAAATTCAATACCGAGATTTCACTGGAAATACACGTTTTAGACTCCCCCGCACAAAAATGTTTTTAATGTATTGATTAGATACCAATTTTTATATTAATATTCAGCCTCTTTTAAGGGTTCGATATGAACATTTTCAAGAAAATCCCTCACTCCAAACTATCTTTACATGGAAAAAAATTGATAATTTTGTTTTATCAAAAATAACTCCAATAATTTGTTTAAACTATCATATATTGAAGAAACTTATATGAAAAATAAAATATATACCTTTAATTTTCTCGGAATAGCTGCTGAGATCCTCCTCAATCTAAATCACTTTTGCATAACTGGTAAACCGCAAGAATGTGGGTCTCTTTAAAAAACACAATTTATATCATATTTTTTTAGGAGATAACCATTTCCGAGTATTCCTTGTTATTGTTTTCAATTTAAGGTACTTAAACTTTTGTCTTACGGAAATTTGCCAGATCCTCGCTATGCAAAATAACCGAATTACAATCATGGACCAGCTTTAAACGATTTCACTATCGCTTAAGTCTAGTGTATTTCCCTTCTACTTATGAGTAATAGTTTGTTAAAAATAGCTAGAGGAAGTCACGTGAATGGAACACAACAATTTTTTTATGCCCTCTACAGGTACAATGGAAGTATACACTAGATAGTGAGGGTATTGTATTCCACACAAAATTCCGATGCCGATATTTTACGGAAACATATTTTGAGATCCCCTGAATGTAAAAGAATATTTTTAGAAAAAGTTACTTGCATATGTGTGTGTGTGAACAGCATAGATTAAATACAAAAAGTCGGTTATATACAAAACTTGATATTTAAGTTCAAGGTTGCGACACGAAGATTTTCAAAAAAATCTCCCCATTCCAAACTAACTCTTACATAAAAAAAAAAATCGAAAATATTGATTCCTCAAAAATTTCTAACAATTTTAAATGAAATACCGTATATTAAAGATATTTACATGACAAATAATGCGTATATTTTAAATTTCCTGGGAACAGCCTTTGAAACCCTCTTCATTCTGGATTACTTTTGCATAACTGGTAACCCGCAAGAGATGGACATAAACTTACTACACAAAGATATGGATCTTATTAAAACACACCTTTTATATTGTATACATCTTTACTTTCTCTACACGTATTACGCTCATATTAGGTAGAGAAGATATTGTATTCCACCAGAAACGTCGAATCCGAGATGCCACCGAAATACATGCTTTGAAACTCCCTGACCGCTGACCAAAAACATTTGTTGAAAAATTTTAATGAGTATTCACATTCACATGCATTTCTCTACCCGCTCTGCAAAAAACTATTCTTACAAAAAATATTCCTTTATCTACATCATGGATAAAAGCATTAGCAGAAGCGATCTTACTACTTGATTCTTTGTCAGCAGAAGGGAAATATGGCTAAAGCGATTGGCATAGCTTTTAAAAATTTATCGCTATGTGAACAATTGAAGTTCAGTTCGCTTTGCAAGCTCAGCAATAAACAAAAGTGAGATGAAAGGAAAGGTAGAAGCTAACACCGTTTGAGAAAAGTTACGGAGCTAAAACTAGAAACTAATAACAAGGAAAGTCTTGAAACGGTCAACGCTACAACAAAATGCATATGACATAAATTGTGTGTTTCAACAAGATCTATATTTCTTATGTAGTAGTTTTTGTCTATTTCTTACGGTTTACCAGTTCTGCAAAATTCAGCAATGTCCATCCAGAATAAACAGGTCTTCAGAAGCTATTCACAGAAAATTCAGTAAATATCTATAATATACGATATTTTAATCAAAATCGTTAGAGCCGTTTTGAAGAAAAAAATAAAAAAAAAAATATGTGAAGGGTTATTTGAGGTGGGAGAAATTTCTGGAAAATATTCGTGTCGCATCCTTGAAAGATACTAAACTTAAATACAAAGTTTGGTATTTAACGGTGTTTTAGTTTTTGAGCTATGCTTTCCACAAACATATACATACACACTGACATTTTTCTAAAAATGATTATTCTGAATTAGGGGACTTCAAAGCATATATTTATGGTGAAATATCGGTATCCAAATTATGTACATTGTATAATTTCGCCATACATTATGTGCATAGTACGTGAAGAGAAAATAAAAATTGGAGACACTTAATCAACCGCTTAATTACAAATTTGAGTTTTGAAACAGCTGTGGGCCTTCATGCTCATGTGGTAAGGATACATAATCACAAGAAAGAAAAGTCGTTGTATTTACTTAAAATCCCGTTTTTGGTGTTACATTATTCATAAACTATTAGCATTTGTCCCAAACAAGAGATTGCAGCACTAATCAGAGAATGTTTCGTTTGGAGGGTTAGAATGCACAAATCTTCAATTATTGAACCATAAACAAGAAATAATCCCCACGATGGAGAATGAATACTTTTATTAATCTTAATATTTATTCAAAAACAGGTGAACACTATAGGATAAATTGGAAACAACCTTTTTACTTTCTCTATACGTACTATTTACATAGTATATAGAGAAGGTATTATTCCAATTAAAATTCTATACAGAGCTTTCACAGGTATAACATGCTTTTAGATCCCTGAAAGCAATTAAAAATGCATTATAAGATAAAGGTGTGTGTGTGTATGGTTCTGCGGGCAGCATAACTCAAAAACGAAAATTTCGTTAAATATTAAACTTGGTATTTAAGTTTAGTATCTCAAAAATGGTTCAAACGATTTTGATTAAAATATTTTATATTAAAGACATTTACATGACAAATAAAATGAATATCTTGAACTTTCTGGGAATAGCCTCTAAAGGCCTCTTTAATCTGGATGGATTTTGCATAACTGGTAAACCATAACAGATAGAAAAACCTTACTACACAAAAAAAAAAAAAAAAAATGTAGATCTCGTTAAAACACACACTTTATGTCATACGTTTTGTTAATTGATCTGACCATTTCTGAGATATTCCTTGTTATTTGGTTTCAGCTTTAAAATACTTATACTTTTCTCATATGGGAATCTGTCAACTCCTGGCAAAGGAATTTCAATAACATAGAAACCAGCTTTTAAAGTTTGACTATCGCTTTAGCCTAGTATACTCCTTTAATTCCCTTCTTCTTACAGATAAGCATGTATTTATACCATCCCTGCTATTTTTTTCAATTACCACGAAATAGATAGAAGTATAACCTTTTCACAATAATTTGATACAGAGATGTAGAGAAAGTCATGTGAATGTAGCACAACAGATTTTACTTCTCTACTGTTGTAGGAAAAGGTTATTAACTTTGTAAAAACAATTTTAGATACGTTTAGGAAGCTTATCATATATAATCAGTAATACTTATAAAATAAATATTTCAGAAAAATCACTTCCAACGTCTTAATATTCGTACTTTTTTTTTAGATGTTTCCTTACAATTTTGAAGAAAATTGTACAAAAATTGCATCGTGAGGAACGTTTGAAATATCTAAAAATCTATAACGAAAGAAAACGAGAAAATCAGCTATGAAAACTTTAACGTCACATAGCAGCACTTCTACGATTCTCTAAGTGATAGCAAATACACTTTGTGAAATTAGAATATTCTACGAGTATTAAATCACCAAAGAAGAAGAAAAAAAAAAAACGTTTTCACTCTTAAGGTCGTCTCCTTAGCGCGGTGGTAGCACAGCTGCTTGCCAAGCGGGAGACCTGAGTTCGATTCCCAGTACCGGCGTGGGGATTTTCCCCCGCTGGGAGACCAGGATCGGGGTGCACTCAGCCTCATGAGGTCCCTGGGGGGGGCCAATCGAGGAGCTACTTGATGGAGAAGTAGCGGTTCCAGGTCGTGAAAACCGCATTAACTGGCCGGGGAGGCTCAAAGTTCTGACCACGTCTCACCCCCAATACTGCACCCCATCCATGACATCTGTCGTAACTGTGATGGGGGACGCAGCGGCTGGGCGGTAGGCCAAGGCTCTCTATCAGCTGTGCCATCGAGTATTTGTTATTTCTCTCTTAAGGCTTTAATATATGACTATTTAAATGCCCAAGAACACACAGCCTATTTGCCTATATTTACTGTCCAATTTACTTTGAGTTTTCTTACACTTTTGTTTACTAAAATGATTTAACGACATGGCTTTTAATTAATATTGTTGAAATTTTCAGCACAAACTCAACGTTCTAAAACAGCCAGAGAAGTGAAAAAGAGAAAATATTAAAACCCCATAATATTAATTTAGAAAATAGGAAGTATTTGTTGAAAACAAATATACATATGAAGCATATGTATGGATGTGAAACTTGGTCAACCTTAAAATCATATAGAAGACGATTACAAATATTTGAAACATGATGATAACCTAAAATATCATGTGTTGCATTCACTGGTTTTCTTTACAAACTATTGGGACAAAAGATATTCTTTTCTCTAATTCGTATGCAACTCGAGATAAAAATTGGCAGAAAATGTCTTCACTTGTGAGAAAGGGAATAAGGGAAAACACCAGACTAAAGCAATAGTAAAATCTTTGACAAATTTGCTGTGTGAAACAATAGAAGTTCTGTTCTCCTTTGCATTCTCGGGAGTAAAACAAAAGTGACATGAAACGAAAGTTGACTTCCCGCTTGAGGAAAGTTTAACTAGTTTAAAAATTGAAGTCATCTTGGAAACGGTTAACTCTATAAAAAACATGGACAGTAAATTGAGTGTTTTAATGTCTTGTGTGGTGTAATGTAATAAGTTATCTCTTATGGCTTACGAGTTATACAAAAGACATCCAGAATGAAGTGGTCTTCAGTGTTTCCAGAAAATTCAAAATAGGCATTTCAGTTCATCTTAAGTGTTTTTAGTCAAAATCGTTAGTCATTATTAAGAAAAACAATATTTTTGAAAAATTGCGCATATGAAGGGTAATTTTCTTGAAAATCTTCTTGTCGCATCCTTGGAAGATACTGGACCTAAATAGCAAGTTTCATATTTACCCGATTTTTCGTTTTTATGTTATGCTGTCCACACACAGACACACGTACATTCAGACACACACAAATACACACTTACCTTTTTCTAAAACTCTTTTGACCAAGGGACCCTAAAACATGTATTAGCAATTAAATCTCGATACATTTTTTTGTGGAATACAATACCTCCTCTGTCTACTATGTACATTTTACATGCCTGCTAGATAAGGTAATTAGTTAGGATCATAAAATTACCTACGAGGAAATTTATGAAAGAGCAAAGTCAGAAAATGGAATTTGGAGGCAAATAAGAAAATTAATAATAACATTCATAGGGCATTTATTAGGAGAGCAATGTATTTTGAAAATTATAATTGAAGCTACAATTGAAGGCAAGAAAAGCAAAGGAGTGCATGGAAGAAATTAAGACCAACTTGAGTTGCAGCATGGAAAATTAAAAAGGAAGCCAGAGAGAAAATGAGTCAGGCAAACCAAAGGATTGAATACCACAGAAGAAGGTATCAGTTTTGAAAAAAAAAAATAGAAATGAAGCTTTATTTATGGTCACTCTGTAACTACCATGTACGGTTCTCGGCGTACTATTCTATTTTGATCGCTTAATCCTACTCAGAGGCCTCTTTATCAGGATTGAGGTCCTTTTACGTGCCGTAAATCTACGACGGGGTACCAACAGTGTTACTTTTGCATGTTAGTATTTAAATAAAATGTATATTTTCCAAATTAGATTTTTGTATCATTTATAGCATCCGATTAACTACGTAGAATAAAAGAAATAAAATATAAGATATAGTAGCTGCTATAGATATATGCATAGTGTGTAGGTTATTAAGGTTTATAAGATATGCAGAAGTGATTCAGAATGAAGAGGGCTTCAGAATATATTCCCAAGAAATTCAAAATATTCTTTTTATTTGCCATGTAAATACCTGCATGTAATGGTATTTTAATGAAAATCGTTAGAGTTATTGTTGAGAAAACAGAAAATTTAGAAAATTCTTCCAAATACAGAATAGGTTGGGTTGGGGAAATTTTCCTAAAAATCTTCGTATCGCATTCTTAAATACCAAGTTGGTATCTAATTGACTTTTCATTTTTGAGTTATATTGTCCACACACACACACACACACACACACACACACACACACACACACACACACACACACGTAGATAGAGATAGATATAGAGACACGGAGTTTCCTAAAAATATTTCCTTTTAGGATTCAGGAATCCTCAAAACATCTATTTCCGGTGAACTCTCGACATAACATTTTTGGATGGAATACAATACCTACTCTACCTACTATGTATACTGTACACATGTGCTAGAGAAAGCGATTAGGTAAAGTTTGCAAGATATAGAAAATTCACCAAACTATTAGATGGATAGCCACGAGTAGCTTCAAGTCCATAACAGACATCTTTTCGACCTAAAAATAAACAAACTAGGTTCCTATAATATAGAAAATATTTGGCATACCTGTTTTAGAGTTTTCCTCGATTAGAGGTGTAGGGTTTGTTGCAGACGTTTCCTCCATGTTTATCAACAACAATGGAACCTCCGTTGGATATACTCTGTGTTGCACAGGCTAAAAACCAACACGTTTTGATTCCCCAGAAGCATACTTATAGCTGAAACACTATTTAGTCACATGGTTGAACTGTTCTGTCGCATTCTGCTCTCACTTTAAGCCTCACTCTTATTCTAGCAGGAACCGTTCTCATGTTTCCGGATGTTATATCTCTCCACAACTGCTCGGCTAGCGTCTTCATTTAAATGCTCGTAGCTCATCATATGTCAAAAGGCAAGCCTTTTACAAATTCATAAATCGTTTCCTTTCAAGACTCCAAAACCGGGATAGAGAAAATGATTGTTGGAGGTAGGCTGTTAATCCTTGTAGCTACAAATATGTAAGAATGTTTGTGGTGCTTTATAAAGTTGCAGACCTTGCGTTGCTTCTCTAGGCATATATCACTGCTGATAAGCTATCACAACTAACACATAGGCGCGTGCAAATGGTTACACTGCAAAATTTATTACAAGAGTTGGTATTACAGACAATGTTGAAGTATTTCTTAAACAGTTGCAGCTCTCACTGGGTAAAACACTTGATAGAATATGTTTCTGGAGATTTTAACAACACGTCTTTGTCACATTAAAGAAGTACTTGATATGTTCTTGAAAATACTTGAAAACTACGACTGGAATATGAAGGTACTGGCTTGACAGCTGAGACATTCTCCAGTACAATTTGCGTCCACACCGCACATGTCCACTTGGTTGTTTGAAAGAGTGTAGCCAACTCCAAGAATTGTTTTAACAAACATTTCTGAAAGGCCTTGACTGCACCTGTTGTGTCGGTTGCGATCAATTCCATAGACTAAATAATGCATCACTCGGGTCATCGTTGTCAAGACAACCTTTAGGGGCGTTGTTGAAATATCAATGTGGTTTCGCTGAGGACCCCACGCATTTGTCTGCGTGAGCGGCATCGCATGACTGAACCACTTCAAAAGGGAAACGTCCAGATACAACTTTGGCTGCATTAGGGATCTAGGATGCACTTTCTGCTGACCAACTGTTAAAGTTCAGAAAGGCAAGACGGTAATTTACTTGCTTGTGGTATTTGGCAGGGTTCGACTCAGATTCTTGGCGGCCCACTCTGACTGCTCAAAGTGTTTGTGTTTAACTTTTATTTTTTTAAAGCGGAAGCAAACGACCAGTTCCGAAGTCTGCCACATTACATAAGTCACTAATGACCATTTTACTTTCTTTCCTTCAGGAAGTAGTCATATTGTGGAAAAAGAACAATGCGAGAGCAAATAAGGGAAAAGTAAAAGAAGAAATTGTATATTACAAAACGAAATCAAAATGGGCAACAATGTATACACCTGTAAATACAGAGAGTAAACTATGTTTCTGAACCCCAAGATTCTTTATTAAAAGAACATAGGTATATTTACTTTCTCTAGCCCAATATGTACAATGTACATAATGAATAGGGAAGATATGTATTCCACCCAAAAATTTGATGTCGAGATTTCATCGGAAATATTTGTTTTGAGCTCCCGTAAGTCCTAAAAAAAACATTTTAGAAAGGTTCGTGTAGGTGTGTGTGTGTGCGTGCGTGCGCTTGTAGAAAGCATAGCTCAAAACGAGAGAACCGTTAATACCAAACTAGGTATTTATATTTTATATCTTCCAAGAATGTGACATGAAGATTTTCAAGAAAATCCCCTCTCCACAAACTACATTTACATGGAACATTTTTGAAAATGTTGATTTCCTCAAAAACGGCTCTAACGATTTTGATTAAAATGCCGTATATTAAAGATATTTAGATCACAAGTAAAATCTATATTTTGAATTTTCTCGAAATAGCCTCTGAAGACCTTTTATTCTGGATAAGTTTTTACAGAAGTTTGCATAGTGGTTAAACCGTAAGAGATAGATAAAAGCTTACTACACAAAAAATAGATATCTTTAAAACAAGTAATTTATGTTATATACGTTTTTCTATACAGGTGACCGTTTTCGAGATATTCTATGTTGTTGGTTTCAATTTTAAACTATCTTAACTTTTCTCAAACGAGCTGAACTTCAATTGTTTCACCTAGCGACCTGCTTTTAAACAATTTGACATTGCTTTCACCTAGTGTTTTCCTTAGTTCTCTTTTACTTACAAAGAAGCAAGTAATAAGAACAATTCTGCTAAAGTTTATCTCGATTATCATAACGTAGACAAAAGAATAATCTTCTGTATTGATAGCTTGTATATGGAACAGCTAGAGAAAGTTATGTGAATGGAACATATCAGATTTTTATTTTCTCTAGACCCATATGTACAATGTACAGAGTGGATAGAGAAGGTATTGTATTCCACCCAAAATTCGATATCAGATTTCACCGGAAATATATGTTTAGGAGTCCCCTGAGTTAAAAAAAAAACATTTTTAGAAAAAGGCCCGTGTGTGTGGACAGCATAGCGCAAAGACGAAAACAAAGTTAAATACCAAACCGTTATTTATATTTAGTATCTTCCAAGGATGCAACATGAAGATTTTCAAGAAAATCCCTCCACCACAAACTACCATTACATAGAACAATTTTCGAAAATTATGATTTTCTCAAAAATGGCTCTAATGATTTTGATTAAAATCCCGTATATTAAAGATATTTACATCCCAAATAAAATGTATATCTTGAATTTTCTGGGAATAGCCTTTAAAGACCCTTTTATTCTAGAAGGATTTTGCCGAAATTTGCTTAACTACTAAACCGTAAGAAATAGACAAAAACTTATTGCACAAAAAATGTAGACCTTGTCAAAACACACACTTTGTGTCCTTTACGTTTTTGTTGCGGAGGTATCAGTTTCCGAGATATTTCTTGTTATTGGGAGCGCTTTGCAATGACATTTGCATAATGACAGCTTTTAAAACATTTGACTATCGGTTTAGCCTAGTGTATTCCCTTAGTGCTCTTCAAGTAATAAGAACATTCTGCAAATGGTTATCTGGATTGGTATGCTGTAGAAAGAAGAATAATCTTAGTAAGAAATTTGTAGAACGTTAGAGAAAGTCATGTGAGTATAGCACATCAAAATTGTAATGATATTTCCACTACAAATAAATTTGGTTTGTCAAAATGTTATTTATACCAAAATATCTTCATGCTCTTCTCTATTATTAAATTGGTGTAAAACACTCTTCTTTGGTAGTAAGAACCACTTTCTGTGTAGCCCTTTAGAAATAACCGATGGTCATTTTAAAGCAAACAGCATTGCTAAGTATTAGGTTAACATCTTGCCGCGATTTCTGGGTAGAATTATCCTCGGTAGAATTACTTGACGAAACTTCCCAAACTGGACAAGCATATTTTCTCATGACATTCATTTGAATTGCTTACATGGTTATTCGCACCATCTTGAATTCTCTTGATATTTCCAAGAGATGTAATTAATGTTTCATAATTTCGTCTAAAAATAGTAAACGGAAAATTTTCATATTTTTAGTGTCATATTTTGTTTGTATTTACTTTTTAGTTTCATATCATAATTTCATATTCCAATACATATGATAGATATGAAAGATTTCAAAGTTGGTGCACATGTGTTTTGCTTGATATTCATGTCTATTTCTCCAAGACTTTATTTTTCAACATCTTGCAGTATTCAAATAACTTCACGTTATGCAAGATTCCTGAAATTTTCAGCATTGGTAAAGAACTGCTAACAAAACCTAAACTCTGTAGTGCATAGACCATATATTGTGGAATTAAACATTTAATATAATGATTAGTATAAAATAAGGAAAAGCATTGCATCAGTGTCGGAGAATTTTTTGCAACGAAATTATAAATTACCAAATATGGCACAAAACAGATTGCTATTGTATTCTCGAATCTTTTTTTTTTTAATGTAAAACTAGAATTTAAAACTTCAGTAAATAATCGGTTTCTCAATAATGAGTTAGAGGAAATAATAAGAACTTAAAATTATACATATATTTTATTAAATTTAAGATCTTATTAAGAAAAACAAATAATTGAAACAATTTCACCTAATGGTTTTATTACCGGAATTTATAATTCATCTCAGGATTAATCATGGATAATACAAATATTTAAACCAGGAAATAAATGAAAATATGTAATATCTCCTATTATATAGTATATTATTATTATTATTATTATTATTATTATTATTATTATTATTATTATTATTATTATTATATTTTATTTGTGGAGCGCATGCTAATTGTCGCATACAAGTTTGAAGTTGATAAGTGAATTACGTTGTTGAGTATTTTTAAAAATGTTGTCATAAGTGGGTTCCTTGTGTATTAGAGGGACTGAATTTCTGTAAAGCTAACCATCTAGGTTAGGTGTTCCAACTCTACTTGGCTTGGTCAGAATATTCGCAGGTACTCAGCAATAGTGTTCGGAGCCCTAGGAGGGAGAGCGCGATAGTCAACAATGTCACTGTGTATAGCACAAATGCATGCGCTTCCTGTCAGTTCATTCCAACGCTTCATTCAGCCCTGTCGACAACTTGCCCTCAATGCTGAGCTGTATTGCGCACTACAAGCACTCCACTGCTCTTGGCACACATCCAAGCTGGAACAATCTCTCTAGGAAGAGAGAAACCTTCTACACTCTGTATTCTAATGTTCCATGTTTACCTCTCACCCACGCTCTCTTCCTCTGCGAATGCGACAACCCCTCCAGAACTTCTTGATTGATTTATTTTTATTTTCCTAACATGCATCTATGGTACAGCATTTTTACTTCCCCCACCACATACAATGCCTTGTACATAGTACGTAGAGAAGGTATTGCATTCCCCCCACAGCCACGCCGTGGCCGAGTCTCCATCTTTCAACACACACACAACACACACACACACACACACGCACACACACAAACACGCTTGTTCCTAAATGTTATGTATAATTAACACATTTCAAGGGGTAGTGTTTAATTTGAAAGCCGGCTCTATCGTGAATTACGTAACTTGAATGTAAGATATGCTTTTTATTTAAATTATACAAATATATACGCAGCATTGTACGCAGAAAAATGCATTACCCGCCAAAACTACGCGTTATCCTTGAAACGCTTAGCGGCGTTTTCCAATAGGAAGTCTGTTATTGTACAGTTGGCAGAAACGCAGCGTTTCGCAAAAATGTGATAATGATTTATCACTGGACACCAAAAGGATATCACGCTACAAAGATAATGGCCTGCAGTATGACAGTCAAGAAAAAAAACATATTTATCTTATCTTTACCTTCCTGATTTGTGCCTTTTGATACAATGCACCACAATACATGAAGGTAAGATGTTTAATGCTGTGTTTATGAAGCCGAATAAAAAATTCGCGACTGCCTCCGTGGTCGAGTGTTCAGCGAGCTGATTTTTCACACGGAGCTCCCGGGTTCGATTCCCGGCTGGGGCGGGAAATTTTTCTTTAACCGGAATTATTCCCTATCCCCCATAGAGTCTGGAAGTATGGAAGTATGAGAGTGAATGTGCGTGTGTTTAGTAATATAAAGTTTAACCTAATGTTCTGAACCTACAGTTTCACAAGTGAAAGCCCCCGATATGACCATTGATGTTTAAAAAAAAAATCGCCTTCTTAGATTAACCACAATGTTTACCAGTTAATGATTGGCGTTTTGTTTTTGTCTTATGGTGCAGAAAATTGACACGCATATTTGTAATTTTTATTTTCTCTAGACGTACTATAAACAAAATGTATAGAGAAGGTCTGCACCCAAATTTCGATACCGAGATTTCACCGGAAATACAAGTTTTAGTACCCCCTGAATCCAAAAAATGTGTTTTTAGAAAAGTATCCATAGGTGTCTGTCAGTTGTGTGTGTGTGTTTGTGTGTGTGCGCGCGCGCACCTGTGGGCAGCATAGCTCAAATACGAAAAGTCCGTTAAATACCAAATAAGTTTAGTGTCCTTCAAAGATGTGACGCGAAGATTTTGAATATCCCCCCACCCTAAACTACCCTTTAATGGAAAATGTTTCCAAAGTTTTGATTTTCTCAAAAATGGCTCTAGCAATTTTGATTAAAATAGGTATATTAAAAATATTTACACGATTGAATTTTCTGGGAAGAGACTCTGAGGACCTCTTTATTCTGAAGAATTTTGCTGGATTTTGTATAACTAGTTAAACGTAAGAAATAGACAAAAACTTACTACACATAATAAGTAGATCTCGTTGAAACGCCAAATTTATGTCATATATTGCTTGCCACTGGTTTCTGTGTTAAAATACTTAAACTTTTCTCATACGGGAATTTGTCAATTCCTACCAATGCAAGGAAACGATTTCATCCACATGGCAACAATTTGAAAGATTCGACTATCACTTTAGCCTAGTGTATTCCATGTTTTCCCCCCTACTTACAAGAAAGCATCTCTGCTTATGTTTCTCTCGATTAGCATGATGTAGATAGAAGAATAGGCATTTTAACAATAATTTATTACAGAGATGTAGAGAAAGTAATGTGAATGGAATACATCAGACTTTTATAATACACATTTAAGTAAATCATGTGCTGCTAGAGTCAACAAACTGAAAGACAAAAATGTTGCTACGTAGTCAAGTCAGTTTTATTGGCCAAAAAGGAGGCGAAGTATCTTACTCAGATTCAATTAGCATTGACTAAAAAATAAGATTATAAAACTAAGATAAAAACAAATATGTTGTGTTTTATTCCCATGATTGTCTCTACTTGTTTGGCAACAAGCTCTTCTTACAAATAATGACCCTTTTATTTTTATCATGCTAACGAGATAAAAATTAACATTATTACATGATTCTTAGTAAATATAAGGGAAATAAGGAAACACTAGATCAACGAGATAGTCAAATCTCTTAAAAACTAATCGCTACGTAAAATAATTAAAATTCGATTCTCTTTGCGCGGTAGGAATAAAAGAAAAGAAATATTAAATGAATGGCTACCAGTTTCAGAAAAGTTGAAACCAATAATAAGGAATGTCTCGGAAATGCAAACTTTATGTGACATAAATTGTATCTTTTAATGAGATCTAAATTTTTTGTGTGGTAAGTCTTTATCTATCTCTTATGGTTTACCAGTTTTACAAAAGTCCTCCAGAAAGAAGAGATCTTCAATATCAGAATATTCAAAATATACTTTCGTTTGCCATTAAAATATCTTAAACTGTGGCATTTCAGTCAAAATCGTTAGAGCTATTTTTGAAGAAATCATAATTTTGCGAACATTTTCCAAGTAAAGGGAAGAAAATTTTCCCGAAAATCTTCATGTTGCATCCTTGAAAGTTGCTGAGCTTAAATATCAAGTCGATGTTTAACCATCTTTTCGTTTTTGAGCTATACTGTTTACTGAACCACCCCCCCCCTTCACACACACACACACACACACACTCACACTCACACGCGCAACTACAAACATACAGGCACTGTTTCCAAAAATGCTGTTTTTGGACTCGGGAAATTTGCAGTGAAATCTCGACATCGAATTTTTGGGTGGAATACAATAAGTACGTTCTCTACCTACCATGTAGAGATACAACTTTTAGCATCTTCACCATTAGGTACTTAAGCACACAGATGTTTTCTGTTTAGTGCCGCTATATGCACATCTTTAGTTTACCCTTTTTTAAACAGCTAATATTAAAAACATTTCCAAAAAGTGTTAATGACTGCAACAAGCTTATCAATAGTATTCACAAAGTAATCCTGCAACTCCCAGTAGACTCACCAGACAATATACTTTATTCTCTCATGAAATTCAAGCTGAGTGGGAAGCTCATGTGTAGTATATTAACTCGTGCAAAACCCTGTTACAAACATCAAATTCATATGTTCTATCAGAACGAAATATTCAAGGCAAGTGTACCGAGTGCATAAAACATCTTAATCTACCTGAAACCACATAAGAAATAAAGAACCTACAGACACGACTTTGCGTGCAGTCGCATAAGACAAACATTAAGAGAAAGAGAATCCTGGACACATCTTCGTCTATTTATCAAGAATGCCCACAAACCAACACTTGGATACGAGATCGTTCAGGTTTAACCTCTAGTGAATGGCGGGAAACACTTAAAATGACGATTAATGCCTGTTCCGTACGTGCTCTCCCGGGCAGAGCCAGAGACACCCGTTTCTGTCACACATTTTCTTCATTTTCTGATTTCCCAAAGGGTGAGTCTTAGCCTCTACGAAGACAACCTCCGCAGCTCCACCGAAATCCGCCGGTAGGGTATCTTCACCGCCGCCCGAATCTGCCCTGGCCGGGACACTGCCATTTGCCTTCGCTGCTTTACCATCAGCCGTACGAAGTTCCTGAACTTCGAGGCCGTCTAACCCCGCGGAAGAGGTCACCATCGCCGGGGTCACCAAGCATCTTCAAGCGGTGGAAGACGGATAACAGCCTGGAAAATCGCCATTGCCCAACGTCTTCTGGCGCTGAAAGAAGCGTACAACACATTGAACGAGAGGCTTGGTCACCAACGCCTCCAAATAAGCTGGGGAATCCATCGCCTCCTTTCTAACGGCAAGGTTGAAACAGGTTGCCTCAAATATACATTTTCCATATCGACTTAAATGTCCAGCAACAAAGACGACGAAGCAGGACGCCACACCGCGGGAAGCTCCCCCGGACCACCTTAGATGGACAATACGAAGAGATCCCGAAGGATATGGATCGACATCATCGGCTCTAACCGCATCCATCTTTAGCTACTGTTTCTGTAGTTTCTTTTCTTCTATTTTTCCTTCACTTCGCTAGGTTGCAGTCAGGGTTCATGGCAGTGGCCTAAAAATTATCTTTATCTCGCTTCCGCATAATCTTAGGTAGCATCCCATCTCTCAAGTTCGACCGCACACATACTATTGCAGACATAGAAAAATACACACTTTATCACATGAGGGGAGTTTTCCAACGATTGCACTTCGGCTGTAGATTGAATACAGCAATGTATTTTTCCCCTCCATGATATTAAAAAAAAAATCTGATGTGTACCATTCACATGATTTTCTCTATATCTCTGCAACAAAGTATTCTTAAAAAGCTTATACTTCTATTTACTTCATGCTAATTAGTAAAAAATTAGCAGAAATAGCCATTTTACTTGCTTCCTTGTAAATAGAAGCGAAATAAGGGAGTACCATAGGTTAAGGTGATATTCAAAAGCTGGTTGCTATGTAACTGAAGTTCCTTTGTTTGTATGGTCAGAAGTTGACAACTTCCTGTATGAGAAAAGTATAAGTTTTTCATAGCAGAAACCAAAAATAAGGAATGTCTCAAAATGATGAACTCCACGAAAAAAATGTATATAACATAAATCGTGTATTTTAACGTGCTCTACATTTTTGTGTAGTAAGTGTTTCTCCATATCTTACGGTTTAACAGTTATTCAAAATTCAGTAAAATTCATCCAGAATAAACTACTCTTCAGAGACTATTCCCAGAAAATTCAAGATATACATTTTATTTGTGAGGTAAATGTCTTTAATATACGAAATTTTAATCAAAATCATTAGAGCCATTTTTGAGAAAATCAAAATTTTCGAAAAAAGTTCCATGTAAAGGGTAGTTGGGGGTGAGGGGATTTTTCTCAAAATCTTCGTGGCACATCCCTGGAAGATACTAAACTTAAATACCAAGTTTGGTATTTTACCTACTTTTCGTTTTTGAGTTATCGTGTTCACAGACATACGGACACACGGACACACGGACACACACACACACACACGGACCTTTTTCCGAAAATGTTTTTTTTTTAGATAAAGGGGATCCTAAAACATATATTTCCGGTGAAGTCTCGGTATCGAATTTTTGGGTGGAGTGCAATACCTTCTCTATACACTATGTCCATAGTGTACAAGAACTAACATCATAACTGCCAAATAGACTGCCAAGAGGTTTATGCCTCGCTTCAGCTAGCAGCATTAGAAGGGTCGATAAGATACAATATCTGCTGTAAGGTTCGATATGCATAAGGGCCAATTTGAAGAAGTAAACGTGAAGAACAAATATTAACTTTGCGTATTCTTTGAGCGTACTATTGATAAGTTTGTAGCAGTTATTAAGATTTTTTGGAAATGCTTTTATTATTAGATGTTTGAAAAGCGTAGACTAAAGCATATAGCTATACTTTAAACAAGAAACTTCTGTTCGCTTTAAGTGCCTAGTAGTGAAGATGCTAAAAGATCTAGTAACTTTCTCTACACGTATTCTGTACATGGTGGGTAGAGAAGGTACTTAAGAGAGAAAAAAAACAAAAAAACATTCACGATCCCACAATACCGTTTTTCTTGGATAAATACCATTTCCCAAAAAATCGATGATGGCTGAATGTGGGACGATCACCAAGTTCTTCATTGCCATTGGAATTTGTTGGACCTGAGGAAGAATAACATAGGTATATTTTTTCACCGCCATTAGAGGATCAATCAATTTACTTCGCAATCATTTGTACACAAATTAATTTATCACATATGATTCATAAAAATGTGTATATTGTTTTATTATTACCGTTTATCTTTATATTATTATTGTTATTATTAAATTTTACTTTTTCTATACATAATATGTACATATTGTGTAAAGAAGGTTTTGTGTTCCACCCAAAATTTTGATATTAAGAGACTTCACCTGAAATAAATGTTTTGAGGTCCCCTGAGTCTAGTAAAAGCATTTTAGAAAAACGTCGTGTGTGTGGACAACATAGCTCAAAAACTAAAAGACTGTTGAATACCAAACTTGGTATTTAAGTTTATTATTTTCAAAGGATGCGATACGAAACATTTCAGGACAATTTCTCCCACCACAAACTACCCTTTACATGAAAAACTTTTTGAAAATCTTGATTAAAATAAGCGTATATTACAGATATTTACACCACAAATAAAATGCAAATATTGAATTTTCTGGGAATAGTTCTGAAGACTTGTTCGTTCTAGATGAATTTTGCTGAATTTTGCACACATAGTAAACCGTAAGAGATAGACAAAAACTTGATTCACAAAAGTGTATATCTTGTAAAATACATAATTTTTGTCGTATACATTTTTTCGTGGAATTGAACGTTCCCGAGTTACTCCCTGTTATTGATTTCAGTTTTAAAATAATAAAAATAATTATCATACGGAATTTGTCAACTCCTGTCCATGCAAATAAACGGATTTTAGTCCACTATCCACGATATTTTAAAACATTTGACTGTCAGTTTAGCTTAGAGTATTCCCTTGTTTCTCTTCTACTTACAATAAAGTATTGTTTGTTTCGATTAGCACGCAATAGAAGAATAAACATGTTACAGAGTTGTGGGGAAAGTCATATGAATGGAATACATCAGATTTTTAGAAAACGGTCCATGTGTGTTTGTGTGTTTGTGTGTTTGTGTGTGTATGTGTATGGACAACATAGCTCAAAAGCTAAAAGACCGTTAAATACCAAAGTTGTATTTAAGTTTAGTATTTTCCAAGGATGTGACACGAATATTTTCAAGAAAATATTCCCCCCCCCCAAACTACCCTTAAATTTGAAGTACTTTCGAAAATGTTCATTTTCTCAAAAATGGCTCTAACGATTTTGATTAAAACATCGTATATTAAAGATTTACATGATAAATATTTACACGATAAATAAAATGGATACCTTGAATTTTCTGGGATTAGCCTCTGAATATGTTTTTATTCGGGATTAATTTTTCTGAATTTTGCGTTACTGGTAAGCCGTAAGAAATAGATAAATACTTACTACATAAAATATAGGTGTTAAAACACATTTATCTATGTCATATATGCTTTTTTATTTTATTTGTAGGGCTGAACCTTTCTGAGATATTGCTTGCCATTGATTTCTGTCTTAAAAGTATACTTTTCTCATACGGGAATTTGTAAACTCCTGGCCATATAAAACAAAAGAATTTTAAATGCATAGCAACGAGCTTTTAAAATACTTGACTATCACTTTAACCTAAAGTACTTCTTATTTCTCTTCTCCTTGTAAGGAAGTAGGTAATAAGGCCAGTTCTGCTAATTTTATCTCAATTAGCATGAAATAGGTAGAAGAATACGCTTATTAACAATGTTTTGTTACAGAGATATAGAGAAAGTCATGTGAATTGAACACATATTCTTTTAGTTTGTCGTTGATAAATAAAGCCTGCACTTTGTAATTCAGGCTTATTTATTATCCTTGTACATCATACTTTGCATAACTCATTTCAATGCTTGGTTGCTATTGTCAGGTATGCTTTGTCCTTAGTGATAGCCTTTATATATATGTAAGAGACTAAACGACAGATCTTAAAACTTACAGTTTTACTTTCTCTATTACTTTCGACACCGAAATATCAACGGAAATACATGTTTTGGGACCCCCTGAAATAATAAAAATACATATTTAGAAAAATGTCCACGTGTGTCTGCCTGTGTGTGTATGTGTATGTATTTGTGGGCAGCATAGTTCAAAAACGAAAAGTCAGTTAAATAACAAAATTGATATTTAAGCTCAGTATCTTTCAATGATGTGAGACGAAGATTTTCGAGAAAATACCCCCACCTCCAACTGCCCTTTACGTGGAAAAAATTCCAAAAATGTTGGTTTCCTAAAAAAGGTTCTAATTACCCTTATTATAAACATGAGGAATAAAATATATATCTTGCATTATCTGGGAATAACCTCTGTAGACCTCTTTATTCTGGATGAATTTTTCTGAATTTTGCTTAACTGGTAAACTGTAAAAGATAGAAGAAAAAAAAAACTACTCTTAGGAAATATAGATCCCTTTAATTTTTTTTGGCAGTGTTTAATGCCCGCTTTTACTACTTGTGGTATCGCAACTTGTGATATACGGAATGAAGATGGAGCACCGGTGGAATGCGACGGCGGTTGAAACCGGAGGACCCGGAGAAAACCCGCCCCTGCACCGCTGTGTCCACCACAAATCTCACATACGGCCACCGAACCCGATCGTCTAGGTGACAGACGAGTGATCTAACCACTCAGCCACGGAGCGGCAGTTAGGTCCCCTTAAAAGACACAGTTTCTGTCATATACATTTTTTTTCGTGGAGTTGACCGTTTTCGAGATATTCCTTGTTATTAATTTCAGTTTCAAAATACTTAAACTTTTCTCAGTCAGGAACTTAAAAAATCCTGACCACACAAAGAAACGGATTTCAGTCCCATAGCGACCACATTTTAAAACGTTTCACTCTCGGTTTAGTCTAGTGTATTCCCCTTCTACTTAAAGGAACTAAGTAATAAAACCATTTCTTCTAATGTTTATCTCGATTAGCATGAAGTAAAAAAATAAGCTAATTAACAATAATTTGTTACAGAGATGTAGAGAAAGTCGTATGAATGGAACTCATAGATATTTTTAGAAGAGTTCTCTTTTAAAACAGGGAGATATAGCATTATATAATCTGAATTGGACTAACTTATAGTTTTCTGCTGTAAAATTATCATATAGCCGAATATAATCCTAGCTAAGCTGACTTTTAGTAATATTTCCTTTAAGGGGGGACGTAGGCAGAAATACCTTGACAAAACAAAAATTCTACCATGGCTGTAGTTTTTGTTCTAAAGCAGTGAAATTTTGCACAGTTAATTGTCTTGAGATCTTCTATGACTGTGCTATTTTATAAGTAATTTTGTCGACAAATAAAGAAATTACACGACATTGGAATTTTCAAAACATCAAAAGACGTATGTACCTTTTTCTTAGTATAACTTTGATGAAGTTGCTTGAAAGCAAGTGTACATAAAGTATTAAAATTATGCTATATTTTGGCGCAGAAGTGTTTTCTCTATCTCCCTTCAATGATTTTTAAAGTATTTTTCAAGGTATGTGAGTTTTTTTATTTCAAATTATTATGTATTTCATAGCACAATACCTATAGAATATAAAACAAAAGAAAACTAGCTACGCCAAAATATTTATTATGAACTGAAATATGTGTGTACAAAATTTCATTGCAATATCTCAAATAGTTTCCAAGAAAAAGGTACATAAGTGTGAAAAATTATAAACCTGAGAAAACGAGAAAAGACATTTTGTATGATTGTTTTATTTACGGATTGATCTGCATACGTTAGATACTGCCTAAAATCCACCATAACTATAATTATATTTTTCTTCCAGGACAGAAACTAAAACATACCTTCTAAATATTTATAACTATGTTTGCATGTAAGAAATGTTGAGAAACAAGGGATCAAAGCTGATAATCAAGCAAGCAGAAAAAGTGGGCGTAGCATGACAAGTCCTAAGGTTTTAATTTGTTTGGACCACAAGCAAATCGAATTAGGTTACGAAACTTTGGGAACATAAATCTGAATGTATTAGCAATTAATTAGTGAAAAACTCTGATGTGTACCATTCACATGACTTTCTCTATATCCCTGCAACAAATTATTCTTAAAAAGCTTATACTTCTATTTACTTTATGCTAATCAGAAAAAGTTTAGCAGAAATATACTTATTACTTGCTTCCTTGTAAGTAGAAGCGAAATAAGAGACTACCATAGGTTAAAATGATAGTCAAAAGCTGGTTGCTATATCAATGAAGTTCCTTTGTTTATATGGATCGGATTGACAAGTTCCTGAATAAGAAAAATATAAGTTTTTCATATCAGAAACCAAAAATAAGGAATGTCAAAAAATGACGTACTTAGGAAAAAAATGTATATAACATAAATTGTGTATTTTAACGTGTTCTACATTTTTTGTGTAATAAGTTTTTGTCCATCTCTTACGGTTTAGCAGTTATTCAAAATTCAGTAAAATTCATCCAGAATAAACTACTCTTCAGAGGATATTCCCAGAAAATTCAAGATATACATTTTATTTGTCAGGTAAATATATTTAATATACGAAATTTTAATCCAAATCGTTAGAGCCATTTTTGAGAAAATCAAAATTTTCGAAAAAAGTTCCATGTAAAGGGTAGTTGGGGGTGGGGGACATTTCTCAAAATCTTCGTGTTGCATCCCTGGAAGATACTAAACTTAAATACCAAGTTTGGTATTTTACCGACTTTTCATTTTTGAGTAATCGTGTTTACACACACACACATACACACACGGACCTTTTTGTGAAAATGCTTTTTTTGGATATTGGGGACCCTAAAACATATTTCCGGTGAAATCTCGGTATCGAATTTTTGGGTGGAGTGCAATACCTTCTCTACACACTGTGTACAAGTGCGTATATAGAGAAAGTAATACAACAATTGAAAAAAAAATTCATTTTTAACCTACGTCCCCCCTTAAAAACAAGGATAAATAAATAATCTAATATTCTCTCAGCTAAGCTAACTTCAATAGCTTTCTGTTTTAAAATAGTTAAATTTGGTTAAATATAATCACAAGTAAGCTAAATTGCAGATTCTTTCTCTTTTACAGTAGCGAGATGTAGCCTAATACTATCTCAATTACGTAGGTTAATTAATGCTAGCATTTACTTACTTTGTGTTTCCTAGTAGTTTTATGCAGGTTGATTACAAAGTACTTGACGTCACTTAAACTGTTATTACTTTTACAATTGGCTTTTTTCTATAAATAGTAACGAACTTATATAACGTAACGAGCTTTGAAACTGAACGTTACAGAACCAAAATAAATATTTTAGCAACCATTAGTTTCATCCTGAGAACTAGAATTGCTATCTCATGATCCACTTGAGAACAAAAATTCTGATGTGTTCCATTCGCATAACTTTCTCTAATTGTTCGAAACACAAACTATTCTTACAAAAGATTATTCTTTTATCTACATCAAGCTAATCGAAATAATTAGCACAATTAGTATTATTACTTGCTATATTGTAAGTAGAAGGGAAATAAAGCGACGGTCAAATCTTTTAAAATCTGGTCACTAAGTGAAACAGTTGAGGTTCACTTTGCATGATGCCGTTTGAGAAAAATTAGGTAATTGTGACAATTTGAGAAATCAATTAAAATTGTTACAATTGTCCATAATAGTTGGCTATACTATGAATCCTGGAACTTGAAGTGCTTACAACATTGTAAGTTACCATTGGGGTGTCTTCTCAAAATAATTTGAGATCATCTTGTGGTTTACCGGGAAACATGCGAGTCAGTTGAGAAATTCAATGCTATGAAGGCATATTGCCATGGTAGCTAAGTGGTAGAGCAACCGGCTAGAGACCGGTAGATCCGTGGTTCAAATCCCGGCTATTGCATTGATTATTCAGTCTGACTTTACTTATCCAAAAATTTGGTAGTTTAAAACTGAAACCAATAACAAGGAATATCTAAAAATGGTCAAATATGACATGCTTTATGTGTTTTAAAGAAATAAAAATGTTGGAGATTTTAAGCTTTTGTCTATCTCTGCAGTTCCTGCAAAACTCATTCAGAATAAACAGATCTTCAGGTAAGCCCAGGTAAGCCCATGTAAGCCCAGGTATGCTCAGGTAACCCCATGAAAGCAAAATGGTAAGATCAAGTAATCCCAGGTAAGCCCAGGTAATCTCAGGTAAGAGCAGGCAAGTCCAGGTAAGCAAAATGTTAAGCCCACGTAAGCCCAGGTAAGTCCAGGTAAGTCCAGGTAAGCCCAGGTAAGCTCAGGTAAGTCCAGGTAAGTCCAGGTAAGCCCATGTAAGCCCAGGTAAGCCCAGGTAAGTCCAGGTAAGCTCAGGTAAGCCCAGGTAAGCCCAGGTAAGTCCAGGTAAGTCCAGGTAAGCCCAGGTAAGCCCATGTAAGCCCAGGTAAGCCCATGTAAGCCCAGGTATGCTCAGGTAAGCCCATGAAAGCGAAATGGAAAGCCCAAGTAAACCCGGGTAAGCCCAGGTAAACTCAGATAAGAGCAGGGAAGTCCAGGTAAGCAAAATGTTAAGCCCAGGTAATACCAGGTAAGTCCAGGTAGGCCTAGGTAAGCTCAGGTAAGATCAGATAAGCAAAGTGGCAAGTCTAGGTAAGCTCAGGTAAGCCCAGGTAAGCGCAGGTAAGTCCAGGTAAGCATAATGTTAAGCCCAGGTAAGCCCAGGTATGCTCAAGTAAGCCCAGATATGCTCAGGTAACCCCATGAAAGCGAAATGGTAAGCCAGAGTATACCCAGGTAAGCCCAGGTAAACTCAGGTAAGAGCAGGCAATTCCAGGTAAGCAAAATGTTAAGCCCAGGTAAGCCCAGGTAAGCACAATTTATGTTATGTAAATTTTTTTCGTGGAGTTCGTCGTTTTTGAGACATTCCTTATTTTTGGTTTCTGCTATGAAAAACGTATGCTTTTCTCATACAGGAACTTGTCAACTCCGATCCATATAAACAAAGGAACTTCATTGACATAGCAACCAGCTTTTCACTATCACTTTAACCTATGGTAGTCCCTTATTTTGCTTCTAATTACAAGGAAGCAAATAATAAGACTATTTCTGCTAATGTTTTCTGATTAGCATAAAGTAAATAGAAGTATAAGCTTTTTAAGAATAATTTGTTGCAGGGATATCGAGAAAGTCATGTGAATGGTACACATAAGATTTTTTCTTTTATAATATAACAATAGACACTCCTGCACATTCTGGAAAATGTTAGTTATATTTAAACAAAAAACTGAGGCGCATGGAATATTTTGAAGGTGTGAAAATGAAGTTTTGACGAAAACACTGTATAACGAACTAGTGTGCTAGTAACATGTGTTATAGGATCCTATAAATGCCTAGCGAGGGGTCGCAGATAAATGTTGATTCTCTATAGACGACCATTAGTAATAAAAAGCAATTTTCAATTTTTTGACCGATTGAAATCAAGATTTCACTTCCATTTTCCCTTTTAAATTTTACAATGTTGGGATATTAACTGCGGGCAAATTTCATATTTTTTGGCAGGATACGCCTTTGTCTTTTTACTTTCTCTAGCCCATATGTACAATTTGCATAGTGGGTAGAGCAGATATCGTATCCAACCTAAAATTCAATCCCGAGAATTTAGCGGAATTACATGTTTTGAGAACCCCTGAATCCAAAAAAAGAATATTTAGAAATAAGTCCATGTGTGAGGGAGAGAGCGTACCTAAAAAAAAAAAACAAAAAAAAAAACAAGCGAAATGTCGGTTAAATAACAAATTTTGTTTTTCTCAAAAATGAGTAACGATTTTGAATAAAATATCGTATACCAAAGACATCTTCTAGGAACAGCTTCTGAAAAACCAGTTTACTCTTGATGAAAAAGTGTAGATCTCGTTAAAGTACCCAATTTAAGTCATATACATTTCTGTTATAGAGTTCGGCATTTCTGATATATTCCATGTTATTGGTTTCAGGTTTAAACTATGTAACTTTTCTCATACGAGATTAGCTTTCCTTTCATCTCGTTTTTTTTTTACTGCTGACCTTGCAAAGCGAACTGAACTTCTATTGCTCACATAGCGACCATTTTTTAAAAGATATGACTATCGCTTTAGTCACATTTTCCTTCTGCTTGCAAGCTTCAAGTAGCTTATCTCGATTTGCTTAATGTACAGACACAGTATACATACCTCATAAATCGTTCAAATAAGGGTGGATTACAGGCGAGTAAGAAGGAAAATTCAGTTAATAAAATTACTTCTATATTAAGCCTTCATATTTAAAGCATAACCTGCACAGCTGGGCGAGAGATTAAATTGAGGGAAACATTCGACAGGATTCTAAAGCAAGAAATCTGGCACATTGGCAATATCTTGAGCAGTTTATATGGTCGCTCGGGAACCCGATACTCCCATTATAGTCCTGGGATTCACTAACCCTTCAGTATAGAAGTGTCTCTGCCGGAATTTAAACCGACACCAACTGTAACATTTGGTTCTCTCACATCGTTTCCATTTTGTGTCAAGGTCAGGTGGTGTGCTGACCGCAAGCATCTGGGAGCATAAAATCATTTACTCTGCTGGGACTGAACTATATCTGCTAAGTAACCACGTCTCCAGGGTAAAGTGTTTAATGAAACAAGCATTGTGAAACCACAGTTTAGATAAAAACGATTTTCAACTATCCTGAATTTTCTAAATATTCTGCATTTAGTCCATGGAACATAGTAGAGATATTTTTACTTTCTCTACACATACTATGTAGTGTATATAAAGGAGGTATTGTACTCCACCAAAAATAATGAAATTTCACCGTATTTGAGACCACTGAATCTGTCTTTTTAGCAAAATGTTCTTGCATGTGTATGTGTCTGTGAGTGTAACAATGGGCAGCATGCCTCAAAAACGAGAAGTCTGTTATTCTGTTTTGTTATAAATGTTATAATGAACTATATTTATTTATAATGTTAATATTATTAATTGTATTTCATTTTAATTTTTGTAGATGAATATAATTTTTTCGTGGATCTCCTAGGATATAAAGTTCTTTTAGGGATAATGGCGATAAGATAATAAGTAAAATAACAAATCCTAAGATGTCTTTAAAAGTAAAATAAGGATGGAAGGGAATGTTATCAATCTTTCTTGATATTTAAGTTCAGTATCTTCGAAGGATATGACACGAAGATTTTAAAGAAAATTCTCCCTCCCCAACTATTCTTTAAACTAAAAAATCTGATTTGTTCCATTCACATGATTTTCTCTACAACTCTGCAATAAATTATTGTTAGAAAACTTATGCTTCTATTTACTTCCTGCTAATCGAGAAAAAAAAAATAGCTGAAATAGTCTTATTACTTGCTTCCTTGTAAGTAGAAGCGAAATAAGCGAGTACCATAGGTTAAAGTGATGGTCAAAAGCTGGTTGCTATGTGACTGAAGTTCCTTTGTTTGTATGGACACGAGTTCACAAAGTCCTGTATGAGAAAAGTATGTTTTTTATAGCTGAAACCAAAAACAAGGAATATCTCAAAAACAATCAACTCCACGGAAAAAATGTATATAACATAAATTGTGCGTTTTAAAGTGCTCTACATTTTTAGTATGGTAAGTTTTTGTCCATATCTTACGGTTTAGCAATTATGCAAAATTCCGTAAAATTGACCCAGAATAAAATAGTCTTCAGAGGCTATTCCCAGAAAATTCAAAATATACATTTTATTTGTCAGGTAAATATCTTTAATATACGATATTTTAATCAAAATCGTTAGAGCCATTTTTTAGAAAATCAAAATTTTTGAAAAAAGTTCCATGTAAAGGGTAGTTTGGGGTGGGGGAATTTTTCTTAAAATCTTCGTGTTGCGTCCCTGGAAGATACTAAACTTAAATACCAAGTTTGGTATTTTACCGACTTTTCGTTTTTGAGTTATCGTGTTCAAAGGCACACGGACACACGGACACACTGACACACGGACACACTGACACACGGACACACACACACGGACCTTTTTCTGAAAATACTTTTTTTTGGATACAGTGGACCCTAAAACATATATTTCCGGTGAAATCTCGGTATCCAATTTTTTGGCATATAGAGAAAGTAAAAAATATTGAAATTTTTGATGATATCAAAAATGGGTGTAGCGGCGTTGATAAAAATAATGTACCTAAAGGCCAAAATCAAATGTACATCTTGAATTTACTGACAATAGCCTTTGAAGAGCCCTTCATTCTGGAATAATTTTGCATACTTGGTAAACCGTAAGAGATAGACAAAAACTTACTGCACAAAAATGTAGATCTCGTTAAAACACACACTATATTGTTATATAATTTTTTTTCCTGGAGTTGACAGTTTCCGAGATATTCCTTGGTATTCGTTTCAGTTTTAAAATTTCTCATACGGGAACATGTCAACAAAGGAATTGATTTCAATCACATAGAACCAGCTTTTAAAAGACTTGATTATTGTTTTAGCTTAGTATACCCTTATTTTCCTTCTACTTACAAAACTTTCAGCTATTTGCATGGTTAAACTTCAAAGCTACATTTTATAACTTTATTCAATATATGAATGGCTTCATGGCCCAGTTTCATATGGGCAATTGTTTAATATTTCAGCTATTACAGTAAATATCTGATGTGTACCATTCACATGACTTTCTACGTTTTTCATAGCAGAAACCAAAAATAAGGAATGTCACAAAAACCACGAACTCCACGAAAAAAATGTATATAACATAAATTGTGTGCTTTAATGTGCTCTACATTTTTTGTGTAGTAAATTTTTGTCCATCTCTTATGGTTTCGCAGTTATTCAAAATTTAGTAAAATTCATTCAGATTAAACTACTCTTCAGAGGCTATTCCCAGAAAATTCAAGATATACATTTTATTTGTCAGGTAAATATGTTTAATATACGAAATTTTAATCAAAATCGTTAGAGCCATTTTTGGGAAAATCAAAATTTTCGAAAAAAGTTCCATGTAAAGGGTAGTTGGGAGGGGGGAAATTTTTTCAAAATCTTCGTGTCGCATTCCTGGAAGATACTAAACTTAAATACCAAGTTTGGTATTTTACCGACTTTTCGTTTTTGAGTTATCGTGTTCACAGACACACGGACACACGGACACACACACACACACACATACACACACACATACACACACACGGACCTTTTTGTGAAAATGCTTTTTTTGGATACTGGGGACCCTAAAACATATATTTCCGGTGAAATATCGGTATCGAATTTTTGGTGGAGTGCAATACTTTCTCTATACGCTATGAGCATAGTGCGTATGGAGAAAGTAAAAAATAGTGTGCTTAAGGTGGAGTAAGTTTCATTAGTGCGCACGCACTCACACACGCACATCAGATGATGTTAATCCTATATTCATATTTTCTATTTGAGATTTTCTTTTATTATTGGAGATCTTTACATTAAAGAGAAGTTCAGTTGAGTGTGATTGTGTTTCAGATAATTGCTTAAATTGCTTTGAGATGCAGTGTTCCTGACCGTTTCAATCGTATATTTAAATTAAGTTTGTAACCATAATTTCGCTTTCTCGTGGCAGCCATCGAGTATGCGGGAAAAGGGTTGCAATTTTTGTGTAATATTCTACATTGTAGATCACTAGTGTCCTAATATAGTTTTTAAAAATATGGTAACACTCTGTAATTGGATACTTTCAAGACATAGTTTAGTAATGAACTTGAACTGACTGACACAATGTATAAGCACATTATACACAAAATTATATATCGTAAAGTTAGTCAATGCTACAGCTGAGTTTTGATCCACAGATTCCCCGGTCTCTGTCCGTTTCCTCTGATCACTGAGCTACCATGGCAACAACATTAAATGCCTTAATCGATTCGCATGTTTCCCGGTAAACAACGTCATGTAGCGATTATACACGGCGGGTCAGAGTAACACAATAACATTCAGATGTGATTCAGGGGTTATAATTATTTTCTTATCGAGAATGTATGTAAACGCTTTATTATCGAGCTGGAGGGCATCTAAGTTTTGAAACACCGCGTCGGAGTAGAGGGAATTCCTCCTAATGTTTTTGCTATTAGGCATTAGCAGACTTTTTTTTTTTTTTTTTTTTTTTTTTTTTTTTTATGGCCCGCTTTAACATCAGCGGTCATATCGGGGGCTTTAACTTGTGAAACTGTAGGTTCAGAACATTAGGTAAATAAACTTTATATTACTAAACACACACACGTTTTCTCTCACATTCATACTTCCAGACTCTATGGGGGATAGCGAATACTTCTGGTTAAAGAAAAATTCCCCGCCCCCGCCGGGAATCGAACCCGGGACCTCCGGGTAAGAAGGGAATACTTCTGTTTAAAAAAAATTCCCGCCCACGCCGGGAATCGAACCCGGGACCTCCGGGTAAGAAGTCAGCAGAGTTTTGAAATACGAATAGTCGCGTATCTTTAATTTTAAACAATACAACAATGCGAAACTCTCTGGTAAATATTATTTAATTATGTGGCACTAAATCCATAGGTCCTGAAATGTAAAACTGAAAGTGCTTCCAGTAAACGGAGCACTTTAGTAAACGCTGCTAGCTGAGATTGATAACCGGAACAACAAACTCAAGAAGTACTGTGTAATACACCACGTAATCCCTTACAAGTAACAAAACACAGTTTTTAGGTTAATGGTGATATCAACAATGTTAAATACAAGCTATATTCCAAAATGTACAGGAAACAAAACATTAGGGACTGCCTCCGTGGTCGAGTGGTCAGTGAGTTGGCTTCTCACCTGGAGGTCCCGGGTTCGATTTCCGGCTGGGGCGGGGAATTTTTCTTTAACCATAATTATTCCCTATCCCCCATAGAGTCTGGAAGTATGAATGTGGGAGGAAATGTACGTATGTTTAGTAAAATAAAGTTTATTGACCAATTTCACAAACCAAAGCCCGCGTTATGACCAATGAGTTAAAGGGGGCTATACAAATGAAATAATTAAAAAAAACAACAACAACAAAAACTTTAGCGACATTCCAATGCCTGCGGAAGAAAGATCTGTATGACAGAATTTCATCTAACCCGTTCTATTTACAGAATACTGTAATCATGTTACTTTTATCAGTATAGGTAGTTTAAAAGTAGGCGACGCCGTGGGTCTGTGGTACGACCACTCGCCTTCTATCTAGACGGCCCGAGTTCGATCCCATATGAAATTCGTGGTGAACGAAGCGGCGTCTATTAAACTCCCTTCAAAAAGAAAAACAAATTATATTTAATCTACAATTTACATTTAATCTGCCTTGAGAACCAACAGCCTTTTCATTTCCCGTATTTTATAACTGACACCCCTCTGTGGACTTACAAACGGATGCCTAGGAGTCAGAAGCCTGTCGGGGAGCCAACGACATGATATCACAGAATGGAGAGTGGTCGGCCCTTAGCCAGAAAGAACGCGAGGAAGTGGATGATATGAAATACATGCGAATTGATGATAGGAAAGGTGGTGACGGAGCAATTGGTGGGATGAATGGCGGGGGAAACCGAAGGACTCGAAGAAAACCCGTCCAGAAGACGCTTCGTCCTCTACAAATCTCACATGCGGGCGCTTGGGATCAAACCCGGCCGCCTAGGTGGGAGGTAAGCGGTCTAACCACTCGGCCACGGCGCCGCCAGCAGCCTTTTCACGAAGACATGACTCAGAAATACGCCAACAGAAAGTTCAAATTAGTCAGACATAGATATGTTGCATATGCTTTTATGATATACCTTCAGCTGTAGTTCAGGCCGCTAGGAAATGAGAAACATGTGTGAGCTGTAGAAACCACCTCGTAGGCTAACAACATTTGTATGCTGGTCTTTGTTGTGCGTGTGTCTGTGAACACGATAACTCAAAAACGAAAAGTCGGTAAAATACCAAACTTGGTATTTAAATATTTTAGTATCTTCCGGGGATGCGACACGAAGAGTTTGAGAAAAATCTCCCCACCCCAAACTACCCTTTACATGGAACTTTTTTCGAAATTTTTTATTTTCTTAAAAATGGCTCTAACAATTTTGATTAAGATATCGTATTTTAAAGACATTTACCTGACAAACAAAATGTATATCTGGAATTTTCTGGGAATAGCTTCTGAAGACTACTTTATTCTGGATGAATTTTGCATAACTACTAAACCGTAAGAGATGGACAAAAACTTAATACACACAAAATGTAGAGCATGTTAAAAAACACAATTTATGTTACATACATTTTTTCGTGGAGTAGATCGTTTTTGAGATATTCCGTTTTCTTGGTTTCAGCTTTGAAAAACTTATACTTTTCTTATGCAGAAATTTGTCAACTCCTGTCCATACAAAGGAACATCAGTCACATTGAAACCAGGTTTGGCTTTCACTTTAACCTATGGTACTCCCTTTTTTCGCTTCTACTTACAATAAAGCAAAATTAAGACTATTTCTGCTAATTTTACTCGATTAGCATGAAATAAATACAAGATAAGCTTATTAATAATAATTTATTACAGAGATATAGAGAAAGTCATGTGAATGGTATACATCAGATTTTTTTCATTTCTCTTGCAAGAGTTTTAACACCATTGATGTCTTCTTACCCTCATACGAGCGTAGGTAGTTAGGGAAAATAATAGTGTTTTAAAATGGACGAAACTTCTGAAGAAAAGAAACCCACAGTTATGCAAAATTCAGAAAAATTAATCAAGAATAAAGAGGTCTTTAGAAGCTATTCGCAGAAAATTCAAAATATACATTTTATTTGTCGTATAAGTATCTTAAATATAGGAGCTTTTAATCAAAATCGTTTGAGCCATTTTTGAGAGAACCAATATTTTCGACATTTTTTCCATGTAAAGGGTAGTTGTGGGTAGGGTTGTTTTCTTGAAAATCTTTGAGCCGCATCCTTGGGGGATATTGAACTTAAATATCAAGATTCGTATTTCACGGACTTTCCGTTTTTGAGCTATGCTGCCCACAGTTACAAATACACACGGGCATTTTTCTAAAAATGCTTTTTTGGATTCAGGGTTTTCAGAACATGTATTTCCGCTGAAATCTCTGTATCGTGTTTTTGGTGTCAATATAATACCTTCTCTTTATACAGTTTCGTAATCGGCTTACCCTCCCCGTATTTATAGGACTGACACCTCCCTAGGACTTACAAGCCAGAAGCCTGTCGGGGAGCCAACGGCACAAAACCACAGAATGAGAACCTGTTACGAGGGGTCGCCCGTAGCCAGGAATGAACATGAGGAAGTGAATGGTATGACATGTAGTGACATGTAGGCGAAATTGATGATTATAAAGGTGGAATGAGTGGCGGGGGAAACCGGAGGACACGAAGAAAACCCGCCCAGACGCCACTTCGTCCACCACGAATCACACATTCCTTGGGATCGAACCCGGACCGTCTAAATGGGAGGCCAGCGGTCTAACCACTCACCCATGGCGCCGCACATGTACCAGTACGTGTAAAAAAGTAAAAATGACAGGTAAGAAGTTAGTTTCTGCATTACTCCTACGGATCTTTGGCTATGACGTCATGGATCAAAATGTACACATGCCGAGGGGCAGGCCTTAGCTCGAAATAGAATGATGTAATAAAAGTTAAAATTAGGCATAATAGCGTGTTTAAAATGTAATGTTTTATAATTCGACAGGAGAGGCACAGAAACGGCTAATTTCACAGATATCGATTACGCCCTGTTGCGTAATTACACCCATATTCAAACCTCTAATCACCTGAGCCACTCTCTGTGGGAAAGACATGCTTAAGAGGAATATTGACGACACTGAGTATTAAACATTTATCTGGCTTTCTTCTGACTTTAAAAATACTGATCACGCGATTATGACGTACGTTCTCCTACGGGAAGGAAAACTAGGCTCTTACTATAGCACAGGATTCAGGTATTTCCAATTATACATTAATATCCCTGGCGAGGAAGAAAACCAATAATCTGCTTCCCTTTACAGATCACTAGGTTCATTCAAACGCAGTCTAAAACATGTGTATATTTTAACAGGTGCTTGCCTACGTCAGAACTTAGTTACATACGTCATCTATCCCTTCTCTCTGGGACACGGATGAGGTCATGTCGTTCAAGGATTTTATTTGCCTTCCGATTTTTTTATTAAGATAAAGACGTCATAAACCGTGCATGAATTGTGGGTGGAAAAACCTAATTGTAATATATAATTATGTGTCATAGATTGTAAGCAAAATTGCTGCTTTCTGTGTATATTTTCACGGGCGAACTAATTTACATTGTCAAATTATTTCTCAATTGGCTGCCCCATTAAACTAGTTAAGTTTTGTTGCAGTTGAAGTCAAGGGTAGCCAAAATTGTACTTTCTCTACTACGTACAGTGAGTAAGCGAACCAGCTGATTCAGGTATTTCGTCCGGGGAATGCTGGGAGAATTCTTCCTCTTCCTTCATTTCTATTTTCCCAACCGGGTTGTAAGTGTGGGCAAGGATTACGGTAGAGGCGCCATTCCGTGGAGGTGACAGGGCTCTAAAAATACAGCTCTCAGCGGCGGGATAGAGTTTGTGGCTGTCTGCGAACTTATTTTTGGTAGTGCTTAACGGCCGCTTTTACTACAAATGGCGTCGCAGGCGATGACACTGATGATATACGGAATGAAGGTGGAGCAGCGGTGGAAAGCGATGGTGGGGGAAACCGGAGAACCCGGAGAAAAACCGCCATACGCCGCTTTGTGCACCACAAATTCCACATACTGTCGCTTGGAATCGAGGGGTGAGGCGAGTGTTCTAACCACTCGGCCACGGCTGTCTGCGGACTCAGGTGGTTTAACCGAGACTGAGGCACGGGCTCCTAACTCTTCCCGCGCTGATATGAAGAACTGCTTGTGAGTTGTTAGGGACCCTCCACAGCGGCTTCCTCCCTGTCCAGATATCGGCTGCCCTTTGAAATTATACTCCTCTCACCCTCTCCACCGGGAGACTGACGTACAATAAGCCAGTGGCTGCAGTGCAGAATCCCTCCATAATTCACACACACACATACATACACATAGAGTAAGAAAAGGAAGTATTCCATTACACCCAAAAATTCGATATCAAGATGTCACCGAAAATGTATGTTATCAAGTCCTGAATCCTTCCAAGAAAACACTTCAAGAAAGAGGTCCGTGTGCATGTGTGTGTGTGTGTGTGTGTGTGTGTGTGTGTGTGTGTGTGTGCATATGTAAACAGTATAACTCTAAAACGAAAAGGCAGTTCAATACTAAACTTGGTATTTAAATTCAGTATATTCTAAAGATGTGACGAAGATTCTCAATAAAATTCTCCCGCCAAACTACCCTTTTTATGGAACACTTTACAAAAATGTCGATTTTCTCAAAAATGACCGTAACGATTTTCATTAAAACGTCATATATTAAAGATATTTACGTGGCACCGACTAGTTATACATTTTGGAGGCGGTAGGATTGTGTAACAAACTCAGGCATTCATAAAATATTTAGTGGAATCACTAAAGTAAAATGTATTTAATAGGGACGTGCTTTCAGCTGTCTGTAAATTAAATATATGGTTCATTGATTTAAAGTTTGAAGAAAAATAATGCCGCGGTTTTGAGTGTAACTTTTGCAGCGAATGTTTCGCACCCCAGTGCATTTCACTGACACGATTGGCCGAGGTCGTGAAGACATCGACTCGTGAACGAGATGTCTGAGGTTCAAATCTGAGCCAGAGTCGTCTCCCCTGATTGAGGTTTTCTCCACATGTTTTCCAGTCCTCACAACTGCCATAGGCCCTAATGTTTTCTTAGCAAATGTCCTTTCTCAGTTAACATTTCATGTATCATCAATGTCTGCCACCTGTAGTGCAGCATGCAGTAAAAATGGGTATAAGTCTATTTCTGCTTATAAATCATCTACTAAAAGAACATATAAGTGCTTGACTTATTCACGAAAGCATTAGGATGGCAGCAATAACGTTTAAGCAAAAACAAACAAATTCAGACTGCCTCCGTGGTCCAATGGTCAGCGAGCTGACTTCTCACCCGGAGGTCCTGGTTTTCATTCCTAGCTGGAACGGGGAATTTTCTTTAACCAGAAGACTCCTATCTTTCACAGAGTCTGGAAGTGTAAATGTGAGAGGGAATGTGCGAGTGTTAACCTAATGCCGTTCACCTACAGTTAATATGTTGTACAATTCAAAGTCCCCGATATGTCCATTGAAGTTAAAGGGGGCTGGAACTGAAACAAGAAACAAAATGTAAGCAAACAAAAAGAAACAAAAACAACAATAACAATCCTCAGCTACGCAAATGACAGGAGACGAAGCCCGTCTAAAAAGTAAAGAACAATTTTGCATAATTAAATAATAACAAAATATACTAAAACTTTATTTACAAAGTTACACCAGGTGGAACCAACTGTCCCGTATTTGGCGTGCACAGATATTCTTTGAATACATTAAACAAATAGCAGAACTCAAAGGTGCTATTTCATTTTAAAAGCTGCCAGCGGAGAACTGGGTGAGAGCAACCTACTCTCTCGCTAGTCCTCCACTGGCGGATTTTAACTTGAAATAGCCCCGTCGAGTTCTGCAACTTTTTTAACCACAACAGAATATCTGCACTCGTTAGATATAGGGCAGTTGGGCTGCTTTGTAGATAATGTCATAATTGCTTTTGTTTATCAGTTGAACTCTGCATTTAAAATATAGGTAATCAGTTACAAATCCGTTTGAACTACATAGACCAATTATACTTTTTCTAACCGTACATGTACATAATGTATACTTAGTGGGTGGAGAGGGTAGTCTACTCCACCCAAAAATTCTACACCGAGATTTCACGGAATTACAAGTTTTGAGGACCCATGAATAAAAACGCATTTTTGAACTCCGCGCGCGCTAGTTTGTGTGCATGTGTAGCGTCTGTGTAGTATAGCTCAAAAAGAAAAGAAAAATCCATTAAATACCAATCTTGGTTTTAAAGTTTAATTAGTATTTTCCAAGAACGGAACACGAAGATTTTGAGAAAACTCCTTCAGCAAACAACCTTTTAAATAGAAATATTTCGAAAAGGTTCTCAAAAATTGCTCTAATAATTTTGATTAAAATACCGAATAACAAAGATATTCACATAACAAGTAACGTGTATATTTTGAATTTTTAGGGAATTGCCTCTGAAGACCTCTTCATTCTGGACGATCTTTGCATAACTGGCAAACAGCAAGGGCTAGACAAAAACTCAATTTAAAAAAAAAAAAAATCCGTGTTCCATTCGCATGGCTTTCTCTATATCTCTGCTACAAATTACTGTTGAAAACGTATTCTTCTATTTACTCCATGCTAATCGAGAAAACAAAAATGCAGAAATGGTCCTTATTACTTGATCCCTTGTAAGTGGAAGGGAAAATATCTGAAGCGTTTCATTCGCATGATGTCCCCTAGCTGTTCAGTAAACAAACCTGTTATTCAAAAGAAACTTTTATCTACATCATGCTAATCAAGATAAACATAAGCAGAATTAGTCTTATTACTAGTTTCTTTGTAATTAGAAGGGAAATAAGAAAATGCGTAGGCTAAAGCGTCCTTTTAAGAAGGGTCACTATGCGAAACTCTTGATATTCTAATCTCTTTGATTACCAGGAAGAAGATGTCTTCCCGTTTGAAAAAAAGTTGAAATGGCTCAAACTGAAAAAAATAATCGGGTATACGTCGAAAACCAACTCTAAAAAAAAAAAAAAAAAAAAAAAAAAAAAAAAAAAAGTATATGAGATAAATTCTGTGTTTTAATGATATCTACATTTTTGTGTATTAAGTTTTTATCTATCTCTTACGGTTTGCCGGTTATACAAAAGTAATCCAGAATGAAGAGGTCTTCAGAGGCTATTCTCAGAAAATTCAAGATATACATTTCGTTTTTCATGAAAATATCTTAAACATAATGTATTTTAATCAAATCGTTAGAGTCATTTTTGAGAGACTTAAAATGTTTTAAAAATGTACCATATAAAGGGTAGTTGGAGGTGGAGGGATTTTCTTAAAAATCTTCGTGTCGCATCCTTGGAATACCAAACTTAAATCCAAGTTTGTTATTTAATGATCTTTTCGTTTTATTTATTAATTTTAACACATTTTAACCTGGTAGGTCATATTGGATATTGAATGAAATGAAGCTCATATAGCCCGGAATCTATAGAGCTTGAAGTGCGATATTCGTCTACTTAGGAAAAGGGAAATCCCGGAAAAAGCCTTTTCCGCCAATTAATCTTAAACGAGTTTCGAGCCCGGGTCCTCTTGAATGCGAGACAGAGGCGGTCTGCTGATGTTCATCTTGATTAGCATGAAGTGGATAGAGCGTTTATAAGAATACTTTTTATAGCAGAATACATCAGACACACTACACTTACACTATAGAGGCGGTCTGCCAATATATATAGCTGTCCCGGCGAACTTTCTTCCACCTTAGAAGCAATAAATGAGCAGATTTTGGATTTTATTAAGTTAAATTTTTTATTATGATAATAAATATCGATACAAAAAATCAAGTATTTTAATGATTATTTATTGGCCGTGTATTTTGGTGTATGGGTTGCACTCTTCAGTGAAGCACCTTGTGATAGACATTTCTTGTTTTACTATCAGGCGCAAGAACAAATAACCCAGATGGTCTTCCGACCCGTGAACATGCCACATATAATTGACCATGGGAAAAACATGGATTTTCGAGATTCAGCTCTTAAATTTTCAAGGATTGGCCTTGTGATTTGTTGATGGTCATGGCGAATGCAAGACGGATCGGAAATTGAAGTCGTTTAAACTCAAACGGCAAATCGGTTGGGATCATCGGGATCCTCGGAATGAGAACTTCCTCACCTTCGAATTTTCCTTTGAGTATCGTCGCGTAAATCACATTGTCCATCAATTTACTTACCACCAAACGCCTTCCGTTGCACAGTTTTGGTTGGTCTATGTTTCGAAGCATGATTACTACGGAGTCAACCTTTAGTCGTAAATTGTGCGGTGGTAAGCCAGGCACATCCAAGGAGTTTAAAAATTTAATTGGATAGTTGCTCTTCACGTGCAATTTCATTCGCAATGTTTCGAATCTTAGTTGCATTACGGCTTTGTCGGGGAAGATTCGATTGTCTTGGTCGCGGCATTGTTAATGGTAATATCGGCACAATAAGCTAATAGAAACTCGAAACAAACACCATAGACAACAACACGTTTAGCTGTCTGTTGCGTTTTGTTATACCACGTTTTATGTCACGTAAAAACCATCCTATGTCCGTCTCCTGGTTCTAAGCTACCTCCCCACCGATTTTCAGCCAAATCGGTTCAGCCATTCTTGGGTTATAAATAATGTAACTAACACGACTTTCTATTATATATATAACCTGGTTGGTCATATCGGACGATGAATGATGTTGATGAAATGAAGTTCAAATGATCTCGGGATCCAAGGAGCTTAGAACTACTCGACATTAGTCTTCCTAGGACAAGGGAAAACCCCAAATAAACTCACACCCCGGGTAACTCACACTAAGCGAGATTCGAACTTACGAGCTTTGAATGACAGGCAGACACGTTACCACTACACCATTAATGCGAGCATCTGAATATTTCTCGATTAGCACGTTGTAGAAGATAGACCTTTTGTAACTTTGTTACACAAAAGGTAGGGAAAGTCATGTGAATGGGACACAACAGATGTTTTAAATAAGAAATCTATCCCCTCCAGTAAAACTATTGTGATTCGATGCCTCTGCCTTTAGAAGTTAAGGGGCCAGAAACTTACATTGCACCTCTAAATTGACGCTCCAACAATTCAAGCAACTTAAAAGAAAAGAAGGCACACATAATGTTTCAAATATATTTTCATTAGATATATTATATAAAATAATTTATGATCTCTTACGCGAATTAATATTAAGTTAACTTCCACAAACTATGGCTGCCTCAATAACTAAATTTGTAAAATAACCCGTTTCGAAATATAAAATAACAATTTCACTTCCCATTGCTTTCTGAATACTTTGACAATAATCCATAAACAGAATGACTCGGAACCTCGGGGTGTAACAGGGTTTTGTCTTTTTATTACTTTCTGTAGCCCCGTATGTGTAATGTACATAGGGATAGAGAAGTATTATATTCCACCCAAAAATTCGATGTCGAGATTTCACCGGAGATACATGTTTTAGGACCCCCTGAATCCATAAAAAGCATTTCCAGAAAAAGGTCCGTGTGTGTGTGTGTCCGTGTGTCCGTGTGTCTGTGAACACCATAACTCAAAACCGAAAAGTAGCTAAAGTACCAAACTTGATATTTAAGTTCAGTATCTTCCAGGGATGCGACACGAAGATTTTGAGAAAAATCCCCCCACCCCAAACTACCCTTTACATGGAACTTTTTTCGAAAATTTTGATTTTTTTAAAAATGGCTCTAACGAGTTTGATTAAAATATCGTATATTTGATTAAAATATCGTATATTTGATTAAAATATCGTATATTAAAGATATTTACCTGACAAATAAAATGTATATCTTGAATTTTCTGGGAACAGCTTCTAAAGATCTGTTTATTCTGGATGAATTTTGCTTAATTTGGCATAACTAGTAAACCGTAAGAGATAGACAAAAACTTACTATACAAAAAATGTAGGCCTTGTTAAAATACACAACTTACGTCATATAAATTTTTTTCGTGGAGATTACCATTTTGGAGGTGTTCATTGTTATTAGTTTCAGCTGTGAAGTACTTATACTTTTCTCAGACGGGAGTGTCCGTTGTTCTTTTGTTCTGCTCCTGGCCAGAAAAAGAAGCGATTTGCAATGACAATCGCATAACGAAAGATTTTAAAACATTTGACTATCGATTTAGCCTAGTGTATTCCCTTATTTTCTTCCTACTTATAAGGAACTAAGTAATAAGAACATTGTGCTGAATACCTCGATTAACAAGGTGCAGAAAGAATAATAATCTTATGTAAGAAGTTTGTAGAACGGCTAGAGAAAAAGTCATGTGAGTGTAACACATCAGATTTTTTCACTATACTAACACCAGTCTCTTTTCAGCTGTCAAGTTTGACGAAGGTTAAACTTTCACGTCAGTCCTGTCTTTGTATTTCCTAAATTTGAATGACAGTCTGCTTCACATGCTTTGGATAAATAATAGTAATCGACTTGGTTACTTTATATTTTGCTTCAAACAACATCTTCATTCACCTTCAGCCCGCATTTGGTGGGTCCTAGGTTCAAATCCCCCGGGTCGACCAATGTGATTGTTATTTTTGCTTTCTCTAGTGCATATGTACAACGTATATAGTAGATAGAGAAGGTATTGTATTCCTTCCAAAAATTAAATCCCGAGATTTCACCACAAATATTTGATTTGAGACCCCCTGAATCCTAAAAAAGGCATTTTTAGAAATAGGTCATAGGTGTGTCTGTCTGTATGTGAGGATGTGTACGTGTATGCGTGTGTGTTTGTCTGGACAGCATAGCTCAAAAAACGAAAAGATTCTTAAATACCGAACATTAATAATTAAAACGTTAATTGTTTTTCCTCAAAAATGGCTCTAACGGTTTTGGTTAAATACTGCATATTAAAGTATTTACTCCAGAAATAAATTCTATGTCTTGAATTTTCTGGGAATAGCTACTGAAGGCCTATTCATCCTGGATGAACTTTACTCAATTTTGAATAACTGGTAAACCGTAAGAAATTGATAAAATATACTTTACAAAAAGGTACATCACTTTAAAACACACAATTTTTGTTATATGCATTTTTGTTGTAGAGTTGGCCGTTTCAATTTTAAACTATGTTTCAATTTTTTAAACATTTTGACTATGCTTGGAAACTCTCTATTTCCCTTCCACTTAGAAGAAGCAAGTAATAAGACTATATCTGCTCACGTTTACCTTGATTAGCATGATATAAATAAAATGCTAATTTTATAAGGATAGTTGGTTTGTAGAATAGATAGAGAAAGCCACGTGAGTGTGACAATCCTATTTTATTTCATGGGTTCCCCAATCCCAAGATAAATAATGGATTCGATATTTAATACTACGAACCAAAGTTTCGTTTCAAGTCCAAATCAAAGAAAATGAAATGTAGCAAACATAAAAAAAAGTTACAAGGAAGTAAGTAAAAACATTTTTTCCCGATTAGCACGAAAGAAATGGAAGAAAAGGCTTTTTAGTAATAGCTTGTTGCCAAGATGTAGAGAAACTCATGTGAATGAAACACATCAGATTCTTATTTTATTTATTTATTTTTTTAGGGTTGACCGTTTTCGAGATATTCTGGATTATTGCTTTCAGTTTTAAGCTACTTAAGCTTTTCTCAAACAAGAAGACATTTTTCTTCTCGTTTCCCGTAAATTAAAAAAGAAGTCTAAAGCAAATGATGCTGAACAGTGTTTTAGGGCGCCCAACAGGTAGGTCATTAGCTCCTAAGTCTAAAACAATAGCAAAAATTAAAATATATGAGTTCGATTCATATGCTTTTCTTTACCTATTCTACAAGAAACTGCTGTTATAAAAGCTCAACGTTGTGTTTACTTAATGCTAATCGAATTAAGCATAACAGAAACAGACTTGTTATTTGCTTCCTCATAGATAGAATAAAAATAAAGGAATACACTAGGCTGCACATTGTCAAATCTTCTAAAAGCAGGTCGCTATGCGATGAAAATTTAATTTGGTACTCTTTGCATGGCTAGGAGCAAAAATAAGGAAATAGATAAAAACAAATGACAACTTCCCATTATAGAACACATACCTATTGAAAAGCGTAAACCAATAACAAAGAATATCTCAGAAATAGTTCACTAAAAATAATAATAATCATAATTATAATATCAATAATGATGGTAATAATATGTGATATAAATTCGTGTTTAACAAGTTATACATTTTCTGTGTAGTAAGATTTTCTTACAGTTTACCAGTCATGCAAAGTTATACAGAATGTAATCTTAACATATAGTCTTGACATTATATATTTTACTAGAAGTCGTTACACATTTTTTTTGAAAATCAAATCAACATTTTCGATAAAAGTTCCATTTAAAGGTAGGTTGGGGTAGGGGATATTCTTGAAAATCTTCGTGTCCCAACCTTGGAAATGTTGAACTTAAATATCACGTTTGATTTTTAACAGACTTCGTTTTAGAGTATTACTGTTCAAAGCCACAAATCTTCTTTTTACTTTCTCTACACGTACTATGTACATAGTGTATAGAGAAGGTATTGCAATGCACCCAAAAATTCGATACCAAGTTTTCACCGTAAATACATGTTTTGAGACCCCCTGAACACAAAAAATATTTTTTAGAAAAGCGTCCGCGTGTGTCTGTGTGTATGTGTTTGTGGGCAGCATAGCCCAAAAACGAAAAGTCCGTTAAAAACCAAACTTGGAATTTAGGTTTGGTATCTTCTAAGCGTTCAACACGAAAATTTTCAACCCCCCCCCAAACTACGCTTTACATGGAACTTTTTTCGAAAATTTTTCTGTTTACTTCATGCTAATCGAGAAAAAAATAGCAGAAACAGTGTTATTACTTGCTTCCTTGTAAGTAGAAGCGAAATAAGGGAGTACCATAGGTTAAAGTGATAGTCAAAAGTTGGTTGCTATGTGGCTTGTTTGTATGGACACGTGTTGACAAATTCCTGTATGAGAAAAGTATAAGTTTTTCAAAGCTGAAACCAAAAACAGGGAATATCTAAAAAACAATCAACTCCACCAAAGAAATGTATATAACATAAATTGTGTGTTTTAACGTGCTATACATTTTGTGTGTGGTAAGTTTCTGTCCATCTCTTACGGTTTAGTAGTTATGCAAAATTCCGTAAAATTCATCAAGAATAAAGTAGCCTTCAGAGGTTATTCCTAGAATATTGAAGGTATACATTTTATTTGTCAGGTAAATATCTTTAATATACGATATTTTAATGAAAATTGTTAGAGCCATTTCTGAGAAAATCAAAACTTTGGAAAAAAATTCCATGTAAAGGGTAGTTGGGGTTATGGGAATTTTCTTGAAAGTATTCGTGTCGCATCCTTGGAAGATGCCAAACTTAAATACCAAGTTTGGTTTTTACAGGACTTTTCGTTTTTGAGTTATCCTACCCTCAGATACACACACACACAGACACACCCACAGACAGAGAAGTTATTTGTGAATGGCAGCATACGACTATTATTTCTTTATTTATTCTGAAAGGTTTAGTACAAACGTTTTGGGTTGCTCATTATTTATGAGAGATTTGTACTGTGGTCTTTGTAAAGAGGTCTACTAAGAGAGAAAGAGAACTAGCGAAGAGATATACCACTATCAGTGATTGAAAATGTTCAATAAAATTTCACGCTTCTCATTGACAGATTGAAAACAGGGAGCGTTTAAACACCTTATTAATTATAATTTCATTTTTTGTAGCTTAACGTCTTTTAACCTGGTTGGTCATATCGGATGATGAATGGCATTGGTGAAATGATGCTCAAACTAACTCGGGGTCCATGAGCTTAAAGTCACTCGACATTCTTCTTCAGGATAAGGGAAAATCCTGAAAATAAATATATCCGGGTAACTTACCCTAAGCGTGATTCGAACTCGCGACCTGTTGAATGAATAGCAGACACGCTACCATCTCATTAATCAGGCAGACCTAATTTTATTTGTTACGGTAGTTATGTGAATTGTGAAGAAAATTGTTAAACAACCCAACAATTAAGCTTTTTCATTAGCAACCAGATATTTAATATGAAACAAATGAATTCATGTATCGTTCATAAAAAACTGAAAAAAAACCTAATATTGCCATTTAATATATTAATAAACGTAATGATGTTAGGTATTTTTCAATTAATAATATCAGAAAATCCAAATTTTGTTAAATTTTATTAAGTTTTAAAGTTGTTTGCTTAAAATTGACCCACTTAATGTGAGTAAATAAAAGAAATGGTTGTGTAAAAGAGATAGCTCTAGTTCAGATAATTTCTCAGATAATACCTACAATGCCCGCCTGGATGTTGTGGCGGTAGCGTGTCTGCTTCACATTCAAAAGATCTTGAGTTCGAATCTCGCTTAGGGTGAATTGCCCGGATAAGGTTTTTTCGGAGTTTTCCCTTATCCTGAGAAGACGAATGTCGAGTAACTTTAAGCTTCATGGACCCCGAGATCATTTCACCAATTTCATTCATCGTCCGATATGATCAACCAGGGTAAAGGACCTTAAGCTTTAAAAAAAAAAGAAAAAAAAAAACTACAATTCAATATTTGTAATCAGAGAAGGAAAAAAAAACAGTGTAACCGAGCAAGATGGACAGGTACGCGAACGGGATATTCCGGGTTCAAACCCTGCGGCCGACCAATCTGGCCGAGAGATTTATATAACAATTCCCCTCACCCCAAGCTACCTTTTTCATGGATAGTTTTTCGAAATTTTAGATTTTTAAAAAATGGCTCTGACGATTTTGATTAAAATTTTCGATATTTAATATGTTTACATGGAAAATAAAATGTATACCCAGAATTTCTTGAGATTAGGCCTAAATTACCTGGCAAACGGTAAGAAACAGACAAAACTTACTGCGCAAAAAATTAGATCTCGTTAAAATACAATTTATGTTATATGCCCTTTTTGTAGAGCTAACAATTTCATAGATATTCCCTATTATTTAGTTTTATTTTAAAATACTTAAGTTTTCTTAATTGGAAAGCTATCATTCGTTATCTCGTTTGTTTTACTACTGACCATGCTAAGATAACCGAATTTCAACGACAGTCGCATTTGACTATCACTTTAGTGTAGTGTATTCCCTTATTTCACTTCTATTTACTAGGAAGCAAAAAATAAGACCCCTTCTGCTGTTGTTTCGATTAGCATGAAGTAGATAAAAGGATAATCTTTTGTAAGAATAGTTTGTTTGCAGAATAGATACTGAAAGCCCATTGAATTTCGAATTTTATATGGTGTAGCCCCCAGAAGTCATTGTAAACCTTTATTTGTTAATTTGGGTGTTATAACTTTGACTTCAGAGTTTGTGTTTCACTACCTTTTATTTGTTAAGAGAAATAGTCATAAATACAATCTATGTTCCGAAATCCATCTTCATCACACCAGAATAGTTCCAATATTTACATAAATAGATGTAAATATAGCAAGATACAAACTTCCTTTTTTGAGACAGTATAATTAAATATATTTAACAAACTTAGTAACAACACTAAAGCTCTCTCATTGAATCATTAAGATGTCAGTGAAGCTCACTTTGATTTTAAATCCATTTTATTGTCGGTATGAATTTTATGATACTGCCAATTGTTTTTTATCTTACTTGTATTTGACGTTGCTACATAATGTACTTTGTTCTGGCAAATAAACTTATCTATCTATCATAAGATATTTTGGGACTCAGCTAACCTCAAAATATGTGTTCCAGGTGAAATAGGTATAAAATTTTTAGTTGGAATGCAATATCCTCTCTATTTAATGGTATATAATTCACACACATGATAGAGAAGGTAAAATACATTGGAAGCGAGTCCCAGAGTATAAGGTAATAAACAACGTACTAGCTTGACTGCTACTATGACTTCTCTGTGTGTAGACATCAAAACAAGATCAAGTGGTGTTAGAGGGCTTTGTTGCTTATCGATCGCTAGAGGGTGGAACAACACATCATCAATCAAGCATTTTATTCCTCCAAGTAAAGTAGGTACCCTACACGGAGTGGTGCCTATCACTACTGGCAAGTCAGAATTTAATTTATAAACTCTGGCGAGCGGTCGTGAGCTATTTTACACCGGCAGGGCGCAGTTTGTGGCCACACTTATCAACCATGAATCATAAGCACTTCGAAATCCAATTGAAAATGAAATGGAGTTTTATTTATGAACACTCTTCAACTGTTGTGGTTTTCAGCGTCCCATTCTACACTGGGCGAGAAATATAACTTAATTTTGCTCAGAGGCCTCTTTATCAGGCTTGAGGTTCTTTTGCGTGCCGTGAATCTATGACGGGACCAACGGCTTTACTTCCCTTCCGAAAGAAGTCATGCTAAGGATTTTCACGTCAGAAAGCATGGTAACCATTACACCACAGAGGGCGACATTGAAACCCAATTAATCATAGTGCTTATTACATGCATACATTACACACATACATATATACATTCATAAATACATACATTACACACATATATACATACCTGCATGTATACTACATGCGTACATACATGTATATATACACACATACAAACACATACACATATACATACACCATACACACTTATATGCATAATATATAGATACAATACATAGACACATGCATGCATTGATAGTAGTGGCAGTGGCAGTGGTGGTGGTGGTGGTGGTGGTGGTAGTAGTAGTTGTATTATTATTATTATTATTATTATTATTATTATTAAGTTTCTGGGATTTGGTTCTAAACAGCAAAAACTGACCAAGCCTGGGCATATACTTAATGGAAGTTCGGGCACTGAGACAAAATATTTGTGTAAATATTGTATAGACTTATTTTGTGTTTGATTAATCTATATATGTGAACACGTGGTGTAGTTATGAGTGCAAGTGTGTGTGTGTGTGTATGTATGTATGTATGTATGTATGTATGTATGTATGTATGTATGTATGTATGTATGTATCTATGTATGTATGCTTATGTGTGTATTTTCAATGTTGTTAAAATATATAAAATAGATATGTAGGTTATATTTTAAATTCAAGTATTTTTAGGCAGCATGTACATTCATCCAACCCATGGGACTGTGTGACACAAATATTGTATTATAGCAAAGTTAATAATAATACCACTACCACCACCACTGCGTTGATTTATGCTAACATAATCTACTTCACAAAAACGCATATTAAGTGACCAGGCACAGATCGAAGTTACACAGGCCAAATAATACCTTTCTAGAAAGGTGTAATTTGTATACCAATATTATAAACGACCTTTATTCATGATCAAAATTGTTAATGGTTAACTAAATTAGGAAATTAATAGAATTTATCATTTACCATAGTACACTACCTAGACATAATAGCATTATTTAAACAAAACACAAATACTCACTTCACAGTAATATCTTAATTATTATTATTTATTTATGAATTTATTTTAACGTCCCTGAGATTGGGAGATCATATCGGGCAATGAATAAAATCGGAATGCTCAACTCAGACCTTGGTTCATGTAATTTAACAGACTTTTCGTTTACTAGCTATGCGCGCAGACACACACACACACACACACACACACACACACACACACACACTCACACACTGGGACCTGTCTCTATTATTTTTTTTTATTTATTTAAGTGGTCTCAAAACATGTATATGCAGTCAAATATAGTTATGGAATTTTTGGGGGAATATAATACCTTTTCTACCTATTATTTACATTGTATACATACGTACTAGAGAAATTAACAATAGCATCATCTTCTTTTAAGGATTAGGTGTTATCCACCTGTTCTGATCTCTCTCATCCGACACACAAACACACACATTTTTCTAAAAATGATTTTTTTGGGATTCACAGGGTCCCAAAACATGTATTTCCGGTGAAATCTCGGCTTTCAATTTTAGGGTGCAATACAATACCTTCTCTGTACACTATGTACATAGTACGTGTAGAGAAATTAAAAACTATTAGAGAAATTTTTGATAGAATAAAACATAACATTTCCCATGTTCAGAGAAGCTTTGAATGAAGGATTTTATTGAAAATCTTCATGTCAATCTTGAGATTGAAAACCAAGTTTTTTTCTTTCTTCTATCTTTTTTTCATTTTCTTTACTTTTCCTTTTTACTTTCTCTATACGCACTATGTACATAATGTATAGAGAAGATATTGCACTCCATCAAAAAATTCGATACCAGATTTCACCGGAAATATATGTTTCAGGGTCCCCTGTATCCAAAAAGAGTATTTTCAGAAAAAGGTCTGTGTGTGTGTGTGTGTGTGTGTGTGTGTCCGTGTGTCCATGTGTCTGTGAACACGATAACTCAAAAACGAAAAGTCGGTAAAATACCAAACTTGGTGTTTAAGTTTAGTATCTTCCAGGGATGCGACACGAAGATTTTGAGAAAAATCCCTCCACCCCAAACTACCCTTTACATAGAACTTTTTTTCGAAAATTTTGATTTTCTAAAAATGGCTCTAACGATTTTGATTAAAATATCGTATATTAAAGATATTTACCTGACAAATAAAATGTATATTTTGAATTTTCTAGGAATAGCCTCTGAAGACTACTTTATTCTGAGTGAATTTTACGGAATTTTGCATAAGTGCTAAACCGTAAGAGAGAGACAAAACCTTACAACACAAAAAATGTAGAGCACATTACACAATTTATGTTGTATACTTTTTTTTTGTGGAGTTGATTGTTTTTGAGATATTCCTTGCTTTTGGTTTAAGCTATAAAAACTTTTATTTTTCTCATACAGGACTTTATGAAGTCGTGTCCATACAATCAAAGGAACTTCAGTCACATAGCAACAAACTTTGGCCATCACTTTACTATGGTACTCCATTATTTCCCTTCTACTTACAAGGAAGCAAGAAATAAGACTATTTCTGCCAATTTTTTCTCGATTAGCAGGAAGTAAGTAGAAGCTTAAGCTTTTTAAAAATAATTTATTACAGAAATATAGGGAAAGCCATGTGAATGGAACACATCATATTTTTTCTGATTAGCATGAAGTAAATAGAAGTATAAGCTTTTTAAGAATAATTTGTTGCAGAGATGTAGAGAAAGTCATGTGAATGGAACACATCAGATTTTTACTTTCTCTCGCCCCGTATGTACAATGTACATAGGGATAGAGAAGTGCTGTATTCCACTCAAAAATTCGAAACCGAGATTTCACCGTAAATAGGTACATGTTTTAGGACCCCCTGTATCCAAAAAAGCATTTTCAGAAAAAGGTCCGTGTGTGTGTCCGTGTGTCTATGAACACGATAACTCAAAAACGAAAACTAGTTAAAATACCAAACTTGGTATTTAAGTTTAGTATCTTCCAGGGATGCGACACGAAGATTTTGAGAATAATCCCCCTACCCCAAACTACCCTTTATATGGAATTTTTCGAAAAATTTGATTTTCTTAAAAATGGCCATAACGATTTTGATTAAAATACCGCATATTAATGATATTTACCTGACAAATAAAATGTATATCTTAAATTTTCTGGGAATAGCTTCTGAAGACCTGTTTATTCTAGATGAATTTTGCTTAATTTGGCATAACTAGTAAACCGTAAGAGATAGACAAAAACTTACTATGCAAAATATGTAGGTCTTGTTAAAATACATAAGTTATATCATATACATTTTTACTTTCTCTATACGTGCTATGTACATAGTGTATAGAGAAGGTATTGCACTCCACCAAAAATTCGATACCCAGATTTCACCGGAAATATATGTTTTAGGGTCCCCTGTATCCAAAAAAAAAAAAGTTATTTCAGAAAAAGGTCCGTGTGTCTGTGAACACGATAACTCAAAAACGAAAAGTCGGTAAAATACCAAACTTGGTATTTAAGTTTATATCTTCCAGGGATGCGACACGAAGATTTTGAGAGATATCCCCCACCCCCAACTACCCTTTACATGGAACGTTTTTTCGAAATTTTTGATTTTCTAAAAAATGGCTCCAACGATTTTGATTAAAGTATCGTATATTAAAGTTATTTACCTAACAAATAAAATGTATATTTTGAATTTTCTGGGAATAGCATCTGAAAACTACTTTATTCAGGGTTAATTTTACGGAATTTTGCATAAATGCTAAACCGTAAGAGATGGACAAAAACTTACCACACAACAAATGTAGAGCACCTTAAAACACACAGTTTATGTTATACACATTTTTTTCGTGGAGCTGATTGTTTTTGAGATATTCCTTGTTTTTGGTTTCAGTTATAACAACTTATACTTTTCTCATACAGGACATTGTGAACTCCTAACAAACAAAGGAACTTCAGTCGCCAAGCAACCAGCTTTTGTCTATCACTTTAACCGATGGTACCCCCTTATTTCGCTTCTACTAACAAGGAAGCAGGTAATAAGATTATTCCTGCTAATTTTTGCCCCATTAGATGAAGTACATAGAGTAATTTGTTGCAGTGATATAGAGAAAGCCATGTGAATGGAACACATCAGATTTCTTTCGTGGAGCTTACCATTTTCGTGGTATTCATTGTTATTAGTTTCAGTTGTGGAATGTTTATGCTTTTCTCAGACGGGAGTGTCCGTTTTTCTTTTGTTCTACTCCTGGCCAAGAAAGAAGCGATTTGTAATGACAATCGCATAACAACAGCTTTTAAAACATTTGAATATCGATTTAGCCTAGCGTATTCCCTTATTTTCTTCTTACTTATAAGGAACTAAGTAATAATAACATTGTGCTAATGAGTACCTCGATTAGCAAGGTGCAGGAAGAAGAATAATCTTATGTAAGAAGTTTATAGAACAGCTAGAGAAAGTCATGTGAGTGTAATACATCAGATTTTTTCTATTTGATTACCGTTTTTACCGTTTTCTTTTGATACATACATATATACACTTTACAAACACGCAAACCCCCATGCTCAAGCCGGGACACAAACCCATTATCCCCTACGCCAGGAAAGCTTGGTATTTATCGGCTTTTCGTCTCCTAACTGTGCTATCAAAATTATACACATACAGTTTATTTTTTTTCTTTCAAAAATGCTTTCTACATTCAGAGTACTACAAATAATGTATTTCCGTTTCATGTATGTTTATACTTCCCCCATTTAATAGATGCTAGAGGAATTAAAAGGATTGCTTTTAGTTGTTGGCTTACACGAAATTCTTATAACTTCTATATCTTATCTTTGATTGGCGTCTCATAACTATGAGGCACATTGTTTCTTGACTAATTTAATTCATATCAATTATTATTATTTTTAATTTAACATTCAGTCCAACAGAACAATAGACGGCCACTTCAGCATTCTAACCATAATGCACGAAAAATTTGATGTGTTCCATTCACATGACTTTTTCTACATCTCTGCAACAAATTATCGTTAAAAAGCTTATGCTTCTATTTACTTCGAGAAAAAATTAGCTGAAATAGTCTTATTACTTGCTTCCTTGTAAGTAGAAGCGAAACAAGGGAGTACCATTGATTAAAGTGATTGTCAAAAGCTGGTTGCTATGTGACTGAAGTTCCTTTGTTTGTATGGACAGGAGTTGACAAATTCCTGTATGAGAACAGAATAAGTTTTTTAAAGCTAAAACCAAAAAGCAAGGAATATCTCAAAAGTAATCAATTATATACTAACATAAATTGTGTGTTTTTATGGGCTCTACATTTCTGGGTGGTAAGTTTTGGTCCATCTCTTATGGTTTAGCAGTTATACAAAATTCCATAAAACTCATCCAGAATAAAGTAGTCTTCAGAGGCTATTCCCAGAAAATTAAAGATATACATTTTATTTGGCATGTAAATATCTTAAATATAAGAGATTTTAATCAAAATCGTTAGAGCCATTTTTGAGAAAATAAAAATTTTCGAAAAAAGTTTCATATAAAGGGTAGTTGAGGGTGGGCGGATTTTCTTGAAAATCTTCGTGTCGTATCCTTAGAAGATAGCAAACTTTAATACCAAGTATGGGTATTTTATTGGTCTTTTCGTTTTTGATCTATGCTGTCCACAGACACACACACACGCGCACGTACACATGGGCCCTTTTCTAAAAATGCTTTTTTTTTGGATTCAGGGGGACCCAAAACATGCATTTCCGGTGAAATCTGGTATAGCATTTTTGGATTCATTGCAATACCTTCTGTATACACTATGTATATAGTTCGCATAGAGAAAGTAAACATGCAAACCATGAATACTGTGTCGATACTATCATCGCCTGAACTATCATAGCGAGCTCCTCGCATGCGTATTTTATCTCATTTGATTAAAGTATTTGAATAAAACGCCAAATGATTTAAAATAATGAAGCTGTTCTGCCTCAAATGGGATTTATAATGTTGCAAGGAGTTTTGATTTCTGGGTTATATAACTCTGGGGAACTGGGAGTGATTTATTTTTATCACAACCATTTTTTTACTTTCTTTAGCACGTATGAACAAACAAAGTACATAGTAGCTGGAGAAGATATTGTATTCTACACACAAATTCTATGTCGAGATTTCACCGGAAATATACATTTTGAGTTTCGCCGAGTCCAGAAAAGGATTTTTAGAAAAAGGTTGTGTGTGTGTGTCTGTGTGTGTATGTGTCTGGACAGCATAGCTCAAAAACGAAAAGACCGTTAATACTAAACTTGGTGTTTAGTTTAATATCTTCCAAGGATGCGACACGAAGATATTCAAGAAAATCCCCGCGACCCAACTACCCGTTACACGAAAATATTTTTAAATTTTTAGTTTTTCTAGAAATGACCCTAGAGGTTTTGATTTAAATACTGTATATTAAAGATATTTACATTTAAATAAAATGTATATTTTAAATTTTCTGAGAATAACCTCTGAAGCCCTTCTTATTCTTGGTAAATGTTTGCAGAATTTTGCATAACCGTAAGATGTAGACAAAGAATTAAAACAACAAAAATGTAGATCTCGTTAAAACACCTAATTTGTACCATAGACATTTGTCTTATAGAGATGATTGTTTCGAGTTATTTGGTTTCAATTTTAAACAACGTAACTTTTGACTGCCTCGGTGGTCGAGTGGTCAGCGAGCTGACTTCTCACCCGAAGGTCCCGGGTTCGATTCCCGACTGGGGCGGGCAATTTTTCTTAAACTCTATCCCCCATAGAGTCTGGAAGTATGAATGGGAAAGTGAATGTGCGTGTGTTTAGTAATATAAAGTTTAACCTAATGTTCTGAACCTACAGTTTCACAAGTGAAAGCCCCCGATATGACCATTGATGTTAAAGAGGGCTATACAATGAAGCAGTTAAAAAAAACAAAAAAAAAAACATAACTTTTCTCCCACGGGAAAATACATTTCGTTTCATCTCTCTTGCTTTACTGTAGGCCATGCGAAGCGAAATGTACTTCAATTGTCTCACATATCGACCAGCTTTTAAAAGATTTGACTATCTCTTTAACCTAATGCATTCCTTATTTCCTCTCTACTTACGAGGAAGGAAGTAATATGACCAATTCTGCTTATTTTTTATTTTTTTATCTCGATTAGCATGTTTTAGATAAAAAAAGTAAGTTAAAATAAGAATAGTTTGTATATGGAACAGCTAGAGAAAGTTATGCAAATGGAACATATCAAATTGTTAGTAGGTAATAAATAATTGTTTGAACCTATGAACATCCATAATCAGGCAACATTAATTACATTAATTAGTCCACCATGTTGAGACTCTATAGTCATTTAAAGATCGTAAATGCATCTGTTTCCTAGCTTAGTATTTTATAAACTAACGTTTTCTTAAAACTTCATTTTCACAATTTCAAAATGCACCAAACGTCGCAGTTTTCGTTTAAATTCCATTAAAATTTCCCGTAATGTGCCTAAATATTTATTATAACATTCTATATACTGAAATAATACTATCACTAATAATAATCTCAAAATATTTTTGCAATGAATATATAATAAAGATTAAATTCCTTATGGATTTATAAAGCATTTCATAAATCACTTATTTTATTAATTAAAATACAATTTCATGCAATTTTTACAAACATTTAAACTAATTTTTTCAATTCATGAGACGCGTGTGACATATTTACATAACAAAATTTATTAAATTATTTTTAGCACTAAAAGTATGTGCCCAATTTGAACGAAATTTATTACACATATGAACCAAATAGCAATTCTATCTCAATAACATTTTCAGAAACAATCATACAAAACTGTGTAACTTTGAAAATTCACGCCCAGTGTTCCATAATATCTAAAAGAGTTAATTTACATTTGATATTTATAATAAATAAACATGGTCCTTGACATTTTTAATCAAACCTACTTTGCCTTACATATCTAAGGGAGGATTTTTACTTTCCCTATCCCATATGCACATATAATGTTCATAGTATCGAGAATTTTTTTTTTTTTTTTTTTTTTTTTGTAGCTTAACGGCCTTTAACCGGGTTAATCATATTCGACGATGAATTAATTTGATGAAATGATGCTCAAATGGTCTCGGGATCCATTGAGCTTAAAGTACTCGAAATTCGTCGGTTAAAAAAAAAATAAAAAAAAAAACCTATCCGCGAGTGAGTTCTGTTGAATGTGAAGCAAACACGCTATCACCCCACTACCCAGGCGAACTAAAGAGAAGGTATTGTATTCCACCTAAAATTTGATGATAAAATATAACAAAATAGAATGAAATAGGAAGATCATGTTGTCAGAATGGTAGAACATAGATTGCCAAGAAAAGAAAGAAGGAAAAGCAATTATCGATCGATTGGAAAGAAAGATCTAGGTATATTTGGAGTAGGTTGATGGGTGCTAGAGTCCTCAATCAGATATGTAGCATATCTTTAATGTGTTGTTTTACACCTTTCATGCTCAGGAATAGGATTATCGAATAGGATTATCAATGGTACCAGGCAGAGTTGATCATTGTAGCTTTTTGCACTTTCGTGGCCCCTGAGAGGGAGTGATGAGGGGATAGACTTAAAGGACGACCAAATCTAGATTACTGTTGATAGGATCCCTAACGTTTTCAGATCGAACACATCCGGCGAACTCTACACACAAGCCGTTCTCCGAAGGTCCCCCGAAATGGTGTCCACCATTAAACACCTGAAGACGGGCTCTGACAGAGTGCTCCCACATCAGGACCGACCAACCGCAACCTACCGAACAGCGTCACCTGGTCTTTCAACTCTGAAATAGATGACAAGGAAGTGATGAATAGAAATGGTGGACAGGAAAGTCGTGGTAGAGGACGAACCATCCCAGCATTCGCATTCCGGTCCGTGGAAACCCCGAAAAACCCTTTGGCCAGAGTGGATGTTCTCCGGTGATCGAACCCGGGACCTCTCGAATGTGAGCTAAAGACGTTACCATTTAAGCCATCCCACATTTTTTTTTCTATAAAATGAGTATAGAGAAGTATCGAATTCTTCTTATAGGGTTAATGAATATTACATTTTAATCTTACTCTCATCTGAAATTAAACACAGAAAAACAAATAAAAAAGGAAAAGAAGAGTGATTTGATGTTATGTCTATTGCAATCGAAAACAGCTTAGTGGAGCGAAATCATACCTTACCATTTGAAAGGGAAAGATAAGGTTAAATGGTATACTTGTAGATTTATTTTGTGTTATATAACATTTAACTCGTGTTATTATTTTTTTCATCGTAACCTTACGTACTGAATGTGTTTTAATAATTGCTCGAGATTGTAGATAGCTATGCCCCATTTTCCGTGATTAACATCATTATTAATTTTGATTACTTTTGTTCAAACGGCATAGCGACAGAATGACCTCATTCATTTATCCTGTTAATAGGTCATTAGGTCAGGGTGAATGATGGAAATACTGTCGTTACTCTCCCTCTAAGATAATCGATTGATTATAAAAAGAATCTGTGGCTTATTAACTCTAGCATGTCGTGAGGTAATGCTAGCCTAACGATAAAGGCGCAACAAAACGTAAATAAAATAGAAAGAAAAGTTTAGAAAGAACTTCAAGAAACATTCAACAGGTTTACTCCTCAAGTTAAAATAATGCATTATGAAATAAAGAGCACGACATTCTAACCTGGATAACTCGCAACTATATAACTGCAAGTAAACGTATCTCGATTTTTACTTTCTCTATACGTACTATGTACATAGTTTATAGAGAAGGTATACTGCATTCCATCAAAAAATTCGATACCGAGATTTCATCGGAAATACTCGTTTTAGTCCCCAAAGCATTTTTGGTAAAAGGTCCGTGTGTATGTCCGTGTCCCTGTGTCAGTGTATCTGTGAACACGATAGCTCAAAAACGAAAAGTCGATAAAACACCAAACTTGGTATTTAAGTTTAGTATATTACAAGGATGCGATACGAAGATTTGAAGGAAAATCCCCTCACCCTAAACTAGCCTTTACACGGAAAAATATTTGAAAATTCTGATTTTCTCAAAATGGCTTTAACGAGTTTGATTAAAATACCGTATGTTAAAGATATTTATATGGCAAATAAAATGTATGTCTTGAATTTACTGGGAATAGCCTCTAAAGATCTTTTTATTCTGGATGAGTTTTTCTGAATTTTGCGTAACTGGTAAACCGTTAGAGATAGAAACTTACTACACAAAAAATATAGATCTCGTTAAAAAACATAATTTATGTCATATATGTCTTTTCGTGGAATTTAGCATTTCTGAGACGCTTCTTGTTATAGTTTTCAGTTTTAAAATACTTAAAAGTTTTCTCACACGGAAAGTTGTAAACTCCTGGCCCTACATAGAAACGAATTTTAACCACATAGCAACTAGCTTTTAAGAGATTTGACATTCGTTTTCGCCTAGTGTATTCCCTTATTTTCCTTTCACTTAAAAGGAAGCATGTAATTAAGAAAATATCTGCTAATGTGTATCTCGATTATCATAAAGTAAATAGAAGAATATGTTTTTTAACAGTAATTTGTTACAGCGATGTAGAGAGAGTCATGTGAATGGAACATATCAGATTTTTTTTATAGATTTTATTCTATGAAAACTGTGATTAGTAGATACTGTTCGTTTGATATGTGGTGTTTTAAATAGTGAGGGAGTGGAACTATGTGACATTGAGGATTAATAAATATGGTAACAGTATTAATAAATAAGGTTTTACGTATTTTACATGTTTTTTAAAATCTAAGAGATGTTGTATTCCACAGAGTGGAAATCGGTTTTCTATGCGGCTTATTTTAAGGATCTCGCATTTTCTCTCATTTCTCATTTCTACCTTCTCAAATGTTCAAAATTGATCTTACATCGCTATCTTAAGCTGGCTGACGTACTTTGAATTCACGCTGGATATGGATGAACATTTTCAATTTTTGTGAACAATTAACTTTCCCTGTGATTTCCAGAAACAAGTGTATCAATATTTTATCTGAAATAGGATTTGAAGCTTTCCTGGCGACGAACATATTCTGATGATGGGAGAGATGTACGCTCCCGAAACGTCGATGACTCACCTGGCTTGAAGCCCCAGAACGTCTAGAATAAATATTTTATATATTCCTGGAGTTATAACCACAAGAAAAGTGTCTTTTTTAAAATTATACCCTGTTATAATTAATTGTAATATATACTTCAAATTATCTTTTCACAATTCTATTTTTGAAGTTGTTTGCTGCATTCAAATTCTATGCTCTCCTACAAATCTTACACATACAATTAACTTGTATATTTTACTCTGCATACCACTAATGTGTACGTACATGGTGGGTAGTGAAAGTATTGTATTCTACCAAAAGTCGATAACATACATATTTTGAGGAATCTTAAATCCCAAAAATTCATTTTAAGAAAACGGTCCGCGTGTCTGGTTTTTTTGACAGATAACTCAAAAACTTAAAGTCCGTTAAATGCCAAATTTGGTATTTGAGTTAAGTACCTTCCAAGGATGTGACACAAAGATTTTTTAGGAAAATCCCCTAATCTCAAACGACCACTTAATGTGAACTTTTGTTATGACGCATTCATGTTTTGATTTATTCTGCTTATGAGCATATTATTGCCAATGATGATGACAATAAATAATAATATTAATAATAATGCATTGCAACACTACATGTTCTCAGCATGGTTTTGGTTGCCGGCACTTAAACTGCTCATTTTACCCCATAGGGAATCTAGTCTCTAATGTTAAATAAGAACAGTGTATAGACAATTAAAAAACTAGCTATTGCCGGATATACCTAGTTACGTGAGATAAATAATTTTTTACTTTCTCTTCTTACTACATAGTACATAGGTAGAAAAGATATTCCACTCCACCCAAAAATTGATACCAATATTTCAACGGAAATACTTGTTTTAGGGTCCCATGTATCAAAAAAAAAAAAAAAAAAAATAGAAAACTCCGTGTGTATATGTGTCGTGAGTTCGTGAACACGATAACTCAAAAAAAAAATCTGATGTGTTCCATTCATATGATTTTCTCTACATTTCTGCAACAAATTATTGTTAAAAAGATTATGCTTCTATTTACTTCATGCTAATCGAGAACAAATTAACAGAAATAGTCTTATTACTTGCTTCCTTGTAAGTAGAAGCTAAATAAGGGAGTACCATAGGTTAAAGAGATACTTAAAAGCTGGTAGCTACGTGACTGGAGCTCCTTTTTTTGCATGGACAGTATATAACAAATTCCTGTCTAAGAAAAGTATAAGCTTTTCAAAGCTGAAACCAAAAAGCAAGGAATATCTCAAAAAGGACCAACTCCACGAAAAAAAAACATATAATATAAATTGTGCTTTAATGTGCTCTACATTTTTTGTGTGATAAGGGTTTGTCCATCTCTTACGGTGTAGCAGTTATGCAAAATTCCATAAAATCATCCAGAATAAAGTAGTCTTCAGAGGCTATTCCCGGAAAATTCAAGATATACATTTTATTTGTCAGGTAAATATTTTTAATATACGATATGTTAATCAAAATCGTTAGGGCTTTTTTTGAGAAAATCAAAATTTTCGAAAAAAGTTCCATGTAAAGGGTAGTTGGGGGTGGGGGCATTTTCTTGAAAGTCTTCGTGTCGCATCCTTGGAAGACACCAAACTTAAATACCACGAGCACACGGACCTTTTTCCAAAAATGCTCTTTTTGGATTCAGGGGGACCCAAAATATGTATTTCCGGTGAAATTTCGGTATGGAAGTTTTGGGTGGATTAAAATACCTTCTCTATACACTATGTACATAGTACGTATAGAGAAAGTAAAAGTTAGTAAAATACCAAGCTTGGTATTTAAGGTTAGTATCTTCCAAGAATGCGACACGAAACATTTTAGGATAATCACACCACTACAAACTATCCTTTACATGGAAAAAATTTGAAAATTTTGATTTGCTCAAAAATGGCTCTAAAATTTTTGATTAAAATACTATTCTAAAGATATTTATACATCATATAGGAAGTATACGGTCGTCTCCTTAGCGCGGTGGTAGCGCAGCTGCCTACCAAGCGGGAGACCTGGGTTCGATCCCCAGTACCGGCGTGGGGATTTTTCCCCCGCTGGGAGACCTGGACCGGGGTGCACTCAGCCTCGTGAGGTCCCTGGGGGGCCAATTGAGGAGCTACTTGATGGAGAAGTAGCGGCTCCAGGTCGTGAGGACCGCATTAACCGGCCGGGAGGGGCTCGAGGCGCTGACCACGTCTCACCCTCCAATACTGCACCCCATCCATGACGTCTGTAATAGACCGAGATGGGGGACGCAGCGGCCGGGCGGTAGGCCAAGGTTCCACGTGAGCTGTCGTGCCTTGGAGTTATAGGAAGTATACCTTTTATTTCCAAGGAATTGCCTCTGAAAACCTCTTCATCGCGGATGATTTTGCATAACTGGGAAACCGTAAGAAATAGTTAAAAACTTACTACGCAAAAATGTAGATTTTGTAAAAACACACAATTTATATCATATACAATTTTTTCGCGGAGTTGAAGAAACAGATACCAATCAAATAGCAACCAGCTGTTAAATTTTTTACTTTCTCTATACGTACTATATGTACATAGTGTATAGAGAAGGTATTGTATTGCACCCAAAATTCGATACCGAGATTTCACCGAAAATATATAATTTGAGACTCCCTGAATCCAAAAAAAGTATTTTAGAAAGATGTCCGTGTGTGTAAGTGTCTATCTGTCTGTCTGAATATCTGTGTGTGTGTCTGTAGGCAGCATAGCTCAAAAAGGACAAAAAATCCGTTAAAAACCAATTTGGTACCTATTTAAGTTTGGTATCTTCCAAGGATGCAACACGAAGATTTTCAAAAAAATCTCCACACCCCAAACTACCCTTTACGTGGAAAAATTTTGATTTTCTTAAAAACGGCTGTAACAATTTTGATTAAAATCTCGTATATTTAAGATATTTACTGGACAAATAAAATGTATATCTTGAATTTTCTGGGAATAGCCTCTGAAGACTACTTTATTCTGAATGAATTTTACGGATCTTTGCATAACTGCTAAACCATAAGAGATGGACAAAAACTTACCACACAGAAAATGTAGAGCACATTAAAACTCACAATTTATGTTATATATTTTTTTTTTTTCGTGGAGTTGATCTTTTTTAGATATTCCTTTTTTTGGTTTCAGCCTTGGAAAAATACATTTCTCATACAGGAATTTGTCAACTCCTGTCCATACAAACAAAGGAACTTCAGTCACATAGCAACCAGCTTTTGACTATCATTTTAACCTATGGTACTCCCCTTTTTCGCTTCTACTTACAAGGAAACAAGTAATAAGTCTACTTCTGCTAATTGTTTTCTCACTTAGCGTGAAGTAAATAGAAGTATAAGCTTGTTAACAATAATTTGTTGCTGAGCTGTAGAGAAAGTCATGTGAATGGAACACATAAGATTTTTGATTATCGATTTATCTTAGTGTGTTCCCTTATTTCCCTTCTACTTACGTACAAGGAAGTTATCTCTGATGTTTATCTTATTTATCTTGATAGAAGAATAGTATTTTTACTTTCTCTACACGTACTATGTACATAGTGTATAGAGAAGGTATTGTAATGCACCCAAAAATTCGATACCGAGACTTCACCGAAAATACATGTTTTGAGACCTCCTGAATCCAAAAAAAAAAAAAGCATTTTTAGAAAAAAATGTCTGTGAACCTGTGTGTGTGTCTGTGGGCAGCATAGCTCAAAAACGAAAAGACCATTAAAACCAAACTTGGTATTTAGCTTTGGTATCTGCTAAGCATGCGACACGAAGATTTTCAAGAAAATCCTCCCACCCCAAATACCCCTTATAGGGAATTTTTTTCGAAAATTTTGATTTTCTTAAAAATGGCTGTAACGATTTTGATTAAAACATTGTATATTAAAGATATTTACTTGACAAATAAAATGTATATCTTGAATTTTCTGGGAATAGCCTCTGAAGAACTACTTTATTCTGGATAAATTTTACGGAATTTTGCATAACTGCTAAACCGTAAGTGATGGACAATAACTTACCACACAAAAACATACAGTTTATGTTATATACATTTTTTTCGTGGAGTTGATCGTTTTTTTAGATATTCCTTGTTTTTTGGTTTCAGCTTTGAAAAACTTATACTTTTCTCATACAAGAATTTGTCAACTCCTGTCCGTACAAACAAAGGAACTTCAATCACATAACAACCGGCTTTTGACTATCAATTTAGTCTATGGTGCTCCCTTATTTCCCTCCTACTTACATGGAAGCAAGTAATAAGACTATTTCTGTTAATTTTTTCTCGATTAGCATGAGGTAAATAGAAGCATAAGCTTTCTAACAATACTTTGTTGCAGAGATGTAGAGAAAGTCATGTGAATGAAACACATAAGATTTTTAATAATTGGATAAAGAGTTTAGAGGAAGTCAGGTGAATGGAGCACATCAGATATTTTAAATTACTTGTCGATCTGAAAGGTGACTTTATTCTCTCAAAAATAAATTCTCTGTAACTGAAGTGTAAGAAAAAATTAACAACATTTTCCGTCTGTTTATACTGTTCTTATATATTATCTCTAAGTTAAGTACAAACCTGTGAATTACCTCTCAATGAACGATTCTTTCTTCGCCGTTTCTTCTTGTGTACAAGAGGGTATGAATGACGCTTTCTCACGCTGTTTGCTAATGCCGATACGGAATGCCTGGTATTGCCTCATTTAGTCGTGTTCTTCTTTTTAACGCAAGAAGGGTTATTTACTCACGTGAAATAGTGCGCTATAATACGGCCACTTGTAGTAATACAAAATTATTTTAATGATATTTGACTACAGTGAGATTATTTCTAAAACAAAATTTAAATGTATATTATAATAGATTATTATTTATTGTAATATTGGGCACTATTTTACTGCAATGAGTTTATTTATAACACAAAAATTAAGTGCATATTATACATTATTAATATTATTATTATTACTTATTGTAATAATTATCACTATTATATAAGAAAAACAAATGTAGAAACTAGTGTATTGATAGCATTTACTAATGCATGAATACATGTAATGTTATCATTGTAGCGGGGAATGCGGATGAATATTTAATAAAAAAAATATAGCCACTTGGTACTTATATGCAAAGGTCTTAAAAATTGGACATGAAAAATTATTACGTTAAAGGAATACTTTAGATATAAGCTAAAATTGTTATATTTTACTTACTCTACACGAAGTTATACCAGATAGAAAATGCATTGTTTTACACTCAAAAATGTTCTATCCAGATAACACATTTTACATGTTTAGAGGTCCCTGAATTCCAAAAAAGGCAGTTAGTAAGACATCGTTTGTGCGTCAACTAAAAACGCAGAAGAGAATGGATTTCTTTAGTCCAGCATCTTTCAAGGATACAACATTAAGATTTTGTAATATAACATTTATTTTATCTATTTATTTATGATTATTATAATTATTATTATCATTATAAAATTAATTCTCACGATTTTGATTAATATGCTGAGGGCTTATATTAATATGACAAATAAAATGTATCTATAGTTACTTAGACTTTTTTGTGAGGTCCTGTGAAATGCTCTTTATTTCAGTGAATTTTAAATAAGATTGTATAAATAATAAACCATAAAAATAGATAACAATGTGGAGCTTATTGATATATGAATACTTAAATAGCTTCTTTAGCGTTTTCGGAATACCTGTTATGTATTTTTATTTTTCCAAGTTGAACTTCAGAAAACATTAAAAAAGAATCTTAAAAATCGGTAGCATTACATCTAATGACTTTTCTACCTATTCTTCAACAAAATATTCTTTAAAAAACTTACATTTTGTATTTTAATGTGATCTATGTGTTATGTTGTAGTATTCTTTTTTCCACACCTTAAGGTTTACCAGTTGTGCAAAACTCATTCAGGAGATGAAGAGGACTTCGGAGGCTATTCCCAGAAAAGTCAAGATGTACATAGACTTTTTTGTTTTAAGACGGTCTAAAATATACGGGTACTTTAATAAAATTGATAGTGCAATTTTTGAAAAAAAATCTTTCCAAGTGCAGTAAGTTTCTTGAAAAGTTTCTTACCCACATACACACAAACACGGGTATTTTACTAAAATGCGTCTTTTATTATTCAAGGAGCTTAAAACGTGTAATTTCAGTACAGTATCAGATTTATAAAATGAAATGTAATATCTTATAAACCTACTATGTACGTGATTCTCTCCCTCCGCACGAGTTCATTAGTAATAATATTTAACTTAGAATTTGCGAATATTTGTATTTTGTTTTGCGCATTGTGCAATAAATTATTCCTAATTAGTTAATTGTTTTTCCCCACAAGCTGCATGTGGGACAAGATTAGAAGATAGAAACAAACCAAATATTGCTTACTTTGTGATTACTTCTGTCAATAACCTAAAATAACCTAACACGAATAAAGCACTTTTTAATGAATACTATAGTTTATTAGGCATTATGTGACACAGTAATAGTTTGAGATAGCTGTATGTGTGTGTATGAGTGGGTGGCATATCGGTTTCTTCACCATTAACAAACCTTAAAACCTTTAGGTGCAAGTAAAATCGATATTATAACTAACTTAAATGTTTTCAGAAAGAGCTACTTTGCACATTTCGATTCAGGAATAAAAAGATTAGCGCCAGTCAAATATTTAATGCTAATCTTAAAATTCAATAATTCTTCCAAGCAATCACGAGAAACAAATAACTTTGAAGTGACAATAATTGAACAATTATAGAATTTATAACATATATCTCGAAATGGCTTGTTACAAAAAAGTTATTTGGAATAAATTGTTCCTTTAAAGAGATCTAATTTTTTATAGTAAGTTTTCCTATATAGCTTAACTTATCCAAGTTATATAATATTATACAAACTTTCTCCCAAATTAAATGGACTTCACAGTTTATTCTCAGAAAAATACGGATGCGCATTTATTTGCTATATAAATATTCTTAATATATTGTTTTAGTCAAAGTCGTCAAAGTCGTTTTTGAGAAAAAAAATCGAATATGTGCCATATAGAGTGTAATTGGGTAAAGAGATTTCCTTAAAATGCTTCGTATAACATCTTTGGAAGATATTAAGCATAAATATCAAATTTGGTATTTATCCGTCTTTTCCTTTTTGAGTTAAGTTACAGCCACACACACAGACACACATGCGCACCCTCTTCTAAAAATGCTTCCCTTGGATTCAGAGCCTTCAAAACAAGTATGTACGGCGAAATATGGGTATATACTTTTTGAGTGGAATACAATATCTTCACAATCTACTATATATGTGGTAGAGAAAATAAGATACAATTTATTTGAGTGAAGATGAGACTGAATTCATGGACTTAAAACGAAAATAATGACTGAACATAGCGACGGTTAAACTAAGGGAAGTTGCACACAAATAAATGATATAGCGCAGTAAAATAACAGAAAGTTATTTATTGTGAAGTGTATTCAAATGAGATAAGGCAAACAAAACACAAAGATAAACGTTACTCTTATTAGAGAAACAGCTGATACTTACGCCAGGATCGTGATCTGCGATATATCTTATCCAGATCTTTGCCCACGCGATGAATGTGATGCAACAGCATTCAGAAACAAAACACTAAACAGTATAATTGGCGCGTTTTGTCTCGACGTCTCTGACAAATCACCAGCAACTTTTTCGAAATCACGCATAAGTATTTCGCCTCGTTTCCGCTTGCGAGGCAACTTTTCCTACACGCAGCTGTTGCAGGTCTGCCAATGAAGATTTGTAGGTGCTAATGCAAAAGTGCTTCCGCCTCGCACGTCACCGTTTACATAGTTGTTGATATTGCTAAAGTGTCAGCCCAGAGTTACCGCTATGTGTTTCTCGTTTGTTTATCTTCGTCATGGTAACACGATAATCGATATGAACGTAAGTGTGCATGTAGAGATAAATGTTGTGTGGGCATTCGCCATAAAAATGAGAGGCCGGTGCGATAACAACACGCGCGTGTTTTCATTTATACATAATTAATTTGGAAGAAATCATAAAACACTATGCAGTATAGTGGAATATTATCATTGTTGCTGCATGAACACAAAGGCTAATGTCCTTGCAAGAGGGCGTGTCCTTTGGAGTCGTATTGAGCTCATTGTAATCTAAGTTTATGGGCTTGTATCAGTACGTTTTTATTTATTTTGTTAAACATAAAAATGTCAAGGACTTTCGGTTCAAATTAGATATTATTAATGAACATGCATAGGTACAGAAATACAAACAAAAATATTTTCCTTATATTCAGCAGGTAGGAATGCATATAAATTAACCTACTAGACACTTTTATTCTACGATTATTCACAGCAATATTTACAAATGTATTGATAATATTCGACATATTTATTTTACATCAAATCACTACTTTGGTTTTGAAGCAGCTGCCTGATATTGACATTTTGTTGATGTATTTTAATTATTTCTTTATTACTTTCTCTATACGTACTATGTACACAGTGTATAGAGAAGGTATTGTAATGCACCCAGAAATTTGATACCGAGATTTCACCGGAAATACATGTTTTGAGTCACCCTGAATCTAAAAAAAGCATTTTTAGAAATATGTCCGTGTCTGTCTGTCTGTGGGCAGCATAGCTCCAAAACGAAAATACCGTTAAATACCAACTTTGGTATTTAAGTTTGCTATTTTCCAATGATAGCGACACGAAGATTTTCAAGTATTAAGAGTATTTCTGCTATTTTTTTCTCATTTAGAATGAAGCAAATAGAAGCATAAGCTTTTTAACAATAATTTGTTGCAGAGATGTAGAGAAAGTCATGTGAATGGAACACATCAGATTTTTTTCTTACAAGAGCTAGCAGACAAGATCGGTCTTTATTATTAGTTTTTGGTTTCCAATTCACTTCTTGTCAGCGGAAGTTCATCTTCATCAGATGGGTTAATACAAAACTTATAACGCAATTCGTTCTGCAAACCAAAGTTTAATACATTTAGTTTTCCAAACGATGCACATACACATTGTGGCCGATCCAAGCCCTATTGCACCTACTTGATTTAGCAATTTGGAATTAGAAGAATTTAGATGGACGAGCCTCCAGATATTAGAGTATAGCAAAGCAAAAAAACAAACAAAACAAATAAAGAAAAAACAAAATAGAACAAAAAAACTTAGTTTCATTTATGGACAATGTTTAATTGCTATGGTTCTCACGTCCCATTCTCTATTGTGAAAAATTGTTTAATTTTGCTCAGATGTCTCTTTATCAGGCTTGGGGTTCTTTTACCTTTTGTAAATCTAAGACAAGAGGCCACCATATATACTTCTCTTCCTAAGTAAATCTTGCTGAGGAAAAATAGCCATCGCCCTCCTCCGGGTGTGAATTCAGCAGCAAAGGGAGGAAGGGATGAAGGAGAGAGTTGAAGGAGACTAGACTTGACGACGATGTGCACTAGCAAGGACGATCCCCTAACTACTCGAATATGACACCAGTCTGGTCCTCCTTCAGCTCCCGTCAGATGGAGCTCCCAGGAAGGAGGAGGGTCTCAGAGCAGATTTGCCAGGGAGAAATCTTTCCATACCCAAATTCCATTATCCTGTCGCAACACACCAATGGCGCTCGCTTTATTCTACAAGCTAAAAACATATTTATCTAAAGGAAATGATGGGAACAGAAAATGATGGACCAAAATTCCTGGTAGAACAGAAACCACCCCATAATTCACCTGGTGACCGTGGAAATACGAAAAAAACACATAGAGTGGTTGGTCTAACAGAAGTCAAACCCTCCTCTCCAGAATGTGAACCTCAGAGCCAACTAACTTGAGGCCGTCGCGGGCTAATTTGCTTGATCACCCATGGGGCGAGACATCGGTGTGGTAGATCTGGTGGCAGCAGGCATAATCTAACTTTTCCAGAAAACCCTCCGGTGGCATCCCTAACCCCAATGTCAGGAAAAGATTGTAAGTATCGACGCCTGGGTAAACCTGTCCATGGAATGAGTGCAACTATGAAAACTGCGCAGCTTCCTTTGCAATGGGCGCAATTCGATCATCTCCCAGGAATGCTGGACCGCAGTTTGCACATACGAGAAAACGCGATGAGAGCAAGTTTGCTAGACTCCGCTCCCTTCCAGTGATGCCATGTGCACCTTCAGGATGGCCCTGCAATCCTAAATCTGATGTGTTTCATTCACATAATTTTCTCTACAGCTCTGTAACAAACTATTGTTAAAAAGCTTATTCTTCTATCTGCTTCATGCTAAATGAGACAAGCATTAACAGAAAATGGTCTTACTACTTGCTTCCTTGTAAGTAGAAGGGAAATAAGGGAGTACATTAAGCTAAAGCGACAGTCAAATCTTTTAAAAGCTGATTACCATGTGGTGGAAATACATTTCGTTGCATAGCCAGGAGTTGACAAATTCCCGTATGAGAACAGTTTAAGTGTTTTAAAAGTGAAACTAATAACAAGGAATATCTCGACTCCACGTCGAGAAACTCATGGCCAACTCCACGAAAAAAGCAAGTATATGACATAAATTGTGTGTTTTAACGAATTTTTGCACACTAAGTTCTTTTTCTATCTCTTACGGTTTACTAGTTATGCAAAATTCATCCAGAATAAAGAGACTTCAGAGGCTATTTCCCAAAATTCAAGATATACTTTTATTTGTCATATAAATATCTTTAATGTACGGCATTTTAATCAAAATCTTTAGAGCCATTTTTGAAAGAATAGAACACTTTGAATTTTTTTCAATATACTAACAGGTAGTTTTGGAGTGAGGTGTTTTTATCAAAATATCCATATTGAATCCGTAATTATTCTAATGTTTTATGTTTGATTCAGTTGAAATAATAGTTATTTGTAAAATTAATGCAATTTCAACATCAAAAATTAAGAAAATAATAGCAATTAATAAAAAACGTATATTAGTTTTTTGTTAATGTTTATATCTTTATTAAGATTTATTTTAGTATATATTTTATTTTGAATAATATTATTTATTTTATTGAACGAGAACTATATTAGGAGAAGATACCAAGCTTAAATATCAAATATGATGTTTTGCCAACTTTTTATTATTGAATTATTTTGTTCACAGACACACTTAATTCCTCTTTGGACTTGGGGAGCTCAAAATATATCTTTCTGGTAAAATCTTGACAAGACATTTTTCTGTGGAATACAATAGCTTCTCTACTCACTATATGTTAGTATGTGTAGAGAAAATAAAAAACCAATAATGATGTATATGCAAATGTATTGTAATAATGCATTACATATTATTGTCCTAGGCATTACTGAGTTATGTATTTTGGGTTATTTGAGAAACTTAAAGAATATTTTTTGTCATGTTCACCAATTAAGGTTATGACGTACTACATGTATTGCATTCTGCACGCGAGACATAAACTCGCCAGTTAAAACCATTTTCATTCCGGTTGATAACGACGCTGGACTCACGAAGGATGTGCATAATTAATAAACCAATAAACTGCAGTCCTACAGCACACCTTGAAGTTTGACCTTTGTCATAAAAATGCAACTTATTCGTGAATTGTTAATGCACATAGCTTCAGGTTAAGGTCAGCAATTTTCCAAGTGTTACGTAAGCACTGCTAACAAATGAGCACTGTGACGTTGAAGCTACAGATCGAGCTGGAATTTTATTTTAGTGAAAACACATCAAAAATAAGAAATATGATGTGTTCCATTGACATGACTTTCTATGCATCTCTGCAACAAATTATTGTTATAAAGCTTATGCTTCTATTTACTTCATGCTAATCGAGAAAAAAATTAGCAGAAATAAGTCTTATTACTTGCTTCCTAGTAAGTAGAAGCGAAATATAGGAGTATCATAGGTTAAAGTAATAGTCAACAGCTGGTTGCTATGAGACTGAAGTTCCTTATATGGACAGGAGCTGACAAATTCCAGTATAAGAAAACTATAAGTATTTTAAAGCTGAGACCAATGATAAGAAATATCTAAAAAACGACCAACTCCACAAAAAATTGTATATAACAAATTGTGTGTTTTAACGAGCTCTACATTTTTTGTTGAGTTAGATTTTGTCTATCTCTTACGGGTTTCCAGTTATGCAAAATTCCGTAAAATTCATTCAGAATAAAGTAGCCTTCAGAGGCTATTTAAAGAAAATTCAAGATATGCATTTTATTTGTCAGTTAACTATCTTTAATATACGATACTTTAATCAAAACCGTTACCCCCATTTTTGAGAAAATCAAAATTCGAAAAATTTCAATGTAAAGGGTAGATGGGGTGGGGAAATTTCTTGAAAATCTTCGTATCGCATTCTTGGTACCAAGTTTAGTATTTAACGTTACTTTCGTTTTTGAGCTAAACTGTCTATAGACACACTGACACATGGACCTTTTTCTAAAAATGCTGTTTTTGGATTCAGGAGAACCCAAAACATTTATTTTCGGTGAAATCTCGGTATCGAATTTTTGGGTGCATTAAAATACCTTCTCTATACACTATGTACATAGTACGTGTAGAGAAACTAAAAATATGCGGTGTACCATTTATATGACTGTCTAAAGCTGTTCCTCATTCTTAAAAATATTAATTTATTTGCATCATGCTAATACAGAAAAAATCTGATGTGTTACATTCACATGACTTTCTCTACAAGTCTGTAACAAATTATTGTTAAAAAGCTTATGCTTCTATTTACTTCATGTTACTCGAGAAAAAAATAACAGAAATAGTTTTATTGCTTGCTTCCTTGTAAGTGGAGCCTAAATAAGGGAGTACCATACGTTAAAGTGACAGTCAAAAGCTGGTTGATATGTGATTGAAGTTCCTTTGTTTATATGGTTAGGACTTGAAAAATTCCTGTATGAGAAAAGTAAGTATTTCAAAGCTGAAAGCAAAAATAAGGAATATCTAAAAAACGATCAACTCTACGAAAAAAATGTATATAACTTTAGTTATGTGTTTTAACATGCTCTACATTTTGTGTGTTTTAAGTTTTTGTCCATCTCTTACGGTTTAGCAACTCTGCAAAATTCCGTGAAATTCATCCAAAATAAAGTAGTCTTCAGAGACTATTCCCAGAAAATTCAAGATATTCATATTATTTGTCAGGTAAATCTCTTTAATATACGATATTTTAAATAAAATCGTTAGTGCCATATTTGTGAAAATCAAAATTTTCGAAAAAAGTTCCATGTAAAGGGTAGTTGTGTGTGGGGGATTTTTTTGAAAATCTTCGTGTCGCATCCTTGGAAGATACCAAACTTAAATACCCAGTTTGGTATTCAAAGGTCTTTTCGTTTTTAAGCTATGCTGTCCACAGACACACAGACACACACACACACACACACACTCACACACACAGACACACACACGGATCTTTTTGTAAAAATGTTTTTTTTTTTTTTTTTTTTTTTTTTTTGTTTCAGAGGGAACCAAATATGTATTTCCGGTGAAATTTCGGTATCGAATTTTTTGGCGGAATGCAATACCTTCTCTATACACTGTGCACATTGTACGTGTAGAGCAAATAAAACTCTTATGTGTTCCGATCACATGGCTTTCTCTAACTGTTCCACAAACAAATTTTCATTACAGAATATTACTATTTTATCTGTGTCATTCTAATTAACATAAACATAGTAGACATCCTCTTATTACTTACTTCCTTTTAAATAGAAGGGAAATAAGGGAATACACAATACTAAATTGATAGTCAGACCTTTTAGAAGCTATCACTCTGTGAAACAATTGAAATTCAATTCTCTTTCACATTCCGGGAGTAAAACAAAAGAGATGAAACGAAGGTGGACATTCCGCTTGAGAAAAGTTTAAGTAGTCTAAAATTGAAACCAATAACAAGGAATATCTCGAAAGCGGTTAATTCTAAAAAAAAAAAAAAAAAAAAAAAAAAAAAAAAAAAAAAAAAACTCTCTGCAACAAATTATTGTTGAAAAGCTTATGCTTCTATTTACTTCATGCTAATCGAGAAAAAAATTAGCACAAATAGTCTTATTATTTGCTTCCTTGTAAGCAGAAGGGAAATAAGGGAGTACTATAGGCTAAACGAATAATCAAAAGCTGGTTGCTATGTGACTGAAGTTTCTTTGTTTGTATGGACAGGAGTTGACACATTCCTGTAAGAGAAAATTATAAGTTTTTCATAGCTCAAAACAAAAACAAGGAATAAGTCAAAAGCAATCAACTCCACGAAAAAAGTGTATATAGCATAAATTGTGTGTTTTAATGTGCTCTACATTTTTTGTGTGTTAAGGTTTTGCCCATCTCTTACGGTTTAGCAGTTATGCAAAATTCCGTGAAATTCATAAAGTAGTCTTCAGAGGCTATTTCCAGAAAATTCAAGATAAACATTTTTATTTGTCTGGTAAATATCATTAATATACGATATTTTAAACAAAATAGTTTGAGCCATTTTTAAGAAAATCGAAATTTTCGAAAACTTTCAAAACTTTTTTCGAAACTTTCCATGTAAATGGTAGTTGGGGGTGGAAGTTTTTCTTGAAAATATTCGTGTCACATTCTTGGAAGATGCCAACTTAAATACCAAGTTTGGTATTCAACGGTCTTTTCGTTTTTGAGTTATGGTGTCCACAGACACACACACACGCACACATACACGGACTGTTTTTCCAAAAATGCTCTTTTTGGATTCAGGGGGACCCAAAACATGTATTTCCGGTGAAATCTCAGTATCGAATTCTTGGGTGCATTACAATACCTTCTCTATACACTATATACTCAGTACGTGTCGAGAAAGTAATATATGTGACATAATTTAGTTGTTTTAATGCGATCTACATTTTTACTTTCTCTAGCTGTCATGTACAATGTACATAGTGGATAGTGAAGTTATTGTATTCCACCCAAAAAGTTGAGATTTCACCTCTGAGTCCGAAAAAAACAATTTTAGAAAAAGCTCCGTGTGTGTGTCTGTGTGTGTTTGTCTGTGGACAGCATAGCTCAAAAAGGAAAACACCGTCAAATACCAATGTAGGTTTGGAATCTTCCAAGGATGCGACACGAAGATTTTAAAGAAAATTTCTTCACCCCAAACTACCCTTTACATGGAAATATTTTTGAAATTTTTGACTTTCTGAAAAATGGCTCTAGCGATTTTAATTAAAATCACGTATATTAGAGATATTTACATCCCAAATATAATGAATATCTTGAATTTGCTCTTCATTCTGGATGCTTTTTGTGTAGCTCGTAAACCGTAAGAAATGCACAAGTAGTTACTATACAAAAACTCTGATGTATTCCATTCACACGACTTTCGTGTAGAGAAAGTAAAAACATAAATTGTGTGTTTTAACGAGATCTAAATTTTTACTTTCTCTACACGTACTATGTGCTTAGTGTATAGAGAAGGTATTGTACTGCACCCAAAAATTCGATACCGAGATTCTACAGGAAATACATTTTTGGGTCCCCTTGAATCCAAAAAAATAATTTATGGAAAAAGGTCCATGTGTGTGTGAGAGTGTGTGTCTGTGTGCCTGTGGACATCATAGCTCAAAAACGAAAAGACCGTTGAGTACCAAACACTGTATTTAAGTTTGGTATCTTCTAAGGATGCGACACGAAGATTTTCAAGAAAAACTCTCCACCCCCAACTACCCTTTACATGGAACTTTTTTCGAAAATGTTGATTTTCTTAAAAACGACTCAAACGATTTTGTTTAAAATATCGTATATTAAAGATATTTACCTGACAAATAAAATTTATATCTTGAATTTTCTGAGAATAGCCTTTGAAGACTGCTTTATTCTAGATGAATTTCACGGAATTTTGCCTAACTGCTAAACCGTAAGAGATGGACAAAAACTTAACACACAAAAAATGTAGCGCATATTAGAACACAATTTATGTTATATATATTTTTTTCGTGGAGTTGATCGTTTTTGACATATTCCTTGTCTTTGTTTTCAGCTATGAAAAACTTATAATTTTCTCATACAGGAATTTGTCAACTCCTTCCATACAAACAAAGGAAACTTCAGTCACGTAGCAACCAGCTTTTGATTATTAGTTTAGCCTATAGTACTCCTTTATTTCCCTTCTGCTTACAAGGAAGCAAGTAATAAGACTATTTGTGCTAATTTTTTTCTCAATTAGCATGAAGTAAATAGTAGCATAAGATTTTTAACAATTATGTTGCAGAGAGATAGAGAAAATCATGTGAATGGAACACAACAGAATTTTTTTTTTTTTTTTTTTTTTTTTTGGGTAGAGTTAACTGTTTACGAGATATTCCGTGTTACCGATTTCAGTTATAAGCTACTTAAGCTTTCTCAAACGGGAAGCCATCTTTCTTTTCGTCTATCTTTTGTTTACTTCTAGCAAGCAAAGAGAACCGTATTCTATTCGTTTCATAAACGACCGGCTTTTGAAATCACTTTAGCCTAGTGCTTTTCTTTACTTCCCTTCTACTTACAAATAAGCAAGTAATAAGACCAACTGTATTGATGTTTGCCTCGATTAGCTGATGCAGATAAAATAATGTTTTCTAAGAAAAATTTGTTTTTGGAACAGCTCGTGAGAATGGAACACATCAGATTCTTTGACGGCAGTTAGCGAAATGAACTACGTCTTGAAGGTTTCTAGTGTCAATTGTTTTATTCTAGTGCACAATGAATCCTAGATCCCCGACCAGTCTTATTCATCATTTAATTACCTTGAGCTAGCCATCACAACAAAACATTCCAGAATTTCCGTTCCTAGGTTAGGAGCTGATGAACGTTAGTCACGAGATCAACAACAAAGAAAACCAGGTAAAGTGGCAATTACATTATCATCCGAACAACAATGCAGGTATTAATCATCATTAATTACCACACATGTAGGAGTTAGTCCTGAAAAACCGCAAAGGAAATAACATGAAAGGGAAATGTTGGAAAGGAAGGCATGAAGAATAAACACATCATTTGTCTAAGTGACAAAGCGGGAACACGAGAAACACCAAGGTGCGCAGTCGTCGGGGATCAAACCCGCGACCTCCCGAATGCGACTCGCTCATGTTACCTCGCTCGATACTTCATATAATAAATAGGGGGAGTATTTATTATATTCCAACCAAAAATCCGATACCGAGATCACACCGGAAGTACATGTTTAGAAACTCCCTGAATTAAAAAAATCTGATGTAATCATTCACATGACATTCTCTATATCTCTGCAACAAATTATTGTTAAAAAGTTTATGCGTCTATTTACTTCATGCTAAGTTAGAAAAAAATAGCAGAAATAGTCTTATTACTTGCTTCCCTGTAAGTAGAAGCGAAATAAGGGAGTAACATAGGTTAAAGTGATAGCAAATGATAGTTGCTATGTGACTGAAGTTCCTTTGTTTGTATGGACAGGAGTTGACAAATTCCTGTATGAGAAAAGTATAAGTTTTTTAAGGTTGAAACAAAAAACAAGGAATATCTAAAAACGATCAACTCCACGAAAAAAAAATTATATAACATAAATTGTGTGTTTTAACGTGCTCTACATTTTTTGTGTGTTAAGTTTTTGTCCATCTCTTACGGTTTAGTAGTTATGCAAAATTCATCCAGAATAAAGTAGTCTTCAGAGGCTATTCCCAGAAAATTCAAGATATACATATTATTTGTCAAGTATATATCTTTAATATATGATATTTTTATCAAAATCTTTAGAGCCATTTTTAAGAAAATCAAAATTTTCGAAACATTTTCCATGTGAAGTGTAGTTGGGGGTAGGGGGATTTTCTTGAAAATCTTGGTGTCGCATCCTTGGAAGATACCGAACTTAAATACCAAGTTGGTATTTAACGGGCTTCTCGTTTTTGAGCTATGCTGCCCACAGACACAGACACACACACATACACACATTAAGGCACACACACGGACATTTTTATAAAAATGCTTTTTTTTGTATTCAGGTGGTCTCAAAACATGTATTTCCGGTGAAATCTCGGTATCGAATTTTTGGGTACAATGCAATACCTTCTCTATACACTATGTAGATAGTACGTATAGAGAAAGTAAAAAAGAAGACAAATTAATTTTAGAAAAAGGCTCGTGTGTGTGAGTGTATATGTCTTTAAACAGAATATGTAAAAAAAAATCTGATGTGTTCCATTCACATGACTTTCTCTATATCTCGGTAGCAAGTTACTGTTAAAAAGCTTATTGTTCTGTCTACTTCATGCTAATCGAGATAAACATTAGCAGAACTGATGTTAATACGGGATTCACTAGGCTAAAGTGATAGTCCAATCTTTTAAAAATTAGTTACCATGTGGTCGAAATCTCCATTTCTTTGCATTGGCAGGAGTTGACAAATTTCCGTATGTGAAAAGTTTAAGTATTTTAAAACTGTAACCAGTAACAAGAAATATCTTAATAAAAAGGTGCGGGGTGCGGGATCAACTCCACGAAAAGATGTATGTGACATAAGTTGTGTGTTTTAATGATATCTACATTTTTGTACAGTAAGTTTTTGTTTATCTCTTATGGTTTACCAGTTTTGCAAAATTCATTCAGAATAAAGAGGTCCTCAGATGGTATTTCTAGAAGATTCAATATATACATTTTATTTGTCATGTAAATATTTTCAATATATGATATTTTAATCAAAATCGTTAGAGCCATGTTTGAGAAAATCAAAATTTTCGAAAATTTTTCCATGTAAAGAGTAATTTGGAATGGGGAGATTTTCCGAAAAATCTTCGTGTCGCTTCCTTGGAACATGCTAAACTTAAATACTAAGTTTGGTATTTTACCGACTTTTCGTTTCTGAGTTACCGTATTCACAGACACATGGACCTTTTTCTAAAAATGTTTTTTTTATTCAGGGGACCCTAAAAACAGTATTTCCGGTGAAATGTTGGTATCGGTTTTTTGTAGTGTGCAATACTTTCCCTACCTACGTACCATGTACTGTGTAGAGAAATTAAATAAGAGTCAGCCATATCAACTTGGTATTTAAGTTCAATATCTTCCAAGGTCGCGACACGAAATTTTCAAGAAAATCCCCAACCCCAAATACTCTTTACGTGGGAAATTTCGACATTTTAGATTTTCTCAAAATGGCTCTAAATATTTTGATTAAAATACACATATTAAAGATATTTACAAGAAAAATAAATAATATATCTTAGAGATTACAATGTTATTCAATAAACATATTTATCTATAGTCGTAATTGTTATTTTGTAACCTGTGATTAACCTGTAAAGTTCTCTTCATTCGGAAGGAATATTTTATCATCTTATATAATCGATAAATGTGAAACGATAAACCAAAACATACTTCACAAAAATGTGGAAATATTTGAAATTCACAATTTATTTAAAATACCCCTTCCTTCCTTCCCTCCCTCGTTCCCTCCTTCCTTCCTTATAATTTCCGAGATACACGTTGTTAATCAGTGGAATTGTTCAATACTGGGTAATTCTTCCAAAGTTATACCTAGAATAAAATGTGTACTGTAGCTGTTTCTACAAATGTTTATCACTAAAGTTCTAGTCAGGACTCCAGCGCTGTATCCCCAATTTACATTCCTCCCTGTATGATAACTGGTTTTACTGTTCCTTTACACCAACATATGCACATTGCACAAACATACAGGATTACTACAAAAGAAATAGACCACTTCAACTGCCTGTAAAACAAAAACTATTAGAGATAGCAACCTAATTATTTTGGAGGTATGTTGAGAAACTCTCAAAGATTCGTTTGTTACTATTGGTAACGCTGTAGTGTTTTGTTTGTTGTTGCAGAAGCTGACATGGCGGAAAATCCTGTGGAAAAGGCATATTGCGTGTTGGAATTTGCTAGAACGCAATCAGCAACTGTTGTCCAACGACATTTTAGAACACGTTACCACAAAAATGAAATGATGCGCTCACAAAAACCAGCATCGTCTTCATCATGTCGCAACATGTCGATGCAAAAGTCACGCCGTATGACCTTTCTTCACTCAGAAACTGCAACATCTGTAATCTGTAAGGCATCATGTGCAGTCGCTTCCGCAAGATTTTCCATACTGTTTGCTGTGGAACTTGTAATTGCATGCTTTCCCTAGATGTCGATTTCTGTGGGCTTCTTATGTAGGCAGAACGAATACGTTCAACGTTTTCTTCCGAAACTCTTGGTCTTCCCGAGCTCTTCCCTTTGCACAAACATCTCGCTGTCTCGAATTTTCTATACCAGTCGTAGATTGACTGTCTAGTCGGTGGCGTTTTGTGGTAACGTGTTCTAAAATGTCGTTGGACAACAGTTGCTGATTGCGTTCTAGCAAATTCCAACACGCAATATGCCTTTTCCACGGGATTTTCCGCCATTTCAGCTTCTGCAACAACAAACAAAACACTACAGCGTTACCAATAGTAACAAACGAAACTTTGAGAGTTTCTCAACATACCTCCAAAATAATTAGGTTGCTATCTCTAATAGTTTTTGTTTTACAGGCAGTTGAAGTTGTCTATTTCTTTTGTAGTAACCCAGTATAATACCCATGCCCAAGGCGGGACTCGAGCCCACGATCTCCTGCCCACGAAGCACCAGTCTGGCTGCAGCTAGCGGACCGAGAGGTTGTTTGTCCGCTGTGTTGCCCGTAATCGAGCGGCGTTAAGGAGCGTCAAATAGATTGTTCTGTGTGAGTCTACAAGGAAAGAATGTCTACTGATGGAGGCAATACGCCGGCAAAATACGTTGCAAATCTCATTTCGAGGAGCTGAACGTCGACCCAGCGCGATGGAAGTGCATGACTGGATTCACGACTACATGAAAATACCACCTGATCAGGTAGATACACTACAGTTTCATTCTAGAGAAAAATCAGTTTTTATAAAATTTATATCTGTAACACACTATGAAAGATATTTACTGCAATTTCAAGGGGCGGCAAAGTTTAGTTATGAAAATGGTGAAATACTAACGGTAAATATTGGGCCCGCTGACTACCCCATTGTAAATGTCCGGGTTTTCAATTTAGTGCCTGAGATCACTCACACGTTTCTGGAACAGAAACTTTCACAATATGGGAAATTACTAGAGGTTCAAGAAGAACAATGGCACGCAGGCTATAAGTACCCCGTCAAGTCTGGTGTTCGTTCTGTACGAATGGAATTAAAAAAGGAAATTCCATCTACAGTAGTAGTGCGAGGGTTTCCTGTTGGTGTGACCTATCTAGGACAACCACAAACTTGCTATGTGTGTGGGGAAGCTTCTCATTTTCGCTCACACTGTCCATACAAAAAGTCTGTACTGCCTGTCTCTGTCTCGCGCAGGGCTGTGTTACTCAGCGATGTAGTGAGAGGTCAAGTTAGCGCTCGGGCCGAAGAGGAATGTAAACAAACAGTAGGTGCGTCAAATGGGCCCGCTACTGAAGCTAGTGAAATAGAGCCTATTTGTAACGTCAAACCTACAGGGGAAGTCTACCCGAATACCAGCTGTATGCGTGACGATGTGGCGGTGCAGGAGACTTCTGTGTCCGCACCGGTAGATGTCAATACTCCCTCAGAAGTAGCAGAAATGGGTGTCTCATCCCCTACACGATCTTCTGTTGTTGTAGTGCCTAATAGTGGTGACCAGAACATAGTTGGTCCCTGCGATACAACAGACACTGTAATAATTGAACACCAGAAATGGAGTGAGATGGATTCCGACGAACCTGTGCCGGTTAGGAGAGAACGCCCGCTGTCTGTTAGAGAGGAGGAGGGCACCGAAGAAACGGAGTCTAACATCGCGTGGGAGACCGTGAGAGACCCTCGACTCAGGAAACACTTGCCTTCTCGGTCTGGAAGCCTACCGAAAAAGTTTCCACGGGTATCACGAACACATATTCATGCCGTTGAAAATGACTAGATACATCTTGGATGGTGACCTGCTCTGGTTTACTTCTGGCCTTGTCTTAATGGTTGTCTTACGTACCTTTGCCACTGTTAACATCAACTCCCTACGCTGCACTGCCAAACAGGCTCTTTTACGTGATTTTGTGCGGACTCATGATTTAGATATAGTTTTCCTCCAAGAAGTTAACATAACCGACTTTGGCTTTATGGGTCCACAGTACAGTTGTGTGGTGAATGTTGGAGAAAATATGCGTGGTACTGCTATTTTGTACAGAGCAGGTTTGACGTTTGCCGAGATAGAGATGCATCCTAGTGATCGTGTTATAAGTGCTAGAATGGACAACATGCTGCTGCTTAACCTATACCTGCCTTCAGGGAGTGATAGGCGCCATGAGCGAGAAGAATTTATAACAAACATTCTACCCTATTATTTGAGATGGAATTATGCCTGCTTTTAGTAGGTGGCGACTTCAATTGCGTGCTACATGCTAAGGATCAGCGTCCTGGTTATAATAAATCTTTGACATTGGATCAGCTGGTAACCGGGCTACGTCTTTGTGATGTTTGGGAACATATGAACGATACATCTGTAGAATTTACTTACTGTCGAGCGAACTGTGCCACAAGGATAGATCGTTTCTATTTAAGCGCTCAGTTCAACTCTCTGATTCACACAGTGCGAGTTTTACCTGTTGCCTTTACTGACCACCATGCTGTCAAACTGCAATTAATCGCTGAGAGTCGCATTCCGCTGTATGGCAGAGGTTATTGGAAATTAAACGAAGCTTTATTACATGACAACATTATTGCTGCTTATTTTGCCAAGTTGTGGCAAAGTCTTCAGGGTAAAGCTCGACGCTCCCCGCTGTCAGTGGTGGAGAAATGGCGACGTATATTTAAGCCTGGTATTATGACCTTCTTCAAGATCAAAGGTCGTGAGAGGACAATTGAACGACGGCACACCTTCGACTTTTACCAAGAAACATTAATGGGTCTTCTCTCTAGACAACAGAGTGGTCAAGACGTAACCCATCGCCTTCGAGCTGTGAAGCGGAAGCTCGTGGACATACAGCAACATGTTTTGGCGGGAACTATGACCCGTTCGCGAACTCATGACTCCATCGTGGCACAGGAGAAAGCCTCATTGTTTCATACAATTAAGGAGAAGTGTGCTGGTAGTGGTCGTTACATCCATGCTCTTCTGACACCGGTAGGCGCCAAGGTCACCTCTGTGCCTCAAATCCTACAGACTATCCATACATATTATAGCACCATGTTTGACACCACTGACCTACGCAATGACGCCATGGAGGAGCTCTTCAAATATGTTGATACCGGTATAACTGTCGAGGAACAGCGTTCCTTGGACCAGCGATATTCTGCCACCGAGATTCTGCAAACCATTAATTCCGCTAGCCTCCATTCCTGCCCAGGAGAAGATGGCCTGACATATTCCTTCTACAAGACCTTTTGGAGTATAATCAAAGCAGAAGTTGTAGAGTTGGTAAATGCGATCCTTATTGGATCGAACTGTTGCCCTGGATTCGCAGATGGCATCGTCATCTTAATCCCAAAGAAAAGGTGTCCAATATAGACCCATAACACTTTTAAACACAGACTACAAAATTGTGATGAAAGTACTTGCATCCAGATTAAGGGTTATTCTACCTAAAATTATAACCTCCGGACAAACATGTGGCATCCCGGGCAGGACCATAATTGACAACCTTCTGGTCCTCCGAGATACAATTCTCCATTATGAACGGAATCCGTTGGAGGCTGCTGCGTTGGTCAGTCTGGATTTTGATAAAGCATTTGATAGAGTTGGCCATACTTATATGTTTAAAGTGCTTCAGAAATTCAAACTTCCACCGTTGTTAATATCTGCAATCAGAACCGTCTACAGTGGGATGTCTTCGAAGGTGCAAGTCAATGGGTACTTCAGTAAGCCTATAAAGCTTACTAACTCTGTACGCCAGGGTTGTCCACTATCAATGATTCTCTTCTCCCTTTCTTTAGAACCCTTTCTTCGCTATCTTCAAGCTAAGTTGACTGGGACTGTCACTCCAGCTCGATTATTTTGTGCCAGAGCTTATGCTGATGACGTCACGCTGCTCATCCGTAGGCGCGAGGCCTTACCCTTGGTACATACCGCCATCACGCTTTATGAGGAAGCTTCTAATGCCAAAATGAACACCGCGAAGTCGCAACTGCTCCCTCTTGGATCGTGGCCGACTGATCACACATTGCTCGATATCCCGATACAATATAGTGTCAAGATTCTCGGCATCTTCCTCTCCAAGCCGTTTACATCGATGATTGCTCGCAACTGGGATCACAAAATAAATTTGATTAGGCTGAATACCACTGCACATCTTGGTCGGAACTTGAATCTTCTACAGAAAGTGTGGCACATCAATCAGTTTGTTTTGGCAAAATTATGGTATATGGCGCAGATACTACCAATGCCTGAAAAACACGTCTCCCGAATTGAGCGACTTATTGGATACTATTTATGGAGAGCACAGCCCTTTCGTATAGCTAAAACCCAATTGTGGCGAAAACGTAACGAAGGCGGCTTAGGTTTAATTGCAGTGGGACCTAAGAGTAAAGCGGTTCTTGTTAAATCTATTATACTTGCTACTAGGGGATATGGAGAGGAACAAGAAATAGCATTTTGGGAACCCTTCAAGAATTCTCTTGGAACTCCAGTTGGGGCTTTAAGAGAGCACTCCATGTTTTGGATGGCATTGATGTCGATGTCCTACCTCAGCAACCTAGAGGACTATCAACTGAGCTATACAAGCTTTTCCTACAGCGGCTGCTTGCACCAATTCATGTGGAGGATAGGATGCCCAACAGACCCTGGTGTCAGGTATGGCGGAACATCCATTTGCGCAACATATCTACGGAGTGGATTACATGCGCATACGTATTTGGTCATCAATGATGTTGTGGCTACAGAGGATAAAAAATTCCGATACAACATGATGAGGACCCCCACATGCAACATTTGCGGTGTGCGGGATACTCTACGCCATCGTTTTGTTACCTGCACAACAGCACGACAGATTTGGCACTGGGTTGTTTCGCAATTGCACCGTCTTGCTCCTTCGCAAAATCCCAACGATTATGCTCGCACATTACTACAACTAGAGACTCGAAGTACTACCGACCGCTTCGCACAGGTGTGGCTCGCACTTGGCTTTCAGCATTATATGCTGTCTGAAACGCATCCCAGCGTCGACGGTTTACGCTGTCATCTTAGAGCAGCAAGAGATCTGCAAAAACATAAGCGTCTTTCACGGCAGTCGGAAACAGCCTTTGCCTTGCTCATTCTATAGCGCTTACAACACCTTCTTATTTTGTTACCATCTTCCTGCACATGTTTAATTTAAACGCACAGACAACATTGTTCATAACTATAAATATAAAAAATTGTGAACTGATATACTGTATTTATAATATAACTTATACCTTTTGTAATTAACAAAATGAATAAATACATTAAAAAAAAAAAAAAAAGCACCAAAGGCGTCTCGCCTTAGCGACCATGGGGACCGGCTATACTTCTGACACGGTAGCACTCTGATTGGAAAGTTGTGCATATCGGGTTACAATGTCACCTCGCCCTCCCCAAGCACTGCTGGCCACTCATCTAAGCAAACGATCAGTACATGCATAGCCTGTTCTGAAGGTGCGAAGTCTAATTAAGACACGTTTTGCATTTTTTTAACTAAGTACTGTTTTGTTTGTTTTTTCCGCTTCCTTTTCTAGTTTCCCTGCATATCTGTTGTTTTTCCAATGTGTTACCATTTTATTTCTTCTTTTTACTTACAAATACACATACGATGGTTGGAACTTTAATAGTGGCAACTATTTTTTTACAACTGATATAAAAAGGATACCTGTTATCAAGTTTAACTGTTCAAAGGGGTCACCAGTTTTGTGTACAGCTCGTTGTCAGCGATGTGGAAGTCATAAAATACCCTTAGCAGGGGCCGTTTAATAGTTCGAATGGGGCGGTCTACTGCCTGACGAATCTCTGGAACAGTTTAGAAGCGAATGCCATGAAGTGGTTTCTTTATCTTTGGATTCTAGTTAAAAGTCACATATACACATTCATAAGCATAGGAAAACCCATGCCCTAGGTGGGACTCGAACTCGCGATCCCCTGCGCCACGAAGCACCAAAATTAATCACTTAAGCGAGCGCACCCATTGGTATCAGTTGCTTATGATACATTCAGAAATTATATTCAAATTCATTACAATAGTTGCCTATGCATGTAAATCACATATAAAACTGATTATTTCATTTGCCACAGTACAGATTTATTACTTTGTTTCTGTTATTTATATTTTGTAATAAAAGCTGTTTACTACAGAAATTTATACTTCTATGCCCACCTAAATCTGTTCCACAAATTGAGTAGCACATGGGACATCTGTCGCTCGCCTCTCCGTTTGCTTATACACGCCAAGACATTAAAAATCTGATGTGTTCCATTCGCATAACTTTCTCTACAACTCTGCAATACATTATTGTTAAAAAGCTTATGCTTCTATTTACTTCCTGCTAATCGAGAAAAAATTAGCAGAAATAGTCTTATTACTTGCTTCCTTGTAAGTAGAAGCGAAACAAGGGAGCACCATAGGTTAAAGTGATAGTCAAAAGCTGGTTGCTATGTTACTGAAGTTCCTTTGTTTATATGGACACGAGTTCACAAAGTCCTGTATGAGAAAAGTATGTTTTTTATAGCTGAAACCAAAAACAAGGAACATCTCAAAAACACCAACTCCACGAAAAAATGTATATAACATAAATTGTGTGTTTTAAAGTGCTCTACGTTTGTTGTGTGGTAAGTTTTTGTTTATCTCTTACGGTTTAGCAGTCATGCAAAATTCCGTAAAATTCATTCAAAATGAAGTAGTCTTCAGAGGCTATTCCCAGAAAATTCAAGATATACATTTTATTTTTCAGGTAAATATCCTTAATATATGATATTTTAATCAAAATCGTTAGAACCATTATTGAAAAAAATAAAAGTTTTCGAAAAAAGTTCTATGTAAGGGGTAGTTTTGGGGTGGGGTAATTTTTCTCAATTCGTGTCGCATCCCTGGAAGATACTAAACTTAAATACCAAGTTTGGTATTTTACCGACTTTTCGCTTTTGAGTTATCGTGCTCACAGACACACGGACACATGGACAGACACGGACCTTTTTCTGAAAATACTTTTTTTGGATACAGGGGAACCTAAAACATATATTTCCGGTGAAATCTCGGTATCGAATTCTTTGGTCGAGTGCAATACCTTCTCTTTACACTATGTACATAGTACGTATAGAGAAAGTAAAAATACGCCTGGCGCTGTGATTTTGCTGAAAATGTTGATGTTTGATGGAGACTCGTGTCTTATGACGATTTTCAGTATGCCGTTCTTGCACAACCTACCAGGCGAATAAGAAAAAGCAAAACCGATTGGGCAATCCACTCTATCCTTCAACTCCATTCGAAATTCCCTCAGAATAGGTTGACTTGTATAAGCAGTGTATTAATTTTGTCCACCACGTGCGCGAATTACCTTGGCATAGAACTTCAGTATGTAGCAAAGAGAAATTTTTTATCACCCGGTGAGAGAAGTGGCTTCTTGTCCAACCAGAGTTTGGGGATCATCAGTTCGCAACACAGAAGTTCATTTTCGCAAGTCGTGTTTCATGTGCACCATCTTTTCCCCTTCGGTAACGGGGTTTGTCCAATACGGTTTAAGAATAAAGCAAACCTATATGAGAGGCCTCTTAGGAGTCAATGTACATAGGGATAGAGAAGTATTGTATTGTAAGTATTGTATTGTATTCGATACCGAGATTTCATCGGAAATATATGTTTTAGGGTCCCCTGTATCCAAAAAAAGCATTTTTACAAAAAGGTCCGTGTGTGTCCGTGTGTCTGTGAACACGATAACTCAAAAACGAAAAGTCGGTAAAATACCAAACGTGAAATTTAAGTTTAGTATCTTCCAGGGATGTGACACGAAGATTTTGAGAAAATGCCCCCACCACCAAACTATCCTTTACATGGAACTTTTTTCGAAAATTTTGATTTTCTTAAAAATGGCTCTAACGATTTTGATTAAAATACCATACATTAAAGCCATTTCTATCACAAAATGTATATCTTGAATTATCTGGGAATAGCTTCTAAAGACCTGTTTATTCTGGATGAATTTTGCTTAATTTTATATAACTAGTAAACCGTAAGAGATAGATAAAAGCTTACTATACAAAAAATGTAGGTCTTGTTAAATACATAAGTTATGTCATATACATTTTTCTTGTGGAGCTTACTGTTTTCGAGGTATTCATTGTTATTAGTTTCAGTTGTGAAGTACTTATACTTTTCTCAGACGGGAGTGTGTGGTTTTCTTTTGTTCTACTCCTGGCCAAGAAAAGAAGGGATTTGTAATGACAATCGCATAAGGATAGCTTTGACTATGGCTTTAGCCTAGTGTATTTCCTTATTTTTTCCTACTTATAAGGAACTAAGTAATAAGAACATTGTGCTAATGAGTACCTCAATTAGCAAGATGCCGAAAGAAGAATAATCTTATGTAAGAAGTTTGTAGAACAGCTAGAGAAAGTCATGTGAGAGTAACATATCAGCTATTTTTTTAATGTCTTTGAATGTACACAGCATACCGGTATATTAGAAGTTAATTTAGCCTAAAATCATGGTGGAAGCCTATTTATCACAATTAAAGAGAAGTAGATAAAAAAAAAGTAATAAACGATAGAGGGGTAGCGAAAGTCAAGTGAATGCAACACCTCAAATTTTTGTCATTATCCTGCAATACACCAACTAAATGCTACTGAGTTCAACCAGAATGTGTGTCAATAGCACAAGAGAGGCATAATCTTAAAGTGTATGCTGATAATATTTTATGACGTTGGATATATCGATCATTGTGATAAATAATGTAAGAACACAAGTGTCAAGCGCTAGACATCCTGGCTAGACACGTTAAGACAATTAGAAACGCTTTCTAATCACATTCTCCTTAAACAGTGCTCTTAAGTTTACTTATATGCTTCACTGAGACTTGTTTTAAGCTGTGGTTTCAACACAGGCAAAACTTGTAGCCCACAATAAGTGGGGAGAACTATCCCCCCCCCCCAAACATCTGGCTTAACGAAATTCTATTTTGAATGTTTTAAGAACTTGAGTATTTTAACGAGCATAACGTGACGTTGGAATAATCAAGTATTGTGTCCCGATTGAAGTTTATTTTCCTGTGTTCATGCCCTTTTATAGCGTTTTTATTTTTTCTAACATGTACAACGCGCATAGTAAGTAGTGAAGATTATGCATTCCACCCAAAATTGGATATTTGACCGGAAATACACGTTTTGAGGACACCGGAATCCCAAAAACAAAGGCATTTTCAGAAAAATGTCAGTGTGTGTGAGTGTGTGTACATGGCCTCGAGGTGGCCGAATGGTTAGACCACTCACATCTCACCTAGATCCCAAGCGACCAAATGTGAGATTTTTGGTGGACAAAGCGGCGCAGGGACGAGTTTTCTCCGGGTTCTCCGGTTTCCCCCGCCATCGTATTCCACCGGTATTCCATCTTCATTCCATGTATCACCAGTGACATCGCCTGCGGTGTCATAAGTAGTAAAATAGGGCGTTAAAAACTACCAAAAAAAAGAATGTGTATGTGTGGATGTCTATGCCTGGACAGCATAACTGAAAATAAAAAACAAAAACAAAAGCCTATGGTCAAGAATGGAGGTGTCGAACCTGGGACCTCCCGAATTTGAGCGTTACACGTTAGCGCGGAGCTATCTCCCTCGATTCTTTTGTTTGTATTAATGAGGTTGTTCGACGGCGTCGTGACCGTGATGCTCGTCTCTCACTTGACTGAGTTCAGTCGGCATGTAAGATTTGTGGACAAAGCAGCTGTGCGTGGTTTTTTCCGAGTTCTCCGGTTTCCCCCGACATCCATTCCACTATCTGATTCATAATCACCTTTTTCATTCATTTCACTGTCATTTCATACTAACGGGAATTGGGCTAATCACCCATCTGCTTTTCTGATGCACAATCCACGTCTGCTTCTCAACAGGCAAACATATGAACCCAGGAACTCCTTTTAAGTCCTGGGGGATGTAAGCAGTACATACAAGACGGGTAAACAGAGAAAGAAGAAAATTATTTAATAATTTTATATCTTAAATATATGCGGTGTAATGGTTACCAAGCTAACTTCATATATCCAAGGTCGCGGGTTCAAACCCGGCGGAGGATGATGAATTTTTTCGGGTGTAAAAATCCTTACCATGGCTTCCTTTGGAAGGGAAGTAAAACCGTTGGTCCCGCGTCGTCGATTTACGGTACGTAAAAGAATCTCAAGCCTGATAGAGAGGTCCCTGAGCAAAATGAAGCGGTCTTTCACGCCCAATTTAGAATGGGACGCTGAGAATCACAGCAGTTAAAGAGCGCCTATAGATAACACGCCATTTCCATTTTTCTTAAATATATGAAATTAATGTACAATTAAACCACTCTAATGACGTAAGTTAAAAAAGCGTATGTGTGCATGTAGTGTGTATGTGCGCATCTGTGAACACCGTAACTCAAAAATGAGAAGCCAATTAACCATCAAACTTTAGTATTTGAGTTCTCCATCTTCCAAAGATATGAATTTTTTTTTCAAGAAAGTTCTCCACCCCAACTACTTTTTACATAGAACATTTTTCGAAAAATTTGATGTTCTCAAAAATGGCTCTTAATTATTTTGATTCAAATACCACATGTTTAACAAAGAAACCCATTAATCTTACGTATTATTCAGTGTTTTGAAAAAAATGATATAAAAATCTGATCTAATCTCACATGACTTTCTCTAGCTTCTCTACAAATAAACTTCTTACAAAAGATTTTTTTTTTTCAACACCACGCTAATCGAGATAAACATTAGCAGAATTTTATTACTTAGTTTCTCATAAGTAGTCTGGAACTAAAGAATTGCACTAGGCTAAAGTGATAGTCAAATGTTTTAAAAGCTGTGGTTATGTGATTGTCATTGCAAATCGCTTCTTTGTTTGGCCAGGAGTAGAATAAAAGAAGAACGGACACTCCCGTCTGAGAAAAGTATAAGTACTTCACAACTGAAACTAATAACACTGAATACCTCGAAAACACTTAGCTCCACAAAAAAAAAAAAAGTATATGACATAACTTGTGTATTTTAACAAGATCTACATTTTTTATACAGTAAGCTTTTATCTACCTCTTACGGTTTACTAGTTATGTAAAATTAAGCAAAATTCATCTAGAATAAACAGGTCTTTAGAAGCTATTCCCAGATAATTCATGATATACATTTTCTGATAGAAATGGTTTTAATATATGGTATTTTAATCAAAATCGCTAGAGCCATTTTTGAGAAAATACAAATTTTCGAAAATTTGTCCATGTAAAGGGTAGTTAGGGGTGGGGCGATTTTTTTGAAAATTTTTGTGTCGCATCCTTGGAAGATACCAAACATAAATATCAAGTTTGGTATTTAACCATCTTTTTGTTTTTGAGCTATACTGTCCACAGACACACACACACACACACACGTACCTGTTTCTGAAAATGCTTTTTTTGGACTCAGGGGGTCCTAAAACATGAATTTCCGGTGAAATCTTGACATCGAATTTTTGGGTGGAATACAATACTTCTCTATTCCTATGTACATTCTGCATACGGGGCTAGAGAAAGTAAAACACTTTGTAATATTTTGATAAGATGAAGTTATTAATAGACATACATATTTTTATGCATTAAAATATTTAAAACATATAGCAGTGTGAAAATTAATGTTAACACAGAAATGCATAAAACTTATTCATAGGTAGTCTATATAACACTCTAAAACAAGTGTTTAACATGTCCTTTTGCTTTAATAAGTTCTTTTACACGGTTATATAGATCTAATAAGTTTTTCACACATTTCCTTCACTTCATTATTTTCTCATGCTTCCCTTCAAAATTGCTCACAAATGTTTAATGGGATTTAGATCTGGTGAATTAACTGGCTAGCTGAGACAATTTATTCTATGTTTTTGTTCTTTTTTAAATTCCATGGTTATTTTGGATTTGTGGCAAGGTGCAAGGTCCTTTTGAAAACTTCTATTACCATTTGGGAAAATCAATTCAGAGCTGGCACAACTCTTTTTTCCAAATTGTCAATGTATTTAGTTGAATTCATCGTTCCACCTATTGGTACATGTGATCTTGGTCCAGAAATTGAAAAGCAACCCCAAAACATTTTTTTTCTCACAATATTTCAATGTGCTTTACACATAAGCACTCATTTTGTGATTTACGAATATAATGAGAACATCATCCCTGAGTCACAAAATGCATCTCATCTGAAAAAAATCTGATGTGCACCATTCACATCACTTTCTCTATATCCCTGCAACAAATTATTCTTAAAAAGCTTATATTTTTATTTACTTTATGCTAATCAGAAAAAATTAGCAGAAATAGTCTTATTACTCGCTTCCTTGTAAGTAGAAGCGAAATAAGGGACAACCATAGGTTAAAGTGATAATCAAAAGCTGGTTGCTATGTCAATGAAGTTCCTTTGTTTATATGGATAGGAGTTGACAAGTTCCTGTATGAGTAAAGTATACGTTTTTCATAGCAGAAACCAAAAATTAGGAATGTCTCAAAAAGTACGAACTCGACAAAAAAAATGTATGTAACATAAATCGTGTGTTTTAATGTGCTCTACATTTTTTGTGCAGTAAGTTTTGTCCATCTCTTACGGTTTAGCAGTTATTCAAAATTCAGTAAAATTCATCCAGAGTAAACTACTCTTCAGAGGCTATTCCCAGAAAATTCAAGAAATACATTTTATTTGTCAGGTAAATATGTTTAATATACAAAATTTTAATCAAGATTGTTAGAGCCATTTTTGAGAAAGTCAAAAATTTCGAAAAACGTTCCATGTAAAGGGTAGTTGGGGGTGGGAGGATTTTTCTCAAAATCTTCGTGTCTCATCCCTGGAAGATACTGAACTTAAATACTAAGTTTGGTATTTTACCGACTTTTCATTTTTGAGTTATCGTGTTCACAGACACACGGACACACACACACGGACCTTTTTGTGAAAATGCTTTTTTTGGATATTGGGGACCCTAAAACATATATTTCTGGTGAAATCTTGGTATCGAATTTTTGGGTGGAATGCAATACCTTCTCTATACACTATGTACACAGTGTGTATAGAGAAAGTAAAAATAAAATCTTTCCATTCATATTCTGATCAATTTGTGCATTTCTTTGTCTATTTTAATCTTTTTTTTTTTTTCTTCTTCATATCATATCAAAAGTTGTTTCTTTTGGGGCAACATTGCTTTTCGACCAGCTTGAAGAAATTGACAAAGAATTGTCAAATTGTGTATATGCATTTGCCTTTACACTGAGGAGAAATACTGCCGGATTCATTATATTTCTTAAATATTTTGTTGACATAGCCTAAACTGACTCCATGGTCTGTGGCTATAGCCCTCTGAGTCATAGGAGAATAATTACTGAGAGTTACAATCTTGCTTCTCTTTTTGGAGTAATATTCATGATGAACACCATTGATGGATATAATTTTATTCAAATGTTTACATCACAAAAAGCTATTTGAAACCTTCTGTAAAAATGGTTTGTAACTGCCTGAAGTTAAAATGTAACAACAATGTCATACAGGCATGCTAGTTATAAGCACTCATTGTTATTATAGGCAGTGTTATAAATTATAAAAATGAAAATAAAACGTTCACATTAATTTGCACACTGTACAATCATTTATGGTTTCTAAATCTGTAAAATATACTCTATAACTTAGAAAATGTGAAATTAATAATTTGCTAAGATTACTTAACTTTAAATCCTTTACTTCTTGGTAATTACAATGCACATTCTTCGTTTGACACCATTTTGTCAAATGCTGATAAGGTCTTAAGCCTGGCGAAATATATCTTTAAAGCTGCTTTGCACGCTTAGATATAACATATTTTCATGATTTAGTGCTATAAAAATGTCTAAAATCTGTAACTTATCATTTGACAGAGCAACACTAAACCTGGATTAATTTCCTATTCTAGAGACAGTTCTTTAACTGGTTATGTGACCTAATTTATTATGCAAACACTAATGTTTTGCAGGACATGGGTTTGATTCTTGTCAAGCAGTTAATATTTTATTTTAAATTAAATTGAAGAACTGCTTTGATATGTATACTCAAGAATGCAATGAGGTTTAGTAAGTACAATAACAACTACTATAATTTCCTTGTTTAGCCTCTCTGCTGATGATTGAGAGGTAGCATTTGTACCTCATCTAAACTTACACATGCGCATCTTTTTTATGGTGAAACAAAACTAGTCTAAACTCTGTAGCAGTATACATGGAAATATGCTTAAATAAACACTGGTCATATCACTCCACTTTCCAATCCATCGATTGTTTGAAGGAGTCTTGAAACTTCATGGTAAACATGGGCATTAAAAGTACTTTGAGACACAATTCAATTGAAGGAGAATGTTCTGCATAGAATTGCACAACAGCCATCTATCACATTGGATACCAATCACCAAGGCAGCTGGTGACCTAAACTATAGGTGAAACTGTTATCATACAAAAATCACATGCAACATACCCATTTATTATTGATACAGTGAGTCTCAAGTAACATTTACAGAACAATGCCAATTACTGGACCGGAGCCCAGCGCGACAAATCCCGGTCCCATGTGCCACGAGCAGTTGGAAATAATTGTACATTTCCAGCTTCTGCTACAACTTACACACACACACACAGCGAGAGAGAAACACGGCTTCCTTTGGAAGGGAAATACAGCCGTTGGTCCCGTATCATAGATTTACAGCACGTAAAAGAACCTCAAGCCTGATAGAGAGGCCTCTGAGCAAAATTAAGCGGTCTTTAATGCCCAGTATAGAATGGGATGCTGAGAACCACAACAGTTAAAGAGCATCCTGGATTGAGTGGGTATATCTACACCTGTTCGGAAACTTAGGCTTAAATATCCTAATAAACCATTTCTGTGTATGAATACAATATTGCACCTTGTGAATTTCTTACCGAGGAAAAGGTTGATGAAATCAGTACTCATGAGATACTATAATTACGTAGGGCTTTAATTAAAGTAATTCCGTTGCTCTGTGAACTGACACTCTTAGAAATTCCTAAATGTCTCAAATATTTCCTAGGACCAAGTTCCAAGGTAGTACCAATTAACTTGGTATTAGAGACATCTATTGTGAATAAATTATATAGTAAGCTTGATTTACATTATCCATAGTTGTGTATATTGATATTCATAAAAAAGTGGCCTATAATGGTAAGTAGCATTGTTAGAACTGACAAAACTAGACCCACTCTCTGCTAGTGACCTCTAAAAACATAACTCTTAACATAAACCTTTGTCTTCATATTGCTGATGAAAGTTCTCATAGCCATAGCTGCCATCGCAGTTTAACAACACATGCAGATATTTTTCATCCCTTCCTCCAGCAGCAAATTAGCCTCTCCTTGTGTACCAGAGTAGTGAAACTCTTTCACAGAGCCATAAATTATATACTTTTTTAAGGAGATATACATTTTTCATGTTGTAAGCTTTGGGCTGTTATGGTTTACCAGCTATACAAAATTCATTCAGATGAAGGGTTTCACAGGCTGTTCAAAGAAAGCTTAGGATATTATTTTAAAGTTACATTTAATTGCAAACCATTTTTAGGATAATCAGAAGTAACATTCTTTCTAATTATAATACACATGTGGTAAAGAAGTAGGGAAAAGGATGAGAGAGAGACGCATATTCAGTAGTAGTTAAATATAATTAGTGCTCTGCAATATGTTTCTTCTTTAGAACGAAGGACATGGATAACAATGAGATGAACAGGATTAAAACAAGTTCACCTTCAAAAGTATTTCATATTTATTTCACTTCATTGCAAAACAATTAATACATGATTTCACAAAAAACATAGCTTCATATTTTAGTTCATTATAAAACAATCATCACATAATGAAAATAGAAATGGCAACATTCATATTTAAATAGAATCATTTGCTTTGTACTAAACACAATTTCAGCTCACTTTAGCAACTTAATGAGGTAATATCAGTACTTAATGCTAATCATCATCAGACTTGTTTGAGATGGATGAATGAATCAAGCTCAGCAGCATCTGGTAGTTACTCCAAGATGTTGTTGAGGTTATCTGAAACAAATAACTAAGGATGCTGACATTTGACAGATGGAGTTTAACAGGAAATCTTTAACCCTTTTAGTGCCAATCATGATCTAATCGTGATCCGAGAATTTTGCAAAAATTGCCAATCACATTCTAATTGTGATTCGTTTTCATACATTTTAACTCTTTCCAATGGAAAACTCTGTGTACATTCTCCATCATAGCCAAAGAGAAAAGTTTTCTGGAGTGTTTCAAGACCTTATCTTCACTCCAAAGTGCTAAATTAGATCCAAATTTAATTTCTCTAGCCGAAGAGAAAATATGGGCTACAGTTTGCGATAGGTTAGAAAAAAGCAAGTGATATTGAATTTCCCAGACCTTGATGAATGAGTTTATGACATCGATATAAAAGAGGAAGATATATATTCCAGCTTCAGTGATGGAAATGCATCCAAAAGCAAGAGACCTTGTATGCATGCAAAAGGTCGGTGTACTTATCAAAATGGATTCAGCTACGCAATAACACAAGTGCTAAATTGTACAGTAATCACGTTACATTTGTATCCTATTGCTTTATGTAATTTTCATTAATAGTGGTATCGTGTGTGTGGTTTTTTGTTTGTTTTTTTGCTGATTTTTTTTTTTTTGTCAATTTCAGGTTACATGAATTCATTTTTTTATTTTAAAAAATAAAACACCAGAACAAAACAGGATGGTATTTTAGTAAAGAAATATTTATATTTTCATTTAATTAACCTGAATTTTCTGTGTACATAGAAAGCTTTTGTATGCCTAATTAATGATTATTTGGGATTTTTAATTTTATTTTCCAATTTTTGTTTTGTTTGCTTTTTAAAAATATTGAAGACTTCTCATCCATAAAATGCCTATTATAGAGTAGACAAAAATGTTTACTAAAAACGAGAAAAATATTCAGCTCTCTATGTCATTTGGTACTATTACTAATAATTTAAAACCCTGCATTCTCCTCTAAAATTGCTTGGCACTTTTCAGTCAGCATTTGCTATTTGGGCTGGCACTAAAAGGGTTAAACAGTAATATATATTGTGCCTTTGTTTTATGCCAAGGCCACAACCACCTTATACGCATGTCGACTGAAACAGCAATAACCTCAGTATTATGCCATTCCACAGAAGTGGCGCAGGACTTGTAAGGGTACATTTATCAGCTGAGAACTGTCTTGGTCGCTGTTTTGTCTATGTGTTGTGAAGTGTTTCAACAATACATATGTTATGTGTGATTTCCTTAAGAATGTTATTCTCTTAGTAGTCTAGATTAATGCCTGCCAACAAATTAATGGTTGAAGAATGTATATTTTATGTACAATACATGCATGAAAACTGAGATATGTAGATAATTTCAGCAGCAATTTCCTGGTTATCCAGTTCCAGGTAGTGATTCTGTGAAGTGTTTGGTCAATAAACTAACTCAGAACAACAGGATCCCTAAATGCCAAACTAAAGAAGCAAAAACAATAAGTTCTAAAGAAGAAAATTTGTGCAACATTCAAGCACTTACTTAAGAAGTCTCTCAACCGTCTTGCACAGCAAGTGGGTGTTTCACAAACCTCTGTAGTACAGTTACTTAACTTTTAGAACTGAAACCTTACTGCTTGACTATATTGGAGAAATTATGAACATTAATTAGCCAAGAAGGACTTATATGTGTTAATGGCGATGATATCAAGAGTTCTTCTTGCAGATGAACTATTCTTTCAACAATGCTTACAACAAGGTTAGTACTCATTACATAACTGTTACTAACACTCATGAGTAAGTAATGCAGCAATTACAGAATGGAAAACCCCACAAGTGACTTTTTAAAATAATTAGTGACATTTTATAAAACTTTCCAAGTTCTCCTGTTTAGAACTTTCATGCAATAGTTTATGTGATCTTCATATCATTTAAATGCCCATTTCTGCATGCAACCTCTCAGGAACTGTATATTTGACTTTCAGTCACAATGTGATTATGAAATGTAACATTTATCATGAGTAGCAACAATATCAGCAAATTGATATCTGTAAATCCAATATTCACTTTCTATATTACACATAGTGGAGAGTTCAGGGCACTGCTAATAATTCTTATCTGTAAGGAAATAAAATCTTCGACAGCTGGGCATCTTGGTGAAAATCCCTTATTTATTAGCAAATATTTGACAGAGGAATTTTTGTATTAAAAGTGGTATTCAGGGCACAAATTTGTGTATAAAACTGGTACTCCATCAATGGGTTAAACAGCAAATAATAGTATGAATTTTATGTAATATTTCTGCAGAACAGAGAAGAAAATATTTGTGTATTCAGTGAAATTAGTGTAAGTGTAATTCAAGTAACAAAGTAAAGTGAATGAAACTGAGATGAATAAATAGCAAATGTTTATCTAAAAAAGCTACCTTTAAAATAAGAGCTGAAGCTTACCTGATGAAACTGAAGCCCAAGAAAATCTAGAATTATATTTTATGTATATTTAAACATTTTTTTATTATGAGAAACAATCCACTTATTGAAATGTTTATGAAATTTATTTTTACAATAAATCAGTTCACCCTGAAGACGAGGAAGATGCACTTCTTCGAAACGTTGGTGTCAAGCCAAGTTTTTACCTGGCTAGAAGCCCGAGAAGATTTTGAATTAACACGTCGCCAGGAAAGCTTTAGTTCTTATTTTACTTTTAACTTATTCACTGTTTTTCTTGTTCCTCAAGAATGGCAATCATAAATATGAAGGAGCAAAAGATTGTCTAGTTTCCAACCACAAGAAGATATTGTAAAGCTGATATTCAAATCAATAATGGCATGTATTTCTAAAAACAACAAAATGCTTTATTATACTTCAAAATTTTCCTACCAGATACAGTGTCCAGAATATTTCTAATGTACTCTTCTGTATTCTGGTCTGCTCTGTTACCGGGTGTAATATCTAGCTCAAAGTCTGGGCTGTAGAGTAGAAAATCCTGTAAAAAACAAGAAACATAACATACACAAAGAAAGAAATGGCAGTGAAAAGAATCACAGTAAATTCACAGATGCTATAAATTGAGTTAAGCAAAAAAATATTGATTGTTAATTCATTTTTATCTAATTGAATGTGAATAGAATCTTCTATTTTATGAAGCCCAAAAATCTTAATGAAAAGTGTATCTAAGTAATAGGAGAAATGTTGCAGAGAACCTGCATTATGTGGATGGTTTATATACAGCTGCATGGAGCCTGTTGAGTTTGAGGAAGTTCTTTATGCTAGTTCTTTTTATGGATGTAATGTATTTCACCAGATAAGATGTTCTAACAGTCAAAACAGCCTCATTGGGATGAAGAAAATCCTGAAGTCATATATCTCATTATTACATCAGCAGAAGAGCTTCAATTTATGGGCTGCCATCATCTGAACAAATTTTCAAAAAATCAGATCTGAGCAATCCAGATGACAACTTGTGTACGCCTGGAGCTTTCCATCAGGATGATACATATTTTATACACCACTTCCTGCCCCACTTTGAGCTTTTTTGGTTAGTACTGCATGACATTGAGGCACCTCATAATCCCACCTGGGCATCACCTCCCAGATGTACCCATTTCCCATAGGTGTCAGGAACCATTGTTCTACCGAGCCCAACCCAATTAGGATGCTTTCTTTTTGAAAGGGGCTCAGATATTCAGCCCAGTTTAATGTTTTAGTAATATCAGAACCAGAACAACCACAAGGGGTCTGCAGCACTCACACCAAGGCAGCTGAAGAGGTCAGAATCTCACAACACTTACACAAAAGCAACTGAAGGGAAGGGGCCCCTAGGTCATCTGATTAACCTTTTTAGAAGTGTTAGTGCAGTTCTTGGACAAGGGTTACTGCACAGCTGTCATTCAATATCATGATGTGCCAATATACTTTTCTGATGATGTCTGATAACATCTCTAACAAACATATGGAGACTGGTGGAGAGGATCCATTGGATCAACTTCTTGACCACCATGATTTCTGAACTACTCTTGGATGTTTTTGAATGGAGCCACATGAAAAGTCTTTCTGCTACTCTTGCAGAATTGGAGCAGCACTTGGTTTCATGGATTCTGGTTGCAGCAGAAATAATTCAGCATACACCAGATATTTTAGAGTATGTAGCACTTTGAGGCACATTGTTAACAATTAACCTTAGATCATTAAATTGAGTAGCTCTTATAGTGATGTAGATTTGAAGTTGGATATTTAATATTATATCTGCATAGTATAACAATTCTAGACATGGGTCCTTTGTCACAATTTGATTTAGCCTTTTACACTCCCTAGAAGTGTGTAATAGAAATGCTGAATCACTCTGTATGTGAAGTCTTAGAGGTATCATTTCAGAACATGAAAATCTGGTATTATTACATTAAACGGCTTACTACTGCTTTGACCGTGCTCATGTTCCATTTATTTATCTTACTGTTTAAGGGCAGAGAGCCAGCTAGTATCACTTCATAGAGAACTCTAAGTGTTAATAACATTATATACTTGAATGAACATACCAAATTTGTATCTGGAATAGCAGACGGTATTTGTCGACCAATGATGACGGATGTTAAGTAGGTCCAGCATCGGGCAGTATTGGGAAGATTATAACCACCTGTAACATTAAAACACAAAAATAAATATGATAGTTATATTATGTGCTACAGTAGCTTACAGTAAGAATGCAAATCTTGCACTTTTTAAGTTTGGAATTTTGCATCACTTAATACTCATTCGCAGTCTATTTTTAATTTCTCTACCAAGTGTATTCATCCCGAAAATCTGATACCAAAGTTTCGCTAGAAATACATGTTTCAAGCACACCAAACAAAAATGTATGCAATATGAAGGTTTTCAAGAAAATCCCAAAACCCAAACTACCGTTTACATGGAAAATTTTTTGAAAATGTTTATTTTCTCAAAAATGGCTCTAACGATTTTGATTAAAATACTGCATTATTTAAGCTATTTACATGGCAAAATAAAATGAATATCTTGAATTTTCTAGGAATAGCTTGTGAAGATCTCTTTATTCTGGATGACTTTTGTATTATGGGTATACTGGAAGAGATAGAAAAAATAGACAAACTCTTTCTTAACAAAAATTGTAAGCTTATTAAAACATGTCCTATGTTCTATAATTGTTGTTGTTGTTGTTTTTTTTTTTAACTTCAATCACATGGCAACCACTTTTAAAATATTTAGTCTTCTAGTTATAAGGAAAATTAAGCGTATGAATGAGCAAATCAAAATGAGAAGTAGTCTTTCCACAGGCTAAGGAGGATGTTCTGAAATCTCAGTGCCAGCCCAATTTCATAATGTATTAAATTGAATTAAAACATGAAGTTAAGAAACACAACTACTACTTTTGGGTTTGAGTATTTCACCAAGAAACTCTGATAGTACCTTATGATATCAAAGTTTGGTTCACTGAAATACAAAATTTGGTTCACTGAAATACAAAAAGCATTACAGTGCCAAAACTCTGCATTTCACATAAAACACTCAGCTTACAGCATCTCTCTCCCACATGCTTTGATGACAGCTTAGGCAATTAATATGAAGATAATGCTGGTTATTTGGGGATATACGTAAGAGACAAGCATTCAATGGAACTATACAATCTGAAAAGAGATTGGGGCAGAGATATGTAGATTTATGTTATAATACAGGAAGAGAAGAATATGCTTGGGCAAGAACAGGTGTGCTAAAATTAAGGGGGTTCAGGGGGGGACTATAAAATTAATGTATGTCCACTGTGTAGAGAAAAGTGAACTGAGATTTGTTAAATGGGTTAAACAGCAATCTTACCAAAATTGGTATTATTTTTATAATTAATGGTAAGCAAATAAAATAGGTGCTTAAAATTATTGAATTTAATATATACCTCAATATTTATTGTCAATTTGAAAAATAAATGTTTTGTTAATTTGGTGTATAACACTTTTATATATAAATCTCCTCTTATTAATATAAAAATAATAAATACAATCAAAACAATAAATTCTACCTGGGATAGAGGAATTAGAAAAAAGAATGTTTAACTATAACAGAAGAGGATTCATTATAGTTTGCGTATAATATTAGTAAGATGAGAAATTGTATGAATAGAATTGTGAGGCAAAGCAAGGAGGAAGAAATGAGGAGGAGAGCAAGGGATTATCTAATATTAAACAGGAATCGTATACACCAATAATCAGAGTGTTGGTGTATATAAGGTCCAAAGAACAAGCAACTCTCAAGGATAGAAATTTAGTTCATTGTGTTTAAGGACATAGAAAAGTATGTTACTGCATGAAATATAAAAAATGCTTGTACTGTGATTTATGACAACAAATTCATTCATATAAACAATGAAAGCAAAATATAAATTAATGCTATTATCTTTTAAATACAGGACTGACCTCCACCTAGAAAGAGCAATGGAACTCTCCATGTAAGCAGTTCTTTTACACAGAGACCTAAGCCTTTGGGAGTAAGATTGAATGCACAAGCTGGGTCTCCATTGATGCAATCAGCACCACATTGTACTACTGCAGCCTCCGGACGGAACGTCAGCAACACTTTCCGAACAACACTGCAGCAAAAGTAAAAATGGTAAACCCAAATATTAGTATTTATTAGCCTTTTAATGTTCCTCTGATCTCATTAGGTCTGTTTATATCTTGACCACTAAAATAAATGCAGTAATGAAGGTAAATGTTTACCCAGAGGAAGTTCCATTGGATATCTGCATTACAACCAGGAAAAATTATCATGAAACCCTCTTGCAAAAATCACTAGCATTTTAACTTTATTTCTAAAACCTGAATTTCTATTAGCAAGCCAATACATACTTTTTGATTAAAAATCAAGATTTTGACAGTTTATGTCGGTGACCTAAGCTATGAATCACCTAAAGTTTGCACTGCAAATATTTGAGAAATGGAAACTACTGCTATTGATGTGCCGTTTTCACAGTATTGATTGGTAGATTGGTAGTCAGGGGCTTGTACTTTTCACCTATAAACAGATTTAAAAATGCTTAGAATTTTTT